>OZ025298.1:128161811-129361811 GCA_964019185.1 Maratus speculifer | reverse complement strand
ACATTGGAGTGAGGGAGAGTGGGTCAATATGATGTTCAGTGACGAGTCCCGATTTAGTTTGAGTAGTGATTCCCGTCGGGTAACGATATGGAGAGAACGTGGAACGCGTTTTGAACCAAGAGACATAATGGAAAGAAATCTTTTTCCATCAGGGGAGTAATGGTATGGGCAGGCATCAAGCTGGATGGCAGCACAGACCTCCATATCTTTGACACCGAGGTCTGTGACTGGTAAAAGACACAGAGACAAAGTTATTGAGCTTTATGTTTGCTTGTTTTGAGTTGCTGTCACTCCTGACTTAATTTTCATGGATGATAATATGCCTTGTCGCCATGCGTTACTGATTGACGACTTCCTTGAAACGGAAAACATCCAACGCATGTCGTGGCCTGCGAACTCCCCGGATTTAAATCTTATCGAGCATGTATGGGATATGCTCGGGAGACAACTTGCAACACTTTCGCACCCACCATGCTCTGTTCCAGAACTGAAAGGAGCTCTAAAAGAAGCTTGGAACTGTTTGAGCCCACAACTCATTCATAATCTCATAGCAGGTATGGGAAATCACTGTGCAGCGTGCCTGGCTGTCAGAGATGACCACACGCCTCATTAAACTGCAGCATCACTATTTTATTTGATGTTTTCTTTCATTTTTCCTTTAAAATGAGAATCCTTACATTGCTCAGTTTTCTTTCAAATTGCTTCTTTGGATAATAAAAGTAAATATTATCGTTCTTTTGAATTGCTTCCTTACATTATAACCGTTTAGCACTCACATATCACGTTTAACCACATTCAGATTTACATTTCTTTCATTACTTATTTAATTACGAATTATGCTTAACTTTTGGACACCAGTGTAAGTATAATACTTGAAAACTTTATGCAATAGTAATTGAGTGGTCGAGGTAATGCTGCGGGAAGCTGCAGTTTTTCACTTCGTATTCCATCTCGGTAAGTACTGATGTGCCACGTTTGATAGACACTTGGAGCGAATTGTTGCATGGGTGAAAAGTTCTAGTTTATGTCGAAAATGAGAAAGTCCGTACCATCTCGGAATGAGTTTGTTTATTAAACATCCCAGATATGTAGCATTTTTTTTCGCGAAACCTTTTTGTTTCTATCATTGAATTATATTTTTTCAAAATGTTACATTGTAATTCTTCAGTAAAAAGAATGATTTAAAGATATGATTATTAAACTAAATTTATTAACTTTTTCTTTTCAAAACAGTGTAACTTAATCTTTTTAGAATTAACAACTGCTTGGCATGATTTTAAAAATTGCAAATTGGCAATTTTTTTATTATTTGTTTGTACCATTTATTTACTAAATTATTTGTTTCATTATTTATATATATAATTTGTTTAAATTGAATCTGAAATTCAAATTGATAAAATTAGAAAATTTCTCGCATTGCCGCCTAACCAGAAGATAAACCATCGTTAAATCTGTGGTTAAGCTATAAATATAAATGTAAAAATAAATAAATATATAAATAAATAAAAAAATATGCTATTATTAAAATTCACAAAAATAAAAAAAATATATAAATATACTCCGGAAAAGCCTTATCCGAGAACCATGGAAAGTGCACGATTCATCTGATTTAAAAATTTTTTTTAACTCCGAATAGAAAATAGAAAACAATATTGAACACCCATCTTTGGATAGAGATAGAGTATCTTAGCAAGAGAGGCTATTCTTCCAATAGTGTGAATGGAATCGGGTTCGTAGAATGCCAACCGGAGCTCCCAAAACCATGGTTAAACAATAATGTTTGTCTACTGTAAATTGAAACAAACAGACAATTTTTCTTCTCGATGCAGATCTATCTTTGTAAACATGCGACAGAAATTGATGGAAAAAAAAATCCGACAAAATATGAAAACAGTATAAGCATCACGACTTCGTTTTGTACAAAATTTTGCAGTGCATTTATTCAACTTATACAGGTTATGTTCACAAATTGCGGATATACTATTTTAGTGTTTCTAATCGACCTTAACAGAGAGATGGCGTGCAGTAAATATAATTTCAGATGACTCTGTTTCTTCTAAAATTAAGGTTACACTATTTAGTGGTCACAATACAGATCTGCTGGAAAGAGACAAATACACCAAACATATGAGTTTATTTTTAATACAAATTTGTTTTGCAATCATAAGACTATTTAGTTCATAATTTTTATCCCAAATTATAAGGTTATGTACTAAGTACACAGAATCCATCGTTTTTGTATATTACACAGATATATATATATGTATTCATGCTGCCTAAATGATATATGTTTTTCAGATTTATTTGATAACTTTTTACACACTTAAGGACATTAATTCAACACATTTAAGCAAGAAACTTAATACACTCGGCGTGCATTTGGTGATTTACACGCCACTTTATACTTACAGACAAACCTATTTTGTATCATTAGTGACCCTACTTTAATATGTAAATTTACGCATTTATTTCTCAGAGTGTAGTTTAATATGAACGTCTCTTGTATCATTTGGAATAATTATGATTTTTGGTTATTTTTGTTTTTCGTGTTATTTGAAATAATTATTATGATTTTAGGTTATTTTTTATCTCTTGTGTTATTTGTAATAATTATTACGATTTTAGGTTATTTTTTTATCTCTTGTGTTATTTGAAATAATTATTACGATTTTAGGTTATTTTTGTCTCTTATGTTATTTGAAATAATTATTACGATTTAAGGTATTTTTAACATTTCACATTAAAATAATGCGTTAAAATAAGAAATTAAAGTTCTTCTAATCCCCGAATCTATCATGTTAAAAATGCAAATTCAACATAAAACGCTTTATTTAAAATCTCTTTTACGCAATAAACTCCATTTCAATCCACGATAAATAATTAGGTTTTATTTTAATTAATGGGAAGATAATGAAGCTTCTCCCGAATTTTGACACTTTTAAAGAGAAAACTGAAGATATTTTTCATGAACATCCACAAGAATGCGCACTTGTTTCTGAAAGGTAACGTTTAGTTCTATTTTAATATCGTCTGAAAAAGAAATTCGAGTGTTCTTTATAAAGAAAGTAAATGTTTGAGCAGGCAATTATTTTTCATGATGCTCTTCAAAAAGCTTAAGTTTACCCTTAAGTTATACGCTTAAGTCTCAATTTTTCAAATTACTTTCAATTTAATAATAGTTTATAAATTTATTATTTTGCTAATTAATCATTTACATCATATTTAGATAGTGATATCACTGAAGAACGGTTAGATATAATTTTAGAATAAAAAAAAATTTGAAATAACTCAACTCGACTTTTGGAACACATATGTCATATGCACAGATAATTTTTCTTAATAGCAAACTTCTGATATTATGGAATTAGATGGATTCGAAAGCTTGACCTCTCATTTTGAAACGAAACATATTAGAGTTATGTGTGGGTAATTATGTCCAGCACCATATTAGAAAAAAACTGTGTACAGGGAAAATGTTGTTTCAAGCTTTGATATTGACCTCATAATGTATTTAGAATTTTAGATATTCTTCATCACTAGTCTGAAGTCTCCCCCGGGGCATGGTCAGTAGCGGCAGCTGCAGCCACACCGAGGGATCCTGGTTCGAATCCGGGTACGGACATGGATGGTGTGTTGTCCCTTTGTAGTGTAATAAAATATATGTAATGGATATGTGTAATAAAAATTGTTCTGTATTGTCTATGTTTATGTGTATCATGGATCAATCGAGGATGCAGCTATAGGCCTCAATGCACTGTCAATTGAAATTCAAAACACTAGTCCGAAGCATTTTTGATATCCGAATAGCAATTTTAAACAAAAACTATGAAAAATTTTCATAAATGATTTGTCTGTTTGGAGTTCTATTGGTCAGAATTACAGTAGAACCCCACTAATTTGGACCTCGATAATCCAGATCTCCGGATAATTTGGATCGGTTTGGTCATTTTTTTTCAAGTTTGAGAAGCAATTGGCTAATTTCCATAACATTAACTTGTTTCATCGCCGCATTCTAAATAAAAAACCTTTTTCTGACATGCTTTCGGAATAATTAAGCAAAGTAAACATTATTACTGTCTGCAAATATTCAATAAGTTTAACATAAATGTGATTTTCTGTTAGTATGTTATATTTTATTCCATTTTTTTTTTCTAATTCTCCGGATAATCCGGATTTTCGATAATCCGGATTGGGTCCGGTACTAATTAATCCGAATTATCGGGGTTTTACTGTACTTCAAACACATGTATACAGGGAAGTATAAAGAGAAAATGTCGTGTTCATAATTTCCCCACTAGGGGTCTTAATTTTCTTAAAATTTTGTGATTGTGAGATTTTAGTGAGGTAATTATAATCAAACTTTTATTGTAAAAAAACACCTGTGAGAATCTAAACTGTAAAGAGGTGTTTTTAAAGGGTCAAAGTTATTTTCTATGTACTAAAAATGTCACTTTCCTAAATGAAAAAAAATGTTAAAAATGTACAAAGTTGTCATAAATACCCCTCCTGATTTTACCTTTTCTCTACTGATGCTTAATTTTAACATCAGAATATGTACCACTTATATTCCGTCATGTTTTTCTTTACACTGTAAAAAGACAGCGGTTTCTTAAATTACGAAAATTTACTATAATCACAAACGAAAATATTCGATAACCGAATCCAAATCACCTATTAATTCGGAAAACGTCCCTTTATTTTCAAAAATCTCAGAAAAAAAATAATTTATTTTTGAAATTTAAAAGAATTACGATAAAAAAAAGTTATCAGCTGCTAGTAATTTTCGAAAATGTTTTCAAGTAACTTTTAAAATGCATTAATCAGTACTGTCTACCCAAAAATGGGGTTTTCAAATTTTATCAGACCTCAATTAAACATTTTCAGGTGTAAAACTGAAACTGCGCATTCAGTTATGAAAGAAGAATATTAATTTTAATGCATAGCATCCGAAAGACAGATATTCTGGGTTGGAAAAATTGATTAACTATTGTAAAACTATTCGGAAACGTTTTCGAAAACTACGGGCAGCTAATTAAAATTTATTTTTATAATTTTTTTCCTAAAATTGGAAACATAAAATTTTAAGAAAATTTTTGAACAAAGTAACGTTTTTCTGAATCTTGAGTAACTAAAAAGAGATTATTGTTTGTCTTCGTTCGTGATTATAGTACATTTTAGTAGACTAAGCAACATCTGTCTTTTTTTTATAGTAAAAGGCACTTATTAGTTTTAAAATTATTAAAAATGAATAAAATACTAAATCTTTACGTTGATTTTCACGAAAATTTTTAAAGGTCTTGCAACAGTAGTCTATAGAATATTCAGCTCATGAGAATTTAATTATAAGTATAGTTTGGGCTTTACCGTTTTCAAGTATACAAGCCTATATGATGATTACAATACTTTCTTTATTTTAAGTATTCGGAAAGAAAAATAAACGGTGAGGTGCTAGTATTACTTTCACTCAAAAGCTTCCGTTTACAGCAAATATATGAATTATTAACGGTATCATTAAAAAAGTCCTTTCTAAAAGAATAATATGGCTTTGTAAAAAAAGAAAACAATTACAATTTAGGGTTGGATATAGCTATATATACTAAAAAAATATGAATGGGTATACCACATAAATTCAAAGATATATGAAGCCTAAATAATATTCCAATTCTGTATAATTCTTTTTAAAATCTTATCCAAATCTGCTTATGATGAACTTAATTCGGTGCTGACAATAAAAGTTGTGCATATTTAAATTTCATTTGGTATTTTGTAAAACTGAATTCAGCGTAGCAATAATCTTTTCTTTTTACAGTGTAGCCAAAGCAAAACCCCTGTTCAAAGTTAAAATTGACATTGTAGTAAGCGCGTTTTGAAAAGAAGTCGCAAAATCCATGCCACGTTTTTAAAGGCAGGTGCTCAATTAAATTTTAAAAACACGGGAGGGATATTAAGAGATCAATACAAACTCAGTGCACCCAAAGCAAATTAATCGAAAATGTCATAGTACTTATCAGATTAATTCTGATTAGGTCGGTTTTAACAATTTGACGTTTTTTTAATTTTATACTACTGGGCATTGCATTAGCAAATATATCAGTAAAAGTTGTTATTTAGATTTTAAAAGCTGATGATACATAGAGTACACCACCTGTGTCATTATGTATGTTCAAACCATTCATGTCTTTAAGGATTATTTTTTTAAAATAAAAAAACACTATCAAGAATATTTTTATACTACTACTACGATAGATACCTCAGCGCTCCTCAATACTTTGCTGAATGCCGCAAATCGATATTTATATGTAACGAATCCATGCAATTTTCTCACAAATTATGTGGCCTACGGTAATCTCTAAAGTTTACCTGCAAAGTTTACATTCCCATTTACCATCTTTTCATTTTTTCATAATTTTAGTTTCAGTAGACTCAGAAATAAAAAGGGAGGGAGAGGACTTATTTTTGCACTTTCTTTTCGACGATATATCTGAAAATATACCTAAAATTGAAAAAAAAAATTGTGTATACTTTTAAGTTTAATGTTACGTAAACTTTCGCACGATATCCCACACGGTAAGCAAAGAAAAGATTTTTTTTTCAAGTAATTTACTTAGCCTCTTTACATTTTTCCTAAATATATTTGTGAATGTTAAATAACCTGTAAATATGTGGGTTGTATTTATTACGTCCCTCAGTTTAAACTTTTCACGTTTCATAGTTTATTAGTAAAATAAATGTGACATACAGACATAGACGTGATCTTATAAAGGTTCTGTTTTTATTTTTTAGTACGGAACTCTATAAATTACAGGGAATGTATGAATATAAGATTTTAAGTTCTAAAAATCAAAATTTTGTTTGTAAATTTTTTAAAATAAAGCACAGCTAAAATTCCATTCTCGGAAACATCAGACACTTGTTTTCGTCACCAAATTCAATATTTTGACGAAAAAATTAATTTTTGAAAATAAAAATGACATTTAATGTTAAATTTTACATTTTTCGCAAAACAATCTAAGAATGCGCGTTACTTTTTTTAACCAAACAAAATATCACAAAAAAATAACATTTAGTAGAAATGGAATCCTTTACCAATGAAAAGTCAACTCTCAACGTGCTAGTAATGAGAAACTTCAACTAAGGAGTAAAGAAACAAAAATTCGCAGTCTAAAAATGCACAATTTCGACAATAATCATGGTTTTACATTTGTTAATAATTCCAGTTATAAACTCGCCCCCACCAGTGGCCGCGAGGTTCTGACCTCCAAACTGGTAGACGGTAGGTGCTGGGTTCGAACCCGATCGCGACCGTCGGCCTAACCGTTCGGAGTTTTCCGTGGTTTTCTTCGAACCTTGCATAAATACGGGTTAGGTTCCCTTAGAAAGACCCCCACGGAGGGCATCCCACCCCATAGGGCCTATATCCCATAGCTCAGATAATTGGCCGCCATAAATACAAACAGAATACAAACAAACCAGTTATAAACTCACCAATAACTTCGGTTTTAAATTTGTGAATAAATCCAGTTTTAATTTTCTAGGGTCTTGTGCATTACAATTTTTTTACATAGCTATAAAAAAGTAATGATTTGGAAAATGGTAAATGAAAATCTGCGTAGGTACCGCGAAACCACATCGAAAAAGTGAACTATAACACTTTAAATAGACTCGCATCTCAGAAACTACCGGGCCGATGAACAGGAAAATCGCACAGATGGATGTAGATAAAAATCTACTTTCAGAAATTCAAAAAAATATTCCGATGCGTACGGTGGGATCGAAAAAAGTGGCTAAAAGACGATCGACAAAATATTTCTTTTATTTCATGACCACGGGTTGCCAGAATGAAAAGGCTGCGTTTCCAGAGGTGGAAGTTATGCAATGAAGTGCACTAGGAGTTTTTAAAAGGGACCCCTTTTTAAAATATAAGGGAGGTAAAAATCCGCTACTTGAACAGCCATATGAATAAAAAAAAAAATCCCTATCAGACATTCTAAAACTTATTCTTATAATTAATTACAAGCTAAGATTATTTGAGATTATACGAGTCTGAGCTGTTATTTCAGTAGTTAAAATTCAGTAATTAATTCAGTAATTAATTCAGCAATTAAATTTTCAGTAATTAATTTTATTTCTATTAGATGCTTATTTTAAAGGCAGTTACGTAATTTTTATAGTAGTATTCACCAGAAAAATATAGAATATTTGAAAATACGGCATAAAACATAACTTATTCAATCTAGTTATTTAATATAAAAATGTCAAAAGTGTTATGTAAATTTTAGAGAATGTGTATATTTAATCAAATTGCATCAAAGTTAAATAATAATAGGTAAGATGTAGCTTACCTTCTTTGTCCACGATCGTCCACGTCTTTTCAGATTTACTTTTTTAAATATCCATTTGGAAAATCCATTGAGATTGATAATCCTGGAAAAGCTTGTTAAATTTTATTAATGTGTATGTGTGTTCACTGGGAAATCATCTGAGCAAGTTTTAAATTAATTAATTTATATATAAATCTTAAAGATAAAAATTAAAAAATTACAAACTGGAGCATACATTTTTAGCTCCTTACTGCTTAAACACACAGAGAGAAGTGAAAATAATAGCAAAGAAAAATGATTACATAAAAATAAAAGAAATAAAAGTTATTATAAACATTATCATTAAGTTCTTATTATTTTTGTTTAAAATGAATAAATTTATAAAACTAGTTCTTTGTTTCTGATGAATAGATGATAAAACTATTGCTTCTTTTGACACTTAATTACAAATCAGTTCATCAAATAGATTTATGACGAGTAAATGATGTAAGAGTACTTTAGTAAAAGATTGACAGTCATCATAACAAATAATCAATGTGATTTATGGTGATTATTTTCCTGAAGTATATTAAGTTGATTTATTGTAAATGATTTTCTGAAAGATATTAATGTTACTAACATTCCCTCCTTAATCTCTTCATATTAATCAGCAAGCAAGTTCATAGATATTCTGTGATTTAATAGTTCAGGTTTGGACACCGGTTTAGTCAAAGCATCCGCTATCATGTGTTTTGATGGGCAGTACTTTAAATCAATTATTCCATCTTCCTTTAATTGTTTTATTGCATGAAAGCGGATATCGATATGTTTCGAGCGTTTTGAAAACTTTTCACTTTCCACCATTTTTATGCAACTTTGATTATTTTCATATAAAACAATTGGTTTTGTCTGAGGTAGACCTAAATCTTCTAAGAGTTTCACTAACCATTGAATTTCTACACTTGCGTTTGAGGCAGAAACATATTCAGCCTCAGCTGATGAAAGAGCTATACATAATTGTTTTCTTGTGCTCCACTGTATTGCATTATTCCCCAAAAGAAAAAGATTACCGCTTGTTGATTTTCTTGTCTTAGTATCCCCACCCCAGTCAGCATCCGCGTAGGCTTTTAGAATCGGCTCAGCTTTGGTGTTTATGTGCAAGTTTAACTGTTTCGTGCAGTTTAAATACCGGATTACTCTTTTAACTGCTATCCAGTCTTTTTCCCGTGGGGATTCATTTCTTCGGCTTAATATATTTACGGCGGCAGAAATATCTGGTCTGGTGACCGATGCAATGTAAAGTAAAGTTCCGATAGCTTTTCTATAATTTGTGTTGTTAGGTAGTAGATTATCATTGTCTTCTAATCTATTAAAATTGGGTTCCATCGGAGTACCTACTGGTTTGGCTTCTTCTAACTTAAACTTTTTTGCCAATTCTTCTATTTTGGTGTTTTGATTTAATTGATAACCATCTGCTGTTTTCTCTATTTTGATACCCAGATAAAAACTTAGTTCTCCTAGATTCTTTAGCTCATATTCATTGTTGAGTTTTTGTATTATATCGGTTATTTCGTCATCTTTTCCTGCAATCAATATATCATCTACATAAACAATGATATATGATTTATTTTTTCCTTCATTTCGAATGTATAAACATGTATCTGCTTTAGATTGTTCAAAGTTTAAATCCTTTAACGATTTTGTTATCTTAGTATGCCATGCTCTGGCTGCTTGTTTTAACCCGTAAATTGATTTATTTAATTTACATACTTTGTTTCCTTGATTTGGAATAATATAGCCTTCTGGCTGAGTAATATAAATTTCTTCATCTAAATTTCCATATAGGAAAGCTGTTTTTATATCAACGTGATTTATTTTTAATTTGTGGTAAGCTGCTGCTGCTATGAAGGATCTAATTGTTGTGTATGAAACTACAGGTGAAAAGGTGTCTTCATAGTCTATGCCGTATTTTTGAGAATAGCCTTTGGCAACTAGTCTGGCTTTATATTTCTGTATTTTACCTTTATCGTCATACTTAGTTTTAAAAATCCATCTGGAACCAATTATTTTTCTACCTTGTGGGGAATCTACAAGTGTCCATGTGTTGTTTTTGATATGAGAATCTATCTCTTCTTGGGTGGCATTTAACCAATTTTGTTTTACTTCTGGATTCTCTATATTCATTATGTCGTGAAAATTTTCTGGTTCTTTAATGTTTTCGTGATTTACTATATAAATAAATCGGTCTGGAGGGACACCTTTAGTGGTTCTTTCTGATCGTCTTGGTTCGGGTGTTGATTGTTTGGACTCATTTGGTGTGTCTTCATTATTAGATACTTCGATTTCTATAATGTTTTTAAACTGTGATTTTTCACTTTCGTTAGATGATTTTTCTTTAAAATTTAATTGAGTTTCTACCTTTGGACTCATGTTTTTATTTTCTAGAAACTTTACTGTTCTGGCGATTATTATTTGTTTACCGCTAGTGTAAATACGGTATCCTTTGGAGTAATTGTCGTAGCCAACGAAAAAGCCTTCGACTGCCTTGTCATCTAATTTTTGTCTCTTATTTTTATTCACATAAGCAAAGGCTTTACAGCCAAATACCCTAAGGTAATATAAATTAGGTGGTCTATTATTCCAAAGTTCAAATGGAGATTTTTCAGTAGCTTTTGTTGGTAATCGGTTTTGAAGGTGATTTGCTGTACAAATCGCTTCACCCCAGAATTTTTGAGGTAAGTTTGCTTCGCTAAGCATAGCTCTGGTCATTTCAATAAGTGTTCTGTTTTTGCGTTCCGCAACGCCGTTTTGGCTCGGAGAATATGGAACAGTGTGTTGATGTCTGATGCCGTTTTTCTTAAGAAAACTGTCGACTAAATCATTGTCGAACTCCCCTCCGTTGTCCGTTCTGATGCTCTTTCGCTTTTCGCCAAATTTATTACTAACTAGGGCAACATATTCTTTAAGTTTTTCATAAACTTCAGTTTTCTTAGATAATAAATACAGAATTGTAAATCGAGTATAATCATCAATGAATGTTAGGAAATATATTTTTCCGCCTATGGTTGGTGTTTGAAAAGGGCCACATACATCAGAGTGCACTAATGCCAATCGTTTAGTGGCTCTATAATCTGCTAATTTTGGATAGGGTGCATCTGTAAGCTTTGTTTTGATACAAGTTTCACATGTTGTGTTGTGCTTACAATGATTTATTTGTATTCCTTTTGTTAAATGTTTTTCTTCAATTTGTTTGATAGACGCAAAATTTTTATGGCCTAATCTTCTGTGCCACAACTCTACACAATTTTTATTGTTACAACTGTAAGTTTGATTTACATAATTTGTGTTAGCGGTTTCATTTTCTAATTGAATTTCATATAAATTATTTTTCTTTCGTGCTTCTAGGCGGGTAATTCCATTGAATGTTAAGTTACATTTGTGATCTTTAAATAAAATCTCGCAGCCATTTTCTGTAGCTTTACTAACGGAGAACAAATTTGTCTCGATCTCTGGTACAAACAAAACATCTTTAAGGGTTATGTTGTGTGTTTCACCGTCTGAGGTTTTGGTTTTTATTTGTGTATTACCCGATCCATAAGAAACTAGTTTGTTACCATTCGCAATAACAACGTTAGTTTTTTCATTTGATTTTAATTCCGTAAATAAACTTTCATTATTTGTTTTATGGCTGGAACTGCCACTATCAACTATCCAAGCTTTGTTATTCCGTGGTTTTATTATGAACGCACAGTGTTTGTAATCTTGATTACTTTCATACTCATTATCATTTGTATTTTGATCTGAATTTAATTCAACGTCATTTCTAACATTTTTCTCATCCTTTTGGAAAACAAGAGAAGAATTGAAATTTTTCTTTTGTTTATAATATGTATTATTTGAAGGATTTGTTTGTTTGTTTTTAATGTGCCAACATTCTTTAGTGGAATGGTTTTTCATTTTACAATTCGAACAGTACTTTTGATCTTTTTTATATCCTGTATTGTTAAATTTATATCCCGCATTGTTAAATTTCTTCGTAGTCTTGAACGCTTTAGCTGTATTTTCAGATGATTCATTACTATCGCTTCTGCGATTAAATTCATCAATTAGTTTATTTTTTATAAAAATGGAAGTTAATTCCTCTTCATTTCTCGATTCAAGCGCTGTGATAAGAGTGTCGTATGATGCTGGCAATGAGCACAACAAAAGGGCTGATATATGGCTATCTTTAATATTTTCTCCAATTGCGGATAATTTATCAACGATTTCTAAAATATTTGTGATATGTTTTACCATATTGCCCCCCACATTTAATTTCGTGCTATAAAGCTTTCTAAGTAATTAAAGTTTACTTGATAGATTTGAGCGCTCGTGTATTGATTTAAGTGCATTCCAAGTGTCTCTCGCAGTTTGAATATTCTTCACGTAAACGATCTGACTGTCTTCTATACTTAGGTTAATGACAGCCCTAGCCTTCCGGTCCTTTTTGGACCAATCATTAGTAATTGGGGTCGGTGGTGTTTCGGTTATGATCTCAAAAAGATCCTCTTTTATGAGAAGCATCTCCATTTTAAATTTCCAAGAGGAATAATTTGTGGAGTTTAGCTTCTCTATAATCTGTGCATCTTTTACGGATTCCATCTTTATTTATATCACCACCTTTTACTTTTTAAATAAACCCCTTTATTAATTAAATTGTTATACACTAATATTTAATATTTAAAGAAGGCATGATACACATTTTCTCTTATTGTTCTCTAATTTTTTTATTTTTTGTCAATATTATATATGAGCACATGATCAGTCTCATAATCTTTGTAATGTAAATTTTAGAGAATGTGTATATTTAATCAAATTGCATCAAAGTTAAATAATACAATAGGTAAGATGTAGCTTACCTTCTTTGTCCACGATCGTCCACGTCTTTTCAGATTTACTTTTTTAAATATCCATTTGGAAAATCCATTGAGATTGATAATCCTGGAAAAGCTTGTTAAATTTTATTAATGTGTATGTGTGTTCACTGGGAAATCATCTGAGCAAGTTTTAAATTAATTAATTTATATATAAATCTTAAAGATAAAAATTAAAAAATTACAAACTGGAGCATACATTTTTAGCTCCTTACTGCTTAAACACACAGAGAGAAGTGAAAATAATAGCAAAGAAAAATGATTACATAAAAATAAAAGAAATAAAAGTTATTATAAACATTATCATTAAGTTCTTATTATTTTTGTTTAAAATGAATAAATTTATAAAACTAGTTCTTTGTTTCTGATGAATAGATGATAAAACTATTGCTTCTTTTGACACTTAATTACAAATCAGTTCATCAAATAGATTTATGACGAGTAAATGATGTAAGAGTACTTTAGTAAAAGATTGACAGTCATCATAACAAATAATCAATGTGATTTATGGTGATTATTTTCCTGAAGTATATTAAGTTGATTTATTGTAAATGATTTTCTGAAAGATATTAATGTTACTAACAAAAAGTTTATATGCTGCTATTTTCGAACAGTAATTTCATCAAATATCTTAAGTTCTTGCTTAAGACCGCCATTTTCTCGAATAATATATTTGCTGATAGCTTGTTTAATGGATCTTCATTCAGATACAGTTTTGTTAAGAATAGATTGCGCTTCCTGGGAATGGAATGTAAAACTAAAGAACGCGATTTATTTAAAATTCGGAAATCTAACAAGACGATCTGTTTTAAACTTTAGTATAATTTATAACACATTATAAAAAATTATAAAAAAGAATGAAGAATCACATTTCGGGGTGGGGGGAGGGTATGATTTTTTAACATTAAAAAATTACAGTTTTGCGCTTTAACTTCCGTCAGTGGGTTAGTGAAGTAGTAATAAATACTACGTATTTATTGAGAAAAAAGAAATGTGGCCTAAAACTCTATGCTAATTCACTGGAAAAGTGCTAGGAGGAATAAAAAATTCAATCGTGAAAATCAGAAGTGAAAGTAAATATTCTCTGAAAAACAATATAATAGCTAACAGCATATTCACGTGTTTTTTATTTCTTAAAATTTATCACAACAGTGACAATTTTTTCCATCCGGAAGGGGGTCATTGTGCAGATAAAGTTAATTTTTTAGATAAGAAAAAGAGATTTTTCCAATAAAAATAATTTCAATGGTAGATTATAACACTTATCTTTTTACTTTCTAACTAAGTAGCTCGTCAATATCCTAGATAGAATAAGAAAGTTTGCATTAAAATAAAATATTTAAAAAATCAAGTGTCCATCGACATCACAATTTTTATCAGAGACATGACAAGTTGTTATTAAATGAAAACAAATACGCATTTTAACTTATGTTATATTAGAAAGTTACATTATTTTTTTGCTTGATTACAAATAGCATGATTTTATTTTAGATAGTTAGCTAGCATTTATGTAAATAGATAGACAATATTAGAAGTACATAACACATGAAATTTTTCGAATTCACTGAAACTGGTTTTAAAAATAGATTGATAGTGTTTATTTACAGTTAATGTAAATAAAATATACACTGTCATTTTTTTCAATTGGACAAATGCTCATTTTCATCAGGAAATAGGAAATTACTTTCCCTAGTTTAATGTCTTTAAACATATTAATTTAAGGCATAAAACAGTACTCAATAAATAGAGGTGGGCGAACTTTTACACATATCATATTTAATACACATAATTCACTACACACGACATACACACATTGTAAACATAGAACAATTAATCTGGAACTCAGGTTCCTTACATAATTCCATGGAATGGACAAGGGGCGCAATCTACAGTTTTACCTGAAAAGTAAAAGTATAAAATACCACAGCTCTTCCCCACTTAGTAATGAAGTCGTTCAGGAGCTCTTCGATGTCTTCGTGATCGTCTAAGTACCTGTGGAGAAAAAGAAGAATTAGTTTTGACATGTTCAGGAGCATCAACGGTAGCACTAGTAGGAACCGACGGTTTTGGGAGAATGTTATCCGAGCTAGTTGAATTAGAACTCGAAGAATCAGGATCACGAAAGTCAGTTGGAGTAGGATCTGGAGCAACTGGAACATGAGAGTCAACTGGTTGCGGATCTGTGAAACTTGACTGTAAGGGTGGAAAATCATCTTGCTTCACCTTTGCATTTTCACTTCTAAAATTTTCTGCAACATTTTCTTCCGAATTTGGATCACTAGTTAAAGAAATATCTTCCCCTACATTAGTTATTTGATCCACATGCCTTTTCCAAATATTTGAACCAACTTGAACTTTGTAATGTAATTTCCCTTTTCTTGCTACGATTCGACCAATTTTCCATTTGGCTTTTGGCGTATAATTTCTTACGGCTACTTTCTGATTGATTTCAAATTCTTTTACTTTAACTTTAGCTTTCCTTGCAGTTTGCTTTTCATGAACAAAATTTGCAACATTCGGCACGATCAAATCTATGTTTGTTCTTATGTGACGCTTTAGAAATAAAGATGCAGGACTTTCCCCCGTTGTAACATGTGGCATCTTCCTGTACTGCATAAGAAAGTTATTCAACTTCATTTGTAAAGTACCTGGTTCAGACGCTAAGGCTTTTAATCCACGTTTGACCGTTTGCACAAACAGTACTCAATAAATAGAGGTGGGCGAACTTTTACACATATCATATTTAATACACATAATTCACTACACACGACATACACACATTGTAAACATAGAACAATTAATCTGGAACTCAGGTTCCTTACATAATTCCATGGAATGGACAAGGGGCGCCATCTACAGTTTTACCTGAAAAGTAAAAGTATAAAATACCACACCTAGATTTCCTTAAAATTTTAACTTCAATTCCATCCTTTTAAATAGTTATTATTATTCATACATAAAGTCTGATTATCTTCTTTGACTGAATTCGACTGCAACGCGATAATTTTCTTTAATAGTAAATTTAAAATCATCTTCATCACCATATATATATCAAAGGTTTTCCGACAAGGTCATGGAAAAATTACATCTGTTTCAATTTTGATCTGATTAATGATAGTATAGTGCATACAATGGTTTTGATAATGACATGATATGCATATGGGTGAGCTAGCTTCAATGATGTTGTTTGTAGTCCTTACACACCAATACATGTCGTGCACTTTTAAAATACCTTGAAATGTAGGGAGAATCAACAGAATACCTTAAAACTCTGATATTGCAGCCTCGGTGACCTTTAAATATTGATTCCTGTACAATTTTCTTTCAGTTGATTAAAGGGACGACATCAGTGTTGGGAATGTCAACTCTTCGTGCCACAATGATGTCATCTTCTTTTTTGAGGCATCCCCCAATGCCCTCCGGGGAAATTCTCCCATGCCCATCTTCTAAAAAGTGCGAGTGAATGCGAAGGCTGCTAACATTGATCTCTGCAGATAAAACTTTTACAGCTTAGACAAACATTTTTATGTTCCAGTATTGATTGGTAGGTCAATCACTGAACAGATCTATTTTTTTTTTTAAATTTGAAACAGTCTTCTTGATTTCCAACAAAACATGCCGTAAATGAGCACAGATTGATGGCATTATGTAATGGCGTTATGTCTACGATCTTCTGCCAGGATATCGAATGGTTTGCTTTTCAAAATTCCTTCTGCATCACAATGATATAAGATGGAAGTATGTCCGATATCATGACCTTTGAAAATGAAATGATTGTATTTTCTAACTAAATTGGCAATTATAATTTTTAGAAATTTCAACATGCAAAAGGGCTTTATTTTTTTTCAAACTTGATTTTAAGTGTTTCATTGCTGAATACTGACGTTTAATATTGCTCGTATAATGAGTAAATTATTTGTAAATGAACATCAGTTTTATCATGCTTGTAATTTCTTCTTCATTTTTTTACTCACCTTATTACTACTTCTAGTATTTATTACCATCTGTTTTGTAATCGACTGTTGTTAAACAGCTATATCTTTTTCTTCAAATTTTTGAAACATTACATCTTTTTCCTTAGTATTTATTGCATACGCTTTTCAAGTATTTACCCTCCATTTTACCGTCACAATTTATGGTTTGTAAGCCTAAGGAGTATTTTCTTTTATTATACTCAACTTATGTAAAATCATCACAACTAGTGTTGTATTGGTATGTAATTTGTATAAGCAAGTTTCGCTGTTTTTATAATCTGATACAATAATCCAACATGGTCTTAGTTTGCAAAAATAAGAATAATTTAAATTTCTGTTCCTTACAAAAATATGCAATTTTTTTATACAAATTTTTAAGTTAATTAAATTATTAATGTGTTTGAGCGTTGTGATGCATTAGCAAAAATTCTGGGCAAACAGTACTCCTAAACAGTTTAACTTGGGTTGCCATTATCTCCTTCACATATCCGCGAGAAGTTATAGAACGTCCTCGATTATATCCAGCTGGACGCGGCCATTTGTCACGATTTCTTCTTCAAACCATTAAACCGCGGTATGCGGAAACGAGATGTTTCATAAACAAGCAAAGGCGAATTACTTGTTCTTTCCTCTCTCCAGATAAAAACACGTTTACAATTACAGACCGGGAGATGGCAACACAGGAAACTACTTCGATGAGTTTACGGGTAAAAATCTAGACTTATTTAAATCTTGACTTAAAAATATGAAAACTTGGAGGATTAGGGGCAGGAAAACATAATGGTAAAACTGTGAGTCAATCGTTAAAATTGGGTTTTTAGGATGTTTTCCACCAAAAATATGACTTGGCAGATCAATTGCGCTTTAGTATGCGATTCGAGATTTAACTAATTCTAGATTTTCATCCGTGAATTGGATGAGGTGATTGTCTGTGCTGCCACTTTTCAGTCTATTAGTGTTTAGACTATACTTGAATTCGTTAGTAAATAATAATCTGGCCCAATCTTATTTGCTCCATTGAACATGACAGCGGCACCAGTTTATATGGGACCCTTTGGAAGCTGGATAAGAGGGCCATAAACTAATATTTTTCCCACATACAGTTCACGCTCCCAAAACCTTCGTGCAGTTGGTAGATAGGGCTAATTGAAGCTCCAATGACAGCTTGAAAGTTTAGAAACTAATTCTCTTGTAGGCACTTCATAGTTTCTTCGAGCAGACAATCACATAAAATTGTCTTCGAATGCAGTTGTTGCTCTTAGTCGCCCTTGAAATGATGTCTATCAACGGATCCACTACTTTAAAACCGATTGCAAACTTTTGAAATGTCAATTTCAGAAATATTCAAATCAAGGACTGTGTTTGACCGCCTTCCATTCTACCAATTATTCGCCACTTTTTTACATTCAGTTAAATGATGCTTTTGAGCCATAACTAAAGAGCACTGAACACTTTTACAAAGTACAGCCACTTCAAATAACATTACAAACGAGAATTTAAACATGTATCTATTGCTGACTACATTGTCAGCCACCGAATTCACGTATTTCGAGCGCGGAAGTGCAATTTTAAGTTCAGTGGTATTTAATTAATAAAAATAGTTGCAGCATTGGCCATTGGTTGCGACAATAATTTAATGAGTACATTTTTTCTCATTAACCTTTAATTTTGATGACGAATGAACAACTAATCACAAATTACAAAAACAAGTCTTAGTGATGCGCCAAAGTACTGTCGCCAATGTATGCGAAATGCGCATGAAACTGCAATAACGAAATGAATTTAACACTAAAGTAGAGATGATATAATTTAAAAAAAGTGTCACAACTGTTGTTGAAAAATGCTTATTTAAAAGCTTAATATTTATTAAATAGGGATTATACATCGAGAAAGAAAAATTCAGAAATACCTAACAAATAAGTAGAAGGTATACCTTTTTAAAAATATATTTAAAAAAGTACATAAAAATAAAGTATATAAAATATATAAAAAATATATAAAAATAAAGCGATTTCTATTAAGCTTAAATCAAAGAGACGAATTTTTCCAAAGTTATACACTGTAGCGAGATTTATTTTTTTTAAACAACATGAATTGCTATCATAAAATTAGGCCTAACTTTTAACATAAATATTGAATGATTATAAAAGAGGAGGTTTCAAAAGCTATTTTTATTTTAATTAATTTTTCATAAAATGAATAAATTTATTATAAATTCACTTCTCTATTATCTGATAATTATTTTACATTTAAAAATAATTTTTCTAAAAATTCCCACTAGATAAACTTTGAGCTGAGCTGAATAAAATTAGTAGAAAAATTGTATAAGCATTTCACAAATCAATTAGAAAGATTAAACGCAGAAATAAAAAAAAATAAGTATTATTATTTTTTTTTTACAAATAATCCTTGATTACTAGGAGTTTGCTGTTAAGCTATTTTTTTAAATAACAATACGTGACAAAAACAACAAATGGGAAGATTTAAGGATTATGTTATATTTCATATATATTTTTAGACTATTAAGCTAATTTAAAAAAAAACTTTAATCAATTAATTAAAAACAGTTTAATTGAATTTTTAAGAAGATTATCCTCCTGGATGCGTAGATGCGCTATTTTTGAACAGAACCCGAATGCTAAGATTGAAGGATTACGTAATATTTTATGTATATTTTTAGAATATTAAACTAAGAAAAAAAGCATTCATCAATTTATAAGAAACACTTTTAATTTTATTTATAAAAAGATTTTCCTCCTGAATGCATAGCTGCGCCATTCTTGATTAGAGCCTGATTAAGGTTGCAGAGGACTCAAGGCTCCCCCTCGCACAAAAATTTACCTAGATTTACCTCTCTCCCCCCTCCTAAGAGAATTCGATTATCGTTATCGTTAGATTATTTTATGGTTGCCAAGTTAACGAAAATCATTTTTGTTTTTTGAGAAAATCATTGCGATATTTAAAACTGTAATATTAAAAAAATATATATATATTGAATTTGGGTCGCTTTCAGCAGTGGACCCAAAGCTATGGTTTAGTTTACCTGTGCGGCAATTAGGCTCTGCTTTTTACAACTAGTGACTTCAAGAGTGCGCTGTGAAGTGTGCAAGAGTATACAATTAAAAAAACGAAGCGTTTTACTTACAAATGCCACATTTGTACTCACATCGATCTGAATATCCTGTGCCTTTTTTGCGCCACCACTCCCTTGGAAAAAGGAACTCGACCTAATCTTTTACGATCGGTTCCAGACTTTCATAGACTTTTCAGCAGCATCTATACTTTTCATTTTTTTTTTGTTTACCTACTCATAATACGTAATATAGGGTAAGTCTTGCAATATTTTTCAAAATCGATTTTTTTTATTGATTTACACGTTTTAGATACTGAAGATTGAAAAAACCATATTTTTAGAAAAAAAAAATTCCGTCCGTCTGTATGTGTGTGTAGTGTATGTCTGTCTGTCCCTCCTTCCATCTGTCTGTAAACGCTCCCGAACAAAGTGAAATAGAGAAAATTTGTTGTATACTTAGTTTATACAAATGGGCGGAAGCTTATTGAATGTCAATAAACTCGATTATCCGGAACTATTTTTTTCAGACTCTCGAAATTTTTGTACTAATGAAAGATATATAAATTTTTTTGAATATTTTATTTTAAGTAATGTCTGCAAAAAACAATAAATTAATATAAATTTTGCATAAAAAATGAAATCAATCGATTAATTAGTTGTCGAGAGTCGAGACATTCATAATCCTGTTTTCTACACTCTTCGATTTTTCATGAACCTGTATTTCATTCAAATTTCAATTCAAATATGTATTTTAATTGGAACTGAGACATTTCATCCGACTCAGTAAAAGGTTGATTAATAGGTTTATCATTTTTAGGTGCGTTCGTAATTATGTAAATACGTAGCACCTATAGTGGTCGTTCAGTCCGTCCGTCTGTCCGCATATAACAACACAAAAACTACCCAACCGAATAGGTTGAAATTTAAAATGCATAATTATTACATAATTTTGTCGAGTCATTTCAAATTTTATGAAAATCGCATGGATCGATCAATTACAGGGACAATCAAAATTATTCCGTTACATTACGGTCAATGGGGAAAAATGTTTCAAATGCATTTTAATGGTGTTACACTCATTCGAACTTAATAAAATTTATATGCAACAATAAATAACATATTATAATATACATTTTACATAATTTGTGGTGCAAAGAAAATTTGTTATTGATTTACAAGGCCACACAAAAGTATTTCATTAAATAATGGTACAGGGAGAACATTGTTTGATGAGTGTTTTAATTGTAATTCACTATTTAAAAATTTATGAGATTGATATATGAGAGTAATATTTTTAAAACTTCATTATCGTACAAACGCACCTCATTTGCTACGCTTCATGTGCAATTTCCAACTTGTTGAATTTATAAGGAATTTTTTTTTTACTATTTGATTATTGCGTTGATCAAAAAGCTATCGCCAAACAATAAGATTAAATGTCAATAATGGCTTATCGTAAATATCACATGAACTTGACATTAAATACGTACACGTGTTTGTATATCATAACTGATTTTTAATTTGACATTTTCATTGTGTATTTTTTAATCTTTTACTAATTGATTTGTCTTTTCGTTAATAAAAAAAATATTCCAATTTGTAAAATTAACGAATAGTTAATCTTTACTAATTGATTTGTCTTTTCGTTATTCAAAATAAAAACTATTCCAATTTGTAAAATTAACGAGTAGTTTGGCGATTATTTATATAATTTCTCGAAATGTGTCGATGGGATAATCAAGTTCATTTGAGATTCCGTAATAGAGCATTACTATGTATTAAAAATATTTAAATGTACCTTTAAATTTTATTTTAGAATTGCAATGCATTTTATAAATAGTTTACATGTGTTTTATTTTCATATTTTATAGTATGCATAAGCGTATCCATTGTGGTTAAGTATTACGATTGCCCCCAACGATTGTCGGGGGCAATTGTACACTAGTCCTAGATTATTTTTGCACAGTTTTTGACTTTATGGCTATTACATTTATTTTTTGTTTAGTAAAGGTTTTTGATTTTTTTCTGCAACTTCATTTTTTAGCAGATTGTTTGTGTGCTGAACTCTTAAAATTTCAAACTTTCTTATCCTCTTATTATAGGATAGCAACACAGATGGCTGCATAAACGGTGAGAATTCTGTTAATTTGAGTTACGATGGAATAGTTGATGTCGAAGTTATGGCTTGGAAAACGAGATTTATTTCACAGTGAATGTGTGTATTTCCTTTACATAAGGGTAAAGTACCCAGTGTTTAATAACTTAAGTAGAAATTGTACTTCAATATTTAATGATAACCTTGCCCTTGAACTTAGGAAAATAGGGATTGGTAGAATACACTCCTTAGATTGTTTTCATTTCAAAATTGTACTTGTTAAAAAAAATATATATATATATTTGTAAAAAAAACCCTATATTTAAAATATCATATCCATACATCCAGTTTCTGATGTACTGTACGCAGTGTTTGATATGCTGTATCCAGTGTTTGATAGGTATTTTAACACTTGTTAATCAGATGTTTTCATTCAAAATAGCTATTTAAAAAAGTAAATAACCATTACATTTAGGTTACACAGTCAAATAGATCTTAAAGAAATAAATTATTTTCAGAAATATTTCTGTTTATTAGCTATTCAAAAATTGAATACACACAAGTCTGCACATACTGGTATTGGTGCCTATGTTTACAAGCTTTAAGTTTATAGTTGGTTTTTAAGAGTAGGAAGTTAAATGCTATTTATAACCTAGATAGCCAACAAAATACTTTTAACTTAGGGCCACACAAAATTTTACTTAAGCAAATTCATGAAATAAAAAGGTTTCTATGAGAAACAGCCCTGGCAGGCTTATCAAGAAATATAAAATTAAATTATTCTGTCTAATAATTTATAAGTCACAAAATTATTTTATTTTAACAATAAAATTAAAGGCTTCAATCACTGGAAAATTCAAAAACCTGTGTTTCATGCACTGTAAAACATTTGAGTAACGTTACTCCATAAAATTGGTGGCAGCAACGTTTCCACCAATTCTATGGTGGCATAACCAATGTAATCGGTTTAACCGATATAACCGGTGTAACATTATGCTTATATGTAGTGTTACACCAGTAACATATGTTTAAATTACACCATTATATAAGTGAAAAAAATCTTTCCATAAAACTGGAGGCAGCAAAGCTGCCACCATTTTTATGGAGTAACGTTACAAAAATGTTTTACAGTGTAATCGATATCAAACACTAGATAAATTGAAAGTTTTCTAAACCAGTAATAGGAAATGCCCTCTCTGCTTTTAGGTTAGGGTTAGAAAGCAAAAAATTGGATCATAAGAAAAAAAGAATTAAAACTTTACACAACAGTATGTTCTGTTATTATCCAGTTATTAAAATTTTAAGAATCTAAATAGATATGGGTGATTCTCAAAATAGGGGACAATTTCAAAAATGAAATCTTAAAAAAATTACTGTTAGCAAAATTTCTGAAAAAAAATATGTGTTGTTAATATAGTATTAGGTATACTTTTCATGTAGTCAGCAGAGCTAAATATTTAAAAATTAACTTAAAAAAATAATTAGTATTTTTTGAGCCATGCTAATGACAAAACAAATTGAATGGAATAAATATATTAAGAAATTTTTATTTTCTTCCTGTTTAAATATTTTTTTCTACGTTTATTAGCCTTCCTTTCCAACAAATAGTTTCCATTTTTACATATATACATATAAGGGGAATAAAAACATTACCAAAGAGCAAACTTTGTTTACATGAACAACATTCTGACACTAACAGTGTAAGAAGCTGTCTTACTGATTTTCTGACAGATTTAATGCATATTTTAGGGATAATAAATGTAATACCTAAATTTATATGTAAAATTAAACTTTAAAAAGGATACAATATAAGTACTAGTTACATTTATGCACATAGGAGTCTTTAGCATGGACAGAAAAACCATGCTAATGACACTGATATTTGTCCATGCTAATGACAAATTTTAATTTAAATAAGATTATGAGCCATAATATAATCACAATGCAAAAGTCCTTTCTGGGGCTTTTTAAAACACAAAAGTTCTATGCAAATAAGTAAAATAAAAATTTTAACTATAAAATAAACATGAAAATTATTATCCATTCTAATGACATACAATTGATGTACTCGCCTAATATTCAACTTCTATTCTTAAAATACAATACATGCTTCTATTTTCAGGCTGGAATAAAATGGCTACTTGTTGCCATGGAGAAACTTTATATTTTCAAAGTATTGTCATACGTGAAGATGAAATTTTGATTAATAAACAGCTGTTATAGTATGACCTTGTTTTGAAAACAGAATATGGAGGACAAACTTTAATTCTCTTTTTATATACTATAATTTTATTTTTAAAAATAAATTTATTGGATAAATCTTCTCCTTGATTAATTTAAAGAAATAATAACATTTGTTTTATTTTATAAACATGATATTAACTCTTGAAAAAGCTAGTATATACAAGGCACAGCTGCTGTGGACATCCATGCTAATGACATTTTGAACATTTATTCTGTTATTTTAAGGTGTTTTTAAATAAAAAGTGAGTAATTCTTGAGGGCAAATAAAGAATAATATTAAGACAAACATATCTAAGTATAAAAACATGACAGAAAACCTCTCAATTTTTTTTTGTATGCTGAAAGACATAAATTGTCCCCTATTTTGAGAATCACCCATATAACAAAACTTTTTTCTCAGATTTCTTATAACAACTGACTGTAGTGACTTCAAAACTCCAGACTAACTTTTCAGCAACTTTATTCCAAAACAATTTCTCCAAAAAGAAGACCAAAACTTATATACAGGGTGATTAAAAAAAAACGTGGACAAAATGATGTGACAAATGAAGCATACAAAAAGGATAAAAAATCGCGTAGGAACATAGGGTCGCAAACTATTTATTGAGTCACAAATACAGGGTATTTCATTCCAGCTACACCCGGTTTGAAAGTAATAATTTCGAGGAAAAAAAAATATTTTAATGAAAATGCAACGATATGTACCTTTTTTATGTGAAATGTGATAACGTTACGAAAAGATCTGGAAAAAAATATTGCTCAAGCAATTGATGATACTGTATAAACTAATTATCAGAGTCCAAAATGTGAGGTGCCAAGTCCATATTGCTGGAGTGCATAATGCAAACTTCTACCAATTTTGTTTGGTGTTATCACATTTAAAACAAAGGTGAGTATGTCTGCTAAATGTTTTATTATAATATACTTCCGTTTTCTGAAATTTATTACCGTCAACCTAAATTGAGTTAGAATGAAACACCCTGTATTTCTGACACAATAAGTTGTTCGCGGCCCTATGTTCCTACGTGATTTTTTATCCTTGTTGTATGCCTGATTTGTCATATCAATTTGTCCACGTTTTTTTAATCACCCTGTATAAATGAAGATCACATGGAACTATCACATGGAATGTAGAATAAATGACTACATGGTCTGTAAACCTTAGAATAAGTAATTTTCTTGAAAATTATGAAACACTGTTTGGCTATCAAACACTAGGTATTTTACCCTTGCTTCACTATAATTTCTTTTTGAAATTACAGTGTCAGCAAAAATAATCTTGATGCACTTTAAAAAATGTGTAATTTGTAACAGTTGGATCTTAAATTTTCATAAATTAATATTGTTTCTGTTTTATTTCTGCAATTGTTACAGTTGGTATTAACAATACGTCACGTTTAAAAAAATTATCAGACTTGGCTGAAGTTTTTCTCGTTATTTTCTTTTAACCGATTTTTTGTTTTCGTGCAATGCCATGTTGTAAATGGGCCTTGTCTTTTGTTAGGCCATAGATAGTTTGCCATGATGCTTGTAAATCGAAGGCTTTATGATTTACAGGAATCTTTTGTTCTAATAAAGTCAAAGCATGAGATTGTTCAACGATTGTAAAATTTTTACGTCGATTATGTGTACCAGAAGGGCTTCTTTTTCTAGAGAAAAGATTAAAAAAAAAATAACTCCAGAACTAAAAAAAACATTAAAGGAAGTAATTTGAGACCGGGTTACGCAAGAGCCACCTTTCCACATAACCAATGGATGATAGAAACTCTCACCCGCCTGTTCCATTTAAAAATGGAAAAAGTTTTAACATTGGGATTGTGGCTTAGGTGTCAAGATTTTTTTTGCTGGCACTGTAACTCAAAATTAGATTTAACCCAATTATTCTAATTGATAAAAAAATATTTTAGTTGTAATTTTATAAGTGGTCGAAAAATAACTTGGCCAGGATTCGAACGAGGAATTTCCTGGCCGTATTCGCCGATGCTCTGCAAATTGAGCTAACGCGGATAAATCTGGAGGACCTAATTTAACCAGCTAACCTTACTGATCATACACTATATGGTCAAAAATGACCGTTCACTTGCGATTTTTGACATTTTGTTAAATATCTCGACAAATACTTAAGGAATTATCTCGATTGTTCAGTGAGTAAACATAATAGTACACGTCTTATATTTCCGTGAAGACTTTCTCCCGAAACTCCATAAGGGACAGTAAACAAATTAGAAAAGTACGAAAATCTTTTGGATAACCCTGTCAAAACTAATGTAGCAAAAGCGTTCAAACTGTAGATTATGATTAAGAAGTTTAATGTAATTAACTGTTTTCAATTTTATGCGGATAGCATGGATACTCGTACAGATATTAGGGTTTTTATAAAAACAGTCCCAAATTTTTTCTAGTGTTTTGGTTATAATTTGCAAAGTTCTTAATATAAAATAACGTTTTTTCCGAAAATGTCACAAAAATATTGCACACAATACCCTTTAATCAGAATTACAAATTAATGAAAAAAGTATGAAAATGAGCAGTTTTACTAAATATTTTTTCATTGGCATTTTTGCCAACCTTAGCAAAATTTCTTTTGCATGTTGTGTTAGCTAAATGCATAGAGCAACTTTTGTAAAAATCTCAAAAGCATAGCTTGGAAATTCTGAAAGTATTCGTCGATTGAATAAGATCAAAATTCGTTATTCCAAAAATGAAGCAAGAAGATGAGGGGTTGTATTCATTTCTCCATTGATAAGTGCCAATATATAATGTACAATATGGCACGTACTACTATATTTTGATACAATCCTTTATTTTTTTTCTTCATTTTGAGAATAATGGATTTTGTGCTTGATCTATCGACGAACACTTTCAGAATTTTCAAGTTTTGCTTTTGAGACTTTTACAAAAGTTGCTCTATACATTTAGCTAACACAATATGTAAATGAAATTTTGATAACATTAACGCATGTGCAATGGAAAAATATTTAATAAATTTTTTTTCATACAATTTTTATTATTTTGTAAATTCTGATTAGAAGGTATTGTGTACAATATTTTTTGTGATATTTTCGGGAAAAAAAACATTATGTTATATTAAGAACTCTGCAAATTATAAGCAAAAAACTTCAAAAAATTTGGGGTTGTTTTTATAAAAACCTTAAACTTTCTACGAGTATCCATGCTATCCGCTTAAAAATGAAAATGTTTAATTACAATAAGCTACTTAATCATAATCTGCAGTTTGAACTCTTTTGCTACATTAGTTTTGACAGGGTTATCCAAAAGATTTTCGTTCTTTTTCGATTTGTTGACATTCCACTATGGAGTTTTGGGAGAAAGTCTTGACGGAAATATATGACCTGTACTATTATGTTTACACACTTAAGGTTTCAATATAATTCCCCAAGTATTTTTCTAGATATTTAACAAAATGTCAAAAATTGCAAGTGGACGGTCATGTTTGGCCATATAGTGTTGAAGCTGGTCTGATATTTGTATCAGCTCAACAAAATAGATCACAGGTTATGCAATCCAGGTAAAAGTTGGATACCTGATTAGAAAAAAATTATTTTTCACCAAATTATTCTGATTGGTAAATAATTCTTATGTGTTGTAATTTTGCAACTGGGTGAAAAACGTCCGGACAAGATTCGAACCAGGGATTCAGGAGATCTTCAGGGGTTCTAATCTTTGTGAGAAACTTTTTGCCCAGTTGAAAAATTACAACTCAAATGATGTTGCATTAAAAAACGGGGAAATGAATTTAATAATAATAGATACAAGAATAAGAAGGGGGTGGATTGTACTTTGTGCTTATATATAACTAAATAAATAAACAACGTTAAAGAGCACAAATATTATAGAATAAAAGATGTTAAAAGCATACAGCCGTTTCGGGACTTCTAAAGTCCCATCATCAGTGCTAAAAAAGTGTAAAACGTAAAAGAAAGTCACATCGTTAATTAAAATAAAATAAACCGTGCATCTGAGCTGTTGATTTGCGACGTTTCATGGTCAGTTCGCTTTAGCGGCGAGCTCAGATGCACGGTTTATTTTATTTTAATTAACGATGTGACTTTCTTTTACGTTTTACACTTTTTTAGCACTGATGATGGGACTTTAGAAGTCCCGAAACGGCTGTATGCTTTTAACATCTTTTATTTTATAATATTTGTGATCTTTAACGTTGTTTATTTATTTAGTTAAGAATAGATACAGCTGAATTATAATAAGAAAAGACATTTAACCCAACTGTAATTATTTAAGACAAATTTTGTAGCTATAAGGGACAAGTAAATATGACTGCTAGGCTATGTAAGTATGAATATAGTAAACATCTATAATATTTAGTGAATATTGGCAAGCAAAGTGTGTCAGATTTTGAGTGCAATCCGACACATTTTCGCACTACGTACTCTTATACTATTGTCTCTAAATAACTTTGAAACATCAGCAATGCCATCGATAAACAAATCCAAATCACTTTGGTAACAGATAGTTTAATAATAACATAATAAATAAACTAGTCAGATGTGGCAATCCAAAAACATTCTTCTATCTCATATACGTTAATAATTTCAGAAAAATGAAACATAGCAGCGTCACCGGATAGGTGATTTATACGAAAATCTAATCAGTAAAAACTTACGTCAAGGTCTAAATAAATTTTAAATTTGATAAAAATCCGTGTATTAGTATTTGAAATACAATTATTGTAAAATCATAAAAAAATCTGGATAGAAACGTCACTTGTTCAGCAATTTCACTTTAAAAACGAAAGAATATTAATTTATACTAAACTGAACTGACTAACTGAATCTAAAGTTTGACAAAAAACTGTGCATTAGTTTTAAAATAAAATTATTGGAGAAATCGTGAAAAAAATCTGCTACTGCGATGATCATAAACAATGTTGCATATCAGCGCCACCTGTTGAGCGATTTACTCCAAAAAACTATTGAATAGTAATTTATATTAGGGATTAACTTAATCTGAAGTGTGATGAAAATTAGTGAATCAATTTCTCAGCTATTGAGATATTCCGGCGTGAATAATACCGCATAGTAGCGTCACCTGTTGTGTGATATACAAAATGAAACCAGAACATATTATATCAAAGATTAACGGAATCTGATTTTTTATAAAAATCTGTCAATTAGTTCTTGAGATACAGCTATTCTGGCAGTCTTAAAAAAGTTTGTGTAGCAGCACTACTTTTTGGGCGATATACACCACAAACTAATTAGATTCAGTTTATATCAAGGTCTAATACAGTCTAAAGTTTTCTGAAATTCCGTCCATTAATTCTTGAGATGGAACGCCCACAAAATTTATTTCACATATAGACAGACTGGCAGACAAACACACAGACAGACATTTTGTGTCTGATTCCTAAATCCAAAAACCGGAAATCGAAAATTTTCATGAATCCAATACTTTTTTCTTGTAAAGACAGAAGAGAGTAATAAAAAAGGGCTAATCACCTTTGTAATTTTTATTTTGATCATGTTTTTAAAACCATAAACATTTCATCAAGAAGTCCTAATTAATTTTTCTCGTCTGGCTTTTTAAAAATTTCACCAAAATACAATTTCTTCTTCTTATTTCTAAACAATGAACCTCTCATGTTATTAAATTGTTCACAACTAACTGTAGTTAAAACTTTGTCTTAGATTAGATAATCGCTTTGAGTACTCTTATACACTGGCACTTTTGCGTTCCTCTACCAAATATGATTAAATTGTTTTTATATTTTTATCCCACTGCCGCGACCGGATATATCCGTTCACTAGGCTGTAGGTTTCACTGCAGTTGAAGCTTTATTTAAATTAATATAATTTTAAAATATAATCCAGTTTTAAGAAATCAAGTTATGATTGGTACTTTCAAGGCTTATAAGCATATATATAACTAGAAAATTATACCATGATAGAAAATCCATCTTTTAATAACATTTAAAATAAATTGCAAAGAAAAAAAAAACATTACAGTTTTGCTCTTTTGCTAGGCGGTCAGTGTGTTACAATTTTACAGTAATTCAAAATTAAAAGTTTCCAAAGAATGATTTTTTTTAAATAATCCCTCGCGAATACGTAAATAACTTATAATCTGCGCTTTTTGTGAGCACCTGACATTTAAAACATCTCTATGGATTAAAATTAATCGCTTTAAAATTAATGTTGAAATTCGGTATTGTCACATAAAAAGAAAAAAATATTAAAGTAATATATTAAGGCTGTAAAAAAAAAAAAAAAAAAAAAAAAAAAGATGATTAGATGATTAGCTTAATAAATTTCATTCTGAAGAATTTAATTGAAAGCGGGAAAATATATTCGTTTGCTTAGGAAGAATGTAATTAGAAAAAAAAATAAAAATGAATGCCAGAAAACATTTAAAAATATCTATACTTGATGAACGTGCAAAGATTTTCAAAGAATTTTTGTTGAACAAATATTTAAAAATAATTATGCTATGTATATTTTTTACTTTCTGCATACAATACGTTTACTTTTGTAACTATGGAACTTTGTATATTTAATACAATTCGAAGAAATACTAATAATTCAATAAAAGTACAAATTTACTATGATTCTGAGAAATATTAATAAATATAAAAGTAAAAAATTAAATAAAAACAGTGACTAGAATAAATAGTCTGGAAATCGGCCATTCAAAAATTGCTAAATGCAGAAGAGTCTATAGCCGCGACATCTGAATGATACATTCAAATTTCATTGTAAATATTGTACTATTACAATATCTAACAAGTTGGAAATTGCACGTGAAGCGTAGCAAATTAGGTGCGTTCGTACGATAACGAAGTTTTAAAAATATTACTTTCATATATCAATCTCATAAAATTATAAATAGTGAATTACAATTAAAACGCTCATCAAACAATGTTCTCCCTATACCATTATGTAATGGAATACTTTTGTGTGGCCTTGTAAATCAATAACAAATGTTCTTTGCACCACAAATTATGTAAGATGCATATTATAATATGTACTTTATAGTTGCATATAAATTTTATTAAGTTCACATGAGTGTAACACGATTAAAATGCATTTGAAACATTTTTTCCCATTGACCGTAATGTAATGGAATACTTTTGATTGTTCCTGTAATTGATCTATGCATCCGATTTTCATAAAATTTGAAATAACTCGAAAAAATTATGTAATGATTATGTATTTTAAATTTCAAACGTATAGAATATATTTGAAATTTTTTCCCCATTGACCATAATGTAATTGAATACTTTTGAATGCCCCTGTAATTGATCTATGCACACGATTATCAAAAAATGTGAAATAACTCGACAGAATTATGTAATGATTGCGTATTTTAAATTTCAAACGATTAAAATGCATTTGAAACTTTTTTCCCCATTGACCGTAATGTAATGGAATACTTTTGATTGCCCCTGTAATTGATCTATGCATCCGAGTTTCATAAAATTTGAAATGACTCGACAAAATTATGTAATAATTATGTATTTTAAATTTCAAACGATTCGGTTGGGTAGTTTTTGCGTTGTTATATGCGGACAGACGGACGGACAGACGGACGGACTGAACGACCACTATAGGTGCTACGTATTATATAATTACGAACGCACCTAAAAATTGAGTTATGAATAAAGAAGTGGAGACGCATAATACACTGGTGAAATAAATTAAGAGAAATTGCACACTTTATCGAATTGCATGAAAAGAACTGAACTGAAGAAAAAACCACTGCTTCTAGATAAAAATACAAATCTTGTGTGTAAGCGGAGCCAGCAGAAAAGCAGGCTTTATAAACGCGTAAAGGGTAAGACGAATTTCGTTCGCTTGGACACCTCGGCGAATTTCTTGGTGTTATCTTGAAGCAATTGATTAAATGCACATCGGGACAGTAAAAAGGAGCAACTACCAATGTTTAGATAATGCAAAGAGGTGGCGAATTGCACGGAGGCTAAATGCAAGCTAATAGCAACTCCAGATAAGCAGAAGTAACCTATGGAAACAGATCCAAATTTATAGGTGGGGCTTGTTGAGCTCAAACCATATGGTAGGTCTCCCCACCTAATTGAATATGGAAACAATTCCAGGATACTGGATCCATCGAGAGAAAGTTTGAGCAAGGTGGTCCAAGATTCACGACGGCCAGAGAAGATCGTCATTTGTCCATTTTAGCGAGGCATAACAGAGGGGCTACAGCTTCTCAGCTCACTCGGGACCTGTATGTAGCCACAGAAACCCGTGAAACAGGAGTGACTGTTTCCAAAAGACTGAATGAGAGAGGAATGACTGTAGACGAATGAGACTGAGAGACGAATGAGACTGAATGAGAATTGAAGCAGAAATTTAAGATGAAAACCAAAGTTCGTATGGTATTGAATTAAAATTATTATAACATTAAAATGAGTAACTATTTTTAAAAAATATTAAAATGTACGTATGAGATAGAAGAAAGTTTTTGGATTGGTACATCCAACTAGTTTGCTTATAATTTGCAAAGTTCTTAATATAAAATAACGTTTTTTCCGAAAATGTCACAAAAATATTGCACACAATACCCTTTAATCAGAATTACAAAATAATGAAAATTGTATGAAAAATGAGCAGTTTTACTAAATATTTTTTCATTGGCATTTTTGCCAACCTTAGCAAAATTTCTTTTGCATATTGTGTTAGTTAAATGTATAGAGCAACTTTTGTAAAAATCTCAAAAGCATAGCTTGGAAATTCTGAAAGTGTTCGTCGATTGAATAAGATCAAAATCTGTTATTCCAAAAATGAAGCAAAAATATGAGGGGTTGTATTCATTTCTCCATTGATAAGCGCCAATATATAATGTACAATATGGTATTACTATATTACTGCCAGAAGACCGGCTATTTGTGTCCCACTTAAATCTACGAACAGAAGAGTCCAATTAGCATGATGCAAGTAGCATAGTGATTGGAGTATGGAGCAATGGGCGACCATTCTGTCCCACTACCTATCCTCCAATGTCCGCGAAATCAACAATTATGGCGGTGGCGGTGTAATGATCTGCGTGGGCATCATGTTGGACGGCCGCACTCTTCTTCACGTCTTTGACAAGGGTTGACAAGGGTGAATTATAGGGATGATGTTTTGGATTCCTATGTTCGGCTTTTCTGGGGTGCAGTGGGCCCAGAATTCATCTTACAGAACGATTACGCGAGGCCACATAGAGCTCTTCCGGCTGATGAACTTCTTGAGAGTGAGGATATTTGCCGGATGGATTGGCCAGCCAGGTCTCCAGACCTCAATCCTATAGGGCATGTTTGGGACGCTCTGGGGAGGGCAATTGCAACTCGCAACCCCCTCCGAGAACCATCTAGGAGCAGAAAACATCGTTACTGAATGAGCGAGACCAATTGCCACAGACACTGATAAACTGCCTGATTGAGGTACTCACAAGGCAATTTCACTTTCTAATCCTTTATCATAATATTGTGGCTTTTTTCAATCAGTTCTGATATCGTAACCTCGATTGGACAACCTGGGTGTTCTTGATCAAAAATGCTTCTGCGATCCGCGTTTGAATTCAGCTATCCAATATTTTACGGCTGATAACGAAGGCACTGAGTCTCCGTAAACTTTTTTGAAGTCCCCTTTTACCTCATAAATTGTTTTCTTTATCGAAAACAGGTTTTTCATTACTGCTCGATATTAATTTTTTTGCATTGTTGAAATATCACAAAAGTAGCTCTATTCAAATGACTTCCATTGACAAACTAAATGACTTAATGTTCAACCAAATTGCCATGTTTAAGGTGAAAGGTTACTTTTGTGAAATAAATAATTTTTTTAATTCTAGTAGCCTCAGCTTTGGCTGAGGCCAGGTATTTATCCTACTGCCCTCGTATATGTACATATATATAGTGATGATTAAAATTGTCAACGCTTTCGGAAATTTTTATGTTTTCTAACTTTGTATACCTATAGAAAATGTTATGTTTCACAAAATGCAAACTCTTACATATTATTATAAAGAGAAATCAATACTGATTTAAAAAATAATCCAAATATTTGTAATACAAATTAAGTTATACTTACTTTAATCTGATAAACAAAAACATTATTCAAGTAGATTGTAATATCTAACTTTCCTCTTTTCTCGGGAATCCAACAAGGATAATTATTTATTAACAACTGAAAAAACCAAATACTAGTGACTCACAGCAGAAGCTGACATCATATTTAAAGTTGAAAGGAGCCATTATTGTGATTGTTCTGTAGAAGAAAGACTTTTTTTAAGTAATAAAATAACAAGAAATTTTTTTTAAAAACTTTTTAATAATTTAGAGAGAATTTTTTGTAAATGTTTTTCATTTTCAGTGAAGAACGAATAAAACCCATTAAAAGAATAGACCGAACACCATAGAATGAGAAATACGATTATTGCGTTGTTGGCGGTCTCCTATGAAAATTAGAGAAAAAAACTTCAAGGAAAATAAGATTGTACTACTTTGTAAATGCACCTGGATTTTCAGTATATTTCCCCATGTATTTTTCTAGATATTTAACAAAACGTCTAAAATTTCAAGTGGCCGGTCATCTTGGTCATATAGTGTATATTTTTTAAATGAGTCACTTCTGTTTATTTCGAGAGCGGAACTTTATATGAAATCTTTTGATAAAAACCCTATTAGTTTGACATAATTACAACAGATTGTTTTTGTAATTTTCACTACAAAATATTTTATGTGCATATTTACTTAGTTTTAATGATTTATTGTAGCAATTGATGGTATAGTTTTTTTTTATCTTGCAAAGTACAATATTAAGAACAAAAATCAAAAATAGAAATTGTATATTCTAGTTTAAATTTCTTGTACTTTTTTCTTGTTTGCCGAGATCAAGTGTTCCGTTCTGAAATCATTTATTATTATGTCCCGGAACATAAAATAATTCAATTAAATTTTCATAATAATAATTTTTTAATATACGTCTAAAGACTATTTTATCATGTTTATTAGAAAAAATATTTACTTAACACTAAAGAGCTACGCTGGTGATTTTATGAAAGGAATTAAAAAAATCATTTCAACATAATTTGATTTTTTAATTTTTAATATTAAATATTTGTATAGTAATTTGAGATATTAAAGGAATATTACTTATTTCAATTTATTTTTCATTATAAGAATCAAAATACTGAATTGAAAATTAGCTTTTTAAATTAGGATTAACCATAATTTAATTTTGTTTTAATAATTTTACACTTCAAATGCGTGAAACACTTTTTGTAATATTAACGGAAGATATTTAACATTTCTATCAAAAATCGTTTTAGATTGTGCTATGAATGTGTTGTGCCAAATAAAAAGATCGTACAAAAAGTGTTGTTAAAAATTAGAAGAGGAGAAAAAGTGGTTTCAAAACATGTTTGGCCTCATCAGTGGCCGAGAGGTTCTGACCTCTCAACTGGTTGACCGCAAGCACTGGGTTCGAGCCCTATCGCGGCCGTCGGCCCAGCTGTTCGGAGATTTCGTGGTTTTCTTCGAACCTTTCGTAAATACAGGTTAGGTTAATTTGGAAAGACCCCCCCCCACGAAGGGGGCTATATCCCTAGCGTAGATAATCGGCCGACACCAAATAAACCAAACCAAAGCATGTTTCAAAACATTCATTTTTAAAGTTGTAGAATTTCATAGACATAATGTGGAAAGGTTTTGAAAGTATTTTACAACAGTTGTTTTATAGTGTTATAAATGTGTGGTATTTACAGTGTCTTGTTGATTTGGTAACAAAGTGCTATGCAGCACATCACTATTGTAAGTACATATTTTTATCAACTCTTTTACAACACTACTTCAACATCATGAACACGATTATTTTTTGAACAGATTTCTAGTTAGAAATACTTTTGTAATACATTAAGAACACATTTCTAGAAAGCAACACGTTTCTGTGGACAACAAGACATTACAGATATTTTGCAGAAAATTTATCTTATTTTTCATGGAAGGTTTCAGAAGTGTTCAAAAAGGTTTCTGTTATTTTTCAAAAATCTTTCGTATAAATAATGGGCAATTAGTTTCCCATTAATTCTCAGGAACATTTCTGGATTTCTTTTTACAATGCAGGAAGATTTCATATATTACACTTTTTTTTCACATTTATTAGATTATATGCTAAGATATTATATTAATCCATTTTTAAGATTTAAAAATATAGATTTTTTTTCTTTACTTTAGAAAATAATTTAAACAGTTCATGGATAATCACGTCATTCAAACCTTATCCGAGAATATTTTTTAAAATGAAATTTTTTCTTAGAATTCAAGGCAATTGGATAATTTCAAATACTATAGAGTAGATGTGCCAGTAATGGACCCCATTAAGGAATTTCTCTAAAAAATAATTTTTTATCAATAGTTATAATTATTGTGTACATTTTTTTTCATATTATATTAATCTTTCAACAATATTTAACTAATCCCATAGTTACATTTCCCAATAGAAATAAAAATTTAATTTTAAATAATAGAAATATCGCTAAACACCCAAAAGCCCAGTAATGGACCACCTATGTTCCAGCAATGGACCGCCTATGTTCCAGTAATGGGCCACCCTACAGAAAATTACAGATAATTGCTTTTAGGTGCGTTCGTAATTATGTAAATACGTAGCACCTATAGTTGTCGTTCAGTCTGTCCGTCTGTCTGTCCGTTTGCCTGTCCGTCTATCTGTCCGTTTGTCTGTCCGTCTATCTGTCTGTCCGCATATAACAACGCAAAAACTATCCAACCGAATCGGTTGAAATTTAAAATACATAATTATTACATAATTTTGTCGAGTCATTTCAAATTTCATAAAAATCGGATGAATAGATCAATTACAGGGAAAATCAAAAGTATTACGTTACATTACGGTCAATGGGGAAAAAAGTTTAAAATGCATTTTAATCGTTTGAAATTTAAAACATATAAATATTACATAATTTTGTCGAGTCATTTCAGATCTTATGATAATCAGATGCATAGATCAATTACAGGGATTATCAAAAGTATTCCGTTACATTACAGTCAAAGGGGAAAAAAGTTGCAAATGCATTTTAATGGTGTTGTACCCATTCGAACATAATAAAATTGACATGAACCTATGAGGTATATATATACTAAAATATAAATTCTGTACAATCTGAGATGCAAAGAATATTTATTATTAAATTACAGGGCCACACAAAAGTATTCCACTACATAATTCTATACGGGGAAACATTGTTTGGGACATGTTTTAATTATATTAAACTGTGCCACATTTTACGAATATGATATACGTTGATGATGTGTAATGAAAATTATTTCCTGGGTGTTTATAGAAACCCAAAGAGTTCAACCACTGTACTGTATCCGAAGTATTGTCTACTATATCAGAAAGATCTGTATATTTTTAAAACTTCGTTGTCGTACGAACGAACCTCACTTGCTACGCTTCACGTGCAATTTCCAACTGGTTTCAATTGTATTTTGCTCCAGAACTTAATGAAAGCATAATAATAAAAAATATTAAAACTTAAGTTAGAAATTCATTAGATTAAAGGATTTATAATGAAAAAACATAAAACAAAATATTTAAATTTAAGTTATGAATTTATTATAATCAAGGATTTATAATGTGGATATAAAACAAAATATTAATGATATTATTAACTGTTTATTATTAACTAACATTAAAGGATTTATATTGTAAAGATATACAACAAAATATTTAAATTTAAAGGATTTATAAGATGAAGACAATGTTTTACTGAAATCAAGTTTAGGTAAAATAAGGCATTAAAAAAATCTCCAATGTTCATTCATATCATTATCTACGTGATGTGCTTTGCAACTGTGAAATATAAATAACAGATCTTCAATTTTATCTTCCCTTTCCGATAGTCTAAAATGCTCAATATGGAATTTTAGAATGCATTTAAAATGATAAATGTTCTTGCACTATCCAACCATTTTCAGATAATCATATAGCCCACCAATTTGGTACAGATTGATTCCACAATTTCCCTTCAGAGATGCTTATATGGATATATTATCACCAATGGAACAATATTATTTGCTGAAAAACATCCCATAACAATGATTTGTTCTTTTTCGTTATTTGGTACTACATAATACACATCTTTAACTGATTTTGGTCCCAAAATTTTCCTTGTTTTAAGAGCACAAAAGAAACCTTGTTTTAACCTTATTGAAAATTCTCTCTGTATGCTTTAGAATTCGGAAGAAAATATTAATAATATCTTCTTCCAAATATGATTTTACATTTCTGAACCAACTTCTTTTGTAACGGCACATCTAGATTTTGTCAAATGTTCTGCTTGTGTTTCATCCAATTTTGGATGACTTTTTAGAAACAACTATTTATAAAGAAATTGCCTTTATTAAATTCTAATAGGTAAAATTTAAGTATTAAATTTGATTATTTAGCTTTTCAGTTAAATCAAAATATTTTATCTCTACTGAAATAACAGTTTTTGTACTTGTCACTTGGGTGGTCCATTACTGGAAAATCGCGAAATAAGCAATCCAGTAATGGACCGCCCCTCCTAAAATCTTAAAAATAAATAAAATTTTGTTAATGGCCATTGGTACATTAAATTCAATGTTTTATATTGCTAACCAAACAAAAGCATTCAGTTTTTACGGAAAAATAAAAAAGTTATAAACTAAGTAAGTAAAGTCTGCTCTTAGCATGTTCATTAAGATTTTCAGTGAAAAACAGAAAAACTGTGAAACTTTATTTTCTGCTTCCTAATTGTTTTGACGAAAAGTGTAAAAAATTATTCCAGCTTATAAAGCATGCAAGGTGGAGTTCAGAAAAAAAATAATAAAAGCTGAACTATTATTTATTATTTTTTTATAAACAAATAAGTGCGAGGTGGCCCATTACTGGAAGGTGGTCCATTACTGGCACATCGACCCTATATTTGGTTATTATTATTAGTAGTATATTAACCACATATTGAGTAGTATATTAACCACAATCCTTGGTATTATTACCCGGTTGAAACTTATTAGTGGCAGAACTAAATCCGGTTTATTTTTTATTTATATTTTTCTACACCAGAAAGTGTTGGTTTCTTTATTGAAATGCATAGACCAATTGGATTCGATACCCAAACCTGATAAAAAAAAAATATATATATATATATAATTTTTATTAATGATAAAAATTTTGAAATATTTATTGATAAAATGATATAAAAATGTTTTTGATATTCTAATTGCAACATTTAAAAAATCATATTTCAATTAACCTTTAACTGATGTGACAGAAATTGTGAGGTAACTAGTGTAAAACAGTCTGTGAGCCTCAAAATCGAAAGATGAATAAAAAGCATAATTGACTCATAAGACTTTGTTCTTGTACTAAAGGCTTTGAACAAGACTATTATAATTAACACTCACCTATTTAAAAGTCTCTGGTGATAGTACTAAAGTTCCAAATGAAACATAATTTCAGTAGTGTTTGTGGTTAAATAGTATAAAAATTGAAAAAAAAGCAGTGGTCTGTGAGAACGGTAACATTAGTTAAAGGTTAAATTTCTACGCGATTGTTCAATTGAGTTCTAAAGTTTAACTTTCCACTTTCTAACTTAACCACCCCCCAGAGGGATACCTTCTTTAGATATTCACGGGCTTCACAACCCCGGGGCACCCGAGTGATCTTTCTCCTTTCTATTTCCTCTTACTCCTGTTCTTCCTTTCATCTTTGTTTCACTCTCATTGTGGTTTCCTCTTTCTGAGGTGAGGGCAATTCTGCATGGGCCGATACATCCTGTATATCGACTCATGGAGAATTGTAAACCACCCACGTGTTGGCCGTGCGTGGCGACCCGTGTCCCTGGAAAGGGGGATCCTGACAGTTGAGGGAAACCATCACACTGCTTTGGCCTCTGCTTCAGGTAGACGGGCGGTGCATATTGGTCCCGTATGTAAAAAATCGGCTGGTCAGCTGACTTTTGTCACTGGCTTTAGGGATCAAGCGAGCGAGCAATTACTAGTCATCTCGTTAAGGGTGGAGACTGACATAGGATTGTCTTGTGACCGTATAGACCCTGGTTAGCACTGGTGCACGAATGTGCATCCCCTCGTTGGGCTCGATAGTGGGTGGTGCGGCCAGGGTCCGAATTGATTTTTTTACAATATGGATGGAAATACTTCAATTCCTTCTGTATCTCTCCTATGTGGAGAGCAACAAAATGTCCAGAACATTTCTTTCACAAAATTTTTCGTAATCAAACGTACTGATAGTCTCAAAAATAACTCTTTCAAAAAAACCTCACCGTTCCTTATTGCTAAAACTTTCCACTCTGTTTTGGGTGATAGCCACACTCTCAAAAAACTTCAGTCTGGCGATTTACTGGTTGAAGTCACTTCAGCCAGACAGTCACAACTTCTGTCAAATTCAAACAAAATAGGTACATTTTCTGTTTCAATTCAAGCACATCAAACTTTAAATACAACCCGTGGAGTCATATCTGAACCCGAACTTTTATATTCTACAAGGGAAGAACTTCTCGAAAACTTAAAAGACCAAAACATTATAGACGCACGTCGCATCACAATCCGTCGAAATGAACAAGTGCTTCCCACAAAGCACACAATTCTTACTTTCAATAGCCCAAATTTACCATCCAGAATTAAAGCTGCCTACTTGGGTTGTCCTGTTCAACCTTATATCCCTAACCCCCTCCGGTGTTTTAAATGTCAGCGTTATGGCCACACGAACACAACATGTCGTGGCTCTGAAACCTGCGCACGTTGTGCTGAAATTGGCCATAATAGTAAAAACTGCAATAACCCTGAACAGTGTGTAAATTGTAAAGGTGACCATCCAGCCTATTCCCGTTCTTGTCCAAATTGGATACGCGAAAAAGAAATACTTGTTATTAAAATAACCCAGAAAATTTCCTATCCTGAAGCTCGCAAACTTGTTGAGTCTAGAACTCCGTCTGTCGGAGTATCTTATTCCAGTTTACTCAGACAACAATTAAAATCTGTAAGGTACATAAGCACTCAGACTGACACCTCTTGTTCACCAGATAATTCATTTAAAACTCAATCAACCAACACCCCAATCAAAGAATCCCGTGATCTATGTCTCCCTACTAAAATTACTGGAAACCCACAATCAGAAATTAGGCCACCATCTTCAGAACCCGTTAAAATATTAAATTTAGAAAAACGTCAACAGAAATTATTAGCTCAATCGAAGGAATCATCCAAATCGACAGTTCTATCGAAAAAGTCACCTGAACCCCAGACTAATACAAAACCAGTTTTAAGTAGAAAAATACCACCCATGTCCAATTCACTTCGAAAACAGAATTTAATACAAAAATCATCTGTACAGCCAGGAAAAAAAGAAAACCTCTACTCCAGCCTCTCCACAGTGGAAAACTGTCGGGAGGGGGAGGAAGAAATCAGACCTCAGTCCATATAATAACAATGTAAAGAATCCTAAACAGATGAAGCATTATGTGGCAGAAGCTATGGAGTCCGAGTCATACAATGACTCGGATGATGATGAAAATACAATTCTAGAAGAATTTTTACCGGATTAATATTATTAATCTGCGTTATATATATATATTTGATTTTATAAGATATTTGGCTTTTAATAGTTCTAGTCTTATTACCTTACTGTTTGCAAGTTTTAACTAGTTTTTAACTTCTCTATTTTAATTTCACTGCATTTTTTAAAATTACTTTTTAATCACATGTTTCATCACATTTCTCATATCATCCTTTTTAATATAATTATTTAATACATTTTTTTTACTTTGTTCTACAATTTATTCATTACCTTGTTCTTGGCGCAGCATGTCCCCAAAGGGACCTTGCGCCATTAAAATCCATACAACCAACCAACCAATCTAACTTAACTAACGATTTTACTAAGTCTCCAAACTAACATCCTGCTAATGAGCGATTAACTCAAAGAATGCTATTTATACATTAAACTTTGTATATTGTTTTAATTCTGATGTAAGTCCAGCAATTTAAATATTTCTGACAATAGTATTAGGACTCCAAATGAAAGATATTTCCAGTATTAATTATAGTTAAACTGAAAAATACAAGTTAAACTATGAAAATTAAAAAAAGAGTAGTGATCATTTAGATTTAGGCCAATTTTGTTAGTAGAATAGTGATACTGAAATATAACCATATGAATCACACATAACATTTAATAAGAGATTGAAGAGGGATACTGATTTTTATAAGAAAAACTTATATTTAATTAATTTAAAATACAGATTGATTAAAGCATGTTTTAAATATAGCCGACATTTTAAATTTTGCTCTGTACTAATCCGCATTAGTGAGGAGTTTACTTGTTAAAAAGCATTTATAAAACATTTATAACAGTGTCAAGAAGTTTATTTATTACATATAACTTAAGTTATTACAAAATGTCATAGGATAAAAATGTTAGATTTAAAAACAGTTAAAACCGTGCAACATTTCTAATAATCCTATTTAAGCAAAAAGAAGCTAAGAGACTAATACTCCGTTGCCCATTCCTCCTCATTCTCCTCTTTTATTTCATACTTTTACAAGAAATTGAACATTTTTTTCGCATGGAATGCATGTATGGAAACATGAATACTGATGTAGTAAACACAGTTTAAGTCTTATATTCTATTGCTTGCTACACCAGTCTCCCGTCCTATTCCTTACATTTTCACAGAAAAAGACAATTTTCTTAGAATGCATTTTGTCAAAGTCTAGGATTTTAGAGTTTGTATTTTGAAAAATGGGCGATTAATACACCATTATTCCATCTTATTTTATAGTTTTATTTGCATGGCTTTATTATTCATCTAGTCATTCATTCTAATGATGCTAAATAGTATTGATCAAGAAATCCAGCTACTATTATTTATGAATATATATCTGTAATATCATTTTTATAGATAGTCAGTGAGTCGCTGTATTAAACCTTTATTTGTTTGAAAGATATAAGAAATCCAAAACTAAACCATAAAAAATTGATAGAACCTCAACGTGGCATTATTACCCCAGGATAACTTCTAAGTTTAAATTTTTGAAAGCAAAAGGAGAATTTGACTGCTTCATAAGGAAAATTAAAAAAAAAAAAAACCCATAAGCATATTATCACATCAAATAACGCTAAATTTTAACGTAATGTAATATTTTTGTCGAGAGAGATAGTTAAACTATTTATGATTATAAGCATAAAAAAGTTATTTTTAAAAAAGAAAAAAAAAGAAAGAAAAAAATGTTCTTTTTGACTTTTTTTTCAAAAAAGAAAAAAATAGCGTAAATATGGATATAATATTACTTTTAAATCTTAAACATAAATGCATAATTTTTACACGGAAACTCATTAACGTATAAATAACAATAAGAGCAGACATTTATAAAAAACATATTTGTACTAAAATTTCGCATATAAAAATTATTTGTGGATCAACATAGAATATTATGTATATAGTCACTTACTCTTTTGCGATTATGCTTTTCTTTTAAGTAATAATACTTTAAAAAGAGGAAAATTTTTTATGTCCAACAAGGGACATAAGTGTTTTTAATAACTGATTATTTCCTTTTTCATTTCAGTTAACATTTACAGGGGGGCTCGGACAAAATCTGTCCAGGCTTGCATGTATTCTCGGGCCCCCGTGTAAAGGTTAATCAAACTGTCATAGAATCCCCAGTTAGATAACAATTAATATGCAGTCTTAGTGGAAATCGAGACATTAGGTGCTTTTTTTACAAGTAGTGCTCCTTAAACATTCCATACACAGGTATGAGAGATAATTTCTTAGCGATGTCACAAAGGTATTGCATTTTCACCTGAAAAGTGTTGACATTCACAATAGAGACAATTTGGTTTGGCTTATTTTGTGTCGGCCGATTATCTACTCGAGGGATATAGGCCCAGGGAGAGTGCCCATCGTGGGGGGTCTTTCTAAGGGAACTTAACCCCCTATTTTTACCTAAACCTCTATTTACGCAAGATTTGAAGAAAACCACGAAAACTCCGAACGGTTAGGCCGACGGCCGCGATTGGGTTCGAGCCTACCATCTGCCATCTACCAGTTGAGAGGTCAGAACCTCTCGACCACTAGTGGGGACACAATAGAGACAGAAACGATTTTGTCCTTTTTTCATTTATTCGCATTCCAGAATGATTTCACATTTGTTTAAGAACTTTGTTTTTGACACTCGCGCGCAAGCAACAAACAACAAAATAATAAAATGACTTCCGCAGCGTTTTGCTATTGCCATTTTTTTTCTGTATTCAGATATAAAAACCAGAATTTTATAAAAAATATTTAAATTACTTTGAAAATCTAAAAGAAGGCGAAACTTTCCTGAAATTTACTTGGAACGGAACGTTACGAATTTTTTTACAGTGCGAGGGCTGTTTTTTAAGTAAGGGCCATTTGAAAATAAAAACTAAATAAAAGAAAATATCCAAAAACCAATTTTATTTTTAATTTATACACACTTTTCTCTATTTTTCAACATAGTTGCCAAGTTCGTTTAAGCACTTATCATTCCTTAAAACTAGATTTTTAATAACCTCTTCATAGAAGCTTGCCTCGTGCTCCGATAAAGCCTGATTCTTCAAACATGTGCCAATGTTGGTTCTCGTTTGCTAAAAACTGTTACAAGGCACATCTTTTCTAGAACAAAAAAATCCATGTGAAGCTGTAACTGAAATATGCATTACTCAGTCCTGAAAATTGCGATAAAAATGATGTGCCGACTGCAATAAAAATGGTTTCAATGCAACAGGACATAATCCTTTCTATGCAAAGCACTGTAAATTACTCAAAGTACAAAAGTCGCACCATTAACAATGTTTCAATTGTAAGTAGTTGTAATAAGTCTTTAAACGCCACAAAATCTGTAAAATCTATCGACTTTTACCAAGTCATCAATGAAAATGTAGGAATAATAGTCGGAAATATTTAAAAATCACCAAAAAAAAAGTGAAAAAATTATGGCATTTTTGTAAGTGCCTAGAGAAAAAAGCTAACATTCAAACCAAGCTTAGGGAAACAGCAGTGGAATCATCGTTAGAAGATGACCCATACTCAATTGATATCACGGCACGGTGTTCATACGGGTCCAGAAACAACATCGAAACATTCTTATGAATCTAAAAATCCCTCCGTACTAGTCAAAAACTAGCGACGAAGATAGTTTTCAAGCCCTAAAATGCATGCCGTAATTTTTGCGTTCTTGAAGATTGCACTCATTAGCTAAATGAAATCCTTGAAAAGCTTTTGAATCCCCCAAGAAAAAAAAAATAAGAACTGCGATAGATTGCCTTTCACTCTGACATTGCAAATATATGATGAGTTGTAAAAGGTCAACTACGGGGTAAAAGAATGAAATCTATAAAAAAGAACTGAACTAAAAAAGAAAGATTGTTAAAAGATGGAGCAAAAAGAATAGAGAAAGCCGATAAATTAGATTAGAAGGCTAATTAAAGTCAAAGAATCAACAACAACAACAAACCTACATAAAATTATACATTTTGGCGAGTCATCACTGACGCTGGTATGACGTATATCATCATTAGTGTTTATAGATTTTTTTGTAAAAAAAACAAAAATCACGCAAAATCACTTATTTTTAGTTTCTGGATTTTCTTGACTCTAAAGTATTCTTGAATCCTTGATTTTTACACTGTTAAAAATTTTGTTGTAGTTTGAACCAAATTTTGGTCTGCCATCACGAAATGATAAAATCTCGTACCAACATTTCGAGCTTTCTATTTCAAGCTAGTTCCAAGTGTTGGAGTGCTTCAACAGGTGCCTATAGTATTGGTTCAAGATTTTACCATCTTATTGTGGCAACTACTAAGCACTAACATTTGGTTCAAACTAGAACAAAATTTAAGAACACAGAAATTAACGTCTGAATTTAATTACTTAATTATTAAAGGTACATATATATTAAGACAGACATAAACACGATTAAATACAATAACCCAACATGGTTTTATTAGTGGGAAATTACTGGGCTAGGATATCGACCGGAGTAGCTTATGTGGAAGAGCAACAGCAAGGTACGCTGTCTACCCAGTTCGATTCCTGGCCCCGGCTAATTTTTCAATCCATGTTGGGTTATTGTATTTAATTGTGTTTATGTCTGTCTTAATATGTATGTACCTTTGATAATTAATTAATTATATTCAGACATTAATTTCTGTGTTCTTAAATGTATATTGTGGATCGATGAGTTATTAAAAAATTATTCATCGTATTTCCTTTCATCTCGTGCCGAGCGGTTGCTGTGGTTTTATAAGTGGGAAATTACCGGGCTAGGATATCGTCCGGAGTAGCTTAGATTAAGGCTTCTATAATAGGAGCTGACGCATACTCTCGGATTTGGCAACCGAATTGGTACCCAATCGAAAAAAAACAAGCTTATTTCCACCATTTGGCAACCACAGTCTGGCCATAACCTTTGGAACTTTCGAGGATTACGCTCCGGCGGGGTAGATTCCCGCTGAGCTGGGTACCAATAATCCGAAACAAAATGGATTTGTATTATATCATTGTAAATTAAAATGTTAGCCATACATTATAATATGAAGAAAACATTAATTAAATTATATGAAATAAGTTTAATAAAAACATTCTACGATTCAATGATCATCATGAAAATTTTAGTAATGGGCAGCATGCAGAAATAAATATTTGTACTTAAGCATAAAGGGGGGTAATAAATAAAAGAAAATATTAAAAATTAAGGTAGAAATTTACTGAAATAAAATGTTTACAATGTAATTATAATCTATTATACTGTCACGTTGAGATTATCTAATCTTTAGAAAAAAAAAGTGAATGTGTAGCTATTATTACACAACTCTTATAAGATTTTTGCTATCCTAATGGGGAACAAGCTATATTTACATTTGTGCCGTATGCGTACAACGTTCTTCTGGCAAAAGGTGAAATTAAGTAGAAAACTGAAAAAAATCCTCCAAATTATAAAAATAAGATATAGTAGCAGGGTCATAGCTAACGGAGTGCTAGGGGTGGCTCAGCCTCCCCCCCCAAACATTTTGATCCTCCCCTGGAAAAGATCCCAAGGCAAATGAAATTCTGTTCAAAAATCTAATTTAGTTTTGAGGTCTTTCACAGTTTTGCAGAATTACTAAACTATAACTAAAAGACGTGTTTCAATACTCGCTCATTCTATTTGCACGTATGAAGCTGACATGATATTTGATTTTGTACTAGTTATACACTCGAATTTTTCATCATCATATTTTTTTCTTAGAATAAAATGAAGTTATTGCAATGGTTAAATAAAAAAAACATAGTACTTACAATGTGAATATGCACTAATTTAACATTCTGCGTCAGAGAGAGAGAGAGAGAGGAAATATGATCCCTACTACAATTTTTGACCCCCCCCCCTAATATTCGCTTCTAGTTACGGTCCTGTGAGGTAGTAAAAGGAAAGATAATCGTATCTGAAAAATACGGTCACATTAAGTTGTACACTGTACCACAAGCCTAAAAAATACTTAAAACCGTGCAATTTTCGAGAAAAGATATGTACATCTGACAACTCTAAATTTAATCCATGGGAACGGAAAGTGATTTTTTTTTTCACTTTGAGCAAACGCGCTTAAATATTTTACATTATCAGACACGTGAAGTATTCTTTTTGGGATAATAGTTATAAATTTAAAAATCAACAATAGTAACAGAAGTGTTAATATCGGTTTAAAAATATAATTTTGGTATCACGTGAGAGAACAAGAACAAGAAAAAAAAATCATATTATATGAGAGTTTCCTAGAGACCTGCGTACCCTTTAGGCTCTTTGGGTTGAGAATTTTGGTTGCAAACATTTAACAGCGTCGCCGAAAATCAGTGATTTCAGCTTATAAAATTTTGGCATTGTGGTAAGGATTTTTGAAGTATTAACCTATATCAGATAGAAAAAAGTTTTAAGATTGGCATTTCTGACAAATTAAACTAATCTGTTTTAGCAACCCTAAAATTTTCTTTTATCCCATGCATGTTACGATCACACATCATGCATCTTTGATCACTGCAAAATTCGCTATCGAAGTATAAAAATTAAATGACAATACATACCCATCGTAAGGAATCCAAAGGTATGAAATTGCGTGCCTTAGAGATAGAACAGTTGCAGATATCGCGAAAAATGAGAGCCAGTTTGAGATAAGAGCTCACTAAATTTATGTCACATGCATACAGACAGGCTGAGTCGCAGACTCACGGACAGACATTTCGTAAAAGCAAGTTTTTTGGAATATCCGACTCCTAAAACGTGTAAACCCGACAAAACCGGTATTCGAAAATTTTCAGGAATTCAATATATTCTTCTTGTAAAGATAGAAACAAATGTGATTGCAGATCGCACTGTATGTCTTCTAAAGCACTTTATTCTTAAATTAATAAATCAAAATTGTTAATTTATAACCATTAAAATCTTACATAAATGATAGCACCATTAAAGTCGAACGTAGTTAAACAACGTTTCTTTATATGTAAAGTTTCTATACATTGCATGTTTTCCCGTAGATCGTAGCAGAAGAAATGTCGGAATATTTTATTTTAAAATAATACTGAAATATATTCAAAAGTTACATTTTAAACATTTTTATTATTGTTTTTTGTTAATAATTAAAAATATTTTGAATTTCTCTTTCAACTATTAAAACTATTTGAGAAACGTACTAAAAAAATAAGTATAAAGGTAAAAATAGTTTGAAAATAGTAACAAAATCAATTTCTTATACTATTAATATGTGTAAATAATAGTAAAAATAATAAATTCTTAAATTGGCAAAAAAAATCTGAAATTTCTTTTTATTAAATTCATCTTAGTATGTGAATTTCAACTTGTAGCACCAGCGTTTGAACTGAGAACCTTCTGTTTTCTAGCGATATGCTTTATTGTTATTCTATGATGTCTACATTAAATCCGTTGAAATTAAGTTTGTCTTTTAAAATTTAAATCGTAATTGAAAAAAAATATTTTCATTAAAATAATAAACTTTTTCAAAATTTTATGATTTGTCGTATCCCACGAGGTATTCAGAAAAATTTGATTTGTGCACAAAATTTGACGTCTCTAAGTGATACAGTTTTTGTTTATAGACTAGGGATGGGCGTTATTTAACGTATTAGGATAAAAAACACTGTTACTATGCTGGAACCTAATATTGCATTAATATGTTACCGAAAAGTTTAAATAACATATGGTTTTAAATGGCAGCGTCTTCATTGATTTGCCATACTCAAGAAATTAATTTCGCACCTCTAAAATAGAACTATATATGCAAGAAATGGCCTGAACTGTTTCTTTTGGGACGAGCACACCTAATTTTCTCTATCTTCACTCTCTAGTCGTAGGCAACTCTGTTAGGCATGTGGTGCTTGAAAATTGTTTTCCATTTCATCAATCCCTAATGCATAAATAGTAACAATTTGCAGCTTTAATTAAATGCTTTTACGACTTGGTGCCTGGCGCTACGTCACCACTTTTTCCGATTCTGATGCCACAAATTAGAGATAAACGAAATACTTCAACATATAGTAGATCAGAAAGACATCTGAGTATTTGTAAGAAAAAATATCTTGCTTCACATGAATCGTATATATGTTATAATCGTATATATTATTATAATTGTTTACATTTAGCCTTTTTATTTAAAAAGTCCAATTTTACTTATAAAGCACAGCAACATTTAGTCTAATTTTCGACCTGAGCAATTACTTTTCAACTAGAAATGCATTTTTGTGCTTTTATTTATTTATTTATTTATTTTTTTGTTGTTGTTTGGCAATGAGTAACTTTAAAAATCTATATATGGATTATATTGCCAAACATATGGCTCAGTTACAGTTATGAATAGTAACTGCAATGAATTCCTTTGAACATGGAGTTGCGCAGAATCAGGTATTTTAAGATAGTGCAAACAACACCTCTGCACAATATTCCAAACTAAAATTGAACATTATAGAAACAGATAGAAATTATGATCAACAAAGCGAGTAGACAACATTCTTCCTCTTTCTCTTTTATTTATAATCGTAAACACAAGCTTCATTTTAAGTATCTTTCACACATGATTCTTCGAACCGTGATTATATATGCATATACATATAAAAAGAATAGGAAAGTCAAACATTGAGCTATTTCTTATCGTAGAATAAAATAATTTTATAATAATTTAGTGATTTTAAAAATATTTTTGTATTTTCATAAAAATAGATAACCTACTAAAAAAAGTAACATACTATTTTCAACCAAAGACCATGTTACAAATAAAAAGAGAAAAATTCAATTGGATAAAAAATGATATCGATATCAAAAGATAAACACTCGCTCCCCTAGAGATATCTTAAGATATCACGTGCCTGACTCCCCCCTCCCCCTAAAATGATAACGTTACATTAGCACAACCCTTAAGTGTACAAGCTACATTATTAGATCTAAATATTTTCCCTTTGTACACTTGCATTACAAATGAGTAGAAGTGACAGTACAAATGAGTTGAGTTTTTATCTTTGTATTTTGCAATATATTAGCCATTTGTGTTACATAAATGAGGAAAGCAACGATTTCTTATCGCGCTCCCCCCCCCCCCCCACACACACACACCAAGAAAAAGCAGTGAAACACAAGTTTAGAAATTATTAAACCTATAAAAAGTACAATTTTTGCAATATTTAAGTAAAATGCATTTATTTATAATTTTATACTTTAAAAATTAATTCTCAATTTTAGATAAAAAAAATCTATTAAAAAAACCGGGACATTATTTTACTACATTCAAGTAAAATGGACGAATTTATATATTTTTAATTGATTAGAATGTTCAAAACATGTACATTAGAACTTCAGATTGAGTTCAATTGAAAATCAACCATTGATAATTCCTAAATATTCCTTAATTTGTTCTGGTATATTTTCATGTCGCTGCAGTAAATTTAGTTCTTAAAATAGACAATGATCATTTATCGTTTGGCTAGCTTTGAGTAAAAACAGATAATTTAACATCTTTGCAATTATTTATCTAGAAATATTTTCTGCAGTCACTGTAACATTTGGTACAAAAGCGTTTTAAATTGAAAAAATTATGCTGATACTAACAATTTTATTCCAGTGAATGACATTTGATTAAAAGTGTTTGTTCAATCTTTATGGTTTTCGGAAGGAATGAGGAATATAATATAAAAGATTTTCTACAGGAAAAGGTTATGTGTTGTTATTTAAAGTGTTAGATCATGGAAGACGGAAGTATTCCTGTGACGCAGCCTTAAGCCTAAAATCGTACCGTAGAATGGTCGAAGGGCGGAACTCATATATACAGCTAATTTGAGATCAAAGGACATGCGAAAAGCCGCCTTTTGACAACTCAGCAAATATAGCTCATATTGTTCTGATTTTTTTAAAACAGCCTTATATTTGCAGTCTAATTCTATTTTGATTTTTTTTACATTTCTACATGCAGTATATTTAAGGATCTCGATACCCATTTTTAAGACGAAAACGATGGAGTCCATTCCAAACATTTAAATCTCGCAATAGGCCTGGGCGATTTTTTTAAAATTAATATATAGTATTAATATGTTCTTTATGAAGTGAATAAGACATACCTAGTTTCTAGGAAAACTCTTGTTTGTTATATAATCCTCATGAAAAATCGAACTATATTTTTCAAATTTCTGTGGGAATCTCAATGAAAATACACGATAAGCTATCTACTGTATTCATGCGCGTTCTTGCTTTTTCTCCACCTACCTTTTTTTCTAGCTTTTCTCGTAAATGTGCGGTCCAGTCGGTAAGTTATTGGACTGGAGATCCAAAGGTTCTGAGTTCTACCCTGTCCGTGGCATTGACTGTTTTTTTTTTAAATCTTTTTAAAATGAGTTAATAAAGTTATTTGACCTTTATCATCCGTTTCTTTGTATATATATTTTTAATTGTTAATCAGATCATTAAATGAAATTTTAATTTAAAAAAAAATGTAATAATTTAAACGAAATCAAATTACAACAATAACCCATTTAAATGAAATAAAACTATATTTTGAATAAATTTGAATAATTATATTTTTAAATTATATTTATATAAGCTAGATTTATTATTAAAATGGGCATTTATTATAAATTATAAAATTAAATAAATACTTACTTTGACAATATCAAGTATTTTATTACGAATGTGTCTAAAAATTATTAATTTCTGGATTTTGTCGGCACTCAGATTAGCAATTCAAAACAAGCGTACCAATGTTCACATACTAAACTAACTGACAAACATAAAAATTTAGGACCATAATTAACAATAATGAATGGTACATTAAAATATTTTAAAAATATAGAATATGAATGTGAAAAGTATACGACAGTAAAAACAACATTGTTTTTTCGAATTTGTAGAGGAGGGGGGGGGGGAGATTATGATTATATCACAGTCGTGCAATTTACTTTGGTTTTTAATTAATACCAAAAATCAAAGCTTCAATTAATAATTTCATAATTTCTAATCTAAATTACATGTTACTTAATCACGCACTGGAATAAAATTTATTTTTTCAGTACTTTGAAAAGTTGACATTAAACTTGAATTTTAAATTGTTGTTCAAACTCTTTTTTTTTTTTTTCTTTTTTTTTTTTTACACAGACGTCATTTTAAACTTGTCATATAGTATATTTTGCAGCAGAATTATTGTGAGAAATCTGAAAACAAGGAAATGTTTCTAAAATTTCGGAAGTAAAAGCCTTTTTAATACCTCAAATACTCGTATATCTCTCACCAGATCTCTCTGAACTCCCCAGGTGGCAGCACTGAGCTTTAATTTGAGAGGGAAATTCGAATCCAATGAAACCAATGCAAAGGTTTTCTGGAATTCCTACGGGAGTCGCAATGCTCTCTCGTTTACTTCCCATCGATGGTAATCAATCGAATTGTCTTGATGTTGAGCATATTGGTGGAATTTGCATGAGGTCATTATAATTGCTCTTTTTTTGCATTATATTATCTTGTTGGGAAATGCGGTATATTTTATATTCTTGGGCTTCTAATAAGTAGAAAGAAAGGTGTGTGTGTTTGGGGGGGGGGGGTGATAGAAATATGATGTTATGGTTTTTTGGCTCAAGTAAATTGAGTTTAAAGATAATTGAAATTAAATTTTAACTTAAATAATAATTAACTGAATTAAATAGGAAACGGCCACTTGTTTTATTGTGGTTTTTGAATTATCATTCAAAAAAGTGTAAAAAAAAAGTAGAGATCAATTTTCTTTAAATTTATTATTGATCAATATTGACTATTATTCGGAAAAAATGGCTTATCTCTAGAACGCAGCACATTATTCTAAAATCAATTATATTTCTTTACACGAAAAGAAAAAAGCATATTTCCAGACCATCTGTGCACTTAGTTTATTTTTTTTCAATTTTGTCACTTATACCCCATGGCTTCTGGAGTCTTCATATATATTGACAGGTTATAATATATATAGAGTGTGTGTGTATGGGAGAGGTTTATATATATGTTGTGCGGTTAATATACAGGGTGGTCATAAAAAAACTTTGCCGATATATGAAGCTCTAGCGGCCAATCCGTTCAACCGATCGAAGCGAAATTTCAGATATAGCTATTCAGAAGTATGAGCTAGAGATTCTGTAAACGGCAACAAAATGGCGCTCACGGTTACGGTTATAATTACAGAAACTCGAAAATTTCCAATAGCAAACCCATTTTTCTTCATCGCAAAAACTCAGCGCATGCGAAAACCCTAAAGAGCGTTGGAACGGTATCGTTATTTCAATAAACGGACGCGCTATGCTTGCACAAAACCAGCTCTACGAACAGCCCCAAAAAAACAAGACCAATGCAAATTTGAGAGCGACCAAGAAAATTTGAATATGACCGAGACAAAATACCAATTAAGGAACATCGTTTGTCAGATAGTCAGCGTAGAAAACGGATAAAATTTAGGGTGGGGGTGTTAGTTCTTCAATCGGAGCTCGCAGATGCCAACAAAATGACTTCGTTCGTGGTGAGTTGGTAAAACTATTATCAAAATGAGATGAATGCTGCGAAAACCTGGCGCGTGTACCGCCGAAACCATCACCAGGTACGTGGCCTATGCGTTTCACTAGCTCTTCGTGATTTTGTAATGAAATTCGAAGAAATTGGCGGCACCTGTGATAGTCTGCGATCCGGACGACCAAATGTTCCTGAAGATACTGTTATGGAAGTGCATCACATAGTGACCAGAGGACTCATACAAAGTACAAAAGGTGCATCTCGTGCATTTGATATACCAAAATCAATGGTCAAATTACTGCCCTCTGTAATCCGCATGTTTCTTTACCGGAACCAGCGCGCCCAGATGTTGGAAGTGAGAGACCATCAACAACATATGGACTTTGTTAATGAATTTCTTATCCAATATGATGGAGATAACGATCGACCTCTTCGCATATTTTGAACGGACGAGGCACATTTCACCTTAACTTGTAACGTCAATGGCCTCCGCGATCCCCCGACCTTACTCCTATGGATTTAAGGTTCTGGGGATATCTAAAATCTAGAGTGTACATATGCAATACGCAAGCTTTGCCGGATTTGAAAGATTCTATCAAACGTGAAATTGCAAACATCCCCATGCGATGTAGCGTTCGGCTGTATTGTCCATAGTCGACACTATGCAATGTGTAATTGCCTGTGATGGCACCCATGTGGAATATGTGTAATCAAAATAAAAGTTTTCTCCGATCTGTGTTGTAGATTAGTGTACTGACTCTGTGTCATACGCAAATTTACTCCTTTCGCCCCATTCGTATTTTTTATGGGGGGGGGGGGTTGCCAAAACAGTTTTTTATGTGTGCATAACGTGTCCGTTTCTTGCTGTACACGTACGGTTCAAACGCTCTTTAGGATTTTCGCATGAGCTGAGCATTTTGCGATGAAAAAAATGGGTGTTGCCATTTGAAAATTTCGAGTTTCTGTAAATATAACCGTAATTGCGAGTGCCATTTTGTTGCCGTTCAGAGAATCTCGAGCTCATACCTCTGAGTAGCTATATCTGAAATTTCACCTCGATCGGTTGAACGGACTAGCTGCTAGAGCTCCATATATCGGCAAAGTTTTTTTATGACCACCCTGTATATATATTGAGAGTTAAGACTATTTTTTTTACATATATCATAGCAATTTAAAAAAGAAATTTAGAAAAAAATCGTAGTACATGCTTCTTATTCTTCTTATTCTTCTTTTTTTTTTTGGTTGGGGGAGAGGGTATGTATTTTGAAACAGAAAGAATATTCCACTTATTACTATATTTCTACGAATATTTTTAGTACATTGAATATTTTTATTAATATGTTTGTGATACAATTGTTTCTAATTATTTTATATAAAGAATCTTATATTGGTTTTCTGAAGTAAAGCATTTTTTTACATATGTTTAAAGCAAATATTAAAATTAACTAAATACATAATTAAAAAAATAAATAAAAATAAATAAATAAAAATGAAATAAATAAGTATTGTTCATAGCTTAAATGATGAATTTTTAGATCATAAATCAATTGCAAATTTTAAAATAATTACATTATTAACAGATGCACTTCATAGTTATAAATCAGGAACTACGAATTTTAGCATCAGTATCGATATCAATGTATAATTTCAGAATATAATATAAAAATATTTTTTTCTTAGTTTTGAATTTATACACATATTTGTGTTTCTAAAGAAAATATAAATCATGTGTAGTTGAAAAATAAATTTAAAAAATAAGAAACTTATAAAAATTAAATTTATTACATTAGTACATTCGCCGACAGAAAATGTGGTTCAAAACACTAACTTTTAGACTATTATCTGAAAAATCTTCTGCCTTTACCAAATAATGGAAGAAATTTTTCAATTACACAGTTTCTGCCTATAAGGACTTGAAATTTTTTGTGAAAAATGAATTCAAAAATGTGTCAGAAAGTTGGTAATTTAGGATTTGAAAATAGACTTAAAAATAAACTTGCATTTAGATTCATAAATAAGAAACTTTTTGTGGCAATTGCTTCAAAGAGACATTCTTTAAATTTTAATTACATCTTTTTCGGGATTAAAACCTATAGAATGTAGGATATTTCTTATTCAAAATAGAGAAAAAAAATCCCCGTTAGTTTTTCGCATTTTTTCTTCTTAAATTCTGCATCAAATCTCACAAGCATATGTTTTTTAATCCTTTGATCATTAACCTTAAAAAAGCAATGGTATCAATACAAAAACCCTTAGCGGGTTAAAAGTTTTGACGAAGCTGTTTATCTTATGATTCTAAGAATTTGAAATATGAGTTTTAAAAATAATGATATCCAACTTTGAGTGACGCCATGCTATTAATTAAAAAATGCATTTTTGTATTATTTATTTCATCACTTTATTTTGTTCTACTTGCAATAGCATATGCAAAAGTTTTCTTCAACATGAAAGATGTATAAAACTTTATTCACTGATTCTTTTTCACACACATCTCTCACAAATTCAAAATATGAGTTTTAAAATATATGATATAAAATTTAAGTGCCGGTTTTATGTGTCTTTAAAAGGTTTGTTTTAAAATTTGAATTATTATTTTTTTTTGGTAAAATGTATTTACACATATGGATTCCAAGTCGTTGTTAAATATGCAATTTTAATTGAATTTTTACAATGCATTGAAAGGTATTTATATCAATAAATTGATTAATCTTTTGTGTCACGTTATTCAAAATTGTATATAATAATTTATATAAATGGATTTTTTGCGTCAAATTATCCAAGTTAAGTTATAGGCACGGAAATGAATATTTTGACGCAAAAAAACCATTTACATAAATTATTATATACAATTTTGAATAACGTGACACAAAAGATAAATCAATTTATTGATATAAATACCTTTCAATGCATTGTATAAATTCAATTAAAATTACATATTTAACAACGACTTGGAAAATTAAAAGTGTTTTTCGTATATGTCAATACATTTTACCAAAAAAAAAAAAAAAAAAAAAAAATAATAATAATTAGAATTTTAAAACAAACCTTTTAAAGACACATAAAACCGTCATTTAAATTTTATATCATATATTTTAAAACTCATATTTTGAATTTGTGAGAGATGTGTGTAAAAAGAATCAGTGAATGAAATTTTATACATCTTTCATGTTGAAGATAACTTTTGCATATGCTATTACAAATCAAAAATAAAGTGATGAAATAAATAATACAAAAATGCATTTTTTCATTAATAGCATGGCGTCACTCAAAGTTTGATATCATTATTTTTAAAATTCATATTTAAAATTTTTAGACTCATAAGATAAACAGTTGCGTCAAAACTTTTAACAGGCTAAGGGTTTTTGTATTGATGAAATATACGGGTAGTTTACTCTTATTTGAACATTTAAAAAATATTACTACATGCTCATGGAATTTTTTTAGGGAGGAGGGGGGGGATTGACACTATAAATTTTGTTTTTCGGTCTAATATTTTGATTATTTTTGTTTTGCATTTGCGTTTAAAAATTTTTATTTTCCAGAAAAAAAGAAAGAAAATAGTCTTCTATAATTTGTGAAATAACTTAATTTTAGTACAGTTGTAATAAATTTGAAAAGCATGTTTGTACGAACGAAATTTGTTTGTATGAATTGCATTGAACTATAAGTATATAAATAATATTTTTACGTTCTTGGAAATTAACTTTGATAATGCATAGGTAGTTGTGTGGCTGCTATTAATTCGCGGATCGAATTTTTCCTTTTTAATACTTTTCAACATAGTTAAAACGTGTTTGTGAATTCCGTTTGTCTTTCAATCTGTCTGTCCTTGCTCGAACTCGTGTAAATTTTGTCCAATTGCCATGAAATGGGTATATATATGTTATTGGGATTTATATGTTCGGTCTTGAAAAGGAAGTGTGTAGTTTTTTTGTTGTTGTTGTTTATTTGCAAGGCCATTCAGAATTCCATTGCATTACGCTCTATGCTGAAAAATCCCTAGCTATGTATTTTAAAGATATTGCAGTATTTAAAACATATTGAAATTTATATACATCACTGAGGTGTACTACAAGGCTCTTACTAAAGAATGTGGTGAGCATAGAATTTATCATTTATTTATAAGAACACACACAAGTATTCGAGTATAGAAAAAATGAGAATTGATTGAATTATTGAAGCTTACGAACAATAATTGCTAGAAGTGCATTTTCAGTTGGGGTATGCGTTTTAAAGTTTAATTGTTTTTTAAATGTTAGTTGATTTGTACAAATTTTAGATCATACGAAGAGTCGAACAAATGTTCTCAATAACTTCCGATTATTGGCTGAAATTTCTGAACGGAAATTTTCAGCTGTGCTATGCCTTTAACTGAACTAACTTTTAGTATACTATGTAGTAAGCATACATGTATGTGCATCATACATGTGTGCTTACATGTATGATGTACATATACATGTAAGTACACAAATATGTATACAGTGCTAAAAAAATCGCATATTTTAACGACTATTCGTGGTAATAGCAGTAATTGTGTTTTCAAATGCATTATGCTTTTTCCAAATTCTTCAATAAGACGCCCTCTTCCACCTTTGTAAATTCTCAAGTTGTGTTTTAATATTTAAAATGTGTTGGAAGGTGCTTCATAATGCTTTTTTTTTATTAGTTTTATTTTATTTTATTTCATTTATTTATTTTTTTAAAATTAGAAATCGTGTTGTTAAAACTCTTTTTATGATTATACAGGGCACCTCTTTATAATTAATTTAATAACATTAATAACCCATAATAACTAATTTCTAAATCTTACTTTTAGAATTATAGTTCCAATAGTAAAAATGTTTAAAACTTTGTTCTGCTCTGCATCACATAAAAAACCAATTTACATTATTTTTTGAATGGATAAGAAATTACAAATTTTATCCAATGCCTGGATCCTATAAGCTTTATTTAGAAAAAGATTTTCATGTTCTAGCAATTCAAGCAGTAAAAGTTTATTCTTGTCTGCTCAAAACTTACTGAGTTATGATACTTAAAATTTTATGAATTTCTAATGTTTTCATCACCATAACCGGAAAAAAACATGTTTTTAGTGTCCAAAAATGACAAAAATGCATGACATTCAAAGTATCGAAATTAATCAAGTTTTGTCTTGCAAAAATTAAATTTTCAATCACAAACTGATTTTGATTATCATTCATCTTAGCAGGATTTTGATTCATTTTAACAGGAAAAAGCAATTGTAATTACTTCAAAAAAGGTATAACGTTTTGTTTGAAAGGCCTTCTAATTAAAACATCTTTTAGTTACATGTTATAAAAATAACAGATTGTTGGAATCTGTTACCTGTTAAAGAGTGGATCGATGTAACCTTTTAAGCAAAAATAACAATATTTCCCATCTCTAGTACAGATTCTGTGACAGGCAGACATATAGAGAAGTGAAACGAAAAGTCTTTCGTTAGATGAACGAAATTCTAAAAAGTATAAAAGTCTGCCCGTGTAACAAATTTCGAGAGTACCCTATCACAAAAAATTTAATAAAACTTTAGACTCAGTTGTATCACACCTTAATATAATTTAGTGCATTAGATTTTCGTGTAAATCGCCGAGCAAATGGCACTTTTCTGTTGCAATTTTTTTTGCAATAGTTCTATCTCAAGAACTAATGTACGGGATTTCGTGAAACTTCAGATTCATTTAAACGTTGACACAAATCGTTGCTGAATAGCTTTTAATATAAATCATTCTATAAGTACCGCAGCTATGCTGTAATTTTCACGATTTTTGGATTAGCTCTATCTCAAGAACTAATGCACAGATTTTTATCAAACTTCGGTTTCGGTAAGACATTGATATAAAGTTGCTGCTGATTAGGTAGTATGTAAATCGCCACAAAGGTGGCACAGCTGTGCTGCATTTTTCGGGATTTGTATGATTTTAGCGAAATTTCACGAAACTTCATATTCTGTGAGACATGACATAATTTAGTTGGTATAAACTGCTTAAGGAATTTTTTTTAATTCATTATTTTCTTATTAAACTACGTTTTTTTACTAAACTAAATTTTCGTATTTTGCACAGAATAGATACTAATCTATAGACCAAATACAATATCGTAGAAAGTAATTCTAGTACATATAAGCTATGGGCGAAATTTGTGAAATCTTGTTGTCTAATGTGTTAAGTATTTTCTATAATGTTTACTTCAGACTTTGTCTTATCAAACAACGAATTCTCTGATAAAGTATTCTGGAAACCTTGGAAAGTGTTTCATAATGCTTGCTTGACACATGATTTCTCTTTCTTGTTGCTTATGACACACGTATTCTTGTTTATGACTCCATCAAGAAATTATTTTCCTAAGGACGGTAACATTTTTTAAGACTGATTTAAAAAAAGAAATCATGTTACCCTTTAAATAAAATAATCTAAAATATCACTTCTGGAACATGTTGTCTTTTTTTTTATTAGTGAAAAAAAGTTCTTAAAAGAAGACAAGATCGGTCGCAATTCTATGGGAAATATGCAAGACCCGTTTTCTCGGAAATAACGCTACCGTTTTTGAAGAAATTTCAAATCCTTATTCACTGTGTTATGCTCAAGATTTATGGGAAGCTCTTTTCCTGCGAAAACTAAAACCTTTTACTTTAGAATAATAGCTGTTTTTTACATTTCTTTTCATTTTTCAGACTTTTTCTGAAATTAATCAAAAAAAATTTTAAACTATCTGCGACATATGATTTTATATTTATACTCTACTACCAAAAAACATTTTATCGAAATCGCTCTATTTCTTTAGGGATTAACGGGAATTTTATCCGATAAGTACAATTTTTGGGGCGAGATAAATGAAAATAGAAATTTGTAACTTGTGTGAAGTTTTTGAACAGTTTTACGAAACACAAGAATTAAAGTACTTTTAAACACTTGAATAAAATCTAGTTACATGTATCCCTCCTAATAAAAAGTCGTATCTTACCTTAAGTAATCACTTTATTGTTGAGTTTTAATCTGTAAAAAATCAGTAATATAGCCTTGTTTTACATTACACCAAATTATATAAGTAATGTAAATATCATAAATTTCCAATACATAAAAATGAATGAATGAGATGAATTACCATCGTTGAATATATTCATTCATAATATAAAGTAGCACAAGATTAATCAATGCCAAATTATGCAATGTGACCATTCGAAATTAGCTGACTCTAAATCAAATTTACGTGGATAAGATGAAACTGGTGAATGCAGAGTCTGATTATCTATAATTGCAATAAAAGGTATATTCAGAAATTTAACATCGATTCTCATTACTTCACATGCACGTTTCGCCAAAAAGAGATCAAACGTATTTCACTACTTTGTGGCATTCGCCGCTTCGATTTACCTTTCATGAAGGCTTATGAATCAGAATTGTGCAAAATATGTTTAATAGACACTATGTTTCAAGAAATGCTATTGAACTGACAGTCCTTTTCCTGTTGTTGTGTCATGATATATACATATTTAATGATGCAACAAATAATTTCCAGTTTTATAATCGACTATTTATACTAATGCCCTCCCCCCCCCTTCCACGAGCTACACTGTAAAAAAAAAGTGTCGATCTACTAAAAAAACTTTAGTGATCCTTGTAATTACTAAAAAATTTTAGTAATCTTAGTCGGTTACAAGAAAATCTGTAAGAATTACTAGAAAAAAGTTAGCAACGAATAGAGTTAATAATTTTATATTGTTAATAGCTATTACTAAAACTCACTTGGTGTGGCCTTGATAGCATAGTGGTTATAGTAACGGACTCCAGGCTAAAAGGTCCCGGGTTCGATACTGGCCACTGCCAAATACGCCCCGAATGTATGCAGTGTAAGCACTCGTTAGTAAAGGGATTATGAATATTCTGACGGAGCAGTAGCAATGTTTGGTGCTGCCATCTATTGCGGTTTTGCCGAAAATCTTCCGCTCCAGAAGTCTGGATGCAGCTCGAAGGAAGCTCCTGCCCTTCGAACCCACGTAATGGTTAGTAAAAATAATTTTGGAGCTATTACTAAAATTTGCTTGGGGGCTCATACTAAAAATTTTTAAGTTAGTTATACAAAAAATTCTTTTGTTCAGTTTACAAAAGAAATGGTTGTTTCGCTTGCAAAAAAAAGTTTGTAATGGTTACTAAAAAATTCTGTGGAATATAAATTTACTAAAAAATTTTTAGTAACCTCTTGAATTTTTTTTTACAGTGTACGCTCACCAACCCCCAACCAGACACCCCAGATTTTAAAAGTCGGCTAATTTCGACGCCTTCAAAAAGATTGAATTATAATTTTAAAAAATGTAGCGATCTTCCTGTAAATGGGTTTCCATTCATTTTCCTTTGATTGAAGATTTTAAAGAAGAAATCAGCCGTTGTAAAGAAATACTATGTCTGTTTTCATATTTGTTTAAAAAAACAGTTAAAAATATGAAAATCGATTAAGCTAATATAAAATGAATTAAGTAGTCTTTGTCTCTCGGTATTTTTTATGAGTACTATAAGAAAGTTCTTTTAAATAAGACATTTGAAATGCATCGTTTTAAATCTGACGTAATTTTCATCAAAATTATTTTTTCTCTTTGTAGTATTTATGCGAAAATACTTTTGTTGTTAGAAGGGAAATATTATTTGCTCTGTCTGATAATTCTCAACAATCGTTGAAAAGATTATCTTTAAATATGAAATAAATGTCTCGCACAAATAATATTTTAAATTTTAACTGTTTTGCATAATTATTGTTTGGTCATTTTAAATATGATATAATTTCGCCTATTTACTGTTTTTAAGGCGCACTAAAAAATTTATTATTTTAAAGTTTTATTTCTCTTTTTAATATTCACATACAAATATATTTGGTTCGAAAAGAAATATTTTTATTTTCGTAACTTTAGAATTAGCAACAATAGCTTAAAAGATTATCCACAAATGTGAAATGTATAGCAAAAATATATAGTTTTAAGTTGTTGTATAGTTTTAAACCTAATTTATTTTTCAACTAAGTTTTCTTTTTCTTTTTAATATTTATGTAAAAATACTTTTGTTTTTAGATAGAAAACGTTATTTGCTCTGTCTTAGAACAGTTGAAATGATTATCTCAAAATATGAAGTAAATATATGTTTAATTTAAAACCATTTTTCCAAATGTTCATTATTTGATTAAGTCTGACATAATTCCTCTGTTTACGACTTTTAATGCATAATAATGACTTTATTATTTAAAACTTTTCTTTCGCTTTCAAAACTGATGAGTAAATACAGTTTTTATGACTTAATTTTCAATGTTTTCCCTTTTATAACACGTAATCATTTAGTTCTATTTTGAAAGTCTTTTTTTCTGTTTATAATAACCACATGTAAATCAAGATTTTGTTTGAAATAAATATTTTCTTAATGTGGTTTTTAAAGCTGGCAATAATCTAAAATAATACCCTTCTCTAATATTTATGAGTACTACTCCTCAAAATGCGGAAAATTCGATTTTAAAATAGAAATAAATCTTCAAAGGAAAAATAATAAAAATAAAGAAAAATAAATAAACACAGTCTGCACACTGGGAACTTCTAATGTACAAAATGATCTTAAAATGTTTAAATTCCTGCACTGTTAAAAATCTTGCCCTAGTTTGAACCAAATTTTGGTGCTCAATAGCTTCTACTGTAAGATTGTGAAATCTTGAACCAATATTTGGAGCTCCTGTCGAAGCAAAGTTCCGATAGTTTGAACGAGGTTGAACTAGGAAGCTCCAAATGTTGGTACGAGATTTCACCATCGTATGGTGGCAGCTATTGAGCACCAAAATTTGGTTCAATCAAGAGCAAAAAAATTTCAATGTAAGTATAGTTTTTGATCTTATGAAACTTTTTAAATTATTTCATATTTTAAATTTCGAATAATTCGGTTGGACAGTTTTTGCTCTGTTATATTCCGTCACAGACAGACGACGGATGGACTCAAACATGACTATACACTGTAAAAAAAAAAAAAAAAAAAAAAAAAAAAAAAAAAAAAAAAAAAAAAAAAAAAAAAATTTCAAGAGGTTACTAAAAATTTCTTAGTAAATTTGTATTTCACAGAATTCTTTAGTAACCATTACAAATTTTTTTTTGCAAGTGAAACAAACATTTCTTTTGTAAACTGAACAAAAGAATTTTTTGTATAACTAACTTAAAACTTTTTAGTATGAGCCACCAATCAAATTTTAGTAATAGCACCCAAAATTATTTTTAGTAACCATTACGTGTGTCCGAAGGGCAGGAGCTTCCTTTGAGCTGCATCCAGTGGGTAAAAAGAAAGACTTCTGAAACGGAAGATTTTCGGTAAAGCCGTAATAGATGGCAGCACCAAACATTGCTACCTACTCTATTTTGACATGTTTCTAAAGGGGAGAGAAAGTTCAGAGATCATTACCCATAGTAACTGCTACGACAGGATTTTCATAATCCTGTTTTTTATTTACATTCGGTGCATATTTGGCGACGGCCAGCATCGAACCCAGGTACTTTCAGTCTGGAGTTCGGTGCTATGACCACTAGGCTATCAGGGCCACGCCAAGTGGGGTTTAGTAATAGCTATTAAAAATGTAAAACTATTAACTCTATTCGTTGCTAGCTTTTTTCTAGTAATTCTTACAGATTCCTTGTAACCGAGTAAGATTACTAAAAATTTTTTAGTAATTACAAGGATTAGTAAAATTTTTTTAGTAGATCGACCCCCCTTTTTTTAGAGTGTAGGTGCTACGTATTTATATACTTTCGAACTACCTAAAAACGCATGGCGTTCGAACCGTTTCACCATTGTGGGAAAACATTTCATTCTGCTCTAAAACACATCGTCAAATTTTCCGATATATTTCATTTCACTGGGCTTTCGTTTACAGAAATCGACAAAAAATAAAACTAAATCTAAAATATTGAATTGAAAATTAAATTAAGTATGTACGTACTAAATATAAAAACAAAATTATTTTTAGTGGAATGGTTACAAATTCATAAAAAAACTGCTCTAAAGAGGTATGCCCAATTTCGTACGCGTAGGTTTCATTTTTTGGACTTAAATTCCTAAAATTTTGAAATAACTGTTTGCCTAATGAAGGGCTTGTTCTATGCCCGAAAATTATACCGTATCTATTGTATTATATTCTGTGCTTTTAATCTATTGTCTGTGTATGTTGATTTTATTAAGTGTGTAAAATTTAAATCTTCTGCAAATTTCAAATAATCAATCAGATGTAACTATCGAGCTAAGCAAAAAAAAAAAAAAAATAAAAATAAAAATAGATAAAATATGTGCTTAAAGGGATATAAATACCTTTTTTAAGATCACCAAAACATAATTTTAGGTGTAAGTATATTTAAATACATCAAATTTCAACTCTACAGTTCCATTTATATCTACTGGTGTAGGAAAAAAAGTAAACACGCCTTACTAACTCTGAAAAAAAGTATCGTAGTAGAAAGTTACTAGAACCAAACGATTGGAAATAAGCTCTACATTTAAATGATGTACATAAAATTTTCTTAGGGACTATCTACATATTAAAAAGAATTTTAACTTCGTTATTTTTAGCAGTACCCAATTCTGGCTGCATAAATGAACTCTGCACTCTTCAATTAGCCTAAAAGTAAATTTTCGTACAATTTGTATCATGAGTTTCCGAGAAATTAATTATTTTAAAACGAGAATATTTTAGCGGCTGTATCCGAATTGAAGTTAGATGCTGGATTGTTGACCCAGAAAGGCCCCTTCTTGATTGAGGAGTCTTAGGTGACACTCAATTAGTCATTGAAGTCTGCTAGATTACTGGATAGCATAAAAAGTTTCAAAATACAGGGTGTCCAGCAAATAACACCCTGATTTCAAAATTAAATTTCTCAAAAACAAAGATCAATAGAATTATGCAGTAAACGGTTTGTTTATCAGGTAAGCTGTAAAAATCTTATACAAAAGTTTCGAACGGTAAATATTTTGAAAAGATTGTGTTCTGATTGCAAAGAAGGCTTTGATTCGACATTTTTCTTGCTTTAGATTGCTGCCAGAGAATGTGTTTTTCGGCTTAAAGTGCCATATTTCAAAGTTTTTTTTAAATTAAATTTTTGAAACTTCGAAATTCTAAAAATCTACTTCGAAAAATGTTTAAAATATTGCACTCTAAGCTGAAAAATTATTTCTCTGCAGACAATCTAAAACAAGAAAAATATCAAATCAAAGCATTCTATGAAATCAGAACGCAATTTTTTCAAAATATTCACTGTTTGAAATTTCTGTATAATTTTTTACAGCTTGCCTAATGAAAAAACCGTTTACCGCATATTACTATCGACCTTTGCTTTTGAGAAATTAAATTTTGAAATCAGGGTGTTATTTGCTGGACACCCTGTATCTAGTCACCTCTATTGTTTACGGCCCCTTGAACCCCTCTTTTGCAGTTTTTATGCAGAATTTGTAGAAGAAATTTGGGATTTTCATAAAGCCATTTGGAATTTTGGCATTTCCGCAAAGCAGGGCTTTTTAAAACTAAACCAATAAAAAATAAAGGTTGCAATACATAATTTCTTCGAATATTAATTTCATAATTCATATTATAAAATTATAAAAATTTCAAATTCAATGCATTTATGTTTGGGTATTTTAGTTTTATTGCTACATAAAAAATTAGCACATTAGAAGTATAATTTCAAACGATACTTATAAAAATATGAAAAAGTAATTTAACACTAGAAGTAATAAATTTTGAATGTTTATAATTCAAAAACTTATCTTTCCAATGATTTGAAATTTAGTGCCATATCAATACTTTCCGTAGCTATTATTTTATAAGTCGTTAAACTTCCATGTAAAATTTTGCCGGACACTTAAAGGGTTAATTAGTGAGCAAACTAATTTTTATGCATAGAGCAGGAATTGAATTGAGCTACTTTGATTCTGCACCCAAAATCTGCGATTTAAAATTATGTCAATAAATACAGAAATTGCAGTCCACACAATAGAATTCTTGTTAAGTATTATGTAACGCAATGTTTTTGATACATTCTACAACAAAATATCCTCAGAAGTATTTTCAAGAGGCATCACATACCTAATAACATTTAATAAGCAATTAAAAGACATGGAATTTCATATTGTCATTTTCCTGGCATGTCACACTGTGATGTGTGCAAAGTAAAAGGCCTTCTGCTATACTGTATAATTATCTTTTTCTAATCTTTTTAGTTTTTAAAAATTTTTTATACCTTATGAAACAAATAAATGAAGAAAGTAAGAAATTTTGTATTTAAAAAATATATATATTTTTTAATAATTAAGGCGAAGGTGGACCTTCAAATCGACAAAAATTATACAAAATTTCGAAAAATACTTTTTTTTTTGCACCAACTCATGAAGCGTTTATTATTAGTTTATCACAAGTATATTATAAGTGTATTACAATTAATATTCATTTTTTGTATGGTATTTAATGTTATTTATTATTGAAATACTAATAGTTCTAACTTAAAAATGGATTTTCTCAAAAGGAAAATTTCGAGATAATGTCAATTTTCGAAATGTTCCATGCGCATCCTTAATTTTCTGAGTTCTTCAAAATTTGTTATGTAATTATCTTATATTACATAGAAGAAAAGTTAGTTAAAATAATTGTACTTCGGAACTCATAAGCTGTAAATTCTTTATCGAAAGTATGATTTACAGTGTTTTTTCACTACAAAAATTGGTTTTTCGAGTTATTATTATCATTATTAATTTTTATTTTCTATTTATGTTTAGAATTTCAACTAAGTTTTACTCTTAGGTCTAAAAGCTATCTCATAAATAAAAATAATTATTTTATATGAAATAGAAATGCGCATGGAGCATTTATAATTAATTAATTATTTCAATAATTAATAATTACCAAAGTAATTAATATTTTTCCTTAAATTTTTAGCTTTTCTCAAATAACTACAATTGTAATCACATATTTTATTTTCAAGCAAATCGGTTCAAAAGAAAAAAACAATTTCATCTTCCACCTTCGCCTTAAAACTTGATTAACACTCAAATGAATATCATTTTCCTGGCCTGTATTTTAATCTTTATCAAGTATAAATATGGCCATGCAAAGTAAATCTTCTTATTTTTGACATAGATCAAGTCTGAAGTAGTAAAATCATAGTTACCAGCATTAATTTCTTTGAAATTAATGTGCTTAAAGTCTTTATAAAAAGTGAGTCCACTTTTATTAAGCCATTTTCCTGGTTTCCATAAATTAACAAGTGAAATTGACAATTGCATGAAATTTCAGCCACTATTTTGAAAAAAAAAATGTTTCATTAAACAAAATTAAAATGTTAGACTTAAAAAAATGTTTAAGAATGAAATTGTCATTAACTTGGCATACATATGCCAAGAAATGACATCTAATTACATAAAACTTAACTTATTATTTAAGTTCTTCAAAATTTAGCTATTTTACGTGGAAAATCTGTAATAAAAAATAATTTACCTCTTGAAATTTTAAATTGTTTTCAATGGATACTTTCAAAATCTCAGATGATTAAAATCCGACATTTTGTGATATTTACTCTTATAGTTATTGAAGACTGGTATTATTGATTGCTCAAATTTTCAGCATTGATTTCAATTAGTGACCAAACTAGTTTCTTATGTATAAAGCAAGAATTGAATTGATATTATTTGATTCTACATCCCCAACCTTTGATTTAATATTAACTTTGTACGCTTTTAAGATCTTATTGTTTCGTACCAATTATTGACAGGTAAAACACAATGTCACGAATCTCATCAATAAATAATGCATTCAATATATTTAACATTTCAACAAAAACCATTTTTACTGTTGCTTAGTATTAGAGAAATTCAAATTTTATGTATGATGTAAAAATTTTTTATTAATTTTTTTCTTTAAATATAAATACTACATTATAAATTTCACACATTATTAGACAGATTTTTGTATGAGCTGATTTATTAATTCTACACTGTAGGATTTTTTCTATTTTCATAAAAAAAAAAAAATATTTGAAATCCATATAGTGGTTTAACCCATTCGTGCCAGCATCTTTTGCGTAAATTTTATTTGGTTGACACCACTATTTTTAGAAGATTTAAGTTTAGTTCATTAATCACGAAAATGCATCATTTAAATAAAATAATTATTGCTTTTCTTTTTTACCGGTATCAAAAACAGTGCTGAATGCACCTTTTGAAGCGTCCCTAAAAAGGGACGCTAGGCACTAATGGGTTAATAATAGAAAAAATGGTAAAAAAAATTAAATTTTAAGTTTTCTGCTAAAATTTTATATTTTATGGCGTATTCCCTACATACACAATTGGGATTTTACAATATTGTTTTGTTATATTTTGTAATTAAATGGGCTTAAATTAATAAATTTTATATAATTTAAACTCTGGAGATTTTTTATATTAATATTTTTAATTTTTAAGCATTCAGTAAAAATAGTAAAAGTAAATTTTGCCTTAATAAACTATTCGATTTATTTTTCCGAAGACCAAATTAAATTTTTTTAGAATTAAATGCAACCATCTGACATGGACAAAATAAGCATTATTCGATTCTTTGGACTGTACTTGATCAGTTACAGAGATCATATTGGGCTAAATCACGGAACACAATGTGATTTATAGTGTTTTTTAGGCACGTGCCAGAAGTGGAGTGACGGCTAAAATTTATTTGCGCATGATAACAGAGGTTTGATATGTTTATTTCTCTTCATTTTAAAATACATGATATGAAAATGAATTACAATGCAACTAGGATTCTGCTTTTTTGAGTTCTTTTGCTATATTAATTGTTCTTCATCGCTTTTAAACTATCACAAATCCTTTGCAAAACCTTGCTATACCCGTGTTTTAACTTTTAAATCTTTTGAGACAATGCTGTTATAAGTTTACGTTCTTGGTAGGTCACAGTATCAGTATTTCCCTTTTGTGAAACTTATCTGTCATGCTGATAACTTTACGTGTTTTTACATCTACTGTTATACCACCTTTACAATTATTAGGTGCCTTTGTAATTATGTAAATATGCCTTATATTCGTCGTTCAGCCCGTCCGTCCTCATATAACAAGGCAAAATCTACAGAATCGAATCCTTTGAATATAATAATTAGATAATTATTACATAATTTTGTCGAGTCATTTCAAATTTTATAAAAATAGGATATATATTTCAGTTACAGGGACAATCAAAATTATTCCGTTAGATTACGGTTAATGAGAAAAATAGTTTCAAGTGCATTTTAATGAAATTACAATCTTACGAACATAATAAAACTGATATGCATTTATGAAGTGCATACTAAAATACATATTCTATACAATCTTTCTTGCAAATAATATTTGTAATTACTTTACAGGGCCACACAAAAATATTCTTTTACATAATGGTATAGGAGGAAAATTATTTGGGGTGCCTTTTAACTATATTGAACGATTTCCCATTTTATGAAATTGGTATCCGTTTCTGAGGTTTATTACAGGTTATTTCGTGTATAATAGAAAGCATTCAGTATTTAATACGTTGCTGAGGCTTAATACAAGTTATTTCCTGCATAATAGAAAACATAAAGTATTTACAGTGGCACACATAGACAGGAATTGAAAGTATATAGTATTTCCAAGGATTTTGGATATTTCATCATCCAAAGTACTCTATACTTTAAAACTTTATTATAGTACAAGCGCAGATTATTTGCTATGTTTGACGTGCAATTTTCGACTTGTCCATGTTACTATATTCATGTCGTAATAATAAATTTTAGAAGTGATATCTTTGTATTTTTCCCTGTTGCAGCCATAGGGTAACATCCCCAGTAATTGGCACATTAAGGATTTGACTTGAAACTTACTTTTGTTTTTATTACCAAGAAATAAAATATTTACTTGTAAATATTTTAAAATCAAAGAGTGTATATCTGTGCATTTATTTTGTGAACTAAAAGCAAAAATACTTGAAAAAGTATTTTCATAAAAATATATTTATAAAAAGTTGCTGTGATCACCAGTAATTGGCACCTAGGCTTTTACACAATTAGAGTGACGCTTTTTAAATAAACAAAGCAGTTTTCACCTAAAACTTAAAATATATTATAAATCAGATAATAATAAACTGAAATGCATGCCTTTCTTAAGCCAGAGAAGAAGCATTTGCAACAAAAATGGCTAATTTGATACAAGCGATAATTGTTTCTCTTTCCTAGGCACTATTGTCATCTAGTAGCATAAATCAAAGTTATAATCTTTAAAGTAAATGAGCATATAACTGGTATATGGTCTTGCATTTTTAAAAAACTGGATACAAATCTTATTTTAGGACATTTTTGTAGGATATGCCAATCACTGGTGCCTACCACTTACTGGGGATGTTACCGCACTTCAAATCGAAATGGGGTAGGATAGAAGTAATCTCTTAAACGTCTCGATAACACCCTCGTAAATTAACCAAATTTAAATTTGTTTTTTCAGCATTACAGTATGACACCATACTCAAAGTATTTATTCAACACAATTTTCTTTTATGTTTGAAACAATAACTGGCAGAAATTAAACTATATACACGTAAATAAAACTCATTTCTTTATGTTTTACTGTATGAAAACTTTTAAGGTGATTACATTGAATTTAAGCTGACTTTAAAATGCAAACAAAATTTTTAACTACGAATATACGGAAGAGTAGAAATTAGTTGTTCATTTCTGATCTAAATAATCAACTTTGTAATTACATTGAAAACACGAATACATGGTATGTGACAGTAATCTTTCTTTTGGACTGTCTGTCCATAAACAATTTAAATAATTTCATGGAACACGGGTCATGGAAAAATCCAGATTTATCACAAAAATATATATTTTATTTCATCTATTTAATAAATATGATAATTTCAACAGGAAATAATTTTTTCAAGTTAAAATACTTAATTTCCTTCACTTAAAAAAAAAAAAAAAAAAAAAAAAAAAAAAAAAAAAAAAAAAAAACATAAAATTTAAAGTTATTAAACGATTTTTTGGATTTAGGAAACTTTTTCTAGGAATCTCACTTTTTTAGAGAAAATTTCGTAATTATGCATATTTTTTTTACAGTATTCTGGATGAATATTTGAGCAGAATAATCTGAAATATCTAAATCAGGTTTTAATTGTTTGGTGGGATTCAACACGACATACTTCCGTAAACATTCATTTACCACTTTGCTGTTTTTTGAAAACCACGTATAGAAACAAACTACATGTATAGACAGCAACTTGAGGCTAAAATAAACTAGTTGTAACCCTGGTATAGATGTTGTCATTGGCAACATGTACCTGAAACCTCACTGATTATAATATTATGCTTTGATAATCTAAACTAATAAAATAACAAATCGCTCTGTCTCTGTGTGTGTCTGCGATGGATAGAAAAATCTACTGCACGTAGAAGTCTGAAAATTTAGGTGAAGATAGTCCAAGACAGGTCCTGATGCACCTGAGGCTCAGATTTTTAATATTTTAAAAGTCAGGGCCCCTGGGCTCCTTAAATTTTTATTCACTAAATTGTTAATAACCCTACCCCTTTTTATCTAATCTTCTTCGTTTTGAGGAACCTTTCTCCACTTAGTTATTCTTGCCTTTTTACTTTTCAGTTTTGATCTTGGACCCTTGGGGCACGTTTCAGATCCTCCTGAAGTATTTGTGATAATAAATAATTAATAAATTGCTTCCATTTAATCCGATTTTCATTTTCGGGATTCGCGTTTTATTTAGATATTTTCGAGTTTTACATTCCATTTTAGACACTGTGACCCCCTAGGGAATTATAGGGCCCGGCCCTGGGCCCCTTGAACTTTTTGTGCGGCAAACATTTGTCACCTTCTAAATTCCCCCCCCCCCCCTTCTCTGTGCAAAATTTTAAAATTGAGTTTTTTACTCTGTTTCCAGTGCCTTTGCTGTATCATGTGTCTAAAGTAAAATTCAAAAGTTCATCATTAACAAATGAGAGAAAAACTGATGCTGGATATTCAGAGCCACAGCTTCATACTTGAAAAGCTACTTCCTCCATACTTTACTTGTTTTACTTACCCATCATACGTAGTATAGGGTAAGTCTTGCAATCGTTTTGAAAATCGAAAATTTTTTTTGACGGATTTACACGTTTTAGATAGTGGAGATTCCGAAAAACATATTTTTAGAAAAAAAAAGTTTGCCGTCCGTCTGTCTGTCTGTAAACGCTCTATTTCCCGAACAAATTGAGATAGAGACTTGAAATTTTGTATGTAGTTAGTATGTAAGAATGGCACGAACCCTATTTAATATCAGCAACCTCGATTATCCGGAACTATTTTTTTGGACTCTCGAAAAATTCGTTCTGATGAAAGGTATATAAAAATTTTCGAATTTTTTTGTTCTAAGGAATGGACGTAAAAGGCAATAAAATAACACACATTTTGCATATTGAACGAAGTCGATCGGATTATTAGTTGCCGAGATATTTGTAATCTTGTTTTCCACATTCTTCGATTTTTCATGACCCTGTATTTCATTCAAATTTCAATTCAAAAGTATATTTTAATTGGAAATGAGAAACTTAATCCGACGCAATTAATTGTTAGCTAATATAATTATTATTTTTGGAGTTATAAGGATGTTTCTTTTACGCAGTTCGGTACTACTTGAGTAGTTTGGCGTTTTATATAATTTGTCGAAATTGGTACATCAGCAGTTCTTTCATAGCATTACTAGGTATATTAACAATATTTAAATTTTGTTTATGAATTGCAATGCATTGTATAAATAGTTTTCACATGTTTTATTTTCATATACATATCCATGATGGGTAAGTATTACGGTGGCCCCCAACGACTAGTTTCAAGAAGGACTTTCATTCTTCCAAATTTGATTTTTATACTTAATTTTCCTTGTTTCCCTTTTTTAATCAACATTGGTTCCATCAGGAATAATTAAGGAATCTGACAGAATAAAACCATTTTTCTCTAAATTGATTCATTTCGATTTACATTTTCAATGTTGAATTCAGGGGTATGTCCGAGGAGGGACATTCTATTAGAACAATGAAATGTCATCCCTTTACAAGATTTGAAGCTTTGAATCGTTAAACAGTCCAGCCTCTCGCCCCCTTGGAATAACATAACATCCCACACGGGGACAATCGTTTGAATTCAACTTTGTGGAATTTTATGTATTTTTAGTAAAATTTAAAATTACTTTATTATCAAATATACATAAAACACGTTTTTGAATCAATTTCTTTCGTCAGATTTATTGCTATCGTGCAGTCAAAGTCTGATTCAGATGCAGAAATAACACAGGGTTACCACGCTTCAGGGAATTTTTCAGTGCAGATTTCACTATTTTTAAATAGAAAAATATATCTACACTCACTTTCAAAAAATTAAGCACGGAGAAGAAAATGCTAATTTCCTGAAGCCAATCAGAATTGAAGAGGATGCAAATCGCTGCAGAGGTAGATGGAAGTATGCAAATATATTAAGTAAAAGCCGATCGCGCTTTCATGGCAAGAAATGTTCAAAAAGGGTAGTTTTATAAAAAGCCAGCTTTATGAAGGGTTAGAGAAGTTGATTGTAAGTGCTGATACAAGGTGTTTAAAACTTTCGTACAATTTGTTTTGGAGACATACGTGTTTCAATGACTTCCAGAAGACGAATGGAAAATTTTGAGCTGTGACGTGCGGTGGGGCTCATTGAAGCAGGACAGTCGATCGCAGATGTTGCTCTTTTCTTCGGCGTTCATCATTCTGTAATTTCACGTTTATGGAAACAATTCCAAACCACACAGACAGTTGTCCGAAGGCCTGTAGTCGGTCACCCATGGGTTACAACCATCGCGGAAGATCGATATATTGCTATTGTAGCCAAGCGGAATCGCAGAGCGACCTCCAGACGTGTGACATCTATGGTTACAGCGTCCATTGGTAAGGCGATATGTGCAGCTACACTGTAAAAAAAAAATCCCTTACTTTACACCAAAAAGGGTGGCAACTAAGTTGCCACCCCAAGTGGTGTAATGAAATTCCACTTGTAAATTGGTGTAATGAGCCACCAATTATCAAATTGTATAAACAAACACCATTTGTAGTGGCAACTTAGTTGCCACCATTTTGGGTGTAAAGTAAGTAATATGTTTAAAATGTACGTTATAATAAATTGTCTCAATTAAAGGGAAGTGTAGCACACTCTTTGCGTGAAGCTATTTTTTTTTAAATTATGGCTGTATTAAATTTGAAATGTAATTTTTAAATTATTTTTTATTTTGCTACCATTTATTAAAGTACACTAAATAAATAAATGGTAAAAGAGGAAATTTTCTAATATTTACATGATTTTAACAGCAAAATAAAAAATAATTTAAAGATTACATTTTAAATTTAACACAGCCATAAATTAAAATAATTAGTTTCATGCAAAAAGGCTGCTAAACTCCCTTTTAATTGAGGTAATTTATTATAACATGCATTTTAAACATAATACTCAGTTATTAAACAATATGTAATTTCCTATATTTACATACTGAAAAACATCGTTATATGGGTCACATAGTGTGTTTGGGGATTGTTGGGGGGAGGGGGCAGAATGTATCTGCAGCACCTCTAAATTTCAGTATAGTTTCATTACTGTGTGTCACAGGTGTCACAAAATTGAAAAGTGTAAAAGCACAAATAAATTCTATTAAATACATGTTTTTCGTCTATTTTGAAACTTTAAAAGATTTAATATTACAACTAAATACTATAAAAGAACATTGCGCTTATATTTTGGCAAAGGTGATCTGGAAAACATATGTGAAAAAAATGTATCTAACAGTATTGTATGACCACTTTTGGATTTCAAGAATGAAGTAACATGCTATTTTGAAAATGTATGTTTTTTTCACACACAAAATCCCAATATGTTTATATATATAATTTTTTGTACAAAAAAGCGAAGAAACAAAAGACGATAACAACATAAATTTGGCGCCCCCTCAGTTTCCGCGCCCGGGGCCACCGCCCCCTTCGCCCCCCGTTTCACACAGCTCTGAATGAACATACCGGCAGCCCTCCCCCCCCTTTCATTGAAGTTCTAAGAATTTCCATTAAATGTATTCGAATTCAAATAGGCATTAATGATGATTTTAATTATGTTTTACTAATTTAATAAATAGAAAAATAAAACCATGACAATCTCTTTAACTTTTTCAGTATCAACATATATAAAAAAAAGAAAAAAAAAAGAAATAAAAATAATGAAATTTTTGCTTCAAATAATCTAAAAACACATCAAAATACAAATATAAATTGAAAAAATGAATGTTTAAAACAAGATATAACACTATGTTTATTTAATTTCGTGTTAGTTCAAGTTATGCGGAATTGAAAGCAGTAAAACACTATAAAATCAAAACTAAATATTTCAAAGCTCTGTACACTGTAAAAAAAATTCTGTAGAGGTACTGAATTTTTTCTAGGAAACTGGGATTCCTAGAACTTTTCCTGTAACGGTAGCAGCAAAAATTCTAGTTTTAGAATCAGTTACATGGATTTTTCCTGTTATCGTTACATGAAAAGTTCTTAGAATCCCAGTTTCCTAGAAAATGTTTAGTACCTTTACAGAATTTTTTTTACAGTGTACGAAAATGACAATTTTACGACTTCTTTTACTATTAATTTTCATTTTTAAAATATCAAAATAGCTAGACTGCAAAATCACATTTTGCAAGTATCATGCATTTATATATATATATATATATACGTACAACAAATATAACACAAATACAAGATTTTACAGAGAATTAAGAGTTATTGTATACAAAACAGAAAGAAAATAAACGTCACTTACTTATTTGAAAAAAATACAAAACTTTGCAACAACACTGTGTTGCAACTGTTTGTTACGGCTATCATAGAATAGACTGTAATTCATCATATAATAGATTATTACTGATTTCTTAAAGTGTCGAAACTAAATGAAATAATCACAGCTGTAAGTCGATAAAAGTTCTTAATATGAACTTTGTCAGCAATTTTTTAATCATTCATTATTACTGCGAAATATAATCGAAATTCACAGAACATTTTTCACGGAACACAACACAAAGTTTCCACGGCGCCATTTTGCATATCCAATAATCCCACCCCCCGCGCTGGATTACATAATCACCGACTTGCTGTCGCTGGATTAAAAAACCCCTGCTGTTGTGTTGATGAATTCAATAAAGTCTTTCAAGGAGCGAATTATAAAGATTTCTAGTGATTCAAAACGCCTATTTTTTTTTTAAAGAGGTGTGATATTTCATTCAAGGTGTAACGTAACATTTATTTTGGTATTGGCACTCAAAAAATAATATATTTACACCTTATTTCACATCTCATACAACCAAAATAAATGTGATAAAACTCTTTATTTTTTACAGTGTACTGTAAGTCGAAAATTATATATGAGTTAACTGTATGCCCGGGTACCTCGTATTTGGGTTCCACTATCCGTCCAATCAAGAGGGGCGCGATTAAAGTGGTGCCGGGAGCATGTCAATTGGACTGTGTCTGACTGGGGTAATGTCATGTTTACTAATGAGTCAAGATTTGCTCTGCAGCCAGATGACAAGCGTTTAAGGATATGGTGTGAACAAGGAATACTCAATCAACCCCAAAACATCGCCAAACATCACGCATTAAGAGACGGAAGCATTATGCTGTGGGCAGGGATTTCATTAGTACACCGCACCGACCTGCACATCTTTAAACTGGGTTCTGCGACGGCTGTCCGGTATCGAGATGAAGTCTTAGAGCCCATTGTGAGATTGTACGCTGCAGCAGTTGGCCCTATTTTTGTTTAATGGACGATAACGCACGTCCCCATAGAGCTGGCATCGTCGATGACTACCTGGAGAGTGAAGGGATTGCGCGTATGGCTTGGCCAGCATATTCGCCCGACTTTAATCCCATTGAAAATCTTTGGGAGGATCTCGGCCGTGCGGTATGCTTACGTTTCCCACCTCCAGCTACTCTTCTTGAACTGGAAAGTACTCTATAAGAAGAATGACGATTGCTTAATTCTGCGGTGGATGACCACCAAATTGAAAGCATGGTCACAAGGTGTATACAGATGAAGGGGGATCACTTACCCTATTAATGTCCTTTTTTCCATTTTATGCTGTTTATTTTCCCTTTATACATAATTCTGTTTAAGTCTCCAGTATATTATTGTCTGATAACTTATAAAAATTTAATATTGTTTTCATTTCTGTATATAATTATTGATTTTGTTCTATGCATAAATATATATGCTATTTTCCTGCCGAATTTTGTGTCAATCAGAGCAGTATTTGTTGATTTTTTTGCATTTTACATCTTCGTGCTTACCTTTTGAAAGTGAGTGTACATTAAATGCACGAAATCTCACATTTCTTAAAACAGATTCTCCATAAAAAAGTACTGGTGCTGAAGAATTTTCTGGTCTACAATTTTTATATGATTTATATGTTGCATCTTCCTAAGTATTATCTGAAATGCCAAGAGGTTCATGATCAGTTATGCTATATATGACGGTCCATTATCTGCACAAGGGATATAGGCCCTAGCGTGAGTGCCCTACACTGTAAAAAAAATCTGTAAAGGTACTACACTTTATCTAGGAAACTGGGATTCCAAGAACTTTTCCTGTAACGGTAACAACAAAAACTCAAGTTTTAGAATCGGTTACATGTATTTTTTCTGTTATCGTTACATGAAAAGTTCTTGGAATCCCAGTTTCCTAGAAAATGTTTAGTACCTTTACAATTTTTTTTACAGTGTACGTGGGAATCTTTCTAAGGAAACCTAATCCGTATTTACGCAAAGTTCGAAGAAAACAATCGGAAAACTTCGAAAGGTTTGGCCGATGGGCGCGAATTGGATTTGAATTCAGCACCTCTCGTCTACCAGCTTCGAGAGCAGAACTTCTTAGCCACTTGTAGAGCGTTCATCATATATATGAGATACAAATAATAATGCATTGATTTGATCTTTAGCCATTTGCTCGCCACATTCTATTTTAATGTGCTACGTGTTCTAAATGCTATTTTTTTCATATCTGGCACATACATAAAGACAAATTTTCAAGCTGATGTACTGAAGTATTTTAGTTTTAAAGCAGACCAAGTAACAAACCTTTGATATATATAAATGTCTTAAAATTTTCCTTGCGACTCTTTCAAGATTTTGTAGTGAAAAAAATGAAAAATTTACTGTTATGTACGATGCAGGATCAAAATCTTTTTGGGAATTGTAAATCTAACACATATTGAGGTACAACTCTATATTGAATAAACAGATATCGAATTAATTATTTAAATTTTTTAGCTATAGTACAAAGCTCAGATCATCTCTATTTGTTATAGATAGAAAAATAGATAGATTTTATTGGTATGTACAGCTCATATTCAAAATATTAGAATAATTGAGAAAAAGTAATAAGAAAAAATTATTTGTCATTTATTTATTTTTTATACTAAGTAAATGCAATTAAATTTCTTATAAATTAAATCTGGAATGTTTAGATAAGGTTTTAACATTTATAAAATATAAAATACAGCACAATAAATTAGGTATACAGCTTCCTTAAACACACCAGAATATTAGAATAAAATTTAGATTGGTTCAAAATATTAGAATATTTTATTTTACGCAACAATATTACCTTATGAACATGAAGTAAATGGTAGTTAATATTTTGTAGCATCCCCTTTAGCTTTCATAACAGCGTACAATCGATCTTGCATACTATATACAAGGTGTTTACAAACATTTCTATCAATATTAGCCCAAATAGACTTTATACGTGCCACTAACTCAGTTTTACTTGAAGGAGGATTTTCTTGAAGTTTTTTCTTCATTATACACCATAAGTTTTCGATGGGATTAAGTTCTGGTGAATTTGGTGGCCAAGGAAGTACCTTAATGTTGCGTTGGCGGAACCCATTCTTAGTTGACACCGAGGTATGCGGGGACGCTAAATCTTGTTGAAAGATGAAATCATCTTTAAATAAATCTTCTGATGATGGAATCATGTAATATTCTAAAATTTCTTGATATATCAGAGAGTTAACCTTTTCGTAGACCATGCATAACTTTCCAGGTCCTTCTGCACTCATAGAACCCCAAACCATGAGACTAGCAGCAAATTTTACGGAACGTTTAAGGCATTCTTTATCAAATGCTTCTTGCTTCATTCTCCAAACTCGAATACCTAGATTACCATATGAAACACAAAACATACTTTCATCACTAAATAATATATTTTTCCAATCTTCATTGCTCCATAAACGTCTTGATTTACACCAATTCAATCTTATACGCTTTTGTCTTGCAGTCATGAGAGGTTTTGTTTTCGGTACACGAGATTCAAATTTAAATTTATGGAGACGTCTTAATGTTGTCGATGTAGAAACTTCAACTCCTTCTTCTTTCCATTTTCGGTGCAAGAATCGCACACTTTTAAAACGGTTTTTCTTAACTATACGCTTCAGTTTCCTGTCATCTCTAGCAGATGTTTTTGGTTTTCGGCCACCATTTCGGCGATTATTTTGAAATTTTCCAATTTTTGAATATTGTGTTAGTATTTTACTAACGCTCGATTGCGAACAATGTAAATAATTCGCTATAAAACATTGATTTTTACCGTGCCGATACAAATCAACCATACGAAGTTTAGTAGATTCAGTGATATCACTCACACGGCCCATTTTAAGACGAAAAAAAAAAAACAAACTGCAAAAAAGAATACTGATTTTAAATAAAATGGTCTGAGTTTAATCAATGATGCCACCAGTTAAGAATTGGTAACAATTAAAGGATAATTAATGTGAAATATTCTAATATTTTGAACCACTTGAATAAATATTCTAATATTTTGACTTTTCAAAATAATTTTTTTTGCAATTAATCTTTTCAAAAATTATATTAAATTTAAGATAACAAGTAAGTTTAATCAACAATAAGTTCTTAATAAAAATATCGTTTGCATATTTTCATTAAAAGACATTAAATTACCAAACGATATTTTCAATTTCTAAAAAAAAGGTAATTATTCTAATATTTTGAATATGAGCTGTACCACATGTGACACATCCTGCAGTAAAGGGTTGATAACTGTGTAAAGCAAATATCAGCACAAACACTTAAGAAACACACATGCATCAAATAGTTTGTTGCAAACTTACTGAAATAAAAATATGTTCTAGTTATTTAATATTATGCATTAAATTTCTCACTTTATTGCATTTAATTTATAAATCTATGAAAAAAATAGCATTTCATTATTTTCTGGCCATACAAATTTTATTTATTTAGAATGCAAGAAAGTAATACAAAAATATAATCTTCTACTAATCACGTTAAATTACGTTAACTCACTTTTATTTTCAAATTTAATCCAATGATTTCAGGAAACTGTCGTTGACCTTGATTATTTTTGAAATGTTTGCAGAAAGATGGTTTCTGAAGTTAAATGGACAGCTCAATAGTTTTTTCTTGTTGTTGTGCTGAAATATGGCACAAATGGTTATACCGTCGCATTCCAATATTAAATAAAAAATAATTTTGAAAAAAAAAATAGTATAATAAATTTAAATTTTTTAAAAATTTCAGAAAATTTGACTATTTTAAAATTTGACTTTTTTAAATATTAATATTTTTGCACAATTAATAATATTAATTTTAAGATTTTCAAATATACATTACACATGACTGACATGGATTTAAAGATATACATATAATAGTATATTTAATATAATTTTTAAGGTTCCTTAAAAAGTTAAAAAAAAATCATTTTAAATTACTCCAGCGCTTGTTTGTCTGATTACCACAGTTATTTTTCTCGTAAACTATGGAAATACAAAAGTTTAAATTGGGAGAAGTAAAAAAAGACTATTAGCACACATATTTACACATTTTCAAACATTCGATGCATTTAAGAAAAGTATAGAGCGGCTAGTTAAATTACTTAAAAAAAACTTTTCTTTGTATATTGTGTGAAAGTTTCCATAATGATAAACCTAGAAATAAATTTCTTTTCATTTTATAGTCCAAGAGCTGACAGCACAAAACCTATGTCATCGAGCACAAGAAAAAAAAAAAAAAACATTATTTTATGGAAGAGTAGAGATAGGGTAATCTAATGATTACCATGTATGCCGCGGGAAATGAAGTGGTGCATAAACCAAAAATTAATACCGCTAGTGGTTCACTCGTAGGTTCATCACTGTGCTGATCCTACAAACAAAGGTATGAAAACAGTCAAAACTCGGAGCAGGAAAACACAATGTCAAACGTATGAGTTAACCACTAGAGGTATTAATTTTTCGCTTATGCACCAGTTCACTTCTGGCAGACATGGATCATTAGATTTCACTAATGTTACTCTTCAAGAAAATAATGTTTTTTTTTTTTTTTTTTTTTTTTTTTTTTTTTTTTTTTTTTTTTTTACTCTGTGACATAGGTTTATGTTCTCGGCTCTGAGAAGGCTCTGCTTATGTTCTCGGCTAGACTATTAGGTATTTCCCGAGGCATAGTCGAAAATACATTGCAAATATGTGTCCCCCTTCACATCTACCCCCAAATCTACTTAAACTAAAATTATGAAAAAATTAGAAATATTAGACGCAAATTTATACCTTACAGGAATATTATATTGATTACGTTAGGTTACATAGTTTTTAATAAATGCAAATTTCTGTGATTTATACCGGGTGATTATAATTAAAGTTACGATTTCAAAATTCGACAATTTCAAATCTATTGGTCAGAATGATTGATGTTTTAGGAGAACGGTCGTTAATCAATGGAATTTTGTTTGGCGAAAAAAACTATAGTTTCAAAATGTGCCGATAGATGGCGCTGTTCCGGAGATATTCACACTATTAATACGTGGCATGCGTACCACAAACATAGCTGCCATAAAGATTCAGAGTACAAATGCTTGAATGCTTCATGATGACTCTGAGTATGAAATTTTGTACATGATTCTTAAAGCTTTTTTATAAGAACAATGATTGTGTATTTATTGCTATGAGGAAATTTCAGACATTAAAATCTATAAAAAAAGGGTCTAATATACACAAATGGTTTGTGAAAAATGATTGCCAAATTTGAACAGATCGGTTCATTTGACGTTAAAGGGGTAGAAGAAAACTAATTTCGGCTACGACAGTAGAGGATGTGGATGCAGCAATACAAGAACAGGTTAACAATGATTCTGGAATCTGAAGTGCAGAAATAATTGGCCGAATGATAGATATGCCGAACAGCACAGTTCTACGGAAGTACCACGGAACATCTTGCGTTGTTATTCGTACAAGAAAACTCATGTGCAGGAGTTGCTACCTGCTGATCTGGAAGCATATCAATCTTTTGCACTATAATTTCTTGCCTAAATGGAAGTGGATAACGGATGACCATGGAACATTCTGTGGTCTGACGAAGCCCAATTTCATTTGGAAGGTTCAGTAAATACGCAAGATTGCAAGATATGGGGGACCAAAAATCCGTCCCATCTACAGCCATTACCTCTTAAGTTTAATAATACTACTGTATGGTGCGGAATAAAGGCAGTGTTTATCGTCGGTCCGTTTTTCTTTAAGGAGATTGCACTTGCGGATCCCATATAAATCTGCAGGTGGGATCTAACTGCACCGTTGTGGGCAAGCCTGCACCATTACTGCATCGCTACTGGCAAGCAGTATAAAGCACTATTCTGTAAGCATATCCTTTTGGCACTTCAGAAGCTTCAGTGTGCAGAATCGGACAAGATTTATGCAAAATGGCGCGCATCCGCATATTGCTACTCCTGTGAAGTAGCTACTGAGTACTTATTTCGGAGATGATAGAATCATAAGCCGTCATTTTCCAACAACGTGGCTTCTATGTACCCCTGACTTAAAGCCGTGTAAATTCTGGCTTTGAGGGTACCTAAAGAATGTTGTTTATAGCGGACGGATTCAGAACCTAGCCGACTTGAAGGCAAGTATCGCATATCACATTCATTGCATACATACCCTACGGTGTTTTGTGAAGCATGCCATTTTGCGCTTTCAATTATTATCGGAACAAGGCAGGAGAGCAAATCGAACAGCTTATGCCTTAATCATCAGTAAGATGTTTGTTCCATAAAGCTTACTTTTTTTTTTCACTTTTTGTCATTATCGTTGTTGTCGCTGTAAACATGTATTCTTGTCTTTTTTCTAGTAATTTTTTGGTAAATCACTGAAATCTATTTTTTCCTTTTGGCTAACGACATTCATGTGCTTAACGAATATAATTTTGGTCTTTCTGCTGACATTACCCTGATAGCTCCATGTATCGGCACATTTTTGAATTTGTTTTTTTCTTCGTCAACAAAATTCATTTCCTCACGATTGTTCTCCTAAAGTATCAAGTCATTCTAACCAATAATTTTAAAATTAATAATTTTTGAAATCGTAACTTTAATGATAATCACCTTGTATATAGAGCATAAGACTATTTAAACTAAACATAAATAAGGTAAATTCGGCAGGTTATTACTTCTATTTAGTAAGTTAAAGATATTAAGTACATGATTTATACAGCAGTGATTAATAACAGCAATGTTAGACAAGTAAGAAATAGCACGTCAAGCATAGCAAATGAGGGGCATTCGTAATATGATAAAGTTTTAAAAGTATTTAGATCTTGATGTGATAGTATACAGTATTTCAGATACATTATAATAGTCAAAATCTTTTGCGTATCTCTTTAAATACTACCTGCTTTCTATTATACAGGGAGTAATTTGTAGTAAACCTCAGCAATGTACATCAATTTCATAAAATGTGAAATAGTTTAATATTATTAAAACTTGCCCAAACAATGTGATGAGCTGCGTATCCTTTACCATTATGTGATGAAATATTTTTGTGTGGCACTGTATATGAATAACATTGTGGTTCTTCTGGATTTAAGAACAAACAGTCTTAAAAAAAAATAGCGAGATTTTCCATAAACATGATACCTTCGAACCCACTGCCTTACATATTCAAGGTATACAGCTATAGGTCTTGTATATATTTACATTTAAAACCCGAGTTTTTAAGCCTAAAACGTTTATTTTTTTATGTTTATATATTATGACATTTATATGTGTTTATTGTTAAATGTTTATATATAAATTAAAGGAAGTGTAGGGAACATAGTGTATTCAATATAATGTGATTAATCCCAACTCGTTATTTATTAACAAAATTAACTAATCTCCTTATTATTTAAAATATGCAATTATTAATCCAATTCTCTTTTCAATTAGTCAACAATTTTCTTATGTTTCCTTCGATTACTTAACTTATTTTAATATTGTTGTTTCTGAGAAATATTAAAATAAATTTAGTATATTCATATAAATTTTAATTAATTTTAATATTGTTTTAATATATCTTCTCATACCTATAATTATATTAATATCTTATTAACCATCTTATATATTTTTTTTCCTTAATCTATACTAATAATGATCTTTAATTCTACATTTTTATTTTCATAAAGATAAAATTTTCATTGATCCTATGCAATACATTTATTATCTTAAGAATTTTATCTACGCTGTAACAAACACGTAATTAAAAATAATTAAACAAGTGATTACAAGAGATTATTTTACTATAAAAACATTTTTGTAGGAAAATTAATAATAGCAAAACAAATTTAAAGCTCCTTAATGATGAAACAAAACATGAAAGCAAAGCCTTATGAGATTGACATCCAAACATACTTAATTTTTTTTTCAATTGCATGGTTTCAGCTTATCAGCTTATGCTAAACAAATTTATTCTAATATTATATAAAAATAAAGTTTCTTTCTTTCTTTGTTTTCAGGGAGTAATTTCTGGAACTACCGATCCGATTTTAAAAATAATGGTGATAAACTTATTATGACAATCTGTGACTCAATATAGGCTATATTTCATGTCAGTACTATTAATTCCAAGGGGATGCAGGAGCAAAACACTTCCTAAATCTCGATTTTTGTGTCACTGAAAGGGCTAAAAACTTCAAATTTCGCATGGTGTTTATACATTAGAGTCTCCCTATAACGAAACTCCATACATCGAATTTCTCTATATAACGAATTTTTAGTAGGAACGGTCCCCTTTTCGCACGATTACATTAAAAACAGTCTCTATATAGCGAAATATTTATCTTCATATAACGAATTTTTTCATAAATTGGTCTTAAGTTATTCAGTTTTAAAAAGCTTGGAAATCACATGGAATTGATTTTTTATAACTTATTTTTGATTTATCGTCAGTGCTGAATTTTTTTTTTTAATTATTTCTCTCCTTGTTCTTTAAATCCAACGAACTCATCCCACCTCCCACACACCTTTCCACATCCTTCTCAAAACAGTATCAATTGGCTTGATACACATGTAAGAGAGAAATAAATGAGAGGCTCATAAGAGAGGCCTTCAAATAGTGGGAAATGTTAACTACAATTTTTCATTTTTTGCTAAAATTTGAGCATTTTTTTTTTTTTTTGAGGGCGTAACAGCTTTAAAATCAAAACAACAAAAAATTACAGATTTCTTCGTCTGAAATTAATGCAAGTCTTCCTAATTTGATTTTCATTAAGCTTTCAAATAAATATCTGTTCTCTTTATTGAAACAGTAAACTTTAAATAATTAACAAATAAAATGTTAGGTTAATATATACTTTTAAACATTTCAAAAGATCAAAAATAATATTTGTTCAAATTTCACACATTACATACGATTTTTAACAACATTCTCTATATAATGAATTTTTTACTGGAACGGGGGATTTCGTTATATAGAGACTCGACTGTAATTATAAGATGAGAATTTTCTCTAAGAATGCTTTCTAAGATTAAATTAATCAGCATACGGTTACCTAAATCTTGAATATCTATACGTTGTACGGAATGCATAAATAGCACAGCATGTATTAAAGATGCATGATTAATACCTACACAGTTTCTTCTTAGTTTACCATTTAAAATCCCAGTTACCGTTTAAAAAGAGTAGCATAAAAAAATGATAATTTGGCTTATCTTTGAATTATTATAATATTCATTAATCTGTAAAATTGTAGCTGTAGAATACTAACATTTTTAGAATTATCTGCTTAACTCAAAAATCAATATGACACAAAAACATTTCTTATTAAATGTCTTTAGAAGAAACAAACAAAAAAAAAAAAAAACAAAAAAAAAAACAAGAAAAGCTGCTTCGTAATTTCATCCATTGTGACCTGGTCTCTTTTTTGACTTATCTTTTAAAAAAAAAACTGTTGCATATAAAAGCATTAAAAATGGTTGTTTTATAGAAAATTGTATAATAAACACTTGAAGCAGACAGTTTTTAATCGAAGTTTTATTTTAAGCGATATTTGATTTAGAAAACACGTTGAAATTGCTCAGTTACATAAGTTTTATTTAAAAAAAAATGTCCATAGCAATTTAAAAACCTTTTGCGTGACCATACAAGATTAGATGGCGGTGTAAAAGTCCAATCATCTTTTAAATAAGTATATATTTTATTTTATTTATTCGATACTTCATTGTCCAAATAGAGATTTATTTTATACATAAGAAAATTCTCGTTTTTTATTAATTATTGCTAGATTAAAAAAAATTAAATTATAATATTTTCTTCTTCAATTGAAATATTCATTTAAACGTAAATATTAAAAATGAAAAATAAACAGTGAAAAAATTAAATTATTACACGCGCGAAGCATTAAGTGATAAAAAGAGCCCAAATTATATTTCTTAGTTCCCAAATTACATTTATGGTCATTTAAAATAAATATCAACTACAAGTAAATTTCAAAAGAGAATGTAAATTTCCAAATTAAAGTATTAGAAGCAAAAAGTAATGAATAAGAAAAATTACTTGGTATTTAAAACGATTTATATCTTCTAAAGAAATTTCTTCTCTTGTATTATCATAAAGGTGCGAGAGACTGCGATATTTCATACTTAATTATTTTACGTAAGCTGATTTTAAAATTATTGGTACATCTTACTTAATTAATCATGAAAACAGATGTCAGCTGTCACGACCGCAGTTGATGCGGCATTGTTACATAAAAACATTTTGTCAAAGAGAATTGAATGACAGTCCAATTACAGAAGATTGATATTGAACATGACACTAATATTCAGCTTTTTTTAAGACGGAGCAAATTAGCGTATTTTTAGGGCCTGCGTGGTCCGCACCGATTGCAAAGTGGAGCTCGTAGAGCAGGAGTCCTCTACTTTAATAAAAAAATTCCTCATGGAATTTTTGATATATGAGGTATGATATTTGATGAATTTTATTTTTGATATATGAGGTAAAATTCACCTTGCTTTGGAATTTTCGTTTTATTTCCATTATAAAGATGTATTCATGTCTGTTTTTTATTTCATTTTCTTCTTACAGAAAATTTTTCAAATCAAATTTCACTGTTTAGTATAAATTATTATTTGAAGGTCTGATTTTCTTGGCAACGGTAAGAAAAAGATTGAAAGATTAGATTTCTTTAAAAAAGGTTAAATTTTATTGAAAAATATAAATTTATTCCTTATTAAAATAATAAGCTTATTAGTTTATAAGAAAAATATTCGAACAAATTAAATAGAACATAGTTTGTCTTTATTTCTGGACTAAAATCCTCTGTATATAAAGATACAAAGACAATAATTCATTTATATTTACGTTAATTTGACTTCCAACAATTACACATAATTTCAAATTTTCGATAGTTTTAAGTGTAGTTCCGTTGCTATGGGCAACACAGAAACAAAAATTAAAACAACGAAATACGTACATTTAAGAGAAATAAATTTAACAAAGATAATACAGTCGAGTCTCTATATAACAAAATCCATTGTTCCAGCAAAAAATTCGTTATACAGAGAAATTCGTTGTATAGAGAATGAAGTTAAAATTCTTATTTAATGTGTAAATTTTGAACAAATATTATTAATTAAGAATTTGAAATGTTTAACTATAAATATTAACCTAATATTCTAGTTTTTTAATTATTTAAAGAGTTTCAAAAAAGCGAATAGGCATTTATTTGAAAGCTTAATGAAAATCAAATAAGGAAGACTTGCATTAATTTTAGACGAAGAAATTTGTAATTTTTTGTTGTTTTGATTTCAAAATTGTTACATTCTCGAAAAAATTGTCAAATTTTAGCAAATACCCCCCAAAAATTACAAAATCACTACCAATTAAGAAATTACCCACGTAGATCCTGCTCTTACATGTATAAAATCTAATTGACACTATTTTAAGAAGGATGTTGAAAGGAGTCTGGGAGGGGTGAAGAGAAATTACTCCAATATCAGAAGGTTTTCATTTTCATAATAAGTTTATTCTATATGTTGAAATATTACTATACACATATTTACAATACTAGACAATCTGGTATTTCCACTATTATTAAAAAAATATAACATTCCAAAGATGCATAATTCAACAACTCTAATAATAAACTAAACTAAAACATTCCATCCAAAACATTACGATCGTCAAGGCAACGCAAAACTAGTTGCCACTTAGCATCATATAAATACATCGCTCGCTCGCAGGCGAGAAAGAAACGTCACTTTCATCGGAGAAGATTTCGCAACAAGGGGAAGCGGGAGGAATTAATTCGTTGGATTTAAAGAACAAGGAGGTTCAATGACAAAAGTAATATAAAAAACACAGTACTGAACAATAAATCAGAAATAAGTGATGGAAAATTGAATTCGTGTGATTTTGAAGCTTTTTTAAAACTGAGAAAACAAAGAGCATTTTATGAAAATATTCGTTATATGGAGACAGATATTTCTCTATATATAGGACCGTTTCTACTAAAAGTTCGTTATATAGAGAAATTCGATGTATGGAGTTTCGTTATAGGGAGACTCGACTGTATTTTTATTGTTGGAAAGCATACATAGAATCCCTCCATAAGTCATAAACGAAATTTAAAAACTCTGACAAATATATAAACAAAATTGCAAAATAATATCAATAATGTATGATTCTAATTGCATCATCATCCATAATTTATCTTTTAAATCCTTCAATCATATGGGCGATTTTCTTTCAACAAATAAAAATGGAAATATCGCTTGAATTGCCATAGAAAAGCATTATTGTGCAAAATAAAATATTCCATATTTTCTGAAAAAATGAACTTAATATAGTGAAAAACTATACAGCTGAATCCGGATACCTCACCGAAATACCCACTTAAATTCAAGTTAATCGGATACTTTTTGCGGCAGTTATCCAGTTTGTACTTACGGAAGCACTTATATGTCTAAGTACTTATATGCGCAAAGCGAAGCGAAATAATTTTTATTTATTAAATTAATATTCATTTAAATCACTAGCCGTTCTCCATATTCATAACAGCATTCGGGGAATCTAACATGGCTCTAATGTAGGAAATATCAGTCTTTTTTTTCATGTTATTCAATTCTATCTGTTTTATATTATTCATCTATGACTGTAGCCATATACTCATTATGCTCATTGTTTAAGTCATTGTTGGAGTGGGGAGGTTTTCAAATGATTATAAAAAAAGGAAAAATTAGTCGATTTGTTTCCGGTTTTCGCTAAAACTATTATTTATGTCAGTATTTCCTTGAAAATAAATTTTAAAGATAAATTAAAAAAAAAATTCGTTTGAGGGTGCCCTTAACTTTAGAGTAACCAACAACTATTTTTGACCGTTATTTTCTCTATCTAATTAAATGCTTGTAAAAGCTTAGACTTAAATTTTGAGCTCAAATTCTGAATAGTTGGGAGAGGATAAGAAGCGCAAACTTAACTGTGGTCAAGAGTTGAAATGTTACTCTCTCCACCCCTCGAACACAGTTCAATTTTACGCTACATAATTATTCACAACGATTCAGATTTTGAGCTCAAAATTTAAGTATAAGCTTTTACAAGCATTCATTAGATACAAAAAATACCAGTTAAAAATAGTTGTTGGTTACTCTAAAGTTTAAGGTGCCCTCTAACGAAATTTTTTGAAATTTATCTTTAAAATTTATTTTCAAGGAAATACTGGCATAAAGAATAGTTTTGGCGAAAACCGTAAACGAATCAACCATTTTTCCCGTTTTTTATGGTCACTTGAAATCTGAACCTCCCAACCACCATTGAACACAGTTCACATTGCGCTACTTAACCACTCCCAACGATTCAGATTTTCTGCGCAAAATTTAAGTTTATGTCTAAGCTTCTAAAAAAATTTAACGAGATGTAAATAATAACGGTAAAAAATTGTTTTTTCGTTACTCAAAAGTCTAAAGCGCCCTCTATTGCCTTTTTTGAAATTTAGCTTTATAATTTATTTTCAATAAAATACCGACATAAATAATAGTTTTAGTGAAAACTGCAAATCATTCGACCAATTTTTCCGTTTTTTACAATCATTTGAAATTTGAACCCTCTGAACACAATTCAGCTTGTGCTATTCAGATTTTGAGCTCAAAATTTAAGTTTAAGTCTAAGCTTGCGAAAACCATTTAAAAAGATGCAAAAAATAACGGCAAAAAACAGACCGCGTAAAAGTTAGCCCCCCCTTGACGGAAAATGAAAAAGTGGCATATGCATTTCGTTTGATCATTGTTTGATCAGATTTGATCAACAATTTTCATCGTTTGATCAACAGTATTTTACGAGTTATGATTAAAAATAACCAGGGGGGGGGCTAACTTTTAGGATTTTTCAAAATGCTCAAAATTAAAAACAAATTAGCGATTCTTATCAGAAATCGACCGTAGAGATTTGATCAACTATTTTTAGCGTTTGATCAAACCCGGAAGTGCCCTCAAAATCGATATTTTTAACTCCAGACCCCTAAAAGTTAGCCCCCCCATGACGGAATTTCGAGACAAAAATGGTGTCATCTAACGTAAAATTACCTCTAGAGATTTGATCAACCATTTTTAGCATTTGATCAAACCCGGAAGGGCCCCCAAAACGATATTTTTAACTCCAGACCCCTAAAAGTTAGCCCCTCCCAATGACGGAACTTCGAGACAAAAATAGTGCCATCTAACGTAAAATCATCTGTAGAGGTTTGATCATCTATTTTTAGCATTTGATCAAACCCGGAAGTGCCCCCAAAATCGATATTTTTAGTAATAGACCCCTAAAATTTAGCCCTCCCCACCTCCATGATGGAATTTCGAGACAAAAATGGTGTCATATAACGTAAAATTACCTCTAGAGATTTGATCACACATTTTTAGCGTTTGATCAAACCCGGAAGTGCCCCCAAAATCGATATTTTTAACTACAGACCCCCTAAAAGTTAGCCCCCCCCCCAATGAGGGAATTTCGAGACAATTGAAAATTGTTGATCAAATCTGATCAAACGATGATCAAACGAAATGCATATGCCACTTTTTCATTTTCCGTCATGGGGGGGCTAACTTTTAGGCGGTAAAAAACAGTTGTTCGTACTCCAAAGTATAAAGCGCCCTCTATCGACATTTTTCGAAATTTATCTTTATAATTTATTTTCAAGTAAATACCAACGTAAAGAATAGTTTTAGTGAAAACCGTAAATCAATCGACAAATTTTTCCGTTTTTTATGTTTATTTGAAATTTTGGACCCTAAAATTTAACGGCGGCTATCTTCTTTGGAAAACGCTTGAGACCCCTGGTTTCCTAATTAATAGTGTTTGTCTTGATGTGTAACCGCTTAAAGTTTTTTCCAATAGTTTAAACACACCCTGCATATACGAGTGCTGTCGCGGGCAAATTGATTTTTAAAAAAAGTCACCCACATTAGAAATTAAAAGATTGCTGTATTTCAGGCGTTTTTTAAGGTAAAGACAAAGCAAAAAATACTTCAGAATTCATGATTAAGATTAAGGGAGACCCGAACCCCATTTTCGGCCAAAAATCATGAAAAGTTCAAAAAAAATTTTTTATCTCAGAAAACGATAAAATACATATTTGCGAATATCCAAGCAAAATTTCAGAACTCGGGGACACTTGGAATAGGTAGAAAATGAGCTTTTTTAATTGTATTGACTATAGAGTTTAAAGGACTAGCGGCCATTTAAAACGTGTTTTCCTGAAAGTGACTTTTTTCATATTTTGCCTAAGTTCAAAGTACTAAGGCTCAGTGGTAAAATGATTTAGAAACAAAGTGTTTATGTTTTTAGAATCCTAAAACAATTTGCAACAAAAGTAAGGATATATATATACTTTTTAACTATTTCTGAAAATTTTACATAAATTGGTAAACATGAAAATTATAACTAATTTAAGGAAATTTACCATGCGTATTTTTATTTATTTTTTTTTAGTCGATTAAAATAGAAAATTAAAAATAACTCTCCTTAGGTATTTTCTATATACTATAATACTATTTAAGAAATTGTAGTAATACCAAAATATTAAAAATTGAATGAGAAGTAGTAATTTTAAAAAGTGTATTTTTCTACAAAAAAAAAAAAAAAAAAAAAAAAAATCATAAAAATCCCCATAAAAAATATACTTTTGATAAAAAGTGAATATTTTTGCTAATTATTCCTTACAAAAAGATTCTTAAATAGTACACCAAAATTCATTACTTTAAAACCAATAATAAAATTTTTGGGTTTTTTTCTTACGGGTTTCCCTTAAACACTATAGAAATAATCTTTTTTCAATTTCTAAATTTTTGTTTGTACATCATTATACATTTAAAAGACTTTTGACAAACTTAAATGGCCGCCATTTTGAAACAAGAAGGCGGATGAAGTTGTTCAGTGAACTCAGTCAAGCTATTAGTATGAAATATGTATACACGGAGTTATATACAAATCAGTGAATAAATATGCGTATTATCGCGTGACAAATTTCAGACCGTTTCAAAATATCAACCACATTGGAAATTGAAAGTCCAGCTAAGATCTAAAGGGCCGTTATTTTGAAACAAGATGGCGGATGGAACTGGCTAACGAACTCGGTCTAGGCGTCAGTACCTACTATGTACACACCGTGTTGTATCAAATTCTATTCATAAATACGCGTGTTATCACGTGACAAAAATCAGTTCGTTTCAAAATGTCAGCCATACTAGAAATTCAAATTGCTATAACTCAGTCATTTTTTAAGATATCGACAAAATAAAAAGTCATCTGGAATCGTTGTTTTAAGTTCTAACACATAAAATAAAAATATGTTTCAAATTTTAATTTTTTTAAAAATTAAATTTTAAATTTTTAAAAAAAATTTAAATGGCCGCCATTTTGTAACAAGATAGCGGATGATGCTGGCCAACGAAATCGGTCGAGACATTTGTATGTACTATGTATATACCGAATTTCATTCAAATCGGTTCATAAATACGATAGTTACAGCATGACAAAAAACAGATATATATATATATATATATATATATATATATGGATATATATATATATATACAGTCGAGCCTCTATATAACGAAATCCATTGTTCCAGCAAAAAATTCGTTATATAGAGAAATTCGATGTATAGAGTATGATGTTAAAAATAGCATTTAATGTGTAAATTTTGAACAAATATTATTTTTGATCTTTTTAATTAAGAATTTGAAATGTTTAAAAGTATATATTAACCTAACATTTTATTTCTTACTTATTTAAGCAGTTTCAAAAAAGAGAAAAGACATTTATTTGAAAGCTTAATGAAAATCAAATGAGGAAGACTTACATAAATTTCAGAGGAAGAAATCTGTAATTTTTTGTTGTTTTGATTTTAAAATTACAATTGTTACGCTCTCAAAAAAAATTCTCAAATTTTAGCAAGGAATGAAAAATTGTAGTTGATATTTTCCTCCATTTGAAGATCTCTCCTATGTGCTCTCATTGATTCCTCTCTTATATGTGTAACAATTCAATTGACTGTGTTTTGAGAAGGGTGTTGAAAGGTGTGTGGGAGGTGGGATGAACTTGTTATATTTAAAGAATAAGGAGAGAAGTAATATTTATAAAAAAAAACCTCTCCACTGAACGATAAATCAAAAATAAGTGACGGAAAATTGATTCCATATGATTTCGAAGCTTTTTTAAAACTGAATAAATTAAGATCAATTTATGAAAAAAATCGTTATATGGAGATAGATATTTCGCTATATAGAGTCTGTTTTTAATGTAATCATGCGAAAAGGGGAACGTTCTTACAAAAAATTCGTTATATGGAGAAATTCGATGTACGGAGTTTCGTTATATAGAGGTTCGACTGTATAAATATATATATATATATATATATATATATATATATATATATATATATACATATGTATATATACAGTAAAACCCCGATAATTCGGATTAACTGGGACCAGACCCAATCCGGATTATCCGGAAAATTAGAAAAAAAAAGAATTAAAATAAGACATACTTACAGAAAATCACCTTGATGTTAAACTTATTGAATATTTACAGACAGTAAAAATGTTTATTTTGCTTAATTCTTCCAAAAAGATTTAAAAAAACAGTTTTTTTTATTCCGAATACGACGACGAAACAAGTTAATTTTATGGAAATTAGCCAATCGCTTCTCAAACTTGGAAAAAAAAAGAGACCAAACTGATCCGGATTATCCGGAGATCCGGATTAACGGGGTCCGAATTTGCGGGATTCTACTGTATATATACATATACAGGGTGTTCGAAAAGTCTGGAAACGGTCGAATAACTCGATAAATACATATGACATTGAAAAACGTAAATATACGTGTTAAATATTTTTAAATAAGCTACTCAGTAATACCAAATTTGACCTTCGTAACGGACCCCCTGGGGGTCAGAGGGGGTCATGTTTGGAGAACACGCTGGCCATTCCATTCGAACGATTCCTTCCTCGAAAAGGAAATCCTTCACCAGGTTTACACGATGTGGCCTGCAGTTATCGTCCATTAAAATGAAGTTATCTCCGATTGCTGCGGCGTAAGGGACTACAATAGGTCTGAGGATCTCATCCCTATATCGGCGACCAGTCAGAGCTCCATCTCGAATGATGTAGAGTTCAGTGCGCCCGTCAATGGAGATGCCACCATACACCAACACTCCTCCACCGCCAAATCTGACACTTTCGTGCACGAACGCAGGATTATTCCTACTGCCACGGTCCCTCCAGATGAAAATACGCCTATTATCCGGATGCACAGAAAAACGGGACTCGTCAGAAAACAGAATATTGCTCCATTCATTTTTCCTCCAGTTGACATGCTCGGTTGCCCACTCTCTGCGATCGCGACGATGCCTTGATGTTAATCTAACACATACCATCGGTCGGCGAGTATACAGACCTACAGCATGGAGCCGGTTTCGGACAGTCTGAGTTGAAATCGTGGTGCCTGTAGCCGAGCGAAGGTGTTGTTGGAGAAGAGTAGCGTTCATGTTTCGGTGTCTCCGAGCTGGTAACGCTAAATACCGATCTTCATTGGGCGTTGTTGCCCGTCTACGACCTTGCCCTGGTCTTCGGCCTGCACATCCACTCTCCAAAAAACGGTTCCAGATATTGAAAATGACACTTTGTGACACTCCAATGGATTGCGCTACTTCGGCTTGAGTTTGGCCCCCTTCTAACCTACCAACAATTTTCCAAGCTTCTGAATCTGTCAAATGACTTCGCTGAGACATCGTACTCATCGAAACAAAGCAATCACTGAATGCCGATCATCCTTGTCTTCATTCTCATTTATCCAGTTGAAAGTCAAATTTCATTCGCTGCCGCTGAAGCGACGTTTTTGACGTCGCACTCAAAATTTGCATAATTTTACAGTTTGAAAACCAGAAAAATTTGCATTTGTGATTCTCGTCTTCTATTTTCGGCATAAAAAATTCCGTTTACATCTTTATTTTATATAAAACTTCAAATATTCTTTAATTGTTTTGAGCAGTGTATATATATATATATATATATATATATATATATATATATATATATATATATATATATATAGAAACATTTAATATCTGATATTAAGATGCATCAGAACTCGATTTAGATAATTTTCATAACAAAGTTTTAAACGGGTACTTATGAACAAACTTACGTTAATAATCTCTTTTTTTTTCTTTCCATAAACACCTTTACCTCTGAATTTCAGAAAAAATATATGAACTAGAATTGTCTTCTATTTAAAGATTTTAAAGTATTAATTTAGAAACTTACTATTTAGTTCATTTAAACAAGTTAAATTAATTTCTAAATTAATAAAAAAAGAATAATAATAAAAAACCAAAACGCAATAGGTTGTTTATTAATAATTAATAAAATATTGATAAATGAACAAAATTTGGTTTAGAAGATACATAATAGTAATTAGTATATAAAAAAAGGAATTAATTGAAATAATAAATTAAAATTTTTAATTTAACTAAAAAAGATTAAAAGTTATAGCAGTAATTAAAAATTATAAAAATTTAATAACAATTATCTAATTTGCTTAAAAATAAGTAATCGAATAATTAATAAAATATAATTAACTCATTAAAATCGATACCGATTAAATTGAATTCACTATTTTAATAAAAAAAATTGAGTATTGTACTCCAGAATCATTCATAAGATGGCGCCAGCACTGTGACTTCCTGGGCACTTCTCCAAGAATGAATAACCGGGTACTTCCCCAGGAGTGATTTCCCAGGTACTTCCTCAGGAGTAGTGTCCCTGGGAAGTTGCTCCGTGGGACGTTACTGGGAGCTCATTCCTGAGCACACCGTAAAAGACTCTTAACCAGGACGTCCTGATCTTGTCATTTTATTTTCAGGAGGAATATGGGATGACTCGGAGCTCCTGGGGAGGTATTGAGGAGCTTTTGTGCTATATGGGAAGGTGCTTAAATTAGACAAAATTTTCTATTCACCATTACTAGTTGACTGGTAATATCCATTAACACTTGATCCGCATAAAAAGAACAGTCGTCAACTTATGATAACCTTTATTTTATATAATCTTTATTTTATATAAAACTTCAAATATCCTTTAATTGTTTTGAGCAGTGTATTTCGGCTTTTCCAAAACGGGCAAAAATACGTAACTTTTGTATTTGATGTTTATTTCGAATCCTCGTTTATCACGGCACGGTGTAATTGACCATATTAAATCGAAACATATTTCGGCTTTTCCAACGGGATTTTCCCTAATCGAAACTAATTGGGGAGAATTTATGACATCAAATTCCTCGTTTTTTGCAGGAATAGCGTTTCCTGAAAATTACCCGTGCCGATTATTTCGATAGTGCTACACAGTTAAAAATTTGATCCATTTGCTGTAGCATCACTCCACAGCTTTTATAGAATATCTCTTTCATGACCAATGAGAATGTTCCATAACACAGTAAAATACACTGTAAAAAAATTTACTCTTTTGCTGCATCGTCACTCCACCGCTTTTATAGAAAACGATTACTTTACTGTGTTATGGAGCATTCTCATTGGTCACAAAAGAGATATTCTATAATAGCTGTGGAATGACGCTGCAGCAAATGGGTCAAATTTTTAACAGTGTAGCACTATTGAAATAATCGCCACGGGTGATTTTCAGGAAACGCTATTCCTACAAAAGACGAGGAATTTGACGTCAAAAATTCTGCCCAATCAGTTTGGATTAGGGAAAATCCTGTTGGAAAAGCGGGAATATGTATCGATTTAATATGCTCGATTACACCGTGATAAACGAAGATTTGAAATAAACATCAAATACAAAAGTTACGTATTTTTGTCCGTAGAATCCGAATCTGCAATAAAAAAATGGGGGTTATAATTTAAGATTTCAAAGTTGGACCCCCTCTGACCCCCAGGGCGTAAGTTTCGAAGGTCAAATTTGGTATCACAGAGTAGCTTATTTAAAAATATTTAACACGTATATTTACGTTTTTCAATGTCATATGTATTTCTCGAGTTATTCGGCCGTTTCCAGGCTTTTCGGACACCCTGTATTTATATATATATACACAGCGTTAGAATTCCTAAAAAAAGTCACTGGTGCCAAAGACCAGTAAGCATGAGAATTTACTGGTCCGCAGACATCATCACTGGTCCGCTACATAAAATTCTATTAAATAATTTTAACACTTAGAGTGGCCTCTTACACAACCCCCATCCCCCACCTCTCCCTGGAAAATAAACCAATCTTTGCATTTATCCAAAATGTTTAGCACAATAAAATGTAAAATTATATTTTGCTAAAAATTAAATAAACAGTACGTAAATAAAACTATTAAATTATTAATTAGATATTTTATTTGCCATTACTTCAACTAACTGTAAGGTTTAATGCAATTTTTTTTTCAATTTTTCTCCAGATTGTAGCCAGAGTGGTGGAATTGTAACTAGTGTTGCAGCTGGACGTAAAAAATCCTGGGACCCAGGCCTTCTAAAATTCTGGGTCCCTTTTCTACAAAAGCGGATCCCCACTAATAATAAGTCATATTTTTTGACGCAAAAATTGAACTTGCTCATTTGCACAAGAAAAATAAAAAACAATAATTGTTTTAATAATAATAAATTAAAACCAATATTGATTTAAGAGAAATTTTCTGTGCTTTTTGAAGAATAAATGTGCAAGATACTAATTTAATTATAAAATAATGCTTATTTAAGTGTAGAAGATAACAAGTATCGCTATTGTTTGCATTTCTTTTAAAATAGGGCAAGACAGGTTTATTGAAAAAAACATTTGCTGAAAAAAGGGAAATTTTTGTTGAGTAAAAAAATGGGTACTTTGCGTAATGAAATGGTGCTTTCAGGAGTCACATTCACTCAGAAAGATTTGGAGCAATAAAAATCCGATTGAGAGGCAGGAAAATCAGTTTTTGGAGCAGCAACAACAATTTTGAAGCAAGAAAATTAGTTTTTAAAACAGAAAAATTCTCTCCCGACTATCACTTATTTTTATTTTTATTTTTTTTTTCGTGCTTTTTACTCAGTTTTTTGTGTTATTTTGACGAAATCTTTTGTTTTTACGGGATTTATTGACGAAATAGACCGTTTTTCGCTATATTGTAACAAAATTTTCCATTTTATCGCGATTTTTGACGAAATTTGCCGTTTTTTCGCGATCTTTTGAAGAAATTGCCGTTTTTTCGAGTTTTAGGATAAAGTTAGCCTTTTTTTCGCAATTTTTTTCACGATATTTGTTCGAAATTAGTCGTTATTTAGCGCTTTTTTACCAAAATTAGTCTTTTTTTTCACAATTTTTTGAGGAAATTTATCGTTTTTCGCGATTTTTTGACAAATTTTACCTTTTTATCGCAATTTTCGGAGAATATTTGTCGTTTTTTCGCGATTTTTTAAAGAAATCTGTCTTTTTTTTGCAATTTTTTGAAAAAATTTGACACTTTCCACAATTTTTTTAAAAAACCTGCCGTTTTTTGCGATTTTATGGGGCAACATTTACCGTTTTTTCGCGATCTTTTGAAGAAATCTGCCTTTTGCTTCGGGTTTTCAAATAAAATTAGCCATTTTTCCGATAATTGTTTGACAAAATTTGCCGGAAATTAGTCGTTATTTTGCGATTTTTTAACGAAATTTGAAGTTTTTTCGCGATTCTTTAACGAAATTACGCGTGGGACGCGTAAGAGCTACTTTTTTGCGTCCCAGCGCCGATTTTTTTGCATAATTTACGCGCTATAGCGCGTCCGTGGCATCGCTGAAGTATAAAAAAAAAATCTTATGTACGATCGGTTGCAGTTTTCTCAGGGCCTGAAAAATGGCACTGGTCCTGCGAACCACTAAATTTTTCAAATTAGTGGTCCGATTGAACTATCGGTGGTCTCGGATCAGCGGACCACCAAGGATTTCGAACGCTGTATATACACATATATATACATATGCATATATATATATATATGTCAACATTTGAACGAGGGGTGATTTTGGGATCTGGGGATCATGATCGGTGAAAATATACGAAAATTTTCCGGAAGTGCTTTCCTCTGGACGGCTGCAATAGGTAGCTTTTTAGCTCACATGCTATCAAAGCCTGAGAGCTTATGTGCCCGTCCGTTCTGTATGTATGTACGTTCGTTCGTGCATGCGTACGTGCGTAACGCGATATCTCATGATAAAAATATCTTATTCAGTTGAAATTTTGGATTTAGGTTTATTATAATAAGGTGCTTCTCTGATTAGTATTGAGAGTTCATTTGATAAGTATAAGAAGGGAAACGGGGGCTAATGCCCCTCCCCTTTAATTTATATAAATGGGTTTTTCATCAGAATTATCAGTTTTCGCTCAAATCTTAGGTATAGGATCATTCTGATGAGGCACCTCCGTGATTAATATAGAGTGTTCATTAGATAAGTATTAAAAAGGAATACGAGGGCTAATGCCCCTCTCTTTAATTTGTGTAAATGGTTTTTTTTTCATTCAGAATTATCAGATTTTGTTCAAGTATAGCCTGTGAGCCTATGCCATCAGTTTAACTGGGCAATATTCTTTTTTATTACTTTTTTAGCTCACATGCTATCAAAGCCTGAGAAATTATGTGCCCGTCCGTTCTGTATGTATGTACGTTCGTTCGTGCGTGCGTACGTGCGTAACGCGATATCTCATGGTAAAAATATCTTATTCAGTTAAAATTTTGGATTTAGGTTCATTATGATAAGGTGCTTCTCTGATTAGTATTGAGAGTTCATTCCATAAGTATAAGAAGGAAAACGCGGAGGCTAATGCCCTTCCCCTTTAATTTATATAAATGGGTTTTTCATCAGAATTATCAGTTTTCGTTCAAATGTTAGGTATAGGATCATTCTGATGAGGCACCTCCGTGATTAATATAGGGTGTTCATTAGATAAGTATTAAAAAGGGGAACGAGGGCTAATGCCCCTCTCCTTAATTTCTGTAAATGGGGTTTTTTTTCATGCAGAATTATCAGATTTCGTTCAAGTATAGCCTGTGAGCCTATGCCATCAGTTTAACTGGGCAATATTCTTTTTTATTACTTTTTTAGCTCACATGCTATCAAAGCCTGAGAGCTTATGTGCCCGTCCGTTCTATATGTATGTACGTTCGTTCGTGCGTGCGTACGTGCGTAACGCGATATCTCATGGTAAAAATATCTTATTCAGTTGAAATTTTGGATTTAGGTTCATTATGATAAGGTGCTTCTCTGATTAGTATTGAGAGTTCATTCCATAAGTATAAGAAGGAAAACGGAGGCTAATGCCCTTCCCCTTTAATTTATATAAATGGGTTTTTCATCAGAATTATCAGTTTTCGTTCAAATGTTACGTATAGGATCATTCTGATGAGGCACCTCCGTGATTAATATTGGGTGTTCATTAGATAAATATTAAAAAGGGGAACGAAGGCTAATGCCCTTTCCCTTAATTTATGTAAATGGTTTTTTTATGCAGAATTATCAGATTTCAGTCAAGTATAGCCTGTGAGCTTTATGTCATCAGTTTAACTGGGCAATATTCTTTTTTATTACCTTTTTGTAATGAAAGCTACCTAAAAATGAAAAATTAAAAGGTGAAAAGATTACGAAAAGATTAATTAAAAAACATATAATAATGTGATTTGCGCGACCGGAAGATAAAAAACAATTTTATTTATTTATTTATTTATTTTTGCCCGCATTTTAATCTTTCGAATTCACAACTAAAAATCTCAATTTCGCTTTTCCACATTATTGCAAACTTTTTTTTTTCCATTTTTTCGGAGCACCCAAATACTTATTTCTGAAAACACGGACATACTCAAACATGAATATTTGATGTTTTATTCTTCTGTGTCTGTATCTCTTCAGAGATGAGTTTATGCATGTTTCAACCTTGAATAATTTTGATTCAGAGCTATTTTGTCTCTGCAAATATTTTAAATTCGAGTATTTTTCGCTTATTTTGGAAATGCCGTTCTTAGAGTGTAGACAAAATGATGCACAGCTATCTCTAATTGTAAGATACCTTTTAAAAATTAAGCGTGCATATAGTAAAAACAAAGATAAATATTTCGAAATAACAAAATTTTCAATGAAATTTTCCTAATTCCATCTGCCAAGTCTTTCTTTTATCAATTCACCCATTCTTAAATTTCAAAAGCTAAAGAATAAATTCTACGCTTCTACGATCACATAACGAAGGCTTTTAAATGCACTTTCCCGATTACGATCAGAATGTATTTTTCCACATTTGTAATAGAGTAATATTGAAGGGAACGGGAAGTGCATTATTCCGTGTAGAAACGTAACAATTCGAATAATTTGAATTAATTCAACTACTGTAGTGAAATTTAATACACTTTGCGAAGAAAATATAATTTTGTTTAAAACTGGATATTTCTGATATTTCAAATTGAAAGCATTAGATCATCATATTTGAACGAAATCGTTTCATAACAAAATTTAAGCTTCGATTTGCTCAGATTTGAAAGTGTCATTTTCCTCAGAGCTGAATCTTTCGAATTGAATTTAATAGGGATTTTTTTTAACTTGCATTTTACATTTTAACTTCTGTAAGTAAAACCAGTATGGTTTATAATAACATTTGTTTGATTTTACGCACGAATCAGAAGTTAAAAAAAAGTTTGGTCCTTTTATTCGCCCTGTATTAAATGAATCGTTTTATACTTAAGAGGCTTACATCAAAATTGATGAAAATATAGATTTTTTGATCTTGAATACTAAAAAAAACCTGTTTAATAATGAATATTTCGACACCTCATTATTATTCGTACGGTTTCTACACAAACGAAGACTTGAAACGTCTTTTCTCCAAATTCCTATTTTTTTCACTTTCATGTTTCAAAATTGTACCCCCCCTTTTTTTTTGCTATTTGAGATACAGATTTAACGATTTTTTACATCTTCTTTATTAAACGTGTCAATACAATAAATCTGCACATGAAATAAATTTTTCCGATTATTATTATCAGAAAAAAAACTACGTAAAGATGTGTTAGATTTCCTCATTTTACACTACATATATCAGTAAAAAAAATTATATTAAATGTTATGTTAGATATATCTAAAATCCATGCACAATCTTGGACAATCTTGCACAATCTTGTGTAATACATATTTGAAAATCTAAAAAAAATAATTAGGCAAAAATATTTATATTTAAAAATGTAGAAAGGATTTAAAAAAAATCAAGAAAAAATTTTAAAGTATATATTTAAGTTTTTATTCGATTTTCATAACATTTTAAATGACTCGACAAAGTTCTGCAAGCCTACTACTTGTTCTACGTATTCATACAATTACAAAGGCACCTAAATATCGTACTAACAGACAAATTTAATTCTCTGCATTCGCTAATTGTCAATATGACGTCCGCGTTACTCGCGGACATTTCTTTCCTTTGTATTTACATGGCGACCGTTATGGTTGTTGAATAGTGGACTGTATTTTTTAACGAATTTTATACAAAGGCAAAAATAGTTAAATAATACGAAAATTTAATAAAAACATTCCTTTATATACATACATACAGCTTTGAATTAGGACTGACGCCATAGTCAATTACTAAAAAAAATTCAAACAAAATGTGGACAAATACCACTCGAATTAGCTTCATAATATGTATCATTCTTTTACATAGCTAAAGTAATAACCATTATTATTAACAATAATATTTAGCTGTCAAAATAGCTAACAAAAATAAGGTTTTTTACCATAAAGATATTCGACGTTCGAATATCAACAAAACAAACGAAAAACAAACTAGTTTGGCTGTTGCCAAACGATTGAAGAAAGTTTTAAAGAGAACGCACCAATACAGCCGTGTTGCCATGGCTTCCAAGGTGAGTCATAACATACCGGCCCTCAATGACATGTTTTACTAACATTCAATGATATGAAAATGCAAATAACTAAATACAAATATTAAACTAGCAAAAGCCATGCTTTATTTGGATTCACGAAGCATTATTTTATAAAACAGATATTTGAAAGTAAAAATATTTTTTAATATTATTTTTGCATTTTTATTAAACAAAAACGTTATTTTATGTTTTGGCGCATTTTAATTTTTTATTTATGATGTAAGACTGGCATAATAAAATATTTTCGAAGCAAACTTTTACAAAATATTTTTAAATTTTCAACTAAAAGCTCTTTTAAAGATGTTTTTACAATTTCCAGTAACCAGTGGTGTTTTTTAAAGTTGTTTGAAATATGCATGTTTCCAATCTTTGTAATTAACATCAAATAATCTTTGATAGCTGTGGTATTTTATACTTTTACATTTCAGGTAAAACTGTAGATGGCGCCCCTTGTCCATTCCATGGAATTATGGTAAGGAACATAAATGTACTTGCGTTCCAGATTAATTGTTCTGTGTTTACAATGTGTGTATGTCGTGTGCAGTGAATTATGTGTATTAAATATGTTATGTGTAAAAGTTCGCCCACCTCGATTATTTACTGAGTACTGTTTTATGCCTTAAATTAATTAATATGTGTAAAGATATTACAATGGCGACGATGTAAAAAACTTTCTACCGTAAAAATTTTAAAAGAATAACGGCGAGCCAAATTGAAATGGCTCATTTCAGTTTCGATTTCAGCATTTCAGAAATGTAACTACAGCCTTCCAGAATATATCAGCAGCTACAAAACAAGGGGGTAGTAAGTGCATTGAATTTTACTTTACTTTTTTTTCCTGTCTTTTTTGCATAAAAATACAATGTTGGCGTTTAAAGAATACGATGATAAAGTGGAATCATTTCAAGCATATATTAAACGCTTGGAGCAGAATTTTATTCTGAATGAATTAAAAGAGGAAAAAAAAGTTGCGGCCCTTTTATCTTGCATGGGCCCTAAGCTTTATAATTTGCTGAGTAATTTATGTTTCCCGAAAGAATGTGAAACGTTAAAATATTCGGAGATTGTTGACATTTTGATAAAGCATTTAAGCCCCGCCCCCAACAAATTTATTGAAAGAATAAAATTTCGTAAGTGTTACCAAAATGAGTCGGAATCAGTTCAAGATTTTGCTGCTAGATTAAAAAAAAATACAACTTTTTGTTGTTTTACGGGTGATACATTAAATGAAAATTTACTTGAACAATTTTTACGCGGTTTGAAAAGCGAAAGCATTCAAAATAAATTGATTACGCAAGTAGACGATTTAACTTTTGAGAAGGCAGTTGAAAAAGCGTTATCCTTACACAATGTAGATATTGAAATTTCTGAAATTAAAAATAAAAATTTCAGTATTAATAAAATTTCAAGTTCAAAGAACGTACACCCCAAGAAATTCTCGAACGACTGCCAGAAGTCAAATGTCAACAATCATGTAAATAATACAATTCCTGAAGCAAATAAAAGTAAATTAAAGTGTTATAGATGCGGAAATACTTCTCATCTAGCCAATTCATGTAGATTTATTAATGCTATTTGTAAAATATGTAAGAAAAAAGGCCATATTGGAAAAGTATGTAGAAGTAAAACTTTCCAAAAACACGTAAATTCAGTAGATACAGTAAATGTATTAACTATAAAAAATACAGGTGCAAATCCTATTAAATTATATGTGTTAATTGAAAATAAAGCAAGAGCTGATATGGAATTGGACACAGGTTCGGGAATTTCTGCTCTTCCTTTAAAAAGATTTCGCAGAATTTTTCCTGATTATAACATTTTACCCCCAGATGTTCAGTTAAAAACTGCAACTGGTGAAATTTTTAAACCTGTAGGTTATGTTGAAGTAAATGTTACTTATGAAAATAAAACAGAAAAGTTAAAATTATATTTGATAAAAGAAGATACTTTTCCATTATTATTTGGGCGGGATTGGGCCTCTGCATTCGATATTTTTCCACATAATTTAAGATCTGTTTATGTTAATGAGACTGTAAATTATTCTCATAAATTACAAGAATTGTTAAATGATTTTTCTGATTTATTTTCTGATAAAGTAGGGGAAATTAAAGGGTTAAAGACAGAGCTTTACCTTGAAAAGGATGCTACACCCATATTTTGTAAAGCAAGGACTGTTACTTATGCACTACGTGCTGCAGTCAATGAGGAATTACAAAGATTACAAGAAGCAGGTATAATTAAACCAGTTACAAATAGCAAGTGGGCAACCCTGATTTTTCCAGTGGTAAAATCTAATGGAAAAATACGTTTATGCGGAGACTTTAAAGTTACATTAAATAAATATCTGAAAGTAGAAAAATATCCCTTGCCTAAAATAGAAGATATGTTAGCTACTTTAAGTGGTGGTGTTCATTTTACAAAAAATGATTTGAATCAAGCTTACCTCCAATTACCTGTAGATGAGGAATCCCAAGAATTATTAACCATTAATACGCCTAAAGGATTATTTCAGTTTCTTAAATTACCAATGGGTCTTAGTAGTTCTCCTGCTATATGGCAAAGAAAAATCGAGCAAATTTTAAGTGGAATTGAGGGAATTACAATTTTTATTGATGATATAGGAATTACTGGGGAAACAGATGAAATTCATTTACAAAGGTTAAATCAAGTATTAGAAAGGTTGAGAAATTATAATATTCGGATAAATAAGGAAAAATCGTTCTTCATGGCAGATGAAATTACTTATTGTGGGTATAAAGTGGATAAACATGGTATTGATAAAACACCAGATAAAATAGAAGCAATTGTAAATGCCCCTAGGCCAGAAAATGTCTCCCAGGTAAAAGCATTTCTTGGTCTTGTAACTTATTATGCTAAATTTGTACCGAATTTATCGACAATTGCACATCCTTTGAATAATTTGCTTAAAAAGAATGTAAAGTTTAACTGGTCTTAAAAATGTGATCAAGCGTTTAAAAAAATAAAAAGAGAAATTACTTCTGACAGAGTGCTTACCCATTTCAATCCGAAATTACCTTTAATCTTAGCTACTGATGCTTCTCCATATGGTATCTCTGCAGTTCTTTCGCATGTGATGCCAGACAAGACTGAAAAGCCTATTGGATTTGTATCCAGAACCTTGAATAATGTCGAAAAAAGGTATAGTCAAGTAGATAAGGAGGCATTAGCAATAATATTTGGTGTTAAGATATTTTTTCAATATTTGTACGGTAACAGATTCACTTTGTTTACTGATAGTAAACCATTAGTTTCAATTTTTTCACCTTCTAAAAGTATTCCTGTTTTATCAGCTGCTAGAATGCAAAGATATGCCATGTATTTAGAAACGTTCCAGTATGACATTCGTTATAAGAAAACTACTGAACACGGTAATGTCGATGCACTATCACGTCTTCCATTACGTAGTGAAGATTTACCCCACGAATATAATTCAAATGAAGGACTTGATGAATCTGAAATCATTCAAATAAATCAGCTTTCTGTTTTACCTTTAAATGCTAAATCTATTGCTTCAGCTACAAAAACTGATCCTCTTTTGCGTCAAATTTTTCATCACCTCATTTCTGGCTCAGAAATTCCAAAAAATTTACTTTTTGGCGGAAAACAAGAAGAATTTACACTTCAGCATGGCTGTATTTTAAAAGGTTGTAGGGTAGTTATCCCAGAAATTCATCGACAGCAGATATTAAAGGAATTGCATTTTGGTCATTTTGGTATAGTGAAAATGAAATCTTTAGCCCGTAGTTTTGTATGGTGGCCAGGAATAGACCATGATATAGAAGATATTGCAAGAAATTGCTCTATTTGTGTAAATTTGAAAAATAACCCTCCCAAAGTTGATACACATCATTGGGAATGGCCTACAGCTCCATGGTAAAGAATTCATATTGATTATTTTGATCCTGTTAACGGGAAAATGCTTTTGTTAGTGGTTGATGCTTATAGTAAATGGCCAGAAGTATTTATAGTTCCTAGTACAACTTCAGAAAATACAATTATTTGTCTTTCTTTTCTTTTTGCACGATACGGTTTTCCTATTTCTTTGGTATCAGATAATGCTAGGCAGTTTACATCTGAAGAGTTTGAAATATTCTTAAAAAGTCATGGTGTAAAACATAAGTTTAGTGCACCATACCATCCATCTACTAATGGACAGGCTGAGAGATATGTGCAAACGGTCAAACGTGGATTAAAAGCCTTAGCTTCAGAACCAGGTACTTTACAGATGAAGCTGAATAACTTTCTTATGTAGTACAGGAAGATGCCACATGTTACAACAGGGGAAAGTCCTGCATCTTTATTTCTAAAACGTCATATTAGAACAAGCATAGATTTGATAGTGCCGAATGTTGCAAATTTTGTTCATGAAAAACAAACTGCAAGGAAATCTAAAGTTAAAGTAAAAGAATTTGAAATCAACCAGAAAGTAGCTGTAAGAAATTATACTCCAGAAGCCAAATGGAAAATTGGTCGGATCGTAGCAAGAGAAGGAAAATTACATTACAGAGTTTAAGTTGGTTCGAATATTTGGAAAAGGCATGTTGATCAAATAACTAATGTAGGGGAAGATATTCCTTTAACTATTGATCCAAATTCGGAAGAAAATGTTACAGAAAATTTGAGAAGTGAAAATGCAAAGGTGAAGCAAGATGATTTTCCACCCTTACAGTCAAGTTTCACAGATCCGCAACCAGTTGACTCTCATGTTCCAGTTGCTCCAGATCCTACTCCAACTGACTTTCGTGATCCTGATTCTTCGAGTTCTAATTCAACTACCTCGGATAACATTCTCCCAAAACCGTCGGTTCTTACTAGTGCTACAGTTGATGCTCCTGAACATGTCAAAACTAATTCTTCTTCTTCTCCACAGGTACTTAGACGATCCAAAAGACATCGAAGAGCTCCTGAACGACTTCATTACTAAGTAGGGAAGAGCTGTGGTATTTTATACTTTTACTTTTCAGGTGAAACTGTAGATGGCGCCCCTTGTCCATTCCATGGAATTATGGTAAGGAACATAAATGTACTTGCGTTCCAGATTAATTGTTCTGTGTTTACAATGTGTGTATGTCGTGTGCAGTGAATTATGTGTATTAAATATGTTATGTGTAAAATTTCGCCCACCTCGATTATTTACTGAGTACTGTTTTATGCCTTAAATTAATTAATATGTGTAAAGATATTACAATAGCTATATTAGAATGATATACTTGAAGAGAGCTTGAAGAAAGTTACTTCGTCAAAATCCTACTTTCTGGAAAAACATTTGAAATCAGCTCTCGTTGATAGTATGAATTTTTAACTGTAAAATTTTTTTCTAATTTCTTTGTTTTTATACATGTTAGCGTATCAGAATTTTTGATATTGTAGAATTTTTCGTAAGGAAAATTTCTATTGAATGCTTAATTTTCAAGGATTTTCACTCTCGACAACATTACGTACGTTTTTAAGACAACTTTTGTCTATATATCCTCAATATCTACAACTGCTTCATCTAATGTTAAACCTTGGGATTTATGAATTATAACAGCAAAAGCTTACTGCAGAAGAAATTCTTTCCTTGAGCAATTTATGCTTCCCTTTTTCCAGAATTTAATTATTGGGGGAATTGGTACGCACCAATTCTTATAAGTTAAATTATTGTAGTATTCAAATTTATCCATGATTATTCGCGATATCTGGTCTGGTGGCTTGTGATTTCCTTTATTACGTGCAACAAAGTTTAAAGTCCCGTTCACTAAATCTTTTTCGGTCCACAAATAAGAACGTAACATTACTTTAGATCCAAATGATAAAGTAAGAAATGGTTAAAGTCAATTTGTCGTTTCTGAATCGGCCAACTTTGCTTTAGTACATTTATAAAAAGCTTGAATCAAGGTAACAACTTCATGATTCAATTCTTTTAATTTTTCATTTATATAACAAATTTAACAATTAATTTTATTTGTTTACAATTCTTTTGTTGCCACTTTACAAAAATCCATAATACAGTTTTTTTTAAATGTTTAAGTGTCATTTATGCAAACGATTTTGCTGAATAATGAAAACACATTTTATTTATTAAATTAATCATTCTATCTGTAATTACTTACTCCATGATTTATATTTTTTTTCTGAAAGTATACACGTTTCATTTTTTATTTATTTGCTAAAATACGTCCGTATTGGAAATGCATGTAAAATAAATTAATTAAAATAATAATTTTTTTTAACGTTTTACTGTAAAAAAAAATATATTGTGCAAATCTACAGATCATAATTTATTTTTGTGTTTAATTTGAAGTTAAAATATTGAATAGTTTTTTTGTAAAGTGTACGACACGATGTAATTTGAGTGGCCTAGTACAGGATTCGCTTCGCTCATCCTAATAATTAAATTGCATACAATGTAACAATAATATAACACATTAAGATACATACCAATATAACAACAGATAAATGAGAATAATAATGTGAAAATAATGTGAAAATTTACAACAAAATTACTTATTTTCTGCAATAAGAAGGAGGTATACGTTAGAAATTGATCGAGTAACGATCCCTGATACAGTTTTTATTTCTAATATTCTAACCTTCCTATCTGAACCAGGTATTACCTTAAAGATTCTGCCCAAAGCCCATTTCCCTGGGGGTAAATTTTCATCATTTAAGATAACCATGCATCCTATTTTCAGATTTCTCTTTTTTAGGAACCATTTGTTCCTTTGTTGTATTGATTTAAATAGTCATGCTGCCATCTCTTCCAAATAATTTGCGTCATTTTGATGATTTTCTGCCAATTAATCAACCTGTTTTCATTAATATGGGTTATATCAGGTTCGACTAAAGAAGTAATTTGACGACCAATCAAAAATGACCTGGTTTTAGCATTTCTATTTCATTAGGGTCCGATGATAAAGGTGTCAAAGAACGCGAATTTAAAATTCTTTCAATTTGTGCTATTAGAGTCCAGAATTCTTCTAAAGTGATTCTAGAATAACCTAAGGTTATTTTCGGGTGATATTTAAAAGATTTCACCCCAGCTTCCCATAAATCACCAAAGTTGGGTGATCGAGGGGGGATGAATTTCCATTTTATTCCTCCGGACTCCAAATAATTAGTTAACGCGTTATCTGGTTTAATTAACGTGGCATGTATTTTTTTAATTTCACTATTTGCTCCAATGAAATTTGATTCATTATCTGTCATTATAGTAGAACTTTTACTTCTACGCGCAAAAAATCTTTTAAGGGTTGTAATGAATAATTCATATTTTAAACTAGATACAATATCTAAGTGAAATGCTTTAGTGGCGAGAGAGGCAATCAATGCTATATAAATTTTATTATAAATTCCCTTTCTTTGGTTTTAATATTTGATAAGAAAAGGTCCACAAAAATCTATAGCCGATGGTTGAAAGGGAGGACTAGGATTTACTCTTTCTTCAGGCAAATTTGCCATGATTTGATTAAGACCTATTGGTTTATTTCCAAAACAAACTACGCATTTATGAACTACTTTTCGAGCTAAGGCGCGACCATTTATTATCTAATAAGTGTGTCTTACCTGATACAATAAAGCTTGAGGTCCTAGATGAAAAAACTTCTTATGAATATATTCTAATATTTCACTCAATTTACGATTAGCTGGCAAAACAATAGGATTTTTTTTTTCATATGCTAAACTAGAATTTTCTAGATGCCCGCTCACTCTTAAGATATTTTCCGAATCAATATATGGATTCAAAAATTTTAACTTAATATTCCTTTCTATTACTCTCTGGTTCTGAAGATTTTTTATTTCTTCTACAAAATATTTATACTGTGCCTGTTTGATAAGAAACATTTTCGCACTTTTTAAACTGGAAAGAATCCCAACTTACTCTTCCCTCTTCTACAATTGTAAATAAATATAAAAATAAATCTACAAATTCTAATTAATTTCATGAAATTATTAGTTAAAGGAAAAATATTGAAGTTAAAATCATTGCAAGAGTGTGATGCATCTAATTTTGTAAGACCACAAGTTTTCAAAGTTTTCAATAAAGTGTCATTAGAAATTTCCTTCATTTCTTTCAAAATAACCTCCTGGTCATCTGATGATAAATGGAGATTCTCTGATTGGGAGACACTAGTCTTATTCGTAAGCAAATCTGGCCCATGCCACCAAAACTGATTATCTACTTATGCTCTTATTCACCATCTACCTCAACCTAGAAAACCTGGGTCGAATGCTCAAATGAAATTCACAGTAGCATTCGATTGGTTATTATCATAAATGCGCCCAATTAGGATTAGAGATGAACATCGTTTGAGCGTTCGACCGAGGTTTTCGGTATAACTTGGGGTTGAAGTCATTGGTGAATATAAGCGTAAGTCTGTAGAATATAATCCACGTGAAATCAAATCATGGGACTGGAACTAGATGAAACATGTTCCAAGTAAAGTTCTGGATACAACTTTGGATTTTGGCAACGCGATTACTGACAAAAGTTTTTAATCTCCAGGGTGGGTTCTGTATCCAGGCTAAGGCTATTTGGGAATCGGTGTACAAATAAACATCTTGAATAGTTAACTTCAAAGCTTTTAAAATTTTGGTTACTAATTTGGCTAGTAGGAGACATGCTGAGAGCTCCAGACGAAGAATAGTCACTGTCTTTAATGATGCTATTTGTAACTTACTACTAATTAAGTTGCATGTTATTTCAGAATTATGAGAAGATTGAATGTAAACAATTGCTCCAAACGCAATTGATGAAGCATCAGCAAAGTCGTGTATGGCTATATACTGTGCACAAGGATTTAAAATATAACGATTAATCTTTAAATTCTCTAAAGATGTTAATAAATTGGTCCATTGAATCCAAGACTGAACTATAAAATTAGGAATGGGATCATTCCAGTTTAATTTCAATTTCCAAAGTTCTTGCATGAATGTCTTGGCTCTTGTGATAACAGGTCCAATAAGACCAAGTGGATCAATAGTCTAGTGATACCTGATAGAACTGTCCTTTTGGTTAATGTTTCTTGTTGATCGATCTTTACCTTGAAGGTAAATACATCTAAACTATGCTTTCATGAGACTTCTAAAACCATTGTTTCATTTTCACAAAAAGAATAACCTTCCAAACTTTCATTTTTAATATTTTCCAGTAATGCTGCATGATTGGCATTCTATTTGTGTAGCTGCATTCCACCAGAACTTAGTAATTTAACTAATTGAGACTGTAGTTCTTTTGTAGATTTTCGACTGTCTTCTTCACTCATGTAGGTGTCATTCAAAAGAACTTCAGATGCTTGCCGTATCTTTCTACTTCTTCTTGCGCTAATTACTTCAACGTTCTAATCGCTGAAAATGGGGCACAAGAAGTCCCATAAATTACAGTGCTCAACTTATAAGTTTTTACTGGAGCATCAATGTTTTCTCTCCATAATATTCTTAAGAGTTTTCTTTGATCAGTATTCACCAGAATTCGCCGGTACATTTTTTAAATATCGGCGAGAAAGACAAATCTATGATTTCTAAGACGAATCATGATATCATATAAATCTTCCTTCACTTGTCCTTTAAAAAGTATATCATTAAATGATTTACTATTAGCTGTAAGACTTGAAGCATTAAATTCCACGCGAAGCTTTGTTGTGGCATTTCCCGGTTGGTATACGCCATGATGAGTGAGGTAATAACAACCAGCTTCATCAACCATATCATCAACTTTAGTAAAATGAACTAAATTTAAGTATTCTTTCATAAAGTTACAATAAAGTTCTCGCATTAAAAGAATTTTTTCAAGTCGATTCCGTAGCTGATTCAGTCTTTTTTCAACGATTACCCTCGAATCTTCTAGAACAATCCGATCTTTTTTTAAAGGCATAGTTACAATGAATCTACCGGTGCTATTACAACTATATGCTTTTAAAAAATGCGACTCGCAGTATTGATCTTCAGGACTAATTGGTATAATTTCGTCATCAACACTCTCTCTCGATCTCCCAACATTTTTGAAGATTTTCTTCTATCTTATCTTCTATTCTATTAACAATACCGCAAAATTTAGGTTGACATTTATTTTCGAATACTCCTAAGACAATATAACCGAAAACAATATTTTGAAATATTAGTCGAGAAATTTTGTAATTTTCTGCTTTTAATATTTCAAAGAAAAGTTCTGCACCAACAAACAAATCTTTTTTAGAGGATCTTCCAAAATTAGGATCGGCTTAATCTATATTTTCTGGAATTTCTAAGTTACTTTCATTTATATTACTTATTGGTAGTCTATTTGCTATTTTAGGAATAATTAAGAATTCTATTGTTCTACTAAAAGATTTGTCTTTATTAGAAATAGTAGTTTTAACTTTCGAATTTATTTCTGAAATTTTTCCATTAATCCTCGAAATCAAAATTTTCGTTTTATTTTTCTTCCATGATAAAGACTGAGCGATTCTATTACTCATTAGATTTAGTTCCCTTCCATTATCTAAGATAGCACGTACTGGTATTCTAGAACCATTCGAATTTTCAGCATAAATAATACAAGTTATTAATAACACCCTGCTTTCATTTTTATTAGATGGACTAACTTCACTTCATAATGATTGCGAAATCTCTGTAGCCCTTCTATTAATTTATCGCTACTTTCATTTTGTGATACAACAATTTCTTTATGTATTTGTTGAGAGTTTCAACCTGTTTTTAACCTGAATTTTTCAATTTGTCTTACTGGTGCCACTGAATCGTTTCTACGCAATAAGCTTTAATGCATTTTGCCGCACCTGTCACAAACGGCAGGTGATCTACACTGAGATATTTTATGGAATGAAATCAGGCATTTTAGGAATAGATTATTTTTCTTTGCAACTAAACATCTATCATATTCACTTAATTAAACAAAACAAATTGCACTTGAATATGAGGTGGTTTTGTGAACAAAGTATGCACTTATTCTTTACAGTACAAGAATTATTCTTAACAAACAAATTTTTTACTTTTTGATTTTTATCATATGTAACATGCTTAGGTTTAACACAAACATTATTCTGCAAATTTTCCAAAACTAAACACCGCTTTTGCAAAAAGTCAGTGAAATCTTGCAAATTTGGTATTCAGTAGAAGTAAGCGAAAGCTCAAATTGCTTTTTTGTTCCTTTATTTAGTTTTGTCATAATTATATTTATTAACATAATTTCCGAAAATAGATTAAGCTCTAAACCTATTGATTTAAAAGCACGGATGTACTTTTGACATCTGTCAACTATAGGTCTTAGGTTTTTAGCAGAATCTGGTGATGTCACTTCCATAAATAATATTTCATTAAAATGAGAGTTCACAATAAAACGTTTATTTTCAAAACGAGATTCAAAGCGATTCATATGAATCATCCGCTGTGACAACATCTAAAGCACTATGGCTAAGAGTAGGTTTCAAATAATACAGTTTCTGTGTGCTACTTAATGTATCATTCGAATCAATTATTATTTTATAATTGGTTCTTAAACATGTACCAATCCTGATAATTTCTAGAAAACTTTGGTAAAGGTATATCAGGCAATTTAAAATTTATACTTGAATTATCTAAATTTGAATTACTAACATGAGAAGTAATTTCAATATTATTACTATTAGAGAGTAAGAGTTTTCTTAGTCTTACCTCTATTTTTTCTGCTTCATCTTCTATTTCGGTAAAGGCTGCTAGATGATTATTCAGCTCCGAGTCTTTTTCCACAATTTCAAAATATTTAATTGTTAAGTCTTCTAGATTCGAGACAATTTTTCGGATATTGTCAAATATAACTTGATATCCGCAAATGTCTTTTTTGCCATCATCATCTAAAACAGTTTTTATTCTCGATAGTTGTCCTTTATAAGCACCTCAATGCCAATTTAATGTTGTTAATTTATTTGTATCAGTCATTTTGTAACTAATAATTTATAACTACTAATATTGAAAGAATAACCAGTTTATATCTCCAATCGACGTGACCATATTTGTCGATTCTGTGGACTGTAATGTTTGATGTTTTCTAATATAAAGGCAAAAATAGTCAAATAATAAGAAAATTTAATAAAAACATTCTTTTATATACATATATACAGCTTTGAATCAGGACTGACACCATAGTCAGTTACTAAAAATAATTCGAATAAAATGTGGACAAATACCACTCGAATTAGTTCCATAATATGCATCTTTCTTATACATAGCTAAAGTAATAACCATTATTACAAACAATAATATTTAGCTGTTGAAATAGCTAACAAAAATAAATTTTTTACCGTGATGATATTTGACGTTCGAATATCAACAAAGCAAACGAAAATCAAACTAGTTTGGCTGTTGCCAAACGGTTAAAAAAAGTTTTAAAGAGAACGCACCAATACTGGCGTGTTGCCATGGTTTCCAAGGTGAGCCATAACAATGGTTTTCTGAAAAATGTTCTCTCCGATTTACGTTTTTATGTATGCGTTGTGTTGTGGCAAAACAACATATTTGTGTATGTGTGTAATTAATTAACAAAATAGTTAAAAGCAAATTTAGCGTTTTACATAAACCAAGTGTTTAAAACGTCCCAACAATCAATGCAAATAAGGATGAAATTGAACTCAATGAGCACATTAATAATTTTAATACAGGGTCAAAACATTTTTATTTATTTTTAAAAATAATGTTAAAATGACTCATTGACCTTATTATATTATTCGTAATATACATAAAATTTTAGTATTATAGATTTATCTTTTAACAGAGTTATTATTTAGAAAATAACATACACTGTAAAACATTTGTGGAAACGTTACTCCATAAAATTGGTGTAAAAATGGTGGCAAATGCTGCCTCCAATTTCATGGAGTAATTGTTTTCACATATGCAATGGTGTAACTTAAACATATATTACTGGTGTAACATTACAATGTTACACCGGTTTTAACGGTTAAAATACTCCATAAAATTGGAGGCTGCAATGCTGCCACCAGTTTTACAGAGTAACGTTTCCACAAATGTTTTTCAGTGTACTTACGTACACCAACGCAACAAAAGCTGCTCTTATACACCAATAAAGAGCAATCTTGTTGTTTGCATGCGCATGCAGTTATCTTTTGGATTAATTGTTGCCTTGTTGTTTGCTGATTTTTCACGCTATTTTTTAGTGCCACGAAAATGCATATTTGAGATTTGCCAAAAACAGAAAAAGATTCAATTTTATTTTTTCAAAAGGAAATATTTTACCAAAAAAAAAAAAAAAAAAAAAAAAAAATGCATCAATTCCAATGACATGAAACTTTATTTTGGTAAACGTAAGTTTTGGAAATGTAATTTAAGACAATGTGATCAGCAAGTGAGGCTTAGATAAGACAATTGGTTTAAGGGAAGCAGAATTCCATTTTGTTCAGCTTTGAGATTCACATAATGCTTGCGCGAGGAACTGACGTCGATTAAATTTTGTGAAAAGCAACATGATTTATCGAATAAAACTGTTATAGATTGGAACAATTGCATGCGTGAATTATGTGTCTTGGATATGGAGAGTAAACCAAACAAGAATGTAAGTATTTTAATTGACCGTAAAATAGTTTGAAATTTTTATTTTTAGTTAAGTTTAGATCATGGTCTATATTTTAATTTAATTTTTTGCAATAGAGCGCGTGTTTTTTGTTATTTATATCTCATTGTCGCGTGTCATTTGTATTGTCCGAGAAATATTTTGAAATTTTGTTTTATTTATATTATGACTATGGAACTTATTTGACGGTTCCGAAACATGTCAATGTATTTTATTTTTACTATAACACCTTTCTTAAGAAAAATTAAAATTGTTATTAAAATGTTTATATAAAAGGTGAATATTTTAAAATCTGATGATTTAAAAAAATCAGTTGGATTTAATTAACTTTTTATCAAAGAATGTAAGTGTTACGAATTGCATTATGGAAATTGATGAAAGTTTGTTTTTCAAACGTGAACATAATTGTGGTCGAGTATTACAAGAACAGTGAGTGATTTGGTGGTGTACATAGAGAAACAAAAGATTCGTTTGTTGTTACTGCACTGTAAAACATTTGTGGAAACGTTACTCCATACAGTTGGCGTAAAAATGGTGGCAAATGCTGCCTCCAGTTTCATGGAAAAATTGTTTTCACATATGCAATGGTGTAATTTAAACATATATTACTGGTGTAACATGACAATGTTACATCGGTTTTAATGGTTAAAATACTCCATAAAATTTGAGGCAGCAATGCTGCCACCAATTTTACGGAGTAACGTTTCCACAAATGTTTCTCAGTGTGTTTCTAATAGAGTTGGCTCTATCCTTCTTGATAAAATTATTGAAAACATTGCAGATGGTAGCGTAGTTTATTCTGATATTTGGAAAGGTTACCACACAAATAGAATAGAAGTATATGAATTCCTACATGCTAAAGTTAATCATGATTAAAATTTTATTGATCCTGATACATGAATTCACGCACAAACAGTTGAGAGAATGTGGGTAGTGCTAAATAGAGGAACAATAGACATAGGGGGACCACGAGACATCATTTGAAATGTTATTCATCAGATTTCATATAGCGACAGCATCAGGTGAAAGAAAATAGAGACAATTTTGAATCGATGTTAAAGTCTATGTCGGCCCATTTTCCACCGAAATCCGATTGACTCCCTTGTTTTTCAATAAAGTGTTTTGCTTTTAAATAAAGTGTTTTATTTTATGATTTGTCACAAAAACTTTAGGTGTAAATTGGCGGCATTTAAAAACCGCCGAATCTGTAGCTGTTGTGGCGTTAATACGTAAGTACGGAAAATAAATATTTGAAATAATTTCATGGCTTATTAATGGATCAAAACGAACTAGTCGTACGTAGCAATTCTAAAATTTTCTTCTATCTGATGCATGTTAATGCTACAAAAGTCGCTATCACAGTGCTAAAATTACATGACAATCTATGCTCATCGTGAGTATTCTAAAGGCATGAAATTCCGTGCATTACTTCTTGAAAAATAACTATTACGGATACCGGGAAAAATGCAACACAAAAGCAGCACTTGTTAGTTCAGATACAAATATACATACAAATACCCGTTTATACCAAAACATAACCAGCAAAATACTTATCATGCTATATTGAATTAAAAGTTGTGTGAAAAAATTCGTGCATTAGTTCTTGAGACAGAACTATTGCAAGTATCGGAAAAAATCAGCAAGGCAGCGGCACCTGCTGGGCGATTGATACTAAAACATACCCAGAAGTAGTTCATATCATTTATGCGTTTTAGAGCACTAAAACGCATAAATCCGTCAAAAACCGGAATTCGACTATTTTCACGAATCCAATTCTTTCTTTTTGAAAAGACAGAAGAAAGTAAAAACGGACCAATGTATTATGTTGATACATTTTTTTCCATTTTCAAGAATGATTTAAAGGTATAATAGATGCCATTAGCAAAATGATATTCATAATAATTCAGGAAACACTCAAATGCAGCATTCTCAGACTTCAAAAACACACGTGAATGGGGAAAATAATGCTGAGCTGATGATAAGTGCCATCAAAAAATCGTTGAACTGATTGTTACTTGAATAGTCAGTCAGTGCCAAAATAGAAGTTTCGATTAACTAGGTCACTCCCCACCTGAATTATTCATGTTAAAAGTTATTGGAATTGTTGCACTGGAATATATATGAATGATAGAAAATGAATATAATCGTCTAGGTGTGGCATTTGTATGGGGGAAGAATGAGATTTTTGTTAAAATGTAGTAATATTTAGTCAGAAAGCAAAATAAATTATGCCTTTTGAATGAAAGCGTGTTTCTCTGGACTCTTAGACTTTGTGGAACATTTAAAGCATCATTTTAGTTTTCAGAAACCTTTAAATGTACACAAACATTGCTCTTTTTGTTACACATAAATCCAGAAGCTGTTTTTTATTATATTTATAGTTAGAAAATAAAAGACATTTTTATATGTGTGTATATCAACTTTAATTTTTAAAAATATATAAAAGTTCTGAATTTCTTCATGATTTTATGAAAGTTGCACTCAGCAATTTATCATGCATTATTTTAGAGCATTTTCTCCATGTTGTTTTTTCTAATTTATATACATATATATATATATATACATATACATACAGGGTGCAATAAGTTATCTATCACCGGTCTTTAATTTCTCAATTGTTGGTCGTAGATATATCGTTCCAGTTACAAAAATGATTCAAAAGAGATAAATATTCATGCTGTGGCATTGCTTAATGTAGAAAATCAATTTTATAAAAATTACGGCATCTAATTTTTTATGCGGTCTCTGAGTCCTTACAGTTACATTTAGTAAAAGCTTACACATATCATAACAGACAGAACACAAAAAGTTTGACTTCTGTACTGCAAAAACTGACAGCTTTATTAAATTTGAAAATTTGAGATTTTTTCATATGGTTTTGTCTTTTATTGAGGTATATGTTAAGAAGTGAATTAAAATACTTAGAATCGAAATCAGGGTGCAATTTTTTTTTTTTTTTTTTTTTTTTTTTTTTACGGCGAAACTAACTTTAGCCGGTATCCTCAAATCGAGGTATCACCAAAGAGCGATAAAGTTCAGATAAAATTTATAGATAAATAACCCTCTTTGGTGATATCCTGATTTAGCAATACTGGTTAAAGGTGATTTAGTCATATAAAGGAAATTGTAAACTGATTTTGATCTCTAAGCTCTTAAATTAATTTCTTAACTGATTCCTCAATGAAAGATAAAATCACGTGCAAAAACTGTAGATTATAAAATTTAACAACTCTGTTAATTTTTCTGGTACAGAGATGTAACTTTATACGCTGTATCTGTTACGATATGGATAAAGTTTTACTAAATAGAACTATAAGGACTGGGGGACCGTATAAAAAGCTAGATTACGTACTTTTTATAAAATTATTTTTTTACATCAAACAATTCTACAACATGGATATTTACCTCATTTGAAGCGTTTTTGTAACTGGAGCTATAACTAGTCTACGACCAACGGTTAAGATAAAACAGGTCGAAAATAGATAAGATATTGCACCCTGTATATAAGTTTTAAGGAAATGATTCAATTTTTAAAGTTTATGGAAATCGCTTGATGGAAAAAAAGAAAAACATAGAATGATTCAGATTAAATATGTTTCCTTTTTTGAGAGTTCTGTAAAAGCTTCCTTGATGACACAGAGAGGATAAATGTATAATCATTGTTTGCTGTTTTTTTTTTTTTTTTTACCCAGTACTGTCAAGAATACTTTTTTCTGTCTAGAAGTATGAAAAATATACTACTAACACTTCATTTTTTATACATTGAAAAATACATAAATAGCAATTAAAAAGTGTTTGCTAAATAAAGCAATCCTCTTTTTAGAGAAATCTTCTTTTTTGTCAGTTATGGAGGTTTTATTGTATATAGATTTTTCACTTGAAAAAATATTTTCGATGTTCTTTTGAATTTAAAAATACATGTTAAATATTCTTTTGAAAAATGAGGTCAACCTGAAGTTTGAATTTTTCTTCGGCTTTAAAATATTTCTTTTAGACTATAAGAAAGATTTATGAATTTATTTCAACTTACAGATGAAGCCATAAATTTGAAAATTTTATTAATAAATAAAGTGTTAAGACTATCTTTTTCTTAAATAATAACTCAAAGAATAGATTTTTTAAGTGTAAAATTTACATGAGAAAGGTCTTGTTCATCAAAATGAAAGTAGGTATCTTAAAATATAATGAAAGCAGATTATTGAAAAAAAAAACAGTTCTAGATAAATTTTTAGATAGTCTGTTCTGGATTCACTGTAAAACATTTGTGGAAACGTTACTCCATACAACTGGTGTAAAAATGGTGGCAAATGCTGCCCCCAGTTTCATGGAGTAATTGTTTTCACATATGCAATGGTGTAATTTAAACATATATTACTGGTGTAACCTGACAATGTTACACCGATTTTAACGGTTAAAATACTCCATAAAACTGGAGACAGCAATGCTGCCACCAATTTTACGGAGTAACGTTTCCACCAAATGTTTCTCAGTGTTGCATACAGTATTCTTTTAAACAAATCTATTTTGGATTATTTAGAGCAGAGTGTGGTTGACTGAGACAGTGGGAGAAATGGAACAGTTGATTTTTTTCATTACTATTTCTTGATTTTTAGGTGCGTTCGTAATTATGTAAATACGTAGCACCTATTGTTGTCGCCCAGTCCGTCCGTCTGTCCGTCTGTCTGTCTGTCCGTCTGTCTGTCTGTCTGTCCGTCTGTCTGTCCGCATGTAACAACGCAAAAACCACCCAACCGAATCGTTTGAAATTTGAAATACATAATTATTACATAATTTTGTCGAGTCATTTCAAATTTTATGAAAATCGGATGCATAGATCAATTACAGGGGCAATCAAAAGTATTCCGTTACATTACGGTCAATGGGGAAAAAAGTTTCAAATGCATTTTAATCGTTTGTAATTTAAAACGTATATTTATTACATAATTTTGTCAAGTTATTTCAAATTTTTTGATAATCGGGTGCATAGATCAATTACAGGGACAATCAAAAGTATTCAATTACATTATAGTCAATGGGGAAAAAGTTTCAAATGTATGTTATACGTTTGAAATTTAAAATACATAGTTATTACATAGTTTTGTCGAGTTATTTCAAATTTTATGAAAATCGGATGCAAAGATCAATTACAGGGGCAATCAAAAGTATTCCGTTACATTACGGTCAATGGGGAAAAAAGTTTTAAATGCATTTTAATCGTTTGAAATTTAAAATACATAGTTATTACATAATTTTGTCGAGTTATTTCAAATTTTTTGATAATCGGGTGCATAGATCAATTACAGGGTTTGGTTTATTTTTGTCGTCCGATTATCTGCGCTAGGGATATAGGACCAGGGGGGAATGCCCTTCGTGGGGGTCTTTCTAAGGGAACCTAACCCGTAGATCAATTACAGGGACAATCAAAAGTTTTCAATTACATTATTGTCAATGGGGAAAAAGTTTCAAATGTATGTTATACGTTTGAAATTTAAAATACATAGTTATTACATAATTTTGTCGTGTTATTTCAAATTTTATGAAAATCGGATGCATAGATCAATTACAGGGGCAATCAAAAGTATTCCGTTACATTACGGTCAATGGGGAAAAAAGTTTCAAATGCATTTTAATCGTTTGAAATTTAAAATACATAGTTATTACATAATTTTGTCGAGTTATTTCAAATTTTTTGATAATCGGGTGCATAGATCAATTACAGGGACAATCAAAAGTATTCAATTACATTATAGTCAATGGGGAAAAAGTTTCAAATGTATGTTATACGTTTGAAATTTAAAATACATAGTTATTACATAATTTTGTCGAGTTATTTCAAATTTTATGAAAATCGGATGCATAGATTAATTACAGGGACAATCAAAAGTATTCCGTTACATTACGGTCAATGGGGAAAATGTTTCAAATGCATTTTAATGGTGTTGCACTCATTCGAACTTAATAAAAGTTATATACAATATAAAGTACATATTGTAATATACATTTAACATAATTTGTGATGCAAAGAACATTTGTTATTGATTTACAAGGCCACACAAAAGTATTCCATTACATAATGGTATAGGGAGAACATTGTTTGATGAGCGTTTTAATTGTAATTCACTATTTACAATTTTATGAGATTGATATAGGAGAGTAATATTTTTAAAACGTCGTTATCGTACGAACGTAACTCGTTTGCTACGCTTCACGTGCAATTTCCAACTTGTTACTATTCCAAACATTTCATCAATCACACATTAGATGAAGCAGTAGTACCCCAATCTTCATCTGGAAATATTTGCTGTTTTGCATATACTTGTAATTGTATAAAGAAAAAGATTACATCGAGAATCAAAAATCAATTTGCTTCATATTACTTTTATGAAGTCTGAATATCAATGACTTGTTTATGCATACATAAAATAGTTTCCATATTCAAGGAATATTTATACTGCTTAATTTCAACCATAATTAAAAGCAGCATTTTTGTTTATACAAGAAGTTTATTATAAAAAATGTAGAGGGAGGAGCGGGGCATGCTAGCGAAGAGAGGAAAGAGACAAGCCTAATTCCTTATTTTTAATAAGACGAGTGTAAATGGGCCTCCGTGGCTGAATGGTTAAGACATCACGCCACTAATTGTGAGGTTGATGGTTCGAATCCCACTGGCTCCATTGCACACACACTGTAAAAAAAAATCTGTAAAGATACTAAACATTTTCTAGGAAACTGGGATTCCAAGAACATTTCATGTAATGGTAACAGCAAAAATTCAAGTTTCAGAATCGGTTACAGGTATTTTTCCTGTTACCATTACATGAAAAGTTCTTGGAATCCCAGTTTCCTAGAAAATGTTTAGTACCTTTACAGATTTTTTTTTTTACAGTGCACACTTTGTGTGGAGCTCCTGGTTGTATTTCTCTTGTGTTGTAATTTTCCTTGTGTGCTATCTCGTCCCTGTATATTGACGATGGCTTATAAGCAGGCTTCATGTCGAGCACACAAGTCAGATGTATGTTGTTCAATAAACAAACAAACGAGTGTAAATTGTTAAAATGCAATAACTTTAGAGGATAGTATATTAATTATGGAATTGAAGATATGTTCGTTTACTTTAAAATTTAAACTGATGATTTTTTTAATGTCATCTCTCACTGATAATCTTGAATTTTTCTTTCAGCGATGAAGATCCTGGAATTTGATATTATAGCACAGAAATTATCAAGCTGCAATCTTTGATAAATTGTATATGTAGTTGACACTAGACTATTTATGTCTGATTATATATTGTTTTATAGCTGTCCCACATCTTTCTGTTATGGGACAGCTATAACATGGGACATATCAATAGGTATAAAATAATGTATGCTAAGGCATAGACAGTGATAGGAAATTTATAATTGAAATTTATAATTTCTTTAATTATAAAAATGTTTTCGTAAATTATGTTTCTATATTGTTCAAGGGCATTAGAAAGTGTTTCAATTTGTATTCTATAAATAAAAATTTTTGTTTTGCGTTAAAGAAATCTGAATTTCTTATTTTTGTAAAAATTATCCCATTCGTCCCCACTCTTCTTTACAATATTCATTTAATGAAATTGCAACATGTATTGCACATGAACGCATGAAACGATCATGCTTATATGCTATGAATTTCAATGGGTTCGAAAATATTATTTTTCAATATTATAAGGCTTGGAAAGAAACATCAGTGTACCAGCTTTTTGAATTCTTAAGCGACTAAGAGGTTTAGTGTGAATCTAAATTGGATTTATTTATTTTATTTTTTTTTAAATTTTGACCTATTTAAGACTTTGAACATTTTAGTAATTAATTAGCTTACATATCTATAAAAATCAAAATTGAAATTATATTAAAAAAACACATAAAACATTCCATATTATTACTGATCACGAAATCTCATTTTTCAAAATTGAAAATTTATGATGTTTAGAACATTAAAAAATTGCAATATTTTGAAAGGTTGAATAAGATAATCAGTATTCAACTGTAAGATAAAACACTTGCTTCGTGTTACGGTTTCTTATGGTTAGGGGTATCGTTTCTATTTAGTGAGGGAACTTTAATTATTCTATGAAAGAAACAGCATATTGGAGGCGAAAAAGCCAGAACAATTAATACAAAAGAAATAAAAATTAAACTTTTTGTTTCAGCATAAAGATATCATTTGCAAACGTGAGAAATAAAAGCTGCTATTTGTAAATTTTGTGCCCGGCTAATAAATAAAGTACCTCAAAGTGATGTTAGCAATTACATGATTTAATGTGAATACTATTAAAGAATTTTATAAACCATTTCATTGTACCAAATCTTATTATTCAAAATAAGCTTATTCGAAATGTACCCAATTGCGGAACTTATTTAAAGGTTATAAAGGTTTAAAATTCTCGACATTAGCGAAGATCAAGTATCTTATTAAGCAAACGGACATGACGCTCAATTTCCTAAAAAAGTTTAGCGGTTTTCGTCAAACTTTGTAAAAGAAAGATGAAATTCATAACAAGAGAAAATATACAAATACATTGTAAGTATAGATTCATGGTAAATTCAATTTCTCATATAATAAAATAATTTAGTATGTTAGATTGTAATTTTGAAAGAATATGCAGTCATGAATTTTGAGAATTTTTAAATAAATTTACAGGATCACACAAAAGAATTCCATTACATAATGATCTACAGGGAAAATAAGTATTTAGTAGGTATTTAGTCCAGTTGCAAGATTTAAATTATGGTGGCATCACATTATGCATTTCTGAGATAGACATTATTGAGATTAACTGCAAGATACTTGTTGTATAACATCATGGGTATTGCAATTAATGATCATGAACAGAGACACAAAAAGTATTCGGATACAGTACTGTATCTGAAGTACTGTCTGTTAGTAATAATGCTGTAAGTGTGATTTCATATTTTGTATGCGTATTTAACTACATTTTTGTTTACTATGTGTTGTGCATAAGTGCTACAGATCATAAACAGGAATACACAAAACAGTTCCTAAGTACAGCCAGGTATGAGCATGGATGTCTTAAAGGCGGTTTATAATTGATTTACACGTTGAACGATATTTAATGTACTTAGAGATGTTTGTATAACATAAATGCAATCAGTTACATGTCTACCGAAAGAAGAGGATATATTGCCTCATAAGGATGAATATGTTTGGAAATGTGATTTGAGTATTTTTAACCATATTTTAGTCTGAATTAAGATTGCAGCGTTTATAAAAGCCTGTTCCTAATATACAGGACAGTGCAAAAGAAATTAATTGTGTTTTCACATTTGGTATAATTTTCTGATAGTAAATGTTTATTCTATTATGTATAATATATTAAAATCTATATATTAAATACAGTATTGCAGAAAAAAAGTTGGACTACACTTACGGCTATGAAAAGTAATTGCTGAAGTCTAGTTTTCAAATGCGTTATGTCATTTCTTAGTTAGATGCATTTTTTTACATTACTAATCAATGAAGATACATAAAAGAAATATGGAAGTGTTAGAAAATGTTTCATGATATATGCTTGATGCATGATTTTTCACTCTTGTTCATTATTATAATACAGAACTGAACGGTACATTTGTTAATTTTTTTCAGATCGTTAATTCATTTGAAGCTAGCAAATTGCAAAGATAATGATAATGTGGTATCATTTTCCTTTAGATAAGTATTATTAACTTACAATTATTAACATTAAATATGTGAATTAAATAAGTGAAAACAAAAGCGCAAAACAAAAAGAGGGAAATAATGAAAGCTAATTGAAAAAAAAAAATAAAGTTAGGATATTAGTGTTAAAACTTATTTATACTAATGATACTGTATTGATTGTCAGGTAGTACTTTAAAAACAACTTTAAATGTTTCAAAGTTTCTATTACATTATGTCTATTCGTTTGTTAAGTTTCCTTTTTATTGAAACAGAATGTATAGATCACAAAATTAAGTTTATTTCGGATAGTTAGTTAAGGTTTATTTTGTTATGTAAACACCTATCATGTGTCAAATAAATCTGACACGGTTTCCTTTATGGGACAGCTACTTTAAGAGTTTTCTTTTCTTTATTACTTTTAAAAGAAGTACTTCTTTTAAAATCAATCAAAGATACATATATAGGAAACCTCGATAAAGTAATACACTATTCAATCTTTGTTTTTTAGAATGAACAGTTTTACTTCCATTAAATATCCGTAAAAAATCTTTTTATGCTATATAAGAGTTTTTTGAATTTTTAAATTTTAAAGATATACGTACCCGTTTGTTGATAAATGTATAGACATAAATAAAATAAGTGAAACGAACATGCGTTACTGCAAGTTGTATCGACAAAATAACCTGTTGAAGAGCTCAAATGCTCAAATGGCATGTCAAACGGGATGACAACAGTCAATGTGATGGTGCCATGATACTCGCTATCAGCTAAGGAAGAGCACTGCCCAGCGATCGTCCCGTACTTAATATCATTGGAAGTCATGGTCGCTGTGGCAGCAAAACCCAAGGATTAAGCCGAGCAGTTCGAGGATCACATCGTCGAGTGCCCCAGTATCTTCAAGTATACTCATTGGAGATTCTCGTAGGACTCTTGGCTGTAATGCTGTGTTTTCATGTCACGTTTCTCAGATATGCTATTGTTTTACCAAAAGGTTTTGGAAAACATGCATGGAACAGTCCCAGGTCTTTTTGCTATGGCTTAACTGCTTTCTTGATTTGCAAGTATGTCATACGGTCAAATCAAGGAATGATGTTTCTCTTCATTATTGATAAATAAATTATCGTCATGCAAAGACAATTTCCATTTTGGAGTTTTTTTTTATATTTCACGAACAAGAATCCGTGTCACCGATCGTCAACATTTTAAACCCGATTTCTGCTAATGCCATGGATAGTCGTCAAAATGTATGATTTTTTTGCAGTCATCTATACAATTATATATGAGCATATACTAAGTATACTGCATATTGTGCTAAAAGTTAGTTGAGTTAGACACGTAATATGATTTAACATTTCTACTCAGTGCTTTCCGCGAATAAATGGACGTTGTTTAGAACTTTAGTACGATACCGTATACGATCTAGTAATAATATTCTGACCGAGTAATATTGAAAAAATAGTTAAGTTTCAAAGCGAATATCACACCTTAACACGCATTTCTATTCATCCTTCGTAGGCTTCACTAGTTCAACTATTGCTCATTTTTTTCTTTACAAATTCTTTTTTGTGTCCCTGTAAATAAACAATAAGTTCTATGCACATGATATTCTATTATAAGAAGCTTGTAATACCCCTGAGTGATGTGTAGCAATTTTATTTTTTTAAAAATAATTTAATATTATTAAAATGCACAGCAAATGTTTTTTTTCCATAAACTGAAATGTCAAGGAATTCTTTTGCATGGTCCTTAAAATAAATCGAAAATGAAACATACTTAATTTACAATACTGAACATGCCATAGTAAATAAAATATATGTATTTGATGGTAATAGAAATATTTTATGTGAATAAGACCACGGACAGTCAAACCAAAATTGTAAACATTTCTTAACTATGTTGGAATGTGTTAAAAAGTGTCTTATTCTGAAAATTAAGGCCGGGAGTAATTCATTAGCATAATTTTATTTCCAGCTTATTTTGAATATTTCTGTGGTTTACCTTGCCAATTTTTCAACAGACATAAAAAAAGTCAAAGCGCATTCCAATCTGTTTGAGACATTTCATATATCGTTCGCATAAATTTTAAGCTTTAAAATTACATATTATAAGTGCTGAAGGCTAAAGAAAAAATTAGAACTGTTATGCCATTATCTAAAAAGATTTTCATTGTGAAAACAAAATGTTGCAGAAATATGTGCAAAGTAAAAACTACGTCTAACATACCCGCAAGAGAAAACGTGATCTTGAACCGAGAATATGGCAATTTTGAATAATGCAACTGAGCGTTACATTTTAACATTTTCTCGAACATAGGATAGAGTATTTTAAACTAGCTTCAAAATTTCCGATTGATTTAACTATTTTATTCACTGTTTTAATTATCTTATTAACCTTTATTAAAAAAAGGTATACAATTCAGGAAATCGATTCTGTTCAAGCCTGAATTAATTTAAATTTAATGAAGCGTAATTTAATGTCATATGTCAAATGACAAGTATTTAGCATTCATTTCAATAGTTTTATTTAAACTGTTAACAAAATAACCATTTAATTAAAAAAGAAATATATTAGACAGATGATTAAAAAAAAGAATTGTTTTACATTTTAATATTTTGCAGTAATATTTGAAATAGTTTTAGTTGTTTTGTATTTGCCTTGTTTAATCTTTAGCTAATTTTCAACAAAAAAGCTTATAAAAATGGCTTACGTACACAAAGTTTTCGCTATCATGTGAATGTAACACTGGAACGGATATGCTACGCAAAGACGGACCGGAATCGGATATCAACACACATTGCAAAATTCAATTGTAACGTGATAGTGAACATTGTTTGAAAACTAGAATTTGTTCATATACTTAATTGTTCAACTGTTCCCATATATATTTTACCCTCTTTGGATTTTCTGCTGGATTCATTCGAAAATTCTGCGCAGAAAGAAAGGGGGAAAGTGAGCATGATATGGCAGAGTATATTTTAAGGAATTTTCCCTGGACGACAATAGGTTCGGACTTTTGTCCAAAACAAATACTTATAAATTATATAGGTTTTATAGGTAAAATGAGAACATGCATTATTTGGTAGAGTAGCTAGTTAGCAATAAAAGTCTTGTTGATAAAATGATTTGTTCTTGTAACATTACATCAAACAATGGAAGAATATTATTTTGTTTGATTTCATTCGTGAATTTAATACTATTGTCAATTGAATTTAGAAGACCGGTAGGTGACAGCACAGGCAAAAAACCTCATGGAGGATATTCCAAATTTGCGTTCAAGGCTATAAAAGGTCACGTAGTACCGGTAATTTACCCAAAGAACTTCTAGCTGATAAGTATGGAGGCTGCTACTGCTTTCCCTATGAACTGTTTCATTGGCTGGTGGGGATTTACATTGCAGCTGACGAAGCTTTCTCTTCTTTACGCTAGAAGCTTTTGCCTTGACCACGTGATCAAAACGTAAATGGAATATCCTCCATTGAGTTCATGGATGAAAATCAAGGATTAGTTAAATATCGATTCGCATACTAAAACGCAATTGGCCTGCAAAGTCCTATCTTTTTGGAAATCATCTAAAAATTCAATTTCAGTAGTTGACTCATAGGTTTATCGTTATTTTTTCCTGTTCCCAATCTTCCATGTTTTCATACTTTTGGATGCAGGAAAACACTATGGTAAAGCTAAGTGAACTCGATGAGGTGTTTGTCTGTTCTGCCGCTCCTGGTCTATAGATAATTTGGAAATATTTTGAGTTCTTCAAGATTATATTTCCAAAGTATGAAAATATTATCCACATATTTAATATAAAGTAAAGGCGTTAATTGGACGAAGAGTAAATTCAGCTAATAAACCCAAAATAGGGGAAGCCATTGAGTTTCCATGATTTTGTTTATAATATTTACCCTTAAATATTGAAAGTTTATTATGAATATCAGATTGAGTCCTCTTTTTATTCATATTCAATTTCATATCATCTTATAAGTCTTCTATCTGTTCAATATTATCACAAATCTTATACAAACTTTCTGCTTGTTTTTCTGCGATGAATATAATGATAGAATATCAAAACTAGTCATAAAAGAATATTTTTGTAATTCCATATTTAAGGATGCAGTATCATTTAAATTACAAAACTATCGCTGTAATTACACAATTAGTATGAAAATAGAAATAAGCATCCAAAAAAATAAATCAATAAATAAATCAATAAAAATAACTTGCGTTATACTGAAAACTAAATGATTGCGTTTCAGATCATTTTGCATCATAGACCGTGCGATTTTAAAATATTATTTATTTGTTTTGAAAATGGCTCAGGTAATGTCGAAACATGTCAGCAATCATATAAAACTATTTTGCTCTTTTTAAAGTTTTAATCTTACACCTCTTTTTTAACACTTATAAATAGTTACTTTTTTTATTAAATAATTTTTTGACAAAGTAATGATTTCAATTGATTTCTTTGTCTGGAAACTTTCTTCTTCTTTCTGTTCTCTCTATGAATCTTATACAGCAACACCTCTTGAATCATAAAAAGTAATTCCAATTTCATATTAAGAGCAATGAACATCTTTAAATTTAAAATTTCTCTTGTTAATTCTGATTATTTATTGGATTTAAACGTTGTATGTCTGGACATAGCTTCTTCTAGGCGAACAGTGTATCATCTCCTGGGTCAAAAAGTCAACATACGTTATTGACGTTATTATTTTTTTTATTTAAAAATTGCCGGCACAATTGTCTGTCACTGGGCGACAATATTTTGGTACTGGGCGACACTTCTGTCACATACTTTCTATGTTATTTTATGCCCTGTGATATGGTTCTGGGATAATATTAACTTGAAAAAGTCCCACTTTCCTGTAACACTGATATCAAGCTTATGTTGCAGCAGATATTTGAAACTTTGAATGTTTATGTATATACATTTATCTTTCGTAATTGTTGATCCTTCATATAAACAAACGTTCGTTGAAAATTCCTTTTCACGTGGATAAGAAACAGTTACAGTAACCAGCGATAATTGAAAATTTGAAATTAGCAAATGATGAAGGGGAAAATTATTATTAATAATAATATTAATATAATAATTATTTAATACATTACTATTATTATAAAACATATATATTAAAAATTTTTATATGCTAACGAAAAGAATTCTATGATCATTTATTACAAAATATGATTGGATAAAGTATAGGTATTAAATTGAACATGAAGTGTTTAGTGAAATTTGTAGCATTGCCATCTGTAGATATTTTAAAAAAGTCCTTCCGGCAGTGCCGGGAGGAAGAGGTAGCTTTCATATTCTTATATATTTATTTATTTATTTTAAATTAAGTTATATTAGTAGAACCTGATTATGAGCTTGGTCGAAATCTTAATTCAGGTGCACGTGCACACTCATATTGAAATCGATTAATATATATATGCGATAACTCAGCCATTTTGTAAGATACAGATGAAACAAAAAATGCTCTGAATCTTTGTATCAAGGTCAAATGCATAAAAGAAAAATCTTTTTCAATTTCTCACTTTCTTGTACCTAATTTTAAATTTTAAAATTTATAAAAAAAATGAAATGGCCGTCATTTTGAAATAAAATGGCGGATGGAACCGAGTATCGACCTCGATTCAGGCCTCAGTATATACTATGTACATACCAAGTTACATCCAAATCGATTCATAAATACGCGTGTTATCACGTGACAAAAATCTGATCGTTTCAAAATGTCAGCCATAAGAAAAATTCAAAGTGCTATAACTCAATCATTTTTTTTTTAAGATACAGACAAAATAAAAAATGTTCTGGAATCGTTGTTTTAGGTTTTAATACGTAAAAGAAAAATATTTTTCAACTTTTAATTTATTAGTATTAAATTAAATTTTTTTTTAAAAATTTAAAATGCCCGCCATTTTGAAACAAAATGGCGGATGATGCTGGCCAACGAACTCGGTTGAGACATTTGTATGTACTATGTACATACCAAGTTTCATTCAAGTCCGTTCATAAATACGCGTGTTATCACGTGACAAAAATCAGATCGTTTGAAAATGTCAGCCATAAGAAAAATTCAAAGTGCTATAACTCAATCATTTTTTAAGATATAGACAAAATAAAAAGTGTTCTGGAATCGTTGTTTTAAGTTCTAACACGTAAAAGAAAAATATTTTTCAAATTTTGATTTTTTCGCATTTAATTTTAAATTTAAAAAATTTTTAAAATTTTAAAATGGCCACCATTTTGAAACAAGATGGCGGATGATGCTGGCAAACGAACTCGGTCGAGACATTTGTATGTACTATGTACATACCAAGTTTCATTGAAATCGGTTCATAAATACGCGTGTTATCACGTGACAAAAATCAGATCGTTTCAAAATGTCAGCCATAAGAAAAATTCAAAGTGCTATAACTCAATCATTTTTTAAGATATAGACAAAATAAAAAGTGTTCTGAAATCTTTGTTTTAAGTTCTAACATGTAAAAGGAAAATATTTTTCAACTTTTAATTTTTTTGCATTTAATTTTAAATTTTAAATTTTTTAAAAAATTTAAAATGGCCGCCATTTTGAAACAAAATGGCGCATGATGCTGACCAACGAACTCGGTCGAGACATTTGTATGTACTATGTACATACCAAGTTTCATTCAAATCGGTTCATAAATACGTTAGTTATCGCATGACAAAAATCAGATATATATATATATATATGGTTATATATATATATATATATATATATATATATATATATGTCAACATTTGAACGGAGGGTGGTTTTGGGATCTGGGGGTCATGATCGGTGAAAATGTACCAAAATTTTCCGGAAGTGTTTTCCTCCGGACGGCTGCAATAGGTAGCTTTTTACTTTTTGTAATGAAAGCTACCTAAAAGTTATAAAGGAATGTAAACAAATTTTATTCCTGCCATCTATTGATCATATTTTGTTAAGTATTATGTTCATTATCAATTTGTAAAACTAAATATGAGTGAATGTTACTAATATTATAAATCAAGGTTTTTTTCACTATGCATATTTTTTAATAAGTATCATTATAATTGAAAAGACTGGATTTGGAAATGCAGTAAAGCTTGAAAATCACAAATATTATGAAACCACAGAAGACTTTATCAAGCCCAAATTACCACATGTTCATAAATTCCATCAACAATTATCGCCATAATTATACTTATGTAACAAAAATAACTATTTGTGGACTAAATTTATATAAACTGTAATTTTACCATTAAATAAATAAATGTATATATAATTAAATTAAAATGTATGTAAAATTGTCAAACTAAAAAATACTAAAAATTAAAGTACAACATTTTCAGCTGAATAATAAGTTAAATGTATGTCTCAAAATTCGTTAACATTTAAAAAATACATTGTTGTAGTAGTTTAAATCTAACTCAGCTAATTAGATAATTGATCAACACCTAACATGCCCTGATACTTGCATTTAATTTTTAATTAAAAGTATGGAACCACATTTGGAAAGAGGGATAGATTTAAACAATACATTTCTGTATATCATATATATCTTTTATTGTAATAGAGTTCCTATAAAAAAATCTAAATATAGAAATAAATAAATAATTAATTAAAACTATTTTAGGTTTTACTGAGGAGAATTGTATCATTAAAAGTAACATAAACAGATATATGAAGTAACTAAGTATTTTTTTTTTACAATGATCCTTTCTCTTTCTTTTTTTTTATAATATATAATAAATCATATATAAAGATTGGCATCATATGTCCTTAATATGCTGGATTCATATTTTAATTTTTTCTTAAAGTTTATCCAATCCCGCAGAATACCACCTCCGAGTAAAAGAAGAGCAGAAATAATTAAATAGACCACTCTTAGAGTGATCGCAGACAGAACATCAATGAAGTGTAATGAATTAGTTTTATTTACAAATTTGCAATTTAGTTCAAAATTTTAGTTCAGTGTAGGAATAATGTTTTGAATTTTACATGAATAATTTCCCATTTAAATAAACCTGCAATGTAGAACTCCAGTAAATTTATTTGCTGTCAAGTAGACAGAAACACTTGCACTAGTTTTGGATTCATATCTGAGCTTTAATTCATCTTAGGAACCGGATAAAGATGTAACATACTTGAGACGTACAAACAGCCGGCAAATAGACTTAACCCAGCTTACGAGGATTCTTGTTTGAAGATCTCAAAAAATGCAGAATTCTCCCTTTTAAGCCAGTTCAATACCATTTTATTCAAACAAGCGCAAGCATACCGATCCAGCAAAGTTCATGTTGACTAACGAACTTTTTACAGAGGGAGTAATTAATTTAACAGGAAGCAAGAGCGAACATGAGAGAAAAAAAGCAAATTTTCAAAGTTATACAGTTAAAGTTTCAAAGGAAGGATATCTTATGTCATACGGCAAACGCGTCGTTTCGCAAAGGATCATGGTCTATGGAATAATATTTTAAATGTAAATAAAATAATTAGGAATAAAATAATTAGGTATTAAGAAACAAATGAAAGAACAAAATAAATAAATAGGTTTTATCGAAAGTGTTGTTTTCAGCAGAATGAAGTTTTTAAAATAACAAAATAATGAATGCGTTGATTAAAGATATGGGGTTAAAATATAATAGACATTTCAGATATTATTAAAAGACATGGGGGAAAGTTATGTGTAATATGAATTTTGAATAAATTAATTAAGATAAATGGCGAATTGATTTTTATTATTACATATATATATATGTAGTATTTTTAATATATAACAATATGTATGCATATAGGAATATTTATGCATGTATCCAATTTGTTCATACATTTGTGATTTCATTTTAATTATGTGCATACATGCCTATACATATAATATACATATATATGTATATAATATACATATATATGTATATGTATGAAGAGAGTGAGACAGATAGAAAAAGAGGAAAGTCTTTTGGCACTAAAAAAATAACATATTTTTAAGGGCAGAGAGTTTTGAAATTGTATAAAATTCAAAATATAATTCGTCGAGTTTTGGTCACATAAAAATGGAAGTGTTACTGTTTTACTTATAATGGAGAAAATCTTACAAACATAACTTATAGAAACCTCAAATAATAATTTAAAATGTTTATGAGATTGGTAATTAACGGAGGGACTATATTATCAATCTAATCTGAAAATCTACCTTATTTTGAAAAGTTTGCAATTTACTTTGCGAACGTTTCTCCAACATATATACGTTTTGAGTGCAATTCAACTTTTTGGGGACACAGTGTATATATATATATATATATTCTGTGTATATATATGTTACAGGCCAAACCCGATTTTAGGCCAAACTAGAATGGCCTAGGCCAAACCGGTCTATCCTAACGCCCATCGGATAAACTAGTTTTTCCTAGGCCAAACCGGTCTATCCTAACGCTCATCGGATAAACTAGTTTTTTCCTAGGCCAAATCGGTTTATCCTAACGCCCATCGGACAAACTAGTTTTCCTAGGCCAAACTAGTCTATCCTAAGGTCCATAGGACAAACTAGTTTTTCCTAGGCCAAACTGGTTTGGCCTAACTCTTATAGGATAAACTAGTTTAGCCTGCTGTTTATTGGTCTGAACTAGTTTATCCTAGGCCGATCTAGTTTATCCTAGGCCAATTCAATTTGGCGTGATTTTATTGAATTCAATGACCGCCTCAGCGCCAACATTCTAGTTTGTCCTAGGCTGATCTAAGTTTGTCCTAGGCTGACCTAGTTTATCCTAGGCCAATGTAATTTTACGTGTTTTTAGCTCACTGCCGTCAAAGCCCGAGAAATAATGAGCTCGCAGGTTCTGTATTTATGTATGTACGCATGATTGTACGTATGTACGTACATATGTACGTAATGCGATAACTCTCGGTAGAAATATTCGATTTGCTTAAAATTTTGGAAGTAGTTTCATTTTGATAAGGTACTTTTCTGATTAGTTTTGGGAATTCATTGGATAAGATTAAGAGGGGGTGAACGGGAGGTTAATACCCCATTGTTAATTCAGAGGAATGGAGTTTTCATGCAGAATTATCAGTTTTCATTTAAAATTTTAGGTATAGGATCATTCTGACAAGATGCCTCCGTGATTAGTTGTGGATGTTTGTCGTTTAAGTGGAAACAAAGGGCAATGTAGGTAACCCCCCAATAATTTAGATAAATGGTTTTGATGCAGAATTTACGGATTTGCGTCAAATTTGGATGTATGTTCTTTCTGATAAGCGATTCCCTGAATAGTTTTGAGGAGTTTAATGGTTAAGTATGAAAGAAAAAGTGAAGGATTACCAACTTTCATTGGAAAAACTAGTTTATCCTATGGACATTTAGAGAAATAAGTTTGGCATAGGAAAACTAGTTTATCCAATTTGCGTTAGGATAAAATAGTTTGGTCTAGGCTAATATAATTTGACTCAAAATTGGGTTTGGACAGTAAAAACATATCTTTCATTAGAATAAGCATAAATGTGTGCCAAGAGTCATTGCTTGTAACATTAATACAGAAATTTAACATGTCCACCGTAGAGACATGATACATTGGACATGGTGTTTGCTTATTTTTATTTTTCTTTCTGCAGACTCAGGCCATGCTGTGATAAGCTTGCTTTTATTATTACTATTATTCGAGCCAGATCGCAGCTGAACATAATTTGGAATTGAACAGCGTTTTCCATTTTTGAGAAATAAATTACCTGTCGACATATAGCTATTTTTGTCACGGCGCACAGTGGGGCAGGAAGCCTCCAAAGTTGGCAAAAAATAAAATTTACTTTGAACAAAAAAAGCACATCACGGATTCTTTTGTAGAAGAAAAGTAGTAAAATTTTAAACTTTTACATAAGCTAAATAGTATTTTATTAATTAATTTACAAACCTTTTTCAATATTTTTTGTAGAAAAATGAGTTAAAAACAAGAATTTAAGATAGTTTTATACTAATTAGATATTTATAAATCATCCATAATATCGCATTAAAAAATGTAAACATAATTAGTAATTTTAATTATTCTCAAGCAAACCTTATAATGAATATTAACGACTCGTTTTGAAGGATTGGATCAACCTTTCTCAGGCAAAATGTACGTATTACTATAAAGACAGCAGAAGAAAAACTGTTTCTGTTGTTTTAGTGCTAACACACACTTTTTGTTTTCCTGTTTTTCTGATCTTAAACTCATACATGTCACGTACACTAACGAATATGTAGAACTAGAATTGTATAACCGTTTTACTCTTGATATTTTTGATCGTCCAGAACAAATTCAGACGGAATATGAAGATGGGCACGTTTGCTTTTCATTGACGCTGCTGTTTGTTTTTCAAATCGAGGAAATGAAAGCGATTTGCCAAGCCACTCTTTGTTAATTCTAAAGAATTTCCCTTGTTTCGCCAGGCTTTTGCTCATCGGAATTTATATTAAACTTTAAAACATTTAATCTTCTTTTCATTTAAACTACTTGTTCGTAGTTTCTCCGATTATGGAGCTCTTATACCATAAAATCACATTACTTTTCAAAAGTTTTTTGTTAAAACGTTCCATGATAGTCAGTTTCATTTAAATACATTGTTTTGTGATAAACAATGCATTAAAATTGGTATTTAACAAAGAAAATATTTATAATCATGTTTGGCACACCCGTACACTAACAAAAATTTAAGGATAATTAGCTATAAAAATGACCATACAATTAAAAAAGTGGCAAAAAGGAGCAAGATTTTCTGGCATATTTGTCCTTTTAAAACTCATACTTAGTAGAAAAAATTATAATTAACACTTAACTCGCCTTAACTCATAACTAAAACCTACAATGTTTGTAGACAGTGTTAATTTTTTTTATAAATTTCACCACTATATATTCTAAGCGTCTGTATATCTATAAAAATCGTATTAAAACAAATTGAAAGTTAATGAATTATTGTTACATACTTGTAGTTTAAAGGTTCCATAGTCAAAAAAAATTGTTTTTTAATTATTATAGCGAAATTAACAAACGAATGTTGAAACAAAATTATTGATTTTTTTTTCACTTATTATCAAAGCACAATATGCAGTTTAACTTCTTTCTCTAGTGACGATCAAAAAAACTTTGCGCAAATTTTAATACTAGGAAGATGTGTACTGACATCTGCTCTATTAAAGTGACGTATGTCGGTAGTTCAAAATAAAATTTCATTTTTTCGATTTTTTGCCACTTTTAATGGCTTTTTGCCCCACTGTGCGGCGTCAAGTTTTTCTTTTTCGTAAAGTCGCAACTGGAATTCGATTCAAAACGTAGCTTTAATAGTGTTGCAGCGTATATGGGGTTCTTTCGATCTTATGGTTAGAGAACTTCAAACTCTTGTCTCTTAGAAAAGTAGAAAATAATTTATTTATAGATCTTCAGAACAACAGAGTCTTCGAAACTCACAAATATTACCAGATATTCAAAAATAACTGCTTAAATCTATCGTACAATAGATCGCTTTAGATCCCAGAGACTCTTTATACAACGTCTCAACACTTAATAACATTCAAAACAACATAAATGAAACTCAAGCAAACTTGCTAACAAACGCCTTGTTCACTCAATGACTGACTGGTAAATAATAACCACAACAGCTCGTATCGCTCTCCTTATATAGGCTCGCAGCAGGTGCTGGAAATTTCTAGAACCATCTCGAAAAAAACTGGAAAACCACGGAACAACATTCAATGTATCAGTAGACCTAAGGGGGGTTTACCATAAATAGGGAAGGGTTACCATCGCCAACAATCGCCAAGTTTGTCGCCAACTTGGCGATATATCGCCAAATTTGGCGACCAAAATTAGTCGCCAAAAGTGACGCCAATTTGGCGATATCTCTAATATTTCGCAAAGTTGCCATAGACATTCACTGAAAATAATAGACAAGTTTGCTTGATAACAGAGACAATGTAACTAAAACTAATATTAGTAAAGAAATGGAGCTTAATAAGATTTTTTACATTATTTTACAGTACAAACACTAACTATTTACAAAATTCGTAACACTGCCCCCTCCTCAAAGACTGCATGTCCCGGGCAGTGCAATCCCTGAGTTAGAGGAAAACACTTAAAATAAATAAACAAATAAATAAATAAATAAATAATAATAACAATAATAATAAAATTTACATAAATAAGAACTAATTACTATTTACATATTTACAAAAAGTGACTTTCGTGACCATGGTCTGAAATTCCAGTTTTGAATTTCTAATCACTTTGGCCAAAATGAGGGGCTAGCCGGTTATAGTGTACGACCTTGGGTTTGGCGTGTGGCGATTTTTGTATGCGTACGACGACGTCATTCAGCCTGTTGACGACTGTGTAAGGACCGTCCCAGATTCTTTGTAGTTTTGGCGACAGTCCCTTACGACGTATGGGATTCCACAACCAAACTTTGTCACCTTCGTTGAACTCATGTCCAGTTGCCTTTGTGTCGTACCGTGTCTTCATCTTTTCCGATGCCAGTCCGATTCGGTTCCTCGCTAGACGATGAATCTCCTCAATCCGTGCTTGGAGTCCATCCACGTATTCTTCAGGCGACAAAGGAGCGTCAGGAGGACGGCCAACCAAAAGATCCGCAGGTAGACGAAGATCACGGCCAAAGAGCATTTGAGAAGGGGAGTAACCAGTGGCCTCATGAGTAGCACTCCTGTAGGCAAGCAGGAAAAGAGGCAATTTCTTGTCCCATTCCTGTTGGTCTCTAGACACCAGGAGAGAGAGGCTGTTTAGGATGGTACGAATGAACCGCTCCACCATGCCGTCCGATTGAGGGTGTAGAAGTGTTGTTCGAGTTTTGTCCATGCCGAGTAGTTCACATATTTCCTTGAACACAGCCGAATCAAAATTTCTTCCTTGATCGGAATGGATTTGAAGAGGAACTCCGTATCTGGAAACCCAGTGTTGAATCAGTATGTCTGCTACGGTTACCGCCTCTTGATTAGGAATGGCGTATGCTTCAGGCCACTTAGTGAAGTAGTCCATGACAACGAGGATGTACTTATTGCCATCAGATGTTCTAGGAAGTGGACCCAGGATGTCTAGAGCAATTCGTTCGAAAGGAGCTCCTACATTATAACGTTGCAATGGTCCACGGGTGCGTCTCTTAGGACCTCTACGTGCTACACAGGTGTCACAAGTTCGACACCACTTCTCCACGTCACTGCGAACATTATTCCAGTAAAAACGCTCTCGAACCTTTTGCAGGGTCTTCATTACACCAAAATGACCTCCTGTGGGACTACCATGCAGTTCTTGAGGGACCATAGAAATTCTCGACTTAGGGAGTAGTAGTTGCCATCTACATGTCTTTCCATCGTCAGACTCCCATTTTCGGTACAAGATACCGTTCTTCAAATATAGGGAATCCCAGAGAGCCCAATAACGTTTAGTCGTAGGATGGTAATGGGCCATGTCTTGCCAGCTGGGCTTCCTGTTGGACTCCTCTTTCAGCTCTAGAATTGGCTTAATTTCAGAATCAGCAAGTTGATCTTTACGCAGGCTCTCGTCACTCCACGGATCTTGCGATGATGTAGACCAAGTTGTAACTTGTCTTACTATAGGACCTTTGACATTAAATTTCTTCTCAACCCGGTCGCAGTATCTACAATTCTCTGAGCAGGGTCTTCTTGAGAGAGCATCTGCATTTCCATGTGATGAGCCTTTTCGATGGCGTATCTCCATATCGTACTCTTGAAGCTTTTGTATCCACCTGGCTATCTGGCCTTCAGTTTTCTTAAAATTCAATAGCCAAGTTAGAGAAGCATGATCAGTTCGGATCGGGAATTTTCTACCGTAAAGATAGTGATGAAATTGGTCTATGGCTTTCACTACAGCAAGAAGCTCTTTTCTTTTACGCAGTACTTTCGCTCTGCCTTTGACAAGCACTTGCTGAAATAGGCGATAACACGCTCCTGGCCGTCGATTTCCTGGGACAGAACAGCGCCAATGCTTTCGTTACTTGCATCCGTATCAAGTATAAACTGTTTATCGATTTGAGGATATGACAGAATTGGAGTGGATGTTAAGGCCTCCTTAAGCTTTTCGAAAGCAGCGTCACATTCCTGTGTCCACATAAATTTTTGATTGGCTTCTGTTAATTTATGAAGTGGTCTTGCAATCATCGAGAAGCCTTTGACGAATTTTCTGTAATAGGTGCATAATCCTAGAAAACTTCGAAGCTGGTGAACATCTGCTGGACGATTCCAATTTTTCACAGCCGATATCTTCTCTGGATCAGTCCTAACTCCTTCCGCTGAAATGATGTGTCCAAGGTAGGCGACTTCATTTCGAAACAAACTGCACTTCGAAGGGCTTAACTTCAAATTAGCTTCCTATAATTTTTGTAGCACCTGCCTGAGGTTGTTCAGATGTTCATCAAAAGATTTTCCTATGATTATGATATCATCTAAATAAACAAGACATGCTTCATATGACAGCCCCTGGAGAACCGTTTCCATAAGGCGTTCAAAAGTTGCAGGTGCGTTACACAGACCAAAAGGCATTACCTTGAACTGCCATAATCCTTGTCCCGTTGTAAAGGCGGTCTTCTCGCGGTCGTCCGGATGGATCTCTACCTGCCATTAACCACTCTTCAGATCCAGAGTCGAGAACCAAGTGTTGCCCGCAAGTGTGTCGAGAGTGTCGTCGATCCTTGGCAGAGGGTAACTATCCTTTTTAGTGACGTCATTCAGTCGGCGGTAGTCTATACAAAATCTTGTAGAACCATCCTTCTTTCTTACTAATACAATGGGAGACGCCCAGGGACTTGTCGATGGTTCGATGACGTCATTTTCTTCCATATCCTTAATTAAATTTTGCACCTTTTCTTGCTTGGTAAAAGGTAATCGTCTAGGGTTATGTAATAGGTGAGTGATCTCCAGTATCGATTCGGTGTTGTGTCATTTTGGTTCGTCCAAAGTCTTCAGATGTTTGGGAGAATAAACTTTGGAATTCCCTAATTAAATTTCCCACGGCGTCCATCTGTTTTGGATCTAAGTCTGTATTTTGTAACAAATCCTTGACTAAATTATCTGAAGATTTCTAGGAGTGACTGGAATTTTGACTTATGCACGTCACAGGAGCACACGATGCTATCACCTCTCCTTTCTTGATAGTCTTCGTCTTATCACTGATGTTAACAATTCTGACTGGAATGGTCTTTTTCGAGAGGTCTACTACAGAAGAAACCACCAATACTCCTGCTTGTGTACTATTGTCTTCTGGATAATCTATATGGCCAAATCGGTAATTAGTTTCATTTTTAATTTCAGCTGGAACTAAAAATTCTGTTCTTGGATCTAGATTGATGTCTTCTTTGGCTATTACTGTTTGTTTACATTCAATTTCATTATTTAATCCAAAAAGACTTATTTCTTCAAATTTTGAGAGCATTTTGTTATTTTTGAAATCAAGCTTGAAGCCATACTTCTTCAGAAAATCTAGCCCGATTAAGCAAGGATCTGTTATGTCAGCCACATATGCCGTATGGTAATATTTCGTTCCTCCAAAGTGTATGGTTAAATTGGCCTTTCCATATATGCCAATCTTGTCGCCCGTCACAGTTTGCAGGTTAACGCAGGGTGGAGTCCAGATGAGTTTAGATTTCAATTTCCGAGCCAAATCTTCTCTTATTATTGTCACATTGGCTCCTGTATCGACAATCATACGGCATCGAAATCCGTTAATAAAGCCTATCACATATAACTCATTATCACCGCCACTCAAATTTTGATATCTGGAGGATCTTCAGGTGGGGCTTTTCATTCTCTGGCAACCTCCGCCCCTCGAGATGGCCAAAATTTAGTTTCCCTGCTGACTGTTTGAATTTATCTCTCGTTCGTGCATTTTGGGGCAATTTCTTCGGAGATGTCCTGTATCACCGCATCCCCAGCACGTGAGATTCTGTCTTCTTGAACTTGTTCTTCCGTATTTTAAAGCTTCATGTTCTTGATTTATTTTCCTAATTTCTTTCTAGACGTCGTTCTCAGAGTTTGAGATTTTGTTCACCGTTGCCCTTCGGACTGAATGACGATCTCTTCGGCTGGCTTGTGTAGCTGCTTCCAACTTTAAGGCAAATAGTAGTGCAGCCTTTAAATCCTGTACATCTGCCATTCGTACCGCTCTCTGTACTTCTGGATCTTTTATTCCGTCTACAAAATATTGCAGTGAGAGCATTTCCCGTACATTTGTTGGACAGTCAATGAATGCTAAATTTGCAAGCCGTTCAATTTCCGAGGCAAACTCTTGAAGGGTTTCACTCGACTTTTGATCGCGGCTCTTCATTTGTATTCTCGTATAATCCTTGAAGAATTTTTCGCCGAATCTCATTTCAAGTGCACAACTTAGAGTCTCAAAATTGAGTTGCGTCATATCGGGCAATGTTTGCAGCACGTCGGCGGCTTCTCCTCTTAAAGATGCTGCCAGTTGACAAGCTTTCACCTCGTCACTCCATTTGTTCGCTTCGGCTACAATTGTGAATTGGGTCTTGTAGACTTGCCAGGAACTCTTTCCGTCGTATGTCGACAGCTTGATGTGCACGGGAGAAGCAGACAGATTTATAAATTCTTCATAATTACCACTGGACGCTGAAAGCTTCTTTTCAAGATCTTGTACTTTTTTATTTAGCTTTTCATCTACTTCAACTATTTTCTCTTCAATATTACTAACTTCATTCTGAATTTTCTCTTCTACTTTACTAATTTCATTCTCTATTTTCTCTTCTACGGAATCTATTCTTCTATCTACCGACGAGAACTTTTCTTCTAAAGTTTTCTTCATTTCTTCTTGACTTTTATTAACTTCTTTCTTCAATTCCTCAGTCAACTCTTTCATTCTTTCTTCGTTTTTATTCATTTTATCCACCAACTCTTCTTGGCCTTTATTCATTTTATCCGCCAACTCTTCTTGGCCTTTATTCATTTTTTCTGCCAACTCTTCTTGGCCTTTAATCATCTTTTCCGCCAACTCCTCTTGGCCTTTATCAATTTTATTTGATAATCCATTAATAGCTTTCAAGAACTCATTCAGTTGCTCTTCCGTTGCTCTCGTTTTCGCCATAAGATCCCAAATTCTGACACCAAATGTTGCAGCGTATATGGGGTTCTTTCGATTTTATGGTTAGAGAACTTCAAACTCTTGTCTCTTAGAAAAGTAGAAAATAATTTATTTATAGATCTTCAGAACAACAGAGTCTTCGAAACTCACAAATATTACCAGATATGCAAAAATAACTGCTCAAATCTATCGTACAAGTATAGCTTTAGATCCCAGAGACTCTTTATACAACGTCTCAACACTTAATAAGATTCAAAACAACATAAATGAAACTCAAGCAAACTTGCTAACAAACGCCTTGTTCACTCAATGACTGACTGGTAAATAATAACCACAACAGCTCATATCGCTCTCCTTATATAGGCGCGCAGCAGGTGCTGGAAATTTCGAGAACCATCTAGAAAAAAAACTGGAAAACCACGGAACAACATTCAATGTATCAGTAGACCTAAGGGGGGGGTTACCATAAATAGGGAAGTTTTACCATCGCCAACAATCGCCAAGTTATTCGCCAACTTGGCGATATATCGCCAAATTTGGCGACCAAAATTAGTCGCCAAACGTGACGCCAGTTTGGCGATATCTCTAATATTTCGCAAAGTTGCCATAGACATTCACTGAAAATAATAGACAAGTTTGCTTGATAACAGAGACAATGTAACTAAAACTAATATTAGTAAAGAAATGGAGCTTAATAAAATTATTTACATTATTTTACAGTACAAACACTAACTATTTACAAAATTCGTAACAATAGTATTTTCTCAAATATACATCGCTTTTATGAAAAAATGGTTAACGCCATTCGATTACATATTTTCTGAGTGAGAGTGCCTGTTAATCTTATGCATTTCTGAAAAGGAATTAATTAATAAATGTGTTAGGATGTAGCTTATTTGAATTTGAGAAAACCCTTAAGGAATGATAGAAAAATATATTTACAAATCTACTTTTTACTAAACAGATTCAAAAGTTATGATGTTTATAACACTTCTTTTTTTCTTTTGTTCTAACTATTTAATGAATTCCTATTTGAATATTGAAGGGCTAAGAATCTAAATAATCAATAATACATTGTGTATTTTCCATTTAGCGAACACATCGTAATTTAAAAATACATTGTAAATTTATCCATAAATATGTATGTAGTATTCTTTAAAGGAATCTTAAATGTATGTGAATTAAAATCTGAATTTTTTGCAGAAATTTAGTAGGGATAGGTCGAATCGGATTGAGTCCCTTTTCACTGATTTTTTTACAGGCAGGGCTCGGGCTGAACTTTTAATTTTTATACCGGGCTTCGAAATTCCGGGCCGTGCAAACCTGTAACAGTATTCTACTACCCTTCAAATAAAATACATTATACAGGGGTGATAGCAAAACCACTTTGCACAAGATTAGAGAGCAGTAGTCAGGATTAATATTAAAAAGAATATTGCCCTGTTAAAGTAATGGCTTTGCATTCACAGGCTGTTTACACTAATTGTGTATTACAGACATTTTTTTTAAATATCACCCTCGAAAAAACAAGTAAGGGAGATTACTTTTTCCCATTTCCCCTAATTATACTTATCCACTGAACCTCAAAACTAATCACAGATACGCTTTATAAAATTGAACAATTATCCAAAATTTGAAGCAAATCAGATAATTCTGCTCAAAAACCATTCATCTGATTTAAGGAGGGTAATCCTACATTCATCCTTTTATACTTAATCATTACGCAAAACTATTCAAAGATTCGCCTTATGAAAAAAACTATGTTCAAAATTTAATCGGCAAATCAGATAAATCTGCTTAAAAACCCATTTATTTATATATTTAAGGAAGGCAATAAATCATCCACTACCCCATTATACTTAAACAAAAGAAAATAAAATTAAAGAACTATCTGATCAAAATGAATTCATATCCAAAATTTTAAGTAAATTGGATAATTCTGTATTATAACTAATTTATCTAATTTAAGGAAATAGATTGTACGCTTCCCCTTTATACTTAATCAAAGAACAACCAAAATTAATCAGTGAAGCGCTTCATCAGATTGAACAAATCAAAGATTTGCAGCAAATCGGTTATTTCTGCATGAAAAACCCATTTGGCAAAATTAGGCGGGAGTCCCCCTTTCTTCCATTTGTTCTTAACCAATTAACTTCCAAAACTAATTACGGAAGCACCTTAGCAGAACGAATCTATTTCAAAAATTTAAGAAAATCAGCAAATTCTGTCTGAAAAAAGCATTTACATAAATTATGGGGCGATACCTATATTTCCCCTTCTCTTTATACTTAAACAATGAACATCCACAACTAATCATGGAGGCGCCTCATCAGAATGCTCCTATATCTAATTTTTTTATTATAAAATATGCTAATAATCCATGGAAACCCATTTATTTGATTTAAGGGAAGGGGCGAATCAGCCTCTCGATTTTCCTCCCCCTTATTATTCTTCAATGACCTCCCAAAATTAAACAGAAAAATTCCTCATAAGAATAAACCTATATTGAAAGTTTGATGCAAATCGGGTATTTCTATCAAGAATTTTTGCGTTACGTACTTACGTACATACATAGATACAGAATCCACGGACACATTATTTCTCAGGCTTTGGTAGTCTGATGAGATAATAACACGTCAAATTACATTATTTCTATCAAGAGTTATCGTGTTACGTACATACGTACGTACATACATGTGTACATACATGCGTACATACAGAATTTGCGAGCCCATTATTTCTCAGGCTTTGACGCCTGTGAGCTAAAAACACGTAAAATACATTGGCCTAGGATAAACTAGATCAGCCTAGGACAAAGTAGAACGTTGGCGCTGAGGCGGTCATTGAATTCAATAAAATCACGCCAAATTGAATTGGCCTAGGATAATCTAGATCGGCCTAGGATAAACTAGTTCAGACCAATAAACAGCAGGCTAAACTAGATTATTCTATAAGAGTTAGGCCAAACTAGTTTGGTCTAGGAAAAACTAGTTTGTCCTATGGGCCTTAGGATAGACTAGTTTGGCCTAGGAAAAACTAGTTTGTCCTATGGGCGTTAGGATAAACCGGTTTGGCCTAGGAAAAACTAGTTTATCCGATGGGCGTTAGGATAGACCGGTTTGGCCTAGGAAAAACTAGTTTATCCGATGGCCGTTAGGATAGACCGGTTTGGCCTAGGCCAATCTAGTTTGGTCTAAAATCGGGTTTGGCCTGTAACATATATATATATATACACACACACAAGGGGGTCGTAAAAATACTTTGCCGTTATATGGACCTCTAGCGCTCCGCCAGTTCAATAAATCGAGATGAGATTTTAAATATAGTTATTCAGAGATCTTAGTTCGAAATTCTGTGAACGGCAATAAAGTGGCACTCATGGTTATGTTTATAGATAAAGAATCTCGAAATTTATAAATGGAAACACTTACATATTTGTTTGTGAAATATTTATACAGTATGTGTAAAAACTATAAGGACAGCAAAAAATATTATTTTTTAAAATAAATTTCGAAACAAATGAACTTTTTTCCCTTAGAATATGTATCATCATGCTGAAAAGCTATTAAAGAAGTCAACAAAATTCAATTGTGAGTATTTTATTACGAAAAAAGTAATTGTACGAAAAACCACAATTTTTTTTTCTGAGTAAAAACTATAAAGGCAGCAAATGTAGAAACCGAAGAAACAAATATTTAATATATTATGCACCCAACTCTGAGTTTAATCATTGCAAATATTACATCATTCCCAGACATAATTAATTTTTGCCACTTTTTGGGATTGTTTTTGCCCTATTCATCTTCAATCATAGATCTAAGTTCTGATTCTTACGATAAATGCCTTCTATTTTTATAAACCCGTCTTGCTATATCTTACCATAAGTTATAGGTAAAGTTTAGACAAGGACTTATTAAAAGCCATTGCAAAACTTCAATTTTTTTTGGAATTAAAGTTTTGTCTCACAGCTTGTGTGGATAGGCGTATTACCACGCTGTTATATCTATTTTTTCCTGCGAGAAGTTTTGCAACAAATGAAAGATGGCCAGAAACAATTTGTATATGTGTCTTTCAATTCAATTTTCCTGAAATATATACACATAACAACACATCTTTGAACAAAAAGAAGCCCCATGTTGCAATGAATCCGCCACCTAACTGTTCCGGCCATACACGTGATGACTTGGGATAACAAATCAATGCAGGTTATTTTCTCTGATGAAAATATATGAAAATTAAATGATCCTGATGGCTATAAATATTATTGTAATAACTTGAAAAAAAGAAAAAGATACCTTCTCAAAACATCAGTTAGTTGACGATTCATTGCGGCATGGGGCTGCTTTTCGTTTCGTGACACGTAGTTACTTGTATATATTTCCGAAAAGTTTAATTCAAAGACATATATACAAACTCTTTTTGGCCATCTTTCACTTGTTGCAATACATTCTGCAGGAAAAAAAGGATATAACAGCGAGGTAATGCGCCTATCGACACAAGCTGTGAGACAAAACTTCAGTTCCATAAGAAAAATATTGAAGTTTTTCAATGGCTGCTAAGAAGTCCTGGTCTAAACTTTACCGAGAACATATGGGGGAGATCTATCAAGACGAGTTTATAAAAGTGGAATGCATTTTTCTTCAGAATAGCACAAAAAACAATAACCGAACATTTCCAAAAATTAATGATGCCGAGAAATGATGGAATATTTGATATCATTAAACTCATAGGTGGGTGCATAATATATTAAATATTTGTTTCTTCGATTAATATATTGAATTTATTTTGCTGTCCTTATAGTTTTTACACAGGCAAAAATAGTGGGTTTTTTGTGTAATTGCTTTATTTTTGTAATAAAATTTTCACTGTTGAATTTTTTTCTATTAACTTTTCAGCATGCTTAAATATATTATAAGGAAAAAGTTTTAATTATATTGAAATTTATCAAAAAATTAATATTTTTTACTGTCCTTATAGTTTTTACACGCACTGAATAACGTTATTCTAGAAAACTGATGACAACCTTGTTGCCTCGAATTTATTGAATAATTTGTGGTGTTACTGTACTCAAATATGTGTTATTACACCAGTTATATCACTTTCGATTACACCGTTACATAGATTAAATTACTCTATAAAATTGCATTAAATATGTTGCCAACAATTTCGTAAATTAATGTCACATAATTTTTTTACAATGTATATTGAGTTGTTCGAAAAAAATCAACTGCGTTGAATATAAGACAGAAGTCTAATAAAATTTTTTATCCATTCTTTTTGCTTTTAATAAGAGAAAAAAAGGCTTAAATTATCCTATTTTAGTTTTGAAACTAACACTAAACAGAATGACTTAAATATAAAGAATATTTCTACCTTTTTGACATTTTACTTATCCCAGGTATGCATTTCTGCTGAATACAGAGAAGAGTTTTTTTATTGGTAGTTTCTTGCTTATGATTTATTACCCATCACTAACATGTTTCCTCTACTTAAATGTAAGATATTTTATTTGTGGAGAGATAAAGGAATATTCAATTACTATACATAAGAGATATTGCATATTTAAATCATGCTCTCCCAGCATTCACATTTGTGTATTATTTTTTATGCATCTGATAAAGCTTTCGACTGTACCGGATACAATGTTACTTATAAATTCTTGAGTAATTTTAAAACTAATTTCATAAAGGAAATGGTACATCAAAAATTCTATTCTGACCCATGCGTTTTTTCTACATTATATATATATATGTATATATATATGGGTGATTCTACGATAAGAGGTAATTTGTACGGCAATCCGTTTAAAACAGATTTTTTATTCTATATGTTGCTATTTTTTGCAATGAATCGCATCATCTTAATATACTTTATTAAATAACATCACGATTGAATGCCTAATTTAAACACATTTTTCTGAAATTTCTAACAAAGTCTAAAAAGTCCCCTCCCCTGGCATGTCCCCTTGCCGGTTTCAATTTAACTTTCAAACAATACATATATTTTTTCCGCCAGATGCTTAGCTAAAGTATGTTTAATTGGAATTTAAGTAATTATGCTTACGTATTATAAAATAAAAAATAAAATAATTTTCTTAATTTCAAATAATTTTTAAAATTAACTTTTGTCCCGCTTTTTTTGTGTCTCTCCCCTGTCAAATTTCGTTCCGCTGAAACAAATATAAATTCAAGGATGGCTATATTGGAAGTAGTGCTTAAGGACATCTATTGGCTTGAAGTTAGCAATACTAAACGCGCAAGCCATTTAAGCGTCGCCATTTTTAGTTGTTGCGACGCGACCGTGTTTTGTAGTGGTTTCGCACGGTGATCGTGTATCTCCCCTGGTAAGTCATAAAACTTATAATATTCATTTAATTCAATTGCATTTACTGCCCCAATTAAACAATACGGTAATACTTAAAGTGAAATACACAATTAACCGAAAAACTAATTCAGTCAGTTAAAAAGTTTGAATTTACACGAAAATGTCTCTCCCCTGCCGTATTTCCCCTGGCACGATAACTGCCAGGGGAGCGAGTCACTGACCAGAGAAAGTTATAAAATATGTATAAAGTGACTTGCCCTTATATGAAAAAGTAAATAAACGGGACAAAAATCATAATTTAAAGGTTTTTGATCAAACTCAAACTTTTCTTTTTGGCCGAATTCTCCATGTTTTTGAACCTCTTATCGTAGAATCACCCATATATAAGTAAAAATTTTGAAAATGTATTTCAAGATAACCTTTTGGATATACCAATACACCTTTTTGAAAATGTCAATACTGCAATTAATTCCGCAATGAAAAGTCATCGGACATTTACAATTTTGGATGCTTTGACGAAAATCGAGATAAAATGTAGTGAAACTTCAAGAATGCAAAGGATGTGTTTCGATTTAGTCGTAAGAGTAAGTTCGAAAACAAAAACTAATCGAATTAAAATTTGTAATACTATCCCACTGTATTCATGTCCCACTGTCATTACTGTTCCACCGTATCGTAAAAATCTCGAAATAATATGTTACTGTAATAAACATTTCAAAAAGCTCCACACAGCGTTTGTGTAAATTTTTATGCAAATAACAAATATATTGACAAAAATATAAACGCTTTTAAACAAATAAATAAATATTTTTTTCAACCAAAATTCCCCATTTTCAGTTAATTTGATAAATATTATAGATAAATTATACAATTAAAATGGGGGATATAAAACATTGTGTGTAATACATGCGTTTGTAGGTAGTATTTGTTAAATGTACATATGCAAATGACACAATATATTTTTATTTCATAATTTGATAGTTAGATGCATAAAGAAACTTATGTGAAAAGGTCAATCAAACATTGTAAAATTCCACAAAGATACCAATGATGTAGTAAGGTATTTCTTTATTCTTTTTTGAAGATAACTAAATTATAAAACATTGGTTATAAGTTACAATTAATGCAGTAATTTGCATATGAGCTACTGAGAGGACCCATGAAATGATGCTATCTACGAGTCTGTATTTATTTGTCTTATGTATTTCAGTTTAGACTAGGTGAAGTGTTATTTTAATCTACAAAAAATTGGAAAATATCTAAATGATTTTCAGCAGTTTGCTTTTTTTTTCCTCCTTAGTGAATAGTCACGCCTTTTAATTTAGAGTGTAATTCATATTAAAACAGTCTTTAAACAATTGCAATCACATTTCCAGAAATTATCATCCACAGATGTCCATGTATCCAATTCTTTGCGTGGTCCTGTATATCATTTTTATATATTTTACAAACGCTTCGTACTAATTAAATGCAGTTCAGAATAAAAATGCATAACCATTTTTTAAAAAAAATCACTTTTAAGGAATTTACGTTCACTAATCTTTACGAAGTCTTTTGTGTAGCCCTTTGTATCAATTGTGGTATTTATACACATAATATAATATGCATACAGTGAAACATAAAACCTAATATTATCACTAAAAAATCCATTATCTACCATCATCGCTAATATATAGTATTTCGGATAGCATGTACTATTTGAAATTTTTTCTGTTTCCCTGTCAATGTTATCATTCTTTATCTTATATACTTCGAATTACACATAAAATTACTTATATTAAGCGTTAGAGACATATATTAATTTCATTATGAATTTATAGTTTAATATAATTAAAGTACGCCACAAGCAATTTTCCCCTATACCATCATGTAATGGAATTCTTTTGAATGGCTCTGTAAATGAATAATCATCATTCTTTGTAGTGCATTATGGACTTAATAATATTTTAAAGGACTTTATGATGCATATCAATTTTATTATATTTGAATTAATCTAATAACATTAAAATTCATCTAAAACGATTTTCCTTTTTAGCCGTAAAGTAACGGTATACTTTTTGCTATCCCTGTCAATCAACTAAACATGCTAGAAACGTTATTTGAAATAAAAATCGTGCTAGAATAAACATCAATAACTTCCAATAATTTCAGGGCAAACCGAGCATATTTGTGAGAGTTAGAGTGCAGACAGACGCACAGACGGCCATACAAACGGAAGTCATAAGCACTTTTCAACTTTGTTGTAAAGAAGCAAAAAAACTTTATCGTGCGCGCATGCGCAAATAAAAAAATATTTCATATAACAGCTCTTATTCCAGCAAACATTTAACGTATTTACATTCCAATTATATTGTATTATTTCTGTTGTACTTTGACAAATTTCCTGAAAGTGACATTAAATTTGTTAAAAAGTCTTGCATGAAATAAACAAACTGGTGTGATGAGGCAATCCCAAAACTTTCTTCTATTTAATACATGTTAATAGTTCTAGAAAAAGGAAGCACCGATTGGCTGATTTACATAAAAAGTTAATAAATTTTTATCAAATTCTAACTGAATCTCAAATTTGATGAAAATCAGTGCGTTAGTTTTTGCGATAGAATCATTGCAAAAATTGCAAAGAAATCTGGTTAAAATCACTTGTTAAGTGATTTACTTCATGAACTAGAGAATACTAATTTATAACAGGGACTAACTGAATCAGAATTTTGATGAACATTCGTGCACTGGTTTCTGAGATAACGATGATCATAAATAATGCCACATAGCAGCGCCTCCTGTCGGACAATTTATACCAAACTGTAACAAGCACCATTTATATCAAAGACTAACAGAATCTTGATTTTTATGAAAATTCATTCAGTAGTTCTTGAGAAATAACTATTACAGAAATTGTGAAAAAAAAATTGTAGCAGCGCCACCTGTTAAACAATGTACACATAAACTAATCAGCTCTAGTTTATATCAAGGTTTAACAGAGTCTAAAAGTTTGTGAAGTTCCGTGTACTAGTTCTTGAGATAGAGCGCCCATAATATTTTTCCCAGTAGACTCACTGACAGGCATTTTGTAAAAACATGTATTTTGGATATTCTGATATATAAAACATGTAAATCCGTGGAAAACCGGAATTCGAAAGGATCTTTCGAATTCAACACTTTTTTCTGTTAAAGTAAAAAAAAAGTGATTTTAAAAAAATATATATCTTTTTCAATATATGTTCTGTTCTTTAATAAATGAATAGATATATTATACAATATAGGCATACCGGTGTTCTATACCCATAGATAATTTTGCGCATTTTATTTTACAGGGTGTTTTTAAAAGAATATTGTTTTTCTTTGATATTTTATTGGCCCTTATTTGTTCTTTTGATTTTATTTGTCGTATTTGATAAAGTAGAAAATATTCTTGAAATTTCTGAAGTTTCAGAAAAATCTGATATATATATCTTTAAATATTCCCTAACATGACTATAATTAAAGGTGTCTGGTGATTTATGCCCTCATATATTATAGTCATTTCATTTCGTTTCATTCCAAACAACAGAAATGTGAAGGAAATAAAATGAAAAAATCTTCGTTATAAATTTTTCTATTCATCAGTTTCGGAATAAAAGTTTGAATGCCTAAGAGGGATTGCTCAGATAAGGAAGCCTTGTCTGTAGAGCAGAGTATCCCTCCCGGTCGCATTTATTAAGGTTTTTAAAAAAAAGATTACAATATTTTTTAGTTACAATAAAATAGGTAAAATTCACATGATAAAACACATCCGCTGGAGCACAGGCTGCCCCTCGCGACAGAGAGCGGCAAAGAAAAAGATGAGATTATAGTGCAATGTCCGCTGGGGCCCGTGCCCCCTCGTGACAAACAACTGTGAGGTGGGATGGATAACTCTCGATCTCCTGCTATACTACAGAAAGGCAGACCGATAAGTGGTTAGGATGGAAATGAACATTAAGTAATTATCGGAATAAAAGTTTGGTGCAGATGGTCAACCGCATCAACAATACTTGTGATTAGATCTATTGTAATGTAACATGCTGTAACAGTCTTCTTATTATTATTGCAAATAAATAAATAATAAATAAAATAAAATAAAAACTAACATTACTTACAATGATGGCATAAACATAAACACAGATGTTTAGTAATTGACTTTTCACTCTCTTAAAACGAAAGAGTGGATTTGGCTGCTCAAGAAAGAGTTCTAATTTATTGGATCGTGAATGAGTTGATTTTTAACCGATTCAGTCATTTTGGTTTGATTTTAACTCTTTCTAATCCACTCATACAGCTTTAAAACTAAACAACTCAACTCAATAATGAAACAGCTCTTTTCCCGCGCTGATTTTCGCCGCTGACTCGTCACGTGACCTTGCAAGATAAGATGGAGACTTCCGGCGTTCGCTAAACAATTTGCTGAAAATGCCTTTTTTACGAAGTAAGTAAGTTTTATATAAGTATTTTATTTTAATTATGCTTTCTTTTAATAACTTTCCCTTCTCTTTTTAACAGACTAAAATTCATAACAGTATCATACCTTGAAATTAAAATGTCGTGTCACACGGTAATATTGAGGATGTGTTTAATGGCATTTTTATATTAATAATTGGTGTTACAGTGCTGCTACAAAACTTTCGTGCTTTAATAAAATAAATTAGTATATTTAATCAGAGTAAAAATTGTTAATGCAATGTAAATATCTCGTTATTTAATTGCCTTGTATTAAAGTTTTGTAATTATTATATCTTTATTCATAGAAATTTATCAAAACGTTGTATTTACGTCTTGTTTGCAGTGTCTTAGTAAAAACGTGCTCCGGATTACATTATACACATTTCTAAGATTTTTTTTTTTTATTCCTAATGTTGAACTTGTGTTACTGTTTTGTTTGGCAATGTTTCATACTGTTATTGGGCAAAATTATTGCATGCATGGTCTGTATTATAATAATCTGCTTAATATTTATAAGTTGTTACATAATGCATGCAGAAATAATAGTTTTCTTGTGCCTGCTGCCCAGGTAGCTTTAAATCTAAATGAGAATTTATAATTAAAACGAAAACAGTGCATAAAAGTTTGTCTTTCTACACTGGTAAATGCAAGTATTATTTCCTAAATATTATGCAACGATACCAAAAAGCAAATCCTCTTTCTCTTTAGAAAATACCTTGTAATATCATCCCTTTCCCTTAACATTTTTTATGCATAGCCCAGTGGTAGAATTGATTTTAAAAAAAGTTACTGGTCCCAAAGACCAGTACGCATGAGAGTTTACTGGTCAGAAATAGTCATCAGTAACCCGCTACATAAAATTCTATAAAATACTTTTAACCGCCCCCCCCCCTCTTCACACACACACTCCTACTAGAATGTAAAATAAACCAAACTTCCTTTGCAGTTATACAAAATTTTTGGCATAATAAAATGGAAAATTACCATTTTATAAAAAAGTATGTAGTATGCAAACTAAAACTATAAAATTGTGTATTTTATTTCCGATCATTTATTTAACAGATAGTAAGGATTAATGCAATATTTTCTTATAATTATTTTTTCAACTAATATTTTATGGTTTGTGTTTGGTACGGTTTTCCCAGGTAGGAAAATTTATTTACTTGTCAGAGATGAAGTGGGTGTGCAGTGGTGTAGCTAGGATGGGTGACATCCCGGGACAGATGTAAAAGGTGTCAAGCCCCCCCCCCCTCCTCCTCCTCCTTTCCAATCTGTCATATTTTTTCAATCTCAATTCTACATTCTTATAAAAAGTAACCTTACTATTCCTTATTTACCTCTTGTCCTTCTGCATAAAAAAAACAGCAGAAGTGAATCATCACTCGACCCATAGTCTGCACAAGTCAATGCCGTGTCTATGCGTAGAAGAAAATTCTTTCTTTTAAAGTTTGCTTTTGTTACCCACTCGTTGAATAGGTTGGTTTTTGTTCCCTGGTGCATATCTTATTTAGACACACCATTCTGTATAAAAGAAAAAAAAAACTAGCTGTATTGCATCATGAGCTAAAAATCTCATTTTATTTCCTAATTAGTCTCCAAAATTTTATAAAATTGTATTTTTTATTTGTAAATAAAGATTTGGTGTCACCCTTTAGAGGATGACACCCGGGTAATTTCCCTAATCAAGGAGAATTTCTTTTACAGCTTGACTAAAATCTTAAAGATCAACGAGTTATGTGTCTCTATATTCAAAATCACCATGCATATTATGACAGATTACTTAAATAATTTGCTTTTTTAAAAAATATTTTATACTAAATATTATCAAATGTTTTTAATCAATTTTAAGTTTGATAAATTCACATGTTTCAGCTTTTTCTTTAGAACAATAGGTATGTTCATCAGCACAATTTTAAACCTATCAATACAAACGCAGGAATAGTGTTAAAAATAGAAATTATTTATATCCAATAATTTGAAACATTTAAATTAAATATATAAAGAGAGAATGTCATTATATTTTTATTAAAAAAGAACAATTTTTGAAGGAAAAAAACAGTTGGTTTAAACTTGGGGTGCACAATCTTTTCAAGAAAAGGGCCACTTACAAATATGCCTCGGTGGTCGAGGACAATACAGAGATAATTCAGTTTCGAGGAAGTGATCTATGGCCTATAATCCGATAAAAAATATAGTTTCAGAGGGGAGTAAGAAGGGCTTAATTTTGCTTACCCAATCAAAACTTCCAATTCAGTTATTAAGGATATATCAAGAGTTTTTACGTTTGTATATATATAGCACATGCAGCAAGGAATATTTTCAAGATGTAATAATATGCCTTGATTTTATTCACGAGATTAAATTTTGTTTTATTAGCAATGCCAAAAACAAGCTTCTTTGAAGGTTTAAAGGGGGGGGGGTGAGATCTCTAGCAACCAGGCTGTAGTTTCAATTTATCCACAAAAGGTCGCCATGACTAGAACTCACAACCAACTACATCCTGTCGATACTCTACTGAAAGCAAAGAGTAGCTGAACAAAATCCATCAGATGTACAGAACTTACGACTAAAATGAACAAAGGAACGAAAAACTGACCAACTGAAAAACTGACCAACCATCAATTTGATCTTCTGCTTATAGGCTGGATCAAGTCTTCAGGAGAGGTCTAATCAATCAGGATGTCGGACTCAGTCAGGGGTGCCCAGAGAGGGGTTTGATGACGCAAGATGCGTCCTATAACTTAGTTTGGGGGGGGGGGTAATTTGAGAAAAAGTGCATTTTCGGGGGGAGGGGATTTTAAATTCTTAATATTTCTTGTTTTTACTGTTAAAAAAAATCTTGATTTTTAATATCACTTTTAATTTTTTTCAACATTTAATTTCCAGAAAAGTCCCTGTATTTTCTTTCTTTAAATTCTAGATAAGGGCAATAAGAACTCATTCTGCTATACTCAACTCGCTATCTTTGTAAATCTTGATTCTTAAATTTCACTTTTAAATTTTTTCAACATTGAATTTCCAGAAATGTTTCTCTATTTTTTTTTCTTTAAATTCTAGATAAGGGCAATAAGAACTCATTTCATTATGCTTAACTCACTATCTTTTGATGGTGCAGTAGGTTATAAGTAAAATATATTTTACAATTGATATTCTGTTTAGGGGGGGGGTCAATGTTAAAGTATGAAGATTTTTTTTTTTTGGGGGGGGGGGTCACCACTGGAGTCAATAACCCTCTTAGTGAGATCATCAGCTTGTTCATTTAAGGGGATCCCCCGGTGTCCCAGAACCCAGCACAGATGAATTTTAGGGGAAAGACCCGCAATGCCCCGATCTTATGCAACCAAATTTAAAAAAAATTCTTCCGATTGTGGAGATTACTGCACCTTTTAGTTCACTAAACTGGAAGGTTCATTGTGGGGTTAGATCTAGCAGTGCTGAACTTAGCCTTCGAGTTTCGGACCAGAGTGAGGAAAGAGTTAAAGTTTATCTCCATCAATGAGTGCAGCTTGTTGTTATATCACGGCAGATCAACGGCCAATTATAAAGGGAACGACAAGGAGAAGACGGGTGGGATTAATAGTGACAGAAATGTCAGTTGGGAAGTGACCGTTGTCAAATAAATCTTCATCCACACGCAGCGTGGATCTTTATAACTAATCTTTTAATTACTAATAATAAACATTTGAAAGTAGTCTGATAAATAAAATATTCTTCTCCATAGCTATCCAAATAATAAATTTCAAATACTTCTTGAGATTTTGTTTCTTGAATGACAATTTGAAGTCAACATTTTTGGTCATAGATTCAGCAGATAACTAACAGGGGGGGAGGGGAAATCACTTATTAACATGCTATAAGTAGCATCCAATCTTTGAAAACTCTCTTATTCGACTTCATATTTTGATTTTAATGCTTAAGATAACCTCCCCAATTAAGATTGGGGATTTCTTTTACAGCTTGAAATCTTATGGATTGTGTTATGTTATTGCGTTAAATAATCTGCAGTTTTCAAAATATTAAGATATTTTCTATTAAATATTGAATATTTTTAATCTATTTTATATTAGATCAATTCACATGTTTGAAGCTTTTTCTAAAGAGAAATAAATATATTCACCAATGCAGACTGATTTTAATCCTATACCCAAAAAATGATCTAAACCTGCTACATCCAATGCTTATTGCTGATATAAAGTGTTAAAAATAGAAGTTATTTATATTCAATAATCTGACATACATAAATTATTAAGAAAAAGAGAAAATGTCATTAGATTTCTTCTGAAATTTTTTTTTTTTTTTTTTAATAAAAATACCAGTTGGTTCAAACTAAACCGTTGTTTAAACCAAAAGGAGTAAACAGTTGTTTAAACCATAGTTAAAACCAATTGGTTTAAACCGTGCCAACCCTGGTCTAATTGTTGTAGGTTCTATCTTGTATTATATAAATATGCAAATATATAGAAAAACAACTAAAAATCCACAAAAACCTGTATTGGTTGGATATTTGCCAGCGCTGATACATTTTGAAAGTAGCAACAAAGGTGAATTTTCAACAATATTTTATAATGTTGCTTTAAGAACTTTCATTTTAAATTTGTTTTTAAAATGGTGATTTATTGTATCAGATGTAACACCATGATTTAAACAAGCAGATAAGTGTAATCGCACAGGATTTATTTATTCTATTACCATTTTATTCATGATTGGCTGAATTTTCAGTAGTGTAATATTTATAAAGCTAAAATTTTTAGTGTATGGTTCATTTTATGTTTAGACTATGGATGGGAAATTTTATAAAACATTTAATCTGAAAGCTGCAAAATATTTTAATATGTTCATAATCATTCCTTAACATTATATTTATTGCTATTTAACTTAATTTCAATATTTTCTTTTAACACAGGAAGATGGTGATTTCATGGAGGAGTAAAATTCTACTGTGAGTGAGGAGTCAAATTCAACAATCTTATTTAATCTCAAGGATTTTCAAGAAAGTGTCTATTTTGCCTAAGATTTTAAAAGTTGGACAAACCAGTGGACAGATTACAATATGCTCTTTATGTATTTAATGTTTAATGCAAATGGACTGTTATATTTATAAAGGTCCTGTTAAAGATGTTATTGAAACTTGTTTATCTGATGTTGGAAAGAATTGTTATCAATTAATGTTAGGTTTATTTTGTCCTTGCTAAATAAAATGTTTTTGTTGTTAAATAAAATTAGTTTTTTTTCTTTCTTGCAACATTCTAAATTGCACATTTGGCTCTACTTTTGACATAAACTGCTGCAGTCTTATACTTTTATATTCATTTAAAAGTTAGTTGATTTAAGAAACATTGAATAAAATCAAAAATTAAATCAAAAATTCTTTATTAAGAAGAAGTAAGTTATTCTTGAATATAAATTCAAGTTTTAACAAATGTTTTAAATGATATAAAGAATAATTGCACATGGTCAATAAATCCATTTCTCAGTTATTTCTGCATTTAACTTCATACAATAAAATAACTGTCCATAATCAAAATTTTAGCTATACAAGTTTTTTAATGGCATTCCTCCACATTTCCCAATTGCAATGTGCTTATATAAATGCTATGGGTAACAATTATTTTATCTAACATTTCAAAGCCATTTCAGATTTCAAGCTAAACAATTAAAATATTTTTTTAAAATTTAGTCAGTTTAAGAAATATGATTTTGATTGAGATTTAAATCGAGGAATAATTACAACAATGTATCATGGGTTGATGTTTATCCATATAAAATATTTTCAATTTCAATTATTTAAACCGTGCACTGGCCATGTGTGTGGGGGGGGGATACTTTTTTAAATTTAGGTTTTATGTTTTTTAATACTTTCTTTTTCAAAACTGTGTCTGAAACTCCTATTAATATTTTAAAAAATAATAATTAACCAAAATTGCAAAAGTAAAAACTAACCCACTTACAGATCATCCTCAAATATTCTATGCCCCCCCCCCCCCCAAAAAAAAGGTAAACATTTTAAAATCCAAACAAGATATTTGAAAATAACTTCTGCATAGGATTATCTAAACTCTTAAGGGGAACAATCAGCTTCTGCCATTGTGGTGCTGAAGTTGAGTCGTTGGGCTGATATCAAGTTTATTTTTTCAATATTTTTTTAGTAAGATGCCTGAGATTGGTTTATTTGATTGAAATCGTAAATTTTTAATAAAAAAATAATTGTTATTTACAATTAAATCAGAAGCTAATGAAAAAATTAAAATTGTATATAAGCATATCTGAAGCTATAAGTATCATTGGAAAATATGTAAACTTGAAATTGCCCAAGAAAAGAAAGGAAAAATCCCATTAGCACCACAGCATCAGAAGCTGATATTCTGTTTAGTGTTGTTTGGGTGCTGTTGTACAGTTATGCAAATTTAGGCAGTTTGCATGAATAAGTGTTTTCAAATTTGCAATTTTGAGATCACCAGTATTTTTAATTTAATGAATATATGTACTTTTAAATTTAACAAAAGAAAATTCTGATGTTAAAAATTTCTGATTTGACAGAATAATAAATTATTCTGTCGAATTAAAAAATTCATGTAAGCTCTATTTAATTTTGTATAACGATTCAATTGCCTTTTCCCCTAAATTGACATAAAAAACAGTTTCATTGAATTAGAAAGAAAAAAAAATGTTTTTATGATTCATTAGAGAACTTTCAGTCATGTAAATTAGAATGTTTTAAGTCTTGTTAATTAAAGACTTGGAAGAAATATTGGAGAATCCATGTTACAGTTTTCCAATCTCTCTCTCTCTCTCTCTCTCTCTCTCTCTCTATATATATATATATATATATATATATATATACCCTTGTAATGTCAATAAACAGAAATTTAAATCCGAAATGAGAATTTAATTGCAACACTTGAAAATGTGGTTATAATTCCATGTTATATTGAATTTCATTGATAAAAATTAATCGAGGATTACTGAATTTAGTTTTAAATGATGTGATTTTATTTAGACGATTTAGAAATCGCTTGAAGATTTTTGTAATTTTAAGCAATTTTGCTTTTCTTAAGAGTGAATTTATTCAATTCTACAAATTCAAGGAGTTTTGGATTAACTCTTAAATGAGTTGATTTTATTCATGTATGAATTGGTTACAAATCGCCTAAGTGCTACTGGATTAAATCAAAAATGACAACATTTCACTCCAACTTGAATTGATAACAAATCGCTCAAGTGCTACTGGATTTGCCTTAAATTATTTCACTTCACTCAAATACGAGTTGGCTGCAGCTAACTCAAGTGCTACTCGATTTAATCCTAAAGACTTCATTTCACTCAAGTATGATTTGGTTACAAATCGCTCAAGTGCTACGAGATTCAGTCTTAAATGACTTCATTTCACTCAAGCATGACTTTATTACAAATCACTCAAGTACTATTGGATTTAACCTTTATTGATTTGATTTCACTCAAGTATGAGTAAAATAGAGATCACTCAATCATGAGTTGATTAAAAACAACTCATTTACTTGAGTTGTTTCAGCTCTTCTTGAGAAGGTTCCTTTCAACATGGGAAAAGAGTGGATTTCAGCTCAACTTGAGTTATTTCAGCTTTTTCGTTTTAAGAGAGCAGAAAGATATAGATCGGAGAAAAAGCGAAGTTTTTATTATATTGTTCTTCAACAAGGTCAATACGTATTTGTTCGATTCTAAGGGTTCCGCACTTAAAAAGTGAAAACAGAACCATTATATAATCATCTCTGTGTCTGTCTTTCGTAGACACTTTACACGTAAACTATGGAATGTGGAAAGTTCAAATTGGTGAAAGTGACAAATACTTTTGAATCACATACTTACAGATTATGAAATATACACAAATATATTTAGGAAAAAATGTAGAAGAACAAATTACTTTCTTTGAAAAAAAAAATCTTTTTTTTGTTCATCATACGGTATTGTGTGAAAGCTATCGTATTGCAAAACTCAAAAGTACATTTTTTTTATTTGAGGTATTATACTTTCAGAGATATGATAAAAAATGTAGTGCAAAAATATGTCCTCCCTGTCTATTTCCAAATCTACTGAAACTAAAATATTGAAAAAATTACAGTAGATGTTAAGTGAAACCTTGCAGGAAAACTATAGCCATTACCTTAGGCCATAAAGTTTTTGAGAAAACTGTAACACGCAAAATACGATTTATTGGCATTTAGTAAAAGTGTTGAGGAGCGCTGAAAGTACCTATCGTAGCAGAAACGTAAAAGCAATATTGATAATGAGTTTTGAAAAAAAATTGTCATTAATTAGCAGGTTATTAACTCCGCAAGACAAGGAAGTTTGCAGATAAATAATGACAGGATTGGCGTACTCTACATACCGTTGGCTGTTAAAGCCTAGTTAACAACTTTGAATAATAATATTTGTAATGCAATGTCCAGTAGCAGTATAAAATACGCGGCACAGAGCAAGGTGGTGTTGCTAAATTTACGACTCCTTACAAAGCGCACTTAGCTCAATGTCAATTTTAAACAAGGGTTTTTGTTATTTATGTATATTGTTTCTATGACAAATTTGCGTTATACAATGCCCAGTAGCAGTATAAAGGCAAAAAACGTAAAATTTTTAAAAACAGACTAATTCCATTAGATTTAATTACATTAATACTTTGGGATTCATGATTAATTTTCATTTAGTGGATATCTCAATATGCTTCCCATGTGTTTAAAAATCAATTAAAAATCTAAATGGAAAGACGTGGAGCTGATTAAAGTTGTCTTGCTACTTTGCAAACACTTTTTAAAGTTTATACAATGCCAAGAATAAACTTTGAGCAAAAGATTTGTTATTGCTACACCGTAAAACGAAAAAGAATATTACTAAGCTAAATTTATTTTTATGAAATGTGAAATGAAGTTTAAATACTTTTATTGTAAATACCGAATTAAGTTCATCTTAAACAAATTAGGACAAGATAAAAAAAAAAAGTTATACAGAATAGCTATATTTGATATTATTTAAGGTTCATATCTCTTTGAACATTTATATTACATTCATAATTTTGTAGTATATATAGCTATACTATACTAAACGCTACTTTGTATAAATTTTTATAAATTCTTATTATTTTTTTAACAACGATTTCTTTAATTAACACGGTTAACAAATCATATATTTTTTGTACAAAGCTTTATGAGATCGAGTAATACTCGCTCTTGGCCGTTTATTTTTTAAGCTAATACCAAACGCATTGAACGTGTTTTCGAAATTTACTTACAGTATAACTTTAAGAATTTACTTCAGATATCTTCCCAAATTCTTGTTACTTTTCTCTGAGGAAGCATACAATGTTATTGTGATCGATCATTTTTTTAAACGATGCAAAAAAGTAAAAATTTTACACCAAAATCATATTCACCTCTTGTGTGGTTGCCATTTTCACAATTACCAGTATTTTTTACGACCTAGAGTCCTTCCCTTAGAAATCTGATATCGGTTGTAGGTTTAGGTTACGAGAAAGAATACAGTTTTGTTGCTGTCGTCACTTGATCTGCAAGTTGCGAAGAGCTACATTTTTTGCTGTATCACTTTGTCACAGCTTCTTTTATTTTTAATGGAAAAATACTTTCTATTTTAATGAATGCAACACCATCAGAAAGTAGATGTGAAATGAACGGATATGTGTGTGTTTAAAAATTGCCTTCTTAACACGTTCGCTGCCGCTTACGTGAAGATGTGAGGAGTTAATGCCGAACTGTAGAAGTGGGTTTTTCCCAGAAGCCGATTTACTTTTTATAACAAAGAATCAGTGAAAGATTTTCCCGCGCCAGCGCGTGACTGGCTATTGGACAACACCTCACATCACGCGCTGGCGCGTGTGTGGTCCCTTAACATTAGCGCCATATCACGCGCTGGTGCGTGATCGGCAGCGAATGTGTTAATTTTTAAATAATAAAAACTCCCAATGAATTTTTAAATTTTTACTTGATGAAATTTTATCCCTATTTAAAAATAGTTAGGACTTACAGAGGCAGCTTTTAAAATTGCACATTATTCATAATTCATGTCTGTCTTCCGATGGAGAAAATGATATTTTAATAATTGTATGTAGTAATGAGCAAACTAATTTTCAAATTTTCCTTCAGAATAACATAAGACTTCCCGATCGTGAATTTATAATGAAGCTGGCTCTTAATTCGCGGGACGATGCAAGATCCAACGCAAGACTTCAAATAAAATAAAAATGTCACTGGAGGACACCCAACCATCCTCCTTACAGTTTGTAAAAATCAGGTTTGGGTTTTTGCCGGCAGAAAGTGGTTTCTGCCGTGCCAGTGGCAGAAAGTGGTTATAACCGGCAGAAACTGGCAACAACTGGCATAAAGACATTCTGTGACATAATCTGATTTTTTTTTTAGTAATATTAAATTTATTAAGTAGTTCATCCTTAAATAATTAGTACTTAAATAATTCAGTATAAATATATGCACACAAATAAAATATTTTGGATAGTTTTAATTAAAAAAAAATTTTTGATTTTTGAAAAATTGAGTAATGTAACAGATATTTCTTTTTTGTTACATATGCATGTGTAATTTATGTTTAAACAATTATTTTAAAATCTCAGTTTAAAAACCAAAATAGAAAACTATATGCAATGCTTATTTTAAATAAAGCACTGAAAAGAAAAAAATATATTTACTCAAAATATTTTTTTGTAATCTAACATGATTTAATAATAACATAATAAATAAGTAATAAAAAAACTCTCTCATAGAATTGTTATAGTGATATGTGGATCTAGTAATTCTTTGGATTTTGAAAAGATTTCATTTAAATACAGTATTCAAAAAAATAAATCTGACTTTTTTTTTTCTTTTTTATCTCATTTACAAAACAAATTGCAAAACCTTGCTTGAAAACAAAAGTAACAATATAATTGGCCTTGGCAAAATGTGGGAGTGGCTGAAAAATAAATGATATTGGCTGCTTAAATCAGGTGCACAAATCATCCAATCATAGAAGCTGTTAGCTATTTTTCCCCTTTCATATTAATTTCTTTACTTAGAACTAACTGCACTATGAGAATGAGAGTTATATTTTTTTAAGCTATTGGGGCTTCTGTTTTTAATTTAATAATGTCTGTGTCTAAAGGTGGTAGACCAATAAACAATAAGCAATAATAACTAGTTGGGGGCACTATGTTCAGAAAGAAATCAATAATAAGTTAATTGTTGAGTGCATCAACTGCAAAAAAGTTGTCAGTGCTAAGCCTTATAGAATGAAACAGCACTGGAAAAAATGTAAAAGTGGTGGTAGTAATTTTGAAAACCACCCTACTGAGGGTTTGAAAATAGATTATGAAGAATTGTCTTCTTTCTCACAAGTTAATTTAGTTCCACCTGCAAAAAAACTAAAAGAAAAAGAACCTGAAAATGAAAGAAATATTTTAGATTTATAAGATAGACCCATAGCTATAACAACACAAACCAGCATGAAAAGTTTTGTAATGAAAACAACTGCAAAGGAAAAAGATAGTTTGGATGTAGCAATAGCAAAATTCTTTTATGCTTGTAATATCCCATTCTTAGTCTCTGAGCATTCAACTTTTCAAAACATGATCAATTTACTGAGACCTGGTTATAAGCCTCCAAATAGGAAACAGTTGGCTGAAAATCTTCTAGATAAAGTACATACTGAATTGAAATTAGAAGTAGAAAAGAAAGTAAGTGGTACAAAAGTTACGGTTATTCAAGACGGCTGGAGTAATATACACAATATCCCTATTATTGATCATGCTATACATACTGGTACTGAATGTATCTTTATTAATTCTGTAAGTACAGGATCTTAGAAGAAAACAGCAGATTATTGTGCGCAGTTAGGAACAGTAGCAATAAAATAAGTGGAACAGGAATATAAATGTGAAGTGAAAGCTCTTGTAACCGATAATGAATATAAAATGGAGTCAATGAGAAACATTCATTGGAGTCATTGAATAACATTCATAATCTTATGTTTAAATTTTTAGCTCAATGGTTTACATATCAAATGTAAGTGTGAATTATGAATCATTGCTGAGTAAAGTTCTTATTTAGTACTGTTTCTTAGTTTCTGCCAGTTTTTTCCACTTACTGGCAGAAACCAGTTTCTGCCATGCCGGTTTTAACCGGTTTCTACCGCTGGTTTTAACCACCCCGGCAGAAACTTGCCAACCCTGGTAAAAATATTTCATTGATTCTCCTCAACCCTTTCAAGGTCAAAAAATTGTGTTTCTGTAGCTTTGAATTCTTATTTCGAATTTTCATAAAAAAAATGCAAATAAGAAAATAAAATTTAATATTTTTTTTACAGCTAAGTTATAAAAACAAAATTTGACAAAAATGCTCTGGAGTAACTTTAAATCAAGGTTTGGTTGTAAGGGAAATAATGTATCACACCGAACTTAAGGCAAGATTGCAAGCACTGCGCTAGAAATGGACGAAGGCTACCACTAAATTTTAATAGCATTTTTTGCCTTATTTAATGCCACAATTTCTTAGGTTCAAAAAGGCAAAAAATTCTCCTACAATTTAGTGGTGAAAATTCGTCCTTTGTGACTTGAGTCGCTGTCAAGGGGTTTTAAACGAGCATTTAGGAGGCGTAGCATTTTAACAGATGAAAACGACAAAGAATTTTTGTGACATTGGCGACATAAATGTAATAGTTCTTTTATATAAAAAAAAGTTTAAAAAACTCCCAATATTTTTAGAAAATTCGTAAAAAGTATTAAATATATAGAAAAGCAAGATTGGAATTACTTCGGAAAAAAATATTTTGTAATAATGTCTTAGAAATCTGATTTGATCCATTCTTATTGAATTATGAACTGATAACTGAAATACTGTTTATTTTGATTAATTTAAATACGATATTTTAAAAATAAAGTTTAGTGCTTTTAATTCGTCGAATTTTCCCCTAAGTTCAATCTGTCACAAATAAAGTAAAATACTTGACTTCCTCCGGATGAAGAAACAGGTTCTGGAGTTAAGCTTTTGTTTGTGTCAGCAGCCGTGAATGACGCCTTAAAACTGAATAATAAAAGATTGATTAAATTAATTAAAATTCTTTTAAATTTACGACGGACTAAACTAATTTCATCAGACCATTAAATTTTTTTTTGTTATGTTTTATTATATACAGCATAAATGCAATTCCAGATTTTGATTTTTGCTCAAGCATGGATTTATTCTTTCTTTTTATGAAATAAATTTATTTTATGTGTCAAATAAAAGTAGTACATTGCATCTTTTTAATTGTTTTATTTTTGTATTGTTAGTAAAAAAAATGCTTAATTTAAAAAGAAGCGCTTAACGATTCTTCAAAATTTGGTTATTTTCTTTTATTTTTACTAACATGGGTTTTTTTATAGATAGTGTTAGTGAATCTGATTCATGGAAGTACCACAAAGATTTATTTTGTAAGATTTTTAAAAATGCAATATTTTATTAAAAAATGCTTTAGATTAAAAAAAAAACCTGCGGGCATAGATTGTATTAGTTTTTTCCTCAATTTTCTCAAAGGAAAAAAATGAAAAAAAGGAGTAGAAGAAGAAGAAAAAACTACTTTTGTTTAATCGGAAAACTATAAGTATCAAAGTGTATACTTTTTCTGTATTTTGTATTTTTTTGTATAAAAGTTCATATTATTTTGCTTTATTTTTTTCCAAAAGCCATTGCAGCAAAGTTACTTACTTTTTAATCTAATTTTCCTGGTCATATAAAGAATAATTCCGGTTGTTTTACATTAATTTATAGATAAGAGCATAAAAACACAGTTAATACATCTTTTATTCTAATTTTTTTTTATGAAAATGTCATTTTCGTTATAAAAGCATTTTATAAAAACATCAAACTACAAGCATAGTTATATATTTTTTAATTTTGGACTTTCATGTTTAATATTGATAATTCGGGTTCTTTTTCTTACAAGAATTCATGAAAGCATGAAAACCCAATCATTGTATTTTGGAGCTTTTATTTTTTGCTCGCGTTTTCCTTGGATAAATATGAGAATTTATACCTTTCTCCCTTTAAAAGTCTTTTAAGAATCCATCATTGTTTATTTTGATTAGATTGAATAAGGCAGTTGTAAAATAAAATTGGGTGCTTCTAATTCGTCGAATTTTCCCCTAAATTCAAATCTGTCACAAAATAAAGTAAGATACTTGATTTGCTCCGGATGAAGAGACATGTTCTGGAACTGAGCTTTTGTCTGTGTGAGCAGTCGTGAGTGACGCCTTAAAACGGAATCGTAAACGATTGATTAAATTAATTAAATTATTTTTGTATTTACGACTGACTAAATTAATATCACTGGACCATTAAAATTTCTTTGTCATGCTTTATTATGTACAACTTAAATGCAATTACAGAAACTGTTTTTTCTGAAATAAATTGATTTTATATGTCAAATAAAAGTAACGTCGCATCCGTTTAATTGTTTTATTTTTATTGTCAGTAAAATAAATGCTTAGTTTAAAAAGAAGTGCTTAATGATTCTTCAAGATTTGATTGTTTTATTTTATTTTTATTGACATGGATTTTTTATAGATAGTTTTAGTGAATCTGTTTCATGGAAGAACCTAAAAGATATCTTTTGTAAGATATTTAAAAAATGCAATAACTTCTTCAAAAATGCTTTAGATAAAAAACAAGTTGGAAATTGCCCGTGAAGCGTAGCAAATGAGGTGCGTTCTTACTTCAACGAAATTTGAAAATATTCTGATCTTGCTGTTATAGTATACAGTATAGTGGTTGAAATCTTTTCTGTGTTCCTATAAATACTATCTGCTTTTTATTATATAGGGAGTAATTTGTAATAAACCGCAGCAACGTATAGCAATTTCATAAAATATGAAATAGTGTAACATAATTAAAACACGCCCCAAACAATATTTCCCCGTATACCATAATGCAGTGTTATACTTTTGAGTAGCCCTATAAAATAATAATAAATAATCTCTGTATCATAAATTGGGCAGAATGTATATTTTAGTATCTACTTCATAGATTCATGTCAATTCTATTATATTCGAAAGAGTGTAACATGATTAAAATGTACTTGAAACTATTTTTTCCTATTGACCATAATGTGATGGAATATTTTGATTGTCCCTGTAATTAAACTACACGTACGATTTTCATAAAATTTTATTTCACGCGACAAAATTATGCAACAATTATATATTTTAAATCTCAAACGATTTGGTTGGGTATTTTTGGTGCATTATATGTGGACAGACAGACGGACCGACGAACAGACTAAACCATGAGAATAACTTGGTGTATCCCATGCAACGTATATCAATTTCATAAAATATTAAATAGTTTAATACTATTAAAATGCGTACCAAATAATGACTCAATATATAACTATGCAATGGAATATTTTTGCGTGGCCCTGTAAATCAATAAGAAATATTATTTGCACCACAGACTGTGCAGAATGTATATTATAGTATATACTTTATAGATGCATATGAACTTTATTATGTTCGAAAGAGTGTAAGATCATTAAAATGCGCTTGAAACTTTTTCCCCCTTTGACCGTAATGTATCGGAATCCTTTTGATTGTCCTTGTATTTGAACTATTCATCCGATTTTTATAAAATTTGAAATGACTTGACAAAATTATCTAATGATTATATATTTTAAGTTTCAAACGATTCGATTGCGCAGTTTTTTGTTATATGTGGACAGACAGACGGACAGACGGACTGACAGACGGACAACTATAGGTCCTACATATTTACATAATTACGAACGCACCTAAAAAGCAGAACGCATAGATGTTATTAGTTTTTTTCCTCTCTACTTTCTCAAATAAAAAAAAAATAAAAAAGAGAGAGAGACGAAGGAAAAAACCCCTTTCGTTTATTTGGAAAAGTAGAACCGTCAAAATATGTATTTTTTTTGTATTTTGTATATATTTTTTGGGTATACAAATAAAAGTGCTTGTCCTTTTGCTTTAGTTTTTTTCCCAAAAGAGTTAATTGCAGCGAAGTTACTCCATTTTTTGGCCCTAATCTTCCGGTGCATAAAAAGAATAATTCTGGTCATTTTGTATCAATTTATGTATAAGGGCATAAAAACACTGCAAATCCACTTTTTATTCTAAGTTTTTATTAAATAAAAATGTCATTTTCATTACGAAAGAATTTTGTAAAATCATCAAACCGTATGCAAAATTGCTTTTTTTTAAATTGTAAACTTTCATGTTCAATTTTGATAATTGGGATTCTTTTTCTTTAAAGACTTTATGAATTCATGAAAACGCAATTATTGTATTTTGGTGCTTTTTTTGTCGTGTATTTTTATTGTATATATATATATATGAATTTAAACCATTACGTCTTTTGTTATTATGCTCCTGTTTTGAATAATAATTAAAAAAAAGATAATTCATGTCACGATCCTTTCAAAGGAAATAGTCAGATATGGCAATCTCAAAACTTCCTTTTATCTTATAATGTTAATAAATCAGATAAATAAATCAAAGAATTTTTGTGAAACAGGCGACATATAACCGTAAAAATTTCTTTCATAACACAAAAGTTTAAAATATGTTATAAAAATTGCATAGTAATCAAAGTTCAGATAAGCAATATTGGAATTACTTTGGAAAACAATGTTTTACAAATAATATCTTAAAAAAAAAAACCAATTTGATCCACTATTGTTGAAGTACAAATTGATAGCTGAAATGTTGTTTATTTTGGTTAATTTGAATAAGGCATTTATAAAATAGAGTTGAATGCTTGTAATTTTCAAATTTTCCTCTAAGTTTTAATCTGCCACAGAATAAAGTAAGATACTTGATTTACTCCGGATGAAGAAGCATGTTCTGGAACAGAGCTTTTGTTTGTGTGAGCAGCCGTGAGTGACGCATTAAAACGGAATCGTAAAAGATTCATTAAATTAATTAAACTATTTTTAAATTTACGATTGACTAAATTAATTTCATCGAACAATTAAAGCTCCTTTATTATGTTTTATTTTTATACAGCATAAATGCAATTGCAGAAACTGGTTTTCTTTCAAGCATGGTTTCATTCCCTTATTCCCTTATTTTCTGAAATAAATTTATTTTATGTGTCAAATAAAGATATGGTGCATCCAAATAATTTTTTATTGTTAGCGAAGTAAATGCTTGGTTTATAAAGAAGTGCGTAATGATTCTTCAAAATTTGGTTAATTTATTTTATTTTTACTGGCATGGACTTTTTACAGATAGTGTTAGTGAATCTGATTCAAGGAAGCACCAAAAACTTTAATTTTGTAAGATTTTTATAAATGTAATAATTTTTTCAAGGATGCTTTAGATTTTAAAAAAAGGCGACACGTATAGATTGTGTTGAATTTTTTCTCTTAATTTAAAAAAAAAAAGTTTATTTGAAAAATTATTATTCTATTTTGATGGTTTTTATTTTCCCCTGCGTTTTACTTGTAAAAAATACGAGAATTAATATCATTTTCTCCTCAAAAGTCTTTTGTTATACTGCGCATTTAAAAAAAATAATAATAAACAAAGATAATTCATGTCATGATTCCTCCAAAGAAAGCTATACAGATGTGGCAATCCCAAAATTTCCTAGTATCGTATACATATTAACACTTTCTGAAAAATGCAGCATAGCATAGCGCCACCTGTTAGGTGGTTTACACCAAAATCTAGTCAGCAACAACTTATATCAACTTCTAATTGAATCTGAAGCTAAATGAAAATCCACTCATTAGTTTTTGAGATAGAACTATTGTAAAATCTCTGAAAATTTATGAATAACAGAGCCATCTGTTGTTTGATGCGCACATTGATTTGATGACAATTGTTTGTCATTAAGCGGAAAGTTGCCATATTTGGACCACCACTTTAAATGGATCGTTGCCGTTCTGCTACTAATTAAAGAAAAAGAAGCTGTCTACCATCGAAATCCTATTCATCAGAATATCTTCATTTATGATTATAAGAAGCACCATCCTTCATCGTGTTATTTTTTGGTAATTAATAAAAAAAGCGAAAATAACGACTTTAAGGTAATTTATTCCTTTTAAACGTAAGATAATACTTTCTAAGATAAGTTGTCCTGTTTTCATATATATATCTAAATTCATCGTTTTATTGCGGACATTTTTCACGCTGATTTGTTCACTTTTGTTTTCGTTCTTAGTCTCGAGATTATGATTTTAAAAAATGGCGCAGTTGCCTTAATTAAACCAATTTAAGTTTCTTAAATTGGACCATAAATTTGAAAAGCAAAAAATGAAATTCGAGAGCTATAATCTTTGGACACTATTTTTGTTTTACTTTTTAATATTTTAGAATGAGTTACTATGCTCTTGCAAGTTTTTGAATATCTTAATTAAATTTTGTTTTTTATATTTGGATAAATTTTTTAGTACAATTTAGGTTAATAAACATAAAAAATATCTTTAGAAATCGTTCTGTCTAAATGAGACACGATTCACCATAAGTTTGTCACATTTTGGTTCCATTTTACGTTTTACATTTTAATAAATAAATACATATTTTATTATACAGAAAATTATTGAATACCTATCTTTAATTCAAAAAAACATCTTTTACAAAAACGGAATAAATATCTGTAATACAATCCTACAATCTGCGACTGCCCTTTTTATGTGAGTTTTGTCTCATATACAGGGTGTTTCGCTACCAGAGAGACAAACTTTGAGGGGTGATAGTAGACATAAAGACAAACATTATTAAATAGGAAACCATGGGGCTCAAACGTCATCTGTAGGAGCTAGGGGCCATTAAAGTTTAAGGTCCAAAAATTCAAACGCTGATAAAAATTCGAAAAAAAGGTCGATTTGTTTGCGATTTTCTCTAAAATCATTCTTTATATCACGATTTTTTATTTTTTAATTTTAAAGGTTAAGTTAAAGAATTTTCGATAGAGGGCGCTTTAGACTTTAGAGTAACGAACAAATACTTTTTGCCGTTCTTTTGTGGATGGGGTTGAAATTATTCTAAAGTTTAGACTTTAACTTAAATTTTAAGCCCAAAATCGGAAACATAGGGATCGGTTAACTAGCGAAAATTTAACTGTGAACCGAGGGGGAGATTTTAAACGCTCATAAACATTGGACAAACTAATCGATTTTGTTGCGGTTTGTGTGTAGGTCATTCCCTTGGTAATTATTTTATTCAAAATGAAGTACAGCTTTCATGTTCTCATTTTTTTGATAGAGGGCGCTTCCAACACATGTCCGACATTTCAATGGTATTACTCCTGGATGTTTTACTACCAGACCACCATACTTCTAGGAAGTGTAAGGGAGGCAAAGACGACTCTGAATCACACAGGAATGTAACGTTGAAAATTGCTTTTTGCATGTTACGTTTAAAAAAAGCAGAGAAAAAACAACAGAAACAAGCAGAGAAACAGCAACATGTTAAAATGACAGAACAAAGTTTATTTAAAGGTTTTAGTGCAAAAAGTGTTCGAAATTACGACCAGAAAAGTCCGGGAAACTTGACAGCGACAGTAGATGGCGCTGCGATTTTCTTGCGGTAGATGGCGCTGAACGGTAATGCGCGTGAAAGTTTCTCTCTCGTTGCGCAGCTCTATGTGGTTCCAGCACGATCGGACTCTTCCACATTTTACCAATGATGTTCACCGATACCTCAACGTAACATATGGACAGCGGTGGATAGGTCGTGGTTGCCCGGTTTATTGGCCTGACAGATCACCAGACTTATCAAGTATGAGCTTCTTCTGCTGGATTCACATGAAAAGTTGGGTGTATGAGGATCCCGTACCATCAATTAAAGACTTAGCAGCTCGTATTTCTGTAGCTTCTGGAAATCTATCAAAGATTCTAGGAATCTTTCAAAGCATGAGGAATTGCATGCAACGCCGCTGTCAAGCATTTCGAATTACTTCTGGTCGTAATTTCGAACATCCTATCTAGTAAAACCTTTAAATAAACTGTTTTATGTCATATTAACGTGTTGCTGTTTCTTTGCTTGTTTCTGTTGTTTTTTCTCTGCTTCCTTTAACCATAACTCGCAAAAAAGACATTTTCAACGGTACATTCCTATGCGATTCCGAATCGTTTTTGCATCCCTAACACTTCCAGGAAGTATGGTAGTCTGGTATTAAAACACCCAGGAGTAATGCCATTGAAATGTCGGACATGTGTCGGAAGCGCCCTCTATGAAAAAATAAAGACACAACAGCTGTACGTCATTTTGAATAAAATAACTACCAAGGGAATGACCTACACGCAAACCGCAACAAAATCGATTAGTTTGTCCAGTGATTATGAGCGTTTAAAATCTCCCCCTCGGTTCACAGTTAAATTTTCGCTAGTTAACCGATCCCCATGTTTCCGATTTTGGGTTTAAAATTTAAGTTAAAGTCTAAACTTTAGAATAATATCAACTCCATGCACAAAAGAACGGCAAAAAGTATTTGGTCGTTACTCTAAAGTCTAAAGCGCCCTCTATCGACAATTTTCGAACTTAACCTTTAAAATTAAAAAAATAAAAAATCGTGATATAAAGAATGATTTTAGAGAAAACCGCAAACAAATCGACCTTTTTTTTCTAATTTTTATCAGCGTTTGAATTTTTGGAGCTTAAACTTTAATGGCCCCTAGCTCCTACAGAAGACGTTTGCGCCCCATGGTTTCCTATTTAATAATGTTTGTCTTTATGTCTACTATCACCCCTCAAAGTTTGTCAGTCTGGTAGCGAAACACCCTGTATAACTGTTAAAACCTAAATGACACGTCTGTATCCTTAAATATGACAATACATTTCATTTATGCCAATTTATCTGAAGAAAAATATCATTTAACCTTGCAACAGAAATTGTCTTATAGCTGTTATTAACGGTCTTCAAGGTTACTTAAAAAATAAATAAAAATAAAAATAAACAAATAAAAAGCTTCATTAAAGCATAGGATACAGTTGTAGTATTAATTTTATCTACCGGATTATTATAATTTAAAATAACTTATTCTGATGTTACTAATATTAGTAAGAGTTACAAACGAAACAAAATTTCACAAATGTTTATATTAAACTCAAAATTTCAAGTTAATCATTGACAAAGGATGATGTTTGTGAGATGGTTAATTGCAGTTAATGGTTAAATACTTGTCACGAAAAACATAATTTAAAATTCAAGAGTATCTCGTCGCAAATTAACCTGTAACTTCCACATTATCACGCAGTTTGCAAATCGGTAACTTCAATTGTGTATTTTTCTATTGGCAATATAGTGATAGTGAAATTTAACTCACGATTCCTACATAAAATTTAATAAGGAATTAATTTCGGAAATAAAATATTTTTTGGTCCAATTTTGGAGATTGGAAATCTAACTTACACGACCAGTAGCTGAATTTGGGCCACTTTTGAGAAAAAAAATTAAACTTAAATAAAACTTAAGATTTTGAAAAAGAAAATTTTATAAAGAATTATTTTGTTACTAGTTGAAGAGATTGAACACGTGCATAGATATTTTGCAGATATTTTAAAAAGGAAGTGAGTTAGAGCTAAAATAGGTGAATAGATCCAAATTCAGCTACTCACCCCTATTTTGAACAACCCATTTTGACGCAACCAATTTATAAGAAAATTTAGATATACTTACTTGAAGGTGTGCGCTCGAGATGGTGATGATTTAAAACAACAGAGCTCTCACGGTTATGGTTACAATAAAAACATTTCGAAAATTTTCAGTAGCAACAGGCTTTTTTTTTCATGCGCAAATTCACCTGCACGTTGAAAATCCCCAACTAGCGTTGAAATAATACACGTACAATGCAAATTGCTGGCGTAAATCACTTGAAAAAAGACCATTACCAGCAAGAAGAAATGGCTACATGACATGTTTTTCAATAGTCGATTTTTTTAAAACCTTTATGAACTGAATACTGTTGTACGATTTGATTTAAAATGTGATTTTTGTGTTGCGTTTCTGTATTATTTTACATAGTTAAAGCAAAAATGCAATAATTTATTTTAAAATGCTGAATATTACGTTGCACAGAAACTAGTTGCGACTGGAGTACCAAATTATAACACGGGCAATTTTAGCATTTCGTGTATCGTTTTAACGCCATTTATGGTTATCCAATACGCTGATGAATTTGCATATGAAAAAAATGGTTGGTGCAATTAGAAAATTTTGAAATTTCTTCACTCTAATTGTAACTATGCGAAATCTATTGTTTTAAACCTGATGCTCTCGAGCATCAACCTTCAATTAATCAATCTGAAATTTTCTTTCAAATTGTTGAATAGTTAGGTCGCTAGGGGTACATATATCAGTGAAGTTTTTTTATGACCATCCTATATCTCTGTGAGTATGTATGACTAGATTATATGGTGTGCGCTCTAAAAAGTTGGTGTATTATTAGTGAGCATTTCACAGCCGGAAGAATATTTTATAGTTAAAATACTATTGTCTGATACAGAACAAATATGAAAGAAATTTCTGAACTTTTAGCTGTAGAAAATACACACATAAAAATGCTGAAAGTTGGTTTAAGATTATTGTTTTTTAATTTGTAATTTTGGCACTTCTAGGTTATCCCGTCGACCAATTTCGCCAAATTATACAAATAACCAAACTAATAGCGAAATTATTCATGTTGACATAGTTTTTATTTTAAATAACGAAAAAACAAATAATTAGTAGAATATTAATAAAAATATTAATAAAAAGTCGAAATAAAAATCACTTAATGTTATTTTAAACACGTGAATCACATTTAATGTCATTGAATGTGACATTCACGACCATCCATTATTGGCATTTAATCTTATAGTTTAGCGATAATTTTTTGGTCGACGGGATAACCTAGAAGTACGGTAATTTTTTTAACCCTGTTTTTTAAAAATAAAATATTTTTTCTAAAGGTTAAAAATGACATATTTTTTGCATTATCATTCATCAACATCATATATAAATCATATAATATTTTCAAATACAACGCATGAAAATCTATCTGTCTAGCAACTACGCATTACTGCTAAATATATACCTTTTTATGCACAATATGTATTAAAAAACAAAAAATAAGTTAAAATCCTGTTCAATTTTAATCCGACGATGCCTAAAAGTATTGCTTTGAAAAATACTTAGAAAAATAAACAAACTGAAAATTATTGTTTCTGCATAACATACTGTCAAATAATCTATTTAAAACAAGAAAAGAAAAAAAAAATAATATCTTTAAGTTTAAAATTTCTGATGTTTCTAAACAAAAGTTAGGGACACCATATCAGACAATAAATTGTAAGCAAAATTAAAACACACATGCTCCAAAATAGCTACTGAAACAATTTCCAGCTTACTGGAATTCTTATTCGTATCTAGTGATGATTAAAAAAAATTTCGGTCAGATCGCATCCAGAAGGACCCTTTTCTTATTTATTGACGATAACACACACAGACAACTACAAAACACATAAACATAAATTTAATATAGCAAAAAAAATACGAAAGAGTTACATTTTCTCTCTCGTCAATATATTTCGAGCAAGCTTCTGCCTTCAGCAAAAGGATTACATCATTGGGTGTTGCGCGGGCACAGTGGTGCCAAAATATCTCTTCCCATACTTGTCTTGATCGCAGATGCTATGATTTCGTAAGATGCCCACCATGGAACATATGGGTGTTCATCACAAACTAAATACATCACTTTAATACAAATATGAATATAAATATAAAATACTATACATACTTCAAAGACTAAACACTTTATAATTAAACTACAACTAAAATAAAAAAAACAAGATTACTATATAAAAGTCAATCAATTAAAACTTCCATATGATACAAAGCTGTACTGGACGTCTGGGAATAGATTTCTCAATTCTTACTTCATAGACTCCCAACTTGCAATTTCTTACAGGAAATAATTCAATAATTTTTCCTAAACTCCAGAAATGTCTGCGTAATTTATCATCTTTGATTAGTAAAATGTCATCTAATTTGAATTGAAGAAAATTAATTTTGTTTGAACTTAAATCAGCAGACCTCAAATTTAACAAGCGTCCCCTTTCCATCTAGTGCAACACAAGCGCATTAATTTTTCACGATAGTTATAAGATCTAATTAACTTTTTCCTGGAAGAGATACTCGAGTCAAGCTGAAGCCGAACTGGAAGCAAGGAAGATAATCTTCTCCCAATTAGGAAGTGAACAGACGTTAATGGTAGCGGGGTCTTGACTTTCTTGCGAGGCATATGTTAAAGGTCGAGAATTGACCATGCCTTCAATTTAAACGAAAACAGTATGTAGTTCACAAACAGTTAGCGATGATTTTCCGAGTGTTTTTCTTAACGCAGTTTTTTTGGTCCTTACCATTCGTTCATAAAATCCTCCCCCCTTCCCCTGATATGAATGTGACAAGTGTGATACACGCTATTCCTGTTTCTTCACACGACTTTACGGAACACCGGTGTATAGTGTATATCCCAGAAATTAATAATCCAAGAGTCTTCGACGAAAAAAAGTTTAATTAGAACATGTAGGACAGAACGACGTCACAAATACAGATGAACACACAATTAAATATCGGTAACTATTCGACATCTCCTTCAGGTATTTTTACATAAATCCTTCGAAAACATCTAAACATCGTGCCAGTAGCACACCCATATTCCAATGGGGGAATATTTAAAATCTTTTTACCTGCATCAAAACATTCGCAGGTCTACCTATTACCTCGGCATACACACCTCTCTCTGTTCGTACCCCCTCCACTCCCAACTCTCTCTCTCCGTCCGCTCGTCACGTGACTAAAAGGCGGCGCCGTTGAATAAAACATCATCAGTCATTACACCCCCCACGCAAGATTGAAAATACGGTACACACTTATTTTTAATCTGAAATTCGACTGATGATGTTACACTATTTAACAATGGTTACCCAAATTACAATATATATATATATATATAAAATAATACAGCAAATACAACCGTATCCGGAGAAGATGCATCTTCCGGGGTTCTTCCTATCTGCTAACATAAAATAGAATTAAATTAATACTTCATGTACACAATATAACATACAATTAACACAAGGCAATACACAAATACTTAGTAAACATTAAACAAGACACTAATAGCTGCTGAAAACAAAATATATATATATATATATATATATATATATATATATAGTACACCAATGTCCACGGAATGTTCAATCACTGGGTGCTTCAAAAGTTTTTGAATGTTCTATATAGTGTCCAAGCGAGATAATGCATCAGCATTAATTAGTTTGGCACCCGGGAGGTGCGAAATCGTAATATCATACTTTTGTAAAGCTAATGCCCATCGCTGCAGCTTTGAAGATTGAGGGGCATTTTTGGTAATAAAAGTTAATGGATTATGGTCCGTAATAAGTTCCACAGGTGAACCGAAAATCCAAGTTTCAAACTTTTTCAAACTCCAGATCACTGCATAGGCCTCCCTTTCAATCGTTGCCCATGCCTGTTGAGCTTTGGTGAGCTTTTGACTGGCGTAACTTACCGGATACACTACTCCATCTCTTCTCTGCGATAAACAAGCTTCGTTGCCGATTGCAGATGCATCACACTCTATGATGAAAGGTAACCCGATAACGGGAGTATGCAAACTGAGCGCTTCAATGAAACCTCTTTTTAACTCGTTGAACGCCTGGTCATGCTCTACTGACCAGCACAAATTCTCTGGGCTGTCCTTTTTTGCTGTCCTTTTTTGTCCTTTTTATTCTGTTTCAGCATATTTTGGTATGTAGTCTCTGTAGTAGTTGCACAATCCTAAGACACTTTTTAGTTGCTTCTTGGTTTGAGGCACAGCTAACTTACGAATGGCCTCCACTTTTTCCGGATCGGTCCGATGGCTGCCGGACCCAATGATATGACCTAAATATTTTATATGGGGTTTTTCAAATTCACATTTCTTCAAATTTACTGAAAATTGTAACTGTGATAGTTTGGAAAATACCTTCTCTAAATGCACCAGGTGTTCCGCGAACGTTTCGGAAAACACTGCTATATCGTCGATATATGCTCTGGCGAAGTCCTGGTATTCGGAAAGCGCTCTGTTGATTTCCCGTTGAAACGTCGCAGCACCATTCCTGAGCCCAAAAGCCATGACCTTGAAGCGATATTGAGCTCTGTGCGTCTTAAAACAGGCTAATTTTTGACTCTCTTCTTCCAATGGTATGGCCCAATAGCCTTTGAGTAAGTCCAAAGTGGAAATAACATTCGCCCTGCCAATATTAAATAATAGATCAGTAGAATTTTCCATAGGAAAATCATCAACCTTGGTGACTGCGTTCAATGTCCGAAAATCTACGCACAGACGTAGAGTACCATCTTTCTTCATCACGCACACTACCGGATGCGGTGCTTCTTCATCACTTTCCTCAATCAAACCTAATTCTAGTAATTCTTGAATTTGTTTGTCTACTTGAGGTTTTAAGGCCTCTGGAATTCGATAAAAATAAGGTTTCTTCTTCTCATTATCATTTAACCTTATTTTGTGTGCACCAACTTTTGCTATTTGTATTTTCTTTGAAAATAATTCTTTATATCTAAACAATAAATCTAACACCTTTTCTCTTTCTACGTCTTCTAAATGATTTAAATTTACTTCTTCGATTTTGAAATAGTTCGAGTTATCCTTTGTACTAGGGGTGGGATGGACTTCCCCTAATTCTTCTTCATTCTCAAAAATCACCCCCACTGCTTGTATCCTAGGAGCAAATTTCCTTATCTTATTCACCTGAACATTTTTAATGTTTCCGATCGTTAACCTGACTTTGTAAGAGTCGGGATTACACCGCGCCACTATATCGGCAGGCCCTGTCCATCTAGCGTAAAGTTTATTACTAGAGTCTGGGATTAATAAATATACTTGCTCCCCCGGTCTAAATTCCTTATAAATTGTCCTTCGATTCGCATACTTCGCATAGCGCCCTGTTTGACCTCCGCTACTAGTGAAGCTTGTTCCGCCGCTTTTTCTAAGTTAATTTTTAAATCCTGAAGGTATTCGGTGGCACTTTTCTCGAGATTTATAGGAAGTGGAATTTCGCCCGACCATGTATATTTTAATACCGCCAATGGCCCCCTGGCCTCCCTTCCATACATCAACTTAAATGGCGACACCCCCGTCGTACAATTAGGAATCTCCCTATGCGCAAATAATAAATAAGGGATGTGTTTATCCCAATTTTTAGGATCGCTCCGAATGATATGGTGCAACATGCGTTTCAATAACTCATTATACCGTTCAACCAATCCCGAACTTTGTGGATGTCCCGGTGTTGCAAATCTAGGAGCCGCCCCTAGCCTAGCATGAAATTCCTGCATTAAACCTGATACAAAATTTCCCCCCTGATCACTCGCTATTACGCAGGGTATCCCTGTCCGTATAAATATTTCTAACAGCGCATCACAAGTAGCTTTAGCCAAAATTGTTCTTAACGGAACCGCCTTGGGGCCACCTACTGTGTTGGTCAACCAAAGTACATATTGATGTCTACGCGCTGAGTGTGGTTCAATTTTTTCAATTATATCAATATTTACAACATCAAATGGGAGCTCCGGTCTTTCAATCAGAAGAAGCGGTATCTGATCACTGGCCCTCTCCCGGCTTCGCAATTGGCAGTCCTTGCACGATTTACAATACTCTTCTTCATCCCGTGACACGCCTGGCCAAAAAAATGAAAACCGAATTCTTTCTTTCGTTTTCTTTATACCGAGATGGTTCGCAAAAATTGATTCATGTGCAATCTTTAAAATTTTCTCCCTCCTAATTTTAGGCACTACTAATTGCATGACTTGATCTCCAGAAACCTTTTCCCTATGATAAAGTAAATTATCCACCATAACAAACCCATTTTTCCCTTGTTTAGCATCTTTAAATGCCTCCTGTAAAGATTCGCAATTTCTTTGTTGCTCCCTGTAAATGGTCGTTTCCGAATACTGATTCGAATTTAAATCCTCACACTCATTTTTCGTTCCAATACAATTAATAATCAAATTCTCTTCAAAAGATTCATTTTCAATCCGCAAACATAAATCTTTATCACTCGTATTTTGTTCTTTTTTCTTTTCCCCCGATATATTTTCATCCCCCCTTTCCGATTCCGTCTCATTTGTTGGTACCACACTGTCGGCTAATCTTTTCCTTTCTCCAATTTGCACCGATTGTAATAATTCATAAACCTTCGGAGTAATAATACATGACCCACATAATTTATCTGTCACTGCAAATAATACATCCACACTATTAAAGAAACAATTTGATTCACTCATTTTAATGATACCGGTAATGTTAAAAGGTCAGCTGTAATCTGCTCATCAAAAGCTGAAATCAACTGAATTGATGAATTTTCATTATTTTTAAATGATTCTGGTATTTCATTCGAATTTATAACAGGAATCTCAGCGGCGCTGTCAATTAATGTTTTTATTTTTTGTTTTCCCACCCAAATTTCATCGTATTGCAACGGTTGAGTACTTATTGCGTCATTTTCAAAACATAAAGCTGTCACTTTCGCAATCAATCTTTCGTCTTTATTCTTTCCGGTAGAATCTTTTTTCATTTGATAATGAGAATTTCCCGATCTGTCTTTTTCTTTATTATTAGGATAAAAACGCAAATGAACGATTTGACGGCACAATTTACAAACAGACTTTTTCCTATCATTACGCAAATTAAAATTATTTCTTAGATGAGGTGGAATATATTTGCCAGATGCAGAATCATCAGAACCGCGACAATTTGTCGATTTATCATATAACTCAGAAAATGTTCTACCTTTTGAAGTAAACCAGTTATCGCATAATTCCGCAATCTCCCGCGCTTTCAACCAATTATCTAATTGTTTTATTTTGACATAGCTTCGCGCTTCTGCGTCTAACGCGTCCATTAATTTATGACTAACTATTAATTCATTAAGTGTTTCAAAATCATTTACCTTTCTAAGCTCGCAATAAAAATCCCAATTCGCCCTTAACCTAGATGCAAATTGCATATGATTTTCATTTTTCGCCCCCTTTGCCGAAAGAAAATTTTGAAGACAAGCTTCAGGAGTGGGTTGAAATTCTTTTAAAATTAAAGCTTTAACCTTTTGATAATCCTTCATTTCATCTGAATTTGCATATACTAATAAATGTACAGCTTTTTCCCCTACTAAATTAAACAATATTTCAACATTCAAATCTTCCGCGACATTCTTTAATTCAAACGCCCTTTCGATCGAAGAAAAAAATAAATTCCACGATTCAGGTTTGGTAGGAATCGCAATAGTTAAAGTTTTAACGCTTTTAATTAGAGCTTCTAACGAATTAGTTTTGGGATTTTGTCCATCCCCCCCACTATCAGAATTTTTGTTCGCAGACTGCAGTTTAGCTATTTCTAATTGGTGTTTTAATACTTCTAGTTTCGTTTTTTCTAATTCTAAAGCTGTTTTCTGTTCAGAATTTATATATTCTTTCTCGTTTTTGAGGGCCTCTCCTCTTGTTTCTCTTTATGAATGCGGTATGATACCATTGTAAAGAGAAATTCTTTGACGAAGTCGAAATCTTTGCCATATTGTTCACTCCCTTCGATTAATGCCTTTAAATCCACTATTCTATGATTTGGCTCTACTTTTAAGCCTAATTCTGTGGCCACAATGACCAGATCCTCTTTCTTTAACCCTTTAACGGTAAACATATTCTTTTCCTTAACTATTACTATCTTTATCAATAATTACAATCACTAAATACTATAATCATTCACTATACTCATACACTATATATAGAACAATATTTTCTTTCAATTTTAATACGATTATCTCTTTAAAATCATTGTAACATATTCATTAATCTAATATTCATGATTCTTCAGTTAATACACAAAAGTTATATCTTTCAACTTTATTATCTTTTTTACTAAAAAATTATCTTTTCTTTTAAACAATTCAAGAACTATAAAAAAAATATTCCACTTACTTCTCTGGTTCTTGCGAAGAGAGCGTGTGATACACACTATTCCTGTGTATATCCCAGAAATTAATAATCCAAGAGTCTTCGACGTAAAAAAAAGTTTAATTAGAACATGTAGGACAGAACGACGTTACAAATACAGATGAACACACAATTAAATATTGGTAACTATTCGACATCTCCTTCAGGTATTTTTACATAAATCCTTCGAAAACATCTAAACATCGTGCCAGTAGCACACCCATATTCCAATGGGGGAATATTTAAAATCTTTTTACCTGCATCAAAACATTCGCAGGTCTACCTATTACCTCGGCACACACACCACTCTCTGTTCGTACCCCGTCCTCTCCCAACTCTCTCTCTCCGTCCGCTCGTCACGTGGCTAAAAAGCGGCGCCGTTGAATAAAACAAAGAAAAAAAACACATCATCAGTCATTACAACAAGAAGCAAAATATTCTTGTACATCTGGATAAGTTATAATGAGCCAAAGTTTTTCCATGTCATTGTCTGCGCGTTAAAATGTCTTAGCGCTGTCAAAATATATTACAGATGATAATCCTCGTTGAGCAATAAATATATGAAATCTAGTAAAAATGTTTTTGTTGACAAGGTCCAGGTGGAAATTTCTAGTTACTGCGCATGCAATCAACAATATGTATCGTTTGTTGTCACAGTTCTTAACTTATGAAGTCCCTGCATAGTCACACCCTATCACGCTGAATGGATTGGTCTGTTCTACCTGATGAGTAGGCAATGGAGCTATCATCTGGTCTCCCGGAGTTGAAGAAAACCTCTTGCAAATAATGTAATTTTTAAGCACAACTCTCACAGTTTGTCTAGCCTTTAATAGTCAGAATCTTTCTCCAATCTGCACAAGTGTATTGGAAATATCCGAATGAAAAACTCTATAATGAGCATCCCAAATTATCAGTTCTGTAAATTTGGATTTTGGCGGAAGAATTATTGGATGATTTCTATCCAGCCATAAATTAGTTTTATGGAGTCGACCATAGACTCGCAAAACTCCTTCTAAATTGAGGTAAGGGTTCAATGAATGCAATTTAGTCACTAGGAAGTGACTTGGATTTTTTTTTTAGGCTTAAGATTTCTTTTGCGAAAATTTCAATTTGACAATTTTTATCCAAAAAATACCGCATCTCGTATTTCCTCCGTCGGAAGTGTACGTAGTGGATCACGATTTATTTTTAGCAATGCGATAAAACGAAATACAAAGCTGTTATACGCAATATTTTTCTCAAATTTTGCGTTACTAAATTTGTGTATATCAATTAAATTCTCCTTAACAATGATTGTATTAACAATAATCTTACTTCCAACTACAATTTCAAGGATGACTGATTTTGATTTTAACTCTTGACTACACGGCGTGCCATATATGGAATATACCGATAAAATCCTTCTATTTTTCTAAGGATCTTAAATTTTGGTTACTTGAGCTTTGTGAGACATTTAGTGAGATAGTTAGACTTTGTGAGACGTCTAGAACATTTAAACAAGGAGTTTTGTATCAGTTTTTACCTATTGATCCTCTACACTGTAAAAAATAAGGGTCGATCTACTAAAAAAACTTTAGTGATCCTTGTAATTACTAAAACGTTTTTAGTAATCTTAGTCGGTTACTAGAAAATCTGTAAGAATTACTAGAAAAAAGTTAGCAATGGATAGAGTTAATAGTTTTATATTTTTTAATAGCTATTACTAAAACGCACTTGGTGTGGCCTTGATAGCATAGTGGTTATAGTAACGGACTCCAGACTAAAAGGTCCCGGGTTCGATACCGAATGTATGTAGTGTGAGTACTCGTTAATAAAGGGATTATGAAATTCCTGTAAGAGCAGGTAGCAATTTTTTGGTGCTGCCATCTATTGCAGTTTTGCTGAAAATCTATCGCTTCAGAATTTTGGATGCAGCTCGAAGAAAGCTCCTGTCCTTCGGTCGCACGTAAAGGTTATTAAAAATAATTTTGGAGCTATTACTAAAATTTTCTTGGTGGCACATACTAAAAACTTTTAAGTTAGTTATACAAAAAATTCTTTTGTTCAGTTTACAAAAGAAATGCTTGTTTCACTTGCAAAAAAAAAAAAAAAAAAGTTTGTAATGGTTACTAAAAAATTCTGTGGAATACAAATTTGCTAAAGAATTTTTAGTAACCTCTTGAATTTTTTTTTACAGTGTATAGTTTTTGAATATTTTTTTGAAAAAAATACGTCCAGTCTGCATCGTATAAAACAGCAGAATTTGCTTCAACTTTTTCACCCAAAAATATTAAAAGAAAAAAATTTAGACATTCGAGTATATCACATATTTATAATTAAGGTTACTTAAAATTAAAATATTTCAGTACATCAGCTTGAAATCTTGTTTTTGTGTTTGTGCCAGATATGGAACATTGAGCATAAAGGCCATGAAGTATTCTAATGAAAAATAACGCTCAAAGTGCTAAGGCAAGATTAAATCAATGCAATATTATTTGCATCTGATAATGATGATAAGTCTTTTAGAGTTTCTGATGATAGCTGGGAAGATTCAACATACATTCCAGCTAAAAATAGAATTTAAAATACCACCTGATTTGAATCAACATTTGCAGCAGAAGCTTTTAATGAAATTTTATATTTCTAACTTTGGAGAAAAAAGAAGTTTCAAAATTGATTTCTTTATTTTAATTTTTTTTTCGAATATTTTGGTGTAAATTCAACATTACAAAAAAACAATTGCTTGTCCTTCAAAGAGTTAAATACCTGCAATAAAATTTTAATACATATAATCCTCTTTTTGTATATATAATATACCAGTATTGAGAGCTTCATGCCACATTTGGTACAAAAATATAAATAACTGATTGTGTTCTTTGGGACACATATGGCACGTACCACAAAAATCCATATTAAAAAAATATGTATGAAGTCGGATTTTTTTTATTATTTTTCTTGCATTTGTGACTACCAAAAGTAATCAAAATATTTTTTTCATAAAGAAAAGAAAAATCGTGCAGTGAAGGGTTAACTTACCGTCCTTTGGCCAAAATTTTTCAGTTTTACAGAGCCATTCCGGGCCGTGCCACCACTGATTAGAGTTTACTAACTCTTTCACTGACAGCCCCTAGTTAGCAAATCGGCTGGATTGTCGCTGAATTATATGCCTCCAAAAACTGGGGTCGGTCATATCCTGAATTTGTGTCACTCTATTTGTAACGAACGGTCTCTATTTGAATGCCGCTCCGTTGATCTAATGTAGTACTATGGTCGAGTATGACCACAGTACTATTTTCTCTAGATTCGTGAAAATGTGTTTAACGTCGTTAGCTATCCTAGCAGCTATTAGAGCACATAAAAGTTCTAATGGTGGTAATGTTATTTTTCTCAACGGGGCCACTCTGGACTTAGATATAACAAAACATGTCTTATAAATTTCTTCCGATGTTTTAAACAGGAAGTAGGCTACCGCTCCATAGGATTTCAAAGAAGCTTAAATATATGTATAGTTCTACCCCACTAAAAAAATCTGTAGAAAATCTGCAGGTATTTGGCCAAAAATCTGCGAGAAATCTGTCGGTATTTGGCCCGTCCTACAGATATTATTACGAATATCTTTAAAATTTCTGCAAAATTTTTAAAATGAATTTAAACCTGCAAAATTTCTTCAGTTTTTTGTAAAATTTATGAAGAATGTCGATATTTCTTCAGATAATCTTAAGATTATTTTTAGTGGGGTACATTGTCCTGTACTTCACTCGAGTGATAATAATTCCTGGATATTTTTAATTGGTCTAGCAATTCTATTTCCTGATACCATGTTCTGTATTTAATTTTAAATTCTTCGTTAAATCCATCATCCCAGTCTAGCCCATTCTGCCATAACTCTTGTAAGAAAATTTTAACCCTTATAAAAAATGACACAAATCCAATAGGATCAAATATTTTGGTGGCAGTCTGGAGACATGCCTTTTAGTTAACTCTAAGCTGCCACTTATTGGCATTGAAGATGTCAAATCAATAGTCAAAAATCCCCTTCAATAGTCAAAAATCCCCTTCAATATTCCAGTTTAAGCCCAATACTTTTGATTCTGCGCAGTTTTCATTAATCTCCATAACTGGGTTATCATTCCAAGCTTCTTTTAACTCTGGAGAATACGAACTTTCGCAGTTGCATATTGGCATCTTTAAGTAAAGAAACTGGAATAGTTGTTAGTCTCGTGGCTTGAGCGACCGTACATGATCCTTAAATCATATCATCAACGTGTAAATATTTCTTGATCATTTCATAAGCGGCGAGTTCCGTTTCCTTATAGCTACCAATACGTTTTTTAATTGTAGAGGCTAAAATATAGGGGGAGCTGGTTACGCCGAAGTAGTGACGATTAAAGTGATACAAAGCGCTGCATTTATCTATACCGCAGTCATCGAAATACAAAAAACATAAATAATTTCTATCATTTTCTGATACCTGTATTTGTAGAAAAGCCCTACCAATATCCCCAGTGAAAGCAATTTAAACTGTCTAAAATTTAATATCACATCTATGAGATTAGGATTCAAATATTTCCCCGCAAAAAGACATTGATTTAAATTTTTTTCTCCCGGGTTTCGGCACCATAAAAAGAAAAATTCGGTTTCGAGGATTATTTAGTTATTAAAAATTAATTAATTGAATATTACACGTGTGAAACTTTAGATCACATCCAGAAAGATCCTTTTTCTTACTTACTGACGATAACACACACAGACAACTACAGAACACATAAACATAAATTTAACATAGCAAAAAATATGAGAGAATTACATTTTCTCTCTCGCCAATATATTTCGAGCAAGCTTCTGCCTTCAGAAAAGAATTACATCATTGGGTGTCGCGCGGCGGCGCCCCAAATCTCTCCCCCATATCACTTGATCGCAGGTGTGCCACGATTTCATAACGATGATCGAGAGATGTATTTACTACTGTTTCCTAATATTGCCATGCGAATGCGTATAACGAGTATGTTTCATTTGAAATAGAAAGCAGTCGTACTTTAAAGTACAGTCGGAACATAATGGGTTAAAGTATTGACCATTTAAATATATTTATAATAGAAACGTTGTTGTTTAAATTATTAAAAACTAACATATAATACAAAATAAGAAACAAATAATATTTTTTCATGGTTTGAATTTTTTTTTTTTTTTTTTTTTTTTTTTTTTTTTTTTAATAATAAAAATTATCTTTCGGTGTTGTTGTCATTCTCCTGTCATTAAATGAAAGAAATAGTTCTAACACCTGGCAACAATTATGTTACATTAGAACAGAGATTTTCTGTAATATCTTGATAAGTATTTTTATTAGCTGTCATTGCATTGTTTCTTTTATTTGCCTCAGTTTTGAAATGAAAATTCATGCAGTCATTAATCAATATTTGTATATTGAGTTTTCAGTTTATCTTTAAGTACAGTTTTTTTTTGTGTACATAATAAGGATGGTAGACAAGTTAACCTTACTTTTTGCCATATACCTATGATTTTCCTTGTGATCCTCCTATGTCTAACTGGAAACATTCCCATGAGCCATTTCTCGATTCTGTCGAGTGTTGTATCGTTCGAAAACTCTTGTCACGATGATCAAGAAATGCATTAGGAACTGTATTCGTATATAGATATTAGTTCAGTATTTCACATAGGCGTAACCAGCCTTTTGAACGGGGTGGGGTGTCCAAATTTTTTACCTGAGGATGTTGGGTACAAAAAATATCTTATGTAGTAAAACCTAATAAATCGAAACCTCATAAAACCTATCAAATTTCCGTTTTAGACAGGCTTTTATTTGCTGAAGGTATAATTGATTGGTACTTCTTTTAAAAAGGACCCAAACGCAATTTTTCATTGCGTGAAGAAGAATGAGAAATTGCTCAAAACGAAATCTAATGGATAAGAAAAAGGTATATAAACATAGATAAAACATGATAGATATAAAACAAAGATATCCGTAAACATAAATCTGTAATTATCGCAAATTTTCATTTTAAACAGCAATGAATTACTAAAACAAATAAACATGACTTTAGTTCCCCCCGTCATTTTGATCAAAGTAACATTAAAATAACTTGTAGAACGCAATTTAAAGTGGAAAAGAGTTCAATATTTTCTACACGTGAATAAATAAAATTTTCCGGTTTAAAAAAAAAAATTAGCCCATACGAATGGCAAAATATGGCCACAAAAAAAACGAAATTTAACGAACCAACCAACCAACTTCCATCTTAATTTGAATTTTGCGTAGCATTATTTCTCTTTTTTCAAAAGAAGCAAATTTGTTCACCCCCCCCCGTTTTCCAGGCTATTCACATGATGGAATTATCGTTTCACATCTGTATTTATTTTCATTTTTTTTGCTCCTATCTAGACTTTAGATTACAAAAGCAAAGATATGAATAGTTTCTATCCTTGCCGAGAATTTACGCAAATTTTTTATGGAATTGCAAAAACATGTATAAAAAAAAGGCGTTAAAAAAAAAAACTTTCATAAACAAAAGACATCAAATTGCGATTATAAAGACTTACTGTGATTAATACAGATTCTAGTAAATATTCTTGTTTTAAAAAAGATAAATAAAATAATTTTCTTAAAAAAAAAAAGTATGGGTCTTTTCTTTTATCACATTTCAAAACATAGATGGTTAGTTTTGATTAACTAAATGATCTAACTTTGCTTTCATTTTTCTTCTTTTTTCTTTTATAAATTTTAATTTTTTTAAATAATAAATCTTGGATCTACGCGGGCACCCAGAGCACCCCCCCCCCTGGTTACGCGCATGCTTCACGAAATATTCATGATGGATAATGGACAATAATACTATAGAAATTAACTGTTTTAATAGAGAATGCAGAACAAAAACACATTTTTGTCTGTTACAACCAATTTTCTTCATTTACTATGCAGTGCGTCAATATGCTTTCGAAAAGTCTTTAACCTCTTGAGAGATACGAATGTAAAATGACACTGCGAGTGAACTTTCATTCCTTTTGTATAATTAAAAAGACCTATAGATGTCAGAAAAAGCTTTTTCTCTGAATTTGATACTTTAGGGGGATGATAATTTAGGTTAAAAAATGGATCTAAAGTAAGTAATACCTTTAAAATAATTTTATAATTATTAATATTTTAGGCTGCGCAGTGACAATTTGAAGATTTTTATTTAATGTATGATCTACAAATGCTCATTTATTCTATTGCAAAGCGTTTTAATTAATTAATTATCAAAAATTTCTTATTTTCGTGGACAAATTATCTGGAATGCATTTTGTAAACTCTGATGATAACAACACTTATTTTATGTAGAAATAAGCAATAGTGCTGCCATTTCTTTTAATCCAAAGTCAAAAATATTCAGTTATATAGAAGTAAAGTAAAAATGTAAAAAAAAAAAATCTATTAGCTCAGTTTTATATCCACCACGGTTCGGAAGTATCACATGTGATATTTCAAAACCGATGAGGTTAATGTAAAACTTGGATCTAGTATTGAGATCAGTAAAGCATGTATGCATATGCTTCACTTTTACTTATATAAGCCTGTCCTGACTGTGAAACATGACATTCGTCATTTGTGTCTGGTATTCGAAACACCTGTGTTTCCTGTGACTGTGAAACATGACATTCGTCATTTGTGTCTGGTATACGAAACACCTGTGTGTACGTATAAAAATCCTAATCATGTTTAATTATGACCAAATTCCTGCTTTCGATAGCTTTTGAAGGCCGCTCTTATGGTATTTCTTTTCTTTATCTTTATTGTTTCTTCGTTTCTTCCAACGCAACGTAGGAAAAAGTCCACAACTCGTGAACTATTGGATTCGAGAATATAGTTCGGATACATTTCTGATCTTCGTAACAAGATCTTTCGAACGTTTTTGTAGAAGGCCAAAGTTGCATATGCATAGTTTGCATTAAATTGTTTGTGAAATATCAATTATAATCACTGTTGTGATTATTAAAAGTTTATGCTACAAAAATGTACTCATGAATTCATACGTGGCTCGGAGAGATATTAATATTATTGAAATTGATATTGATTCTCTTATTGAAAATACACTTCAATGTTTTGAGGCCTTATTTTTATATTTTTTTCGCATCATGTTCAACATTATTTATAATGTGATATTCTTAACGGCAGAAAAATAAAGTTATGCATTTTGTTTTCCATTTTTTCGTATTTCTAAAGTATTTTGAACGAAAGTATTCAGTTGGAAAAAAAGGCATTTTACAAAAAATAAAAAAAATCAAATATTAAGAAGAAATTACATTAAATCAATTTTATTTGCTAATTTTGTCCTAACATTTTACTGCAGTTGCATATTAAAGAAATTTTATATAACCCTTAAATGCATAGCTTAGCTCATGATTTACATGATTTACATGATATTATTATTATTATTTTATTATTATTTTTTTGTGGGGGAGGGGGTAGTTTTTTGAAAACTAGCTTGTCACTTACACATAATAACAGGCATTTATTACGTATTGTTAAGCTTTTTTTAATTTCCGATTTGTTATCACGGGGAGGTTATAACATCTTTTGCTGCAACAGACCGGGAGGCGGCAGCACAGACAATCACCTCATCGAGTTTTAAAAGTAGTGAAATCTCGATTCGGATATGAAAATGCTATCGGGGATAACACTGCTAAGTCATATCTTATAGTGGAAAATATCTGAAAATCCGACTTTAACAGTTAACTCGTAGATTTAGTATTGTGCTTTCCCGCACCGAAAAACTTAAAAACATGCAAGATCGGGTGCTGGAAAACATAACGGTCATTACCATAGAAATTAATTTTTGTTGTTTTTTTGTTTTGTGAAACATTTTGTGAAAGTTTATTAAATTATGTTCACAAATAAAGTATTTTACTTGAAACTTTACTCACAAATTAAATGAGTTTAGTTTTAATGTTTATATTGTGCTTCATCTTAAGTTATTCTTAAACAAGAAATCTAGACAATAAGCTTTGCTTGTGAAGTACATTGTTAATCTAGTTTGTGATGTATTCATGATAATTTATTATTAGGATGAGCGATGCGAATCCTCTACTAGCCCACTCAAATTACATTTTGTTGTACGCTTTACAAAAAAACTATTCAGTATTTTGATTTGAAATTAAATACATATATAAATTATGATCTGTAGATTTGCACAATATATTTTTTTTTACAGAATAACTTTTTAAAAAATTATTATTTTAATTAATTTATTTTACATGTTTTTCCATTACGGACACATTTTTAGAAATAAGAAATAAAGCATGCATATTTTCAGAACAATAAATAATTCATGGAGTTAAAAATTGTAGATAGAATCATGATTAATTAAATAAATAAAATGTATTTTCTTTATTCCGACAAAATCATTTACGCTGATGTCACTTACGCATATTAAAATTATATTATGTTTTATTTATTTATTTATTTTTTCGTAAAGTGGCAACAAAAAAATTGTAAACAAATAAAATTAATTGTTAAATTCATTGTGTAAAGAGTTATTTGAATTCGAAGACTGAAAATTAAACCAAATGAAACATATATATTATTATTTTGGTATATGTAGTACTATTTTTAAATAGTTTGCCGTTTAAAAACAATTTATAGAATGTATTAGTTCTATTATAAAAAAATGCCAAGGAAACATATACTTACTGGATGAAAAGAATGCGAATATGATATAGCTTTAAGGCAAGAGGTTAGATACCAGCGTAAAAAACGACGGCATAGATGTCATATACACATCATATCGGCGCGATTTTTCCGACGCCAATTTGGCAAAAACCTGGTTTTCAAATACCAGTTACCATATATATTTTTTAAAAAGGGAATAACAATAAATTTTAAAAAGTTTAATTAATACCTGTGGAACAAAACAATTTATATAATAAAAAAAAAGAAAAGAAAAGTAAATAAACAATTTATTAATAAATAAACAATATCCGGGTTACCATGTCAAGCAAAATAACTACACTTTGTCGCCAATTACGTACTCCGGTGCATATATGACACTGGAGTCTGAAAAAAATAGCTCCAATGTAGTGCGTAATATGATATCTGTGCCAAAAGGACGACATGACGAATCTCTTCTGAAAGAGAATGCATGTGCTCGGAAAAATGCTTTAAATTTCGAAGATGCACAAAAAAATTTTAAATAAAATTTTTGTAAAATTTTTCATGATCGTTGGCTTGGCATTCACTCTGACGGATCTCAAAAGACTTGCCATAAATGTACAGTAAATAATGAACTAAATATTTTTTCTTTAGCTAATAATATGGATCCTGGTCTACATCCCTAAATATTAAAGGGCTTAACTTTCTTCGAGGAGAAATGAATTGCCCAAGTTCGTCCAGTTATTACTGTTTATCGCATTGAAGGTGGTCAGCTTGAATACAGTGGGCAAATTATTAATTTTCATCAAGATATTATAGGATTTTGTACTTTATCACCTCATTCCATAGACACTATAACACAATACATTTTTGGGTACTACTTGATTATCCCGTCGACCAAAAATATAATGCCAAATTTCAGGATTAAATGCCAATAATGGATTATCATAAATGTCACATTGCATGACATTAAACATAATACACATGATTGTTATGTCATCAAGTGATTTTTAATTCGGGTACTATTTGGTTATCCCGTCGACCAATTTCGTCAAATAATACAAATAGCCAAACTATTAGCACAATTGCACAAATTGACGCTTTTTTTTAAATATCGAAAAATCAAATAAATTAGTAAAACATTAATAAAAATCCAAATAAAAAGTCGAAATCAATTTTGCCAAATTATACAAATCGCCAAACAATTGGCCATATTAAACAAATTGACATAATTTTTATTTTAAATAAAGAAAGAACAAATAAATTAATGAAACATTACTAAGAATACAAATAAAACTTCATAGTAAAAATAACTTGATGGCATAACGAACAACTGATACGAGTTTAATGTTATGTGAATGTGATATTTATTACCATCATCATTAGCATTTAATCTTTTAGTTTGGCCGTACCTATTTTGTCGACAGGATAATCAAGTAGTACCAAATAATATAAAAAAAAGGTTTTTTTTCCAATAAATAACTAAAGAAATAATGCTTCGCGAATCCAAACAAAGCATGGCTTTTGCTAGTATTAATTCTGTTCATTTGTTTCTAGTAGAATAATTTATAATGTTTGTTACTTTCCTAATATTGTAAAACCATTAATTTCTCCATATTGCAGTTCTAAATGTAGATTCAAAAATGCATAGAATTGTTTCATGGAATATATCTACTTGAGAACTTTTTTTATTTATTGGAAAATTAATTAAAATTACATTTGTTTATGTTGCAATATATCAAGGAAATTAATCTCCAAATAAGATGAAAATAAACAAACAAGAACACTCATCAAATTAATGTACTTTCCGAGCATCATGATAAAAAACAAATGATTTAATAATTTGATTGCCGCATTTTAATTTACTAATGTGAAACCTTTATTAATCAACCACAATTTTTACACGAACGATTTTGATGCCGAACACCATGACTCAAAAATGTAGCATTAAGAAATATATGCATATATATTGTGTAAAAATTAGAAGAAATTTTTCTTTTCAAAACATAATAACAAACAACAGGTACTATATTATTTTTGAATGCATTAAATTCCCCCTTTATTGCTTTTGATCGTTGATTATTTATTGCAGTAATTTTGAAGAATTTGTCATAAAGTCATGGCAAATACCTTCGAAAGGAACTTCAAAAGAAATTTAACAGATTGCTAGAGAAATATGGAAAGAAATGAATCATTTATACTGGATGTTCTCAGAATAAGAGTATAAAGTATATATTTCACACAAGACTTTTCAATTTATTTTTGGCTACACTCCAACTGAATGAAACCTTTTGAGATTTCTTACAGAGGTGTTAAGAATACAGTCTTTTCCGCTGCGAAAATTTGAAATTTATGGTCACGGATGCTTTCAGTTAAAACATATGAACAAACATCTTTTTTTTTTTTTTTCTTTTTTGCAAAAGTCATAAAAAGTTTATAAAACAATAATTTTCTATAGCCGAAAAAAAAGTAGATGGAACTAATAGTACCAGAAACATATTTATGTGTAGTGTATTTATCAAACAGAATATACTTAATGTTGTAAGTTATTATTAAGAATAGATCGAAACTGCTTTTTAAGGCCGGAACCGAAACCGAATTTCGAAAATCTTTCTAATTTCAACCGAAAACAAACTAGTCGTTGGGGGCCACCGTAATACTTACCCATCATGGATATGTATATGAAAATAAAACATGTGAAACTATTTATACAATGCATTGCAATTCATAAACAAAGTTTAAATATTGTTAATATACATAGTAATGCTCTATTAAAGAACTGCTGATGTACCAATTTCGACAAATTATATAAAACGCCAAACTACTCAAGTAGTACCGAACTGAGTAAAAGAAACATCCTTATAACTCCAAAAATAATAATTCTATTAACTAACAATTAACTGCATCGGATTAAGCGTCTTATTTCCAATTAAAATATACTTCTGAATTGAAATTTGAATGAAATACAGGGTCATGAAAAATCGAAGAATGTGGAAAACAAGATTACAAATATCTCGGCAACTAATAATCCGATCGACTTCGTTTTATATGCAAAATGTGTGTTATTTTATTGCCTTTTACGTCCATTCCTCAGAACAAAAAAAATTTGAAAATTTTTATATACCTTTCATCAGAACGAATTTTTCGAGAGTCCGAAAAAAATAGTTCCGGATAATCGAGGTTGCTGATATTAAATAGGGTTCGTCCCATTCTTACATACTAACTACATACAAAATTTCAAGTCTCTATCTCAATTTGTCCGGGAGATAGAGCGTTTACAGACAGACAGACAGACTGACAGACAGACAGACAGACAGACAGACAGACAGACAGACAGACGGACGGCAAAATTTTTTTTCTAAAAATATGTTTTTCGGAATCTCCACAATCTAAAACGTGTAAATCCGTCAAAAAATTTTTTTCGATTTTCAAAACGATTGCAAGACTTACCCTATACTACGTATGATGGGTAAGTAAAAACGAAAACGAAAAAAGCCCAGGAATTTTTATAACTAATATATACAAAAATACACGTATTTATTAAATAATTAAAACTAGTAAGAAAATAACACATAATTATCAATTAATTCTATGTATCTCTCTATTCTAAAAAATAGTAAATCCCGCTGTCACCGCAACTGCCAATGAATTTTTCGTGACCGGAGATATTTATTCGTTAATATTAAGAGAGCTATTGCACACAAAAATATTAAAATCGGCTATATTATACAAAAATATTAGATAAATATGCTGGAGCAGATAATTTTTAAATCGAATAATTCTTTTAAGAGATAATTAATGTTAAAGTTGTTCAGTCAAAAGATTAAAATTGCTCCATTAAAAAGGCTTTATACGTGCAAAAACTATTCAAGGGAATTTAATTATTTTTAGGTTATTTTATACACTCAAATGTCCCGTGTGCAGAATGTATTTATTATTATTATTTTTTTTAATTTAACTCATTTTATGAGAATTTATTTCTATTTTAAGTTAAAAATTTTCAGCATTTTGAGCAATATTTTTTTACATATTCTAGAAAAAAAATATTTTAACCTGTTGTCAAATAATTGAGGAGCTCAAAGAATAGGTTAAAAATTATTGACAAGTGAATATCATAAATAGAATTAAACCTAAATTTTTCGAATTAAACCTAAATTAATATTACTTAAATAAAGTAGGAAATATTGAAAATTACGGCATAAAAATGATATTTACCCGTGACTTTTAAAAGAGGAAAAAATTGTAAAATGATGAATTCATCCACATGCGTTAAAAGTCGCATATGCACTGAGAAAAAAATATACCTCCTTCAACTAGAATGAATAGTTAGTCACTTTCTGAGTACCTAAACTAGAACAATAGATGAAGAATCTGTGAGAATAGGTTAAATAAACAACTAAGCTGAATAGATGAAATAACATACCATTTCTAGTCCCTCGTTTTCTTGGTGACAAACCGATAGTGAATCATTTCAGTAACGAGAAATACTCGCTTAATTCCGGGAATGGTTTCATAAACTGGAATTATAGTTTTTAAATCAAACCTCTTGTATTCGCATCTATTTGTAGAGATTTTTAAATAAATTGGACAACGAGATTATGGGAAAATGCTTCGAAATTCTAGTAGGAGACTCTAGAATTCTAAAGCTAAGTGAGTTAGAATTTATAAGGATGACAAGGAACTATTTTTTCTAAAGCCACAATTTAGATTCTAGATGTCAAAACTATATTTTTCTCTCAGTGTGATGAAAAATTACGTCAAATTTAAAAAATAAAATTAGACATTTCAAGAAATAATATTTTTTTTCTAATTATACAAATATTTTTGGAACAATCCTTATATGTAAATATATATATATGTGGCAAAAAATATATGGCGGTATATGGCAAAATGTGGCCACAAAAATTAGTCGCCTAAAGTGACGCTAACATGGCAATATCTCTAATATTTCCCCAAGTTCCTATAGACGTCCAGTGAAAACCAATAGGCTTCACTATTAAAACTAATGGTGACACATTGCACCTTTTAGGGGTGAAAGGTTTGTCTCTCTGGTGACACCCCTAAAGGAGCCAGAATGGCACCTTTAATTAGGGTAAAAAGATGGCACCCTTAATCCAGAGTGTCCAATAGTAAAAAAAATAAAAAGTATACAAACCAACTTTTGGCCGTCGAAAGATTCGAACTCACTACGTCTGATTACAAGCTCAGCGTTCTAACCGCTCGGCCATCGAGCTCACCTTCATTCACTCATAGCCATAGATTTTACTTGCCGTCACAGAAAACAGAAAGACACACGTCACAGCGTATGCGCATGGTTCCAGTCACCCGATGAGGTGCCACATTGCTGCCAATACGAAGTGCATGGCACCTTATTTAGCTCCAATCACCCAGTAAGAGACCTGTCGGCACTGCAACCACATATCCAAGCCCCTATGGCACCCTAGGGGGTTCCAAATGCCCGGGTTCCAATGTACCCTAGGGCCTTTTCACCTCCGGGTCCCAAATGGCACCGGTTTGTCACCTTCACTTTTAACAGTGTTGCTTGCAGAAAATCAATAAATTGAGAAATTTTAATGCAACAAAAACTTTTATTAGCTCATGAACAGAGCTTTGCCTCTCAACTGATTTGCCCGTACCTCATACGGACAAGAAGAGTTTCTTTGATTCATCACTTAAAGCTGTTTTACACCGCTAATTTTTCTTAATACAATTTCATACTATTTAATGCAGAAATATTTAGAATAGATGTTAGGAATAGTTTAGCTTAAAATAAGTGATTTATATTAAATATCTTTAATTTAATGTACGTAAAAAACGAATGAGTTAAGTGGCTAATAAGGATTACATTGTTTTTGAGTACAAATGCAAATTATTTACAAAATACAATATATTTATGTAACACTATATTTATGTGAACTTCTCAGACAAATAAATCCATAAGCTAAAAATTAAATTTATAGAATGTTGCAAGAATTAAGTAGAATTGATGGACAAGGATATGTTTTAACTTTATCTAAACCTATATTGTAAAGAGGTAAAGTTTTTTTTTTTTTTTTTTTTTTTTTTTTTTGTAGGGGTTAATCTCCGGAACTACCGAACCGAATTCAAAAGTAATACAGTCGAGTCTCTTTATAACGACATTCCATACATCGAATTTCTCTATATAACGGATTTTTAGTAGGAACGGTCCCTTTTTCGCATGATTACAATAAAAATAGTCTCTATATAGCGAAATATCTATCTCCATATAACGAATTTTTTCATAAATTGGCTTTAATTTATTCAGTTTTAAAAAGCTTCGAAATCATATGGAATCAATTAACCATCACTTATTTTTGATTTATCGTCAGTGCTGAGTTTTTTCTTCTTTTTTTACATTACTTCTCTCCTTGTTCTTTAAATCCAACGAATTCATCCCACCTCCCTCACTCCTTTCCACATTCTTCTCAAAACAGTGTCAATTGGATTGATACACATGTAGGAGAGGAATTAATGAGTGGCACATAAAAAAGGTCATCAAAAGGAGGAAAATGTTAACTACAATTTTTCATTCCCTGCTAAAATTTGAGCTTTTTATTTTTTATTTTTCGTAACAATTTTAAAATCAAAACAACAAAAAATCACATATTTCTTCGTCTGAAATTAATGCAAGTCTTTTTTATTTGATTTTCATTAAGCTTTCAAATAAATGTCTTTTCTCTTTTTTGAAACAGCTTAAATAATTAAGAAATAAAATGTTACGTTAATATTTACGTTTAAACATTTCAAATTCTTAATTCAAAAGATCAAAAATATCATTTGTTCAAATTTCACACATTAAATACGATTTTTAACATCATTCTCTATACATCGAATTTCTCCATATAAAGAATTTGTTACTGGAACGGTGGATTTCGTTATATAGAGACTCGACTGTAGTATCAAAATGAAGGTGTTCGTCCAGAATCAAATATAGGTTATATCATATGATGATGCCACTAACCCAAAGGGGGTGCAAGAGTAAAAATCGTCATAAAAATGCGTTTTTCATATTAGTGAAGGTCCTAGAAACATGAAATTTGGTATGCTAATTGCTTTTAATATATAAATGGTCTCTAAAGAACATTTCTTCAAAAATACGAAGTTTAAAAAAGAAAAGTGCACGACAAGCGTTCTAAAAATCTTCTAAATTGCGATTTTAAAGCAATTTCGAAAACTAACGAACCGAGTAAAAAAATAACGATATCAAAATGATGGTGGCATTTCTTCCTCCAACATAGGCTATATTTTATGTCGGTTTCACTATCCCAAAGGGGATACAGGTTCAAAAAGCGTTCTAAAAAGGCGAGTTTTGTGCTACTGAAGGGCGAAGTAACAAACCGATTAAAGTAATAATATTGTCAAAATGATGGTGACAGCCCTTGTTCTTATGTAGGCTTTATTTTATGTCGATGTTACTACCACATCGATCTTGTGGAACCACCCTAGACATTGAAATAAAAAACTATGTAAAAAACATTCGTCAAATATGCAAACTGGAAGTACTTTATACAAGCGACGAGTTCTAACAAGAATTATAATTTATCTATCTAGGAATACATTTCAAATTTAAAGTTAATTGAAAATATTATCATATAACATATGATATGCCTATATTACTTACCGATCAACATATCGTCGATTCTGATGTATAACAAATCTTTTATTATTTCGAGCATAACAACACAAATTTCCAAAACACACTATATATTTTATGTCGCTTTATCCTGTCTAATAAAAAACGAATATAAATACATTTCTGTGAAATATAACGAACATGATTTTTTACAATCCAGTACTATATGATATACAGTGCGTGTCAAAAGTTTAAGCACAATAGCAATTTTAAAATAAAACTTTAAATATTAACTTAATTTCAATATCTGTCTTGTATATGTTAATAATATCTATTTTTACACCATATTCATTTAAATTAACTTTTAACTCCATGGTTTAAAATAAAATTTAAATTAACTTTTAAATTTTATTTTAAACCATGGAGTTTAAGAATAGAAGAAAAATGACCGTGTGAAAAGTTTAAGCACAAAATCGTTTTTATGCAAATTTTACAGTCTGATATAAACGGTTGCGCATGCAAACAATTTCTGGGTGTATAAGAAGCAGTCCGCTGTTGTTTTTGAGTTAGTACAAAATGCCCAAGTCGAAAGAATTTTCAGAGGAGGAGATGATAAAAATTTGGAATATGAGAGCAAAATGTAATTCTGTTTCTGAAATTGTAAGTGCATTAAAAAGGTCAAAAGAAGTTATTCATCAAAGTTTGGCTCGTAATAATGATTTTAAACGAAAATTTCGTTCAAAAAGGCCGCGAGTGACTAGTTTGAGCGAAGATAGCCGCATCAGAAATTTGGCTTCACGCGGTAATTACTCCCTTTCGGAAATAAAATATGCAGTTGGAGAACAAAGATCGAAAAAAACTGTTTATAGAAGAGTTTTGAAATTCAAATACATCAAATACTGTAAAATGGCTCGATTACCGTGTCTCAAACGACACCATAAAAAAGCTAGATTACAATGGGCCAAAGAGCATATGCCATTTGGTGAAAAGTGGCTGACTGTCATATTCAATGATAAAAAAAATGGAACCTCGATAGCCGTGATGGGTTTAAGTACTATTGGCATGATCTCCGCAAAGAACCTAGGAGTGTACTTAGCCTATAACATAATGGTAGTTCAGTAATGGTATGGGTGGCTATTTCTTTCAATAGTCAGACATCTCTAGCATTTATCAGTGGTCGTGAAAACTTTGAAAACTACCAAGAGACACTTGCCAATCATTTGCTTCCTGTTGCCGAGGTTTTTAGGGGGAGAAAAATGGTTATTTGAACATGATAATGCTTCCATCCATACCTCAAACTCAACTTCATCGTGGCTTAAGTCGAAAACAGTGTCTGTTTTGAAATGGCCGGCAATTAGTCCTGATTTAAATCCTATAAAAATATGTGGGGTATTCTCACTCATGCAGTTTATCCAAATGGAAAACAGTATTCTTCAGTTAAAGATTTGAAAGATGCCATTGAGAACGCTTAGTTCAAAAATGAGCTAGAAACAATACAGAACCTCATTTTAACGATGGAAGACCGTGTATTTAAAGTAATTAAGTAAAAAGGAGCAATAATCAAGTATTAATTTTTTTTTATTCTTGTTCTGCTAAAGACTAAAAACTACTGTGCTTAAACTTTTGAAACACTCATTTTTGTTGTTTTGAACAATTTTATTATTTAAGATAAATTTTATAGCTAAATTTTATAGTTAACTATCTTTTTAAAACTACAATTTGTAGGCTCTGTGAAATGGGAAGTAACTTTCACCCATTAATAAAATTTTATTTTGAAATTTTCTGTTGTGCTTAAACTTTTGACACGCACTGTATAGGGTAAATACCGAGAGAAAAAGACTCTGTTTACTATTTACTTAATTCATTTTATATTAGCTTATTTTCATTGTTTTAACTAATTTTTTAATTAAAAAATGAAAGACGAAAACAGACTTTGTATCTCCTGACAGCGACTAATTTTGCCTTAAAAGCCTTCAATCAAAGAAATATGAATGGAAATCCTTTTATAGCGAGATCGCCCTTGTTTTTTAAATTATTATTAAAAATTTTTAAAGGGAATGAAATTATCATGCTTTCAAAATCTTGGGTTTCTGAACGGGGGTTGGCGAGCATAGCCCCCTAGTTTTTTTATTTATAGCTGTTATTTCTTTATATGAGCATCTGAAGTTGGCTATCTGTTCTTTAGAACCCAAACTTTTTTATTTTCATATAAAATGTAACGCAATTTATTCATCAACGACATAGAAAGATTTTCTAATTACACGAATTACATTTGATTAAAAAAATATTTTATGTTTCCACTCCTCGATTTATTTTTTGCAATGGTTTTTCTGAATTATCATCTTTTATACTAAGTATTTCTCAAAGAGTATTGGAAACACTTCTGTGGTTTCAAACCAAAACTTTCTTACTTGTGATAAGTCTGAAGATTTAATGGGCACGTGAAAAAGTTATTAACAATTGGTTTGTTTATAATTTACACCCACGCCTTGAGTCAGTCATGACTGGTAATTATAAACAATGGAGTTCTAAGAAGTAAAAAGTATCATTTGAGTCGATAGAGATCAAATCCATGAGTAATGTTGAAAATTTCCAAGGGAAGAAACGAGATTTTTAGAATGCACATAGTTTCGGCCCGGTTGAATTATCAGCAGCAGTTTCGCCGAAAGCGAATTTTTGACGAAATTTAGATCTTAAGTAGAAAATGAAACCATAATTTCGTTCATACTTCATATGGAATACCAAACACCTTTAAGGGAACCTATATAAGGTTTATCAATTGCATGAAAATCCGAATTTCTGTATGGGAGTTAGAGTGTGGATAGATGGACAGACAAACCGAATCTATAAACACTTTTCAACATTGTTGGAAAGTTTTAATAAAAAATAGTTGCCTGTGGCAGCCCTGCGTCTTAAGTGCACCATGATGGTCGCAACCATCATTACAGACAACCATCAATATTTCCATCACTGCCGATGAGTTATAACCGAATACTGTTCCTTTTCATCTTTCCCATTTAATTCTCCTGTTTCCGTTAAGCTAAGCACTCGCCAGCTAATGCTATTCCTATTGGGAGGATATTTTCTAATATCTCGTTTGTATTTAAACTTCTTAAAATGTTTTTTTTTTCTACATTGGACAGTTGCGGTTCATCTCTAGATCGCTTTTTTTTTTTTTTTTTTTACTTTTTCGATTTTGGTTGTAGATATTTTTTATAAAGTTAGTTTCGCTTTCGAAACCGGTTCTGAAAATGAAAGTGGCATTATAAAAGATATCTGCAGCCAAAATCGAAATAGAAAAAAGAAGCGATCTAGAGATGGACTTCAACTATCTAATGCAGGAAAAAAATATTTAAAAATGTCACAATGCAAACGAGATCGAAAAATACTTTCCCATAGGATTGGTATTAGCTCGTGAGTGTTTTCCTTGTAGAGACAAGAGTCTGATCCAATTACGGAACCCAGACTAAGGCTGAAACGCGACTTGCATAAAAAGTGGCTATCTTCGAGTTTGGAAAGCTCAAAAATTGTTATTTTTATATTTATTAAAAATGCATTTCAAAGGAAATTCAAACTGCCATCTATTATTTAAAAAATCTCTAATATTGAGAGTTAACTTTTGAACTAGATTAAAGTTAAGGAACATTTTTAGTCATTTTCATTTTTATAGAAAATCGAGGGAGTAACATATTTCATGCCAGATCAGGAAGTCTGATGCATCGCTTTCCAGACTGTAAAATCGATAACCGAGATTATTATATTGAATAAATTTTTAATTAAAAAGTTAATCAACGATTCTATCGCAGAAGCAACATCATAAACAAAAGTCACATTGATAATTATAAGCAAGTGAATAACTGTGATCGCATATCGTACTGAGGGTTTCGTTTAATATGTCTTTTAAAGACTTAATCCTTAAATTAATAAATCAAAATTGCTAATTTATAATTATTAAAATCTTATATCAATGATAACACCATAACAATCACATTTAATTAAACAACGCCTCTTTAGAAGTAACGTTTCTACATGTTACATATTTTACCATTATATTTCTGCACCAAAAAAATGTCAGAAATGTTTTATTTTGAAATGATACCTAAATATATATCAGAATCTCATTTATTTAATTAATAATTAAAATTATTGTTAATTCCTTTTTCAATTATCAGAGCTATCTGAGAAACAAATTATAAAAATTAGTATAAAGGTAAAAATAGTTTTAAAAGCAAGCAAAATAAAATTATTATACAAATAATTTATTTAAATAATAGTAAAAATAATATAAAACCTTAAATTGGAAAAAAATATGAAATTTCTTTAAATTAAATTCATCTTTGATAAAAAGTTTAAGTCCAATTAATTTTTTAAATCAACAGGTTTTAAAACATTCATCTTTTATATAAACATTTTAATAAAAAATTTTAATTTTTCTTAAGAAAGGTGTTATAATAAAAATAAATGACATTGACATGTTTCGGAACCGTCAAATAAGTTCCATAATCATAATATAAATAAAACTAAAATTTCGAAATATCCTAAATATATATCAAACCTATCGCAGAAGCAACATCATCAACAAAAGTCACATTAATAATTATAAGCAAGTGAATAACTGTGATCGCATATCGTAGACTCGCTTATCGTAAAAGACTTAATCTTTAATTTATTTAGGTATCATTTCAAAATAAAATATTTCTGACATTTTAAACTAAACTAAAATATTTTGAAATTTTAGTTTTATTTATATTATGATTATGGAACTTATTTGATGGTTCCGAAACATGTCAATGTCATTTATTTTTATTATAACACCTTTCTTAAGTAAAATTAAAAAAATTTATTAAAAAAATAAATTCATCTTAATATGAAAAATTGAACTTCCAGCACCGGTGTTTGAATTAAAAACCTTCTGTTTACTTGAAAGCCTTCTGTTTACTTGAACTATGATGTCTAGACGAAGAACATCGAAATTAAGGTCCGAATTTAAAGTTTAATATTAATAAATTAACGGATGAAATTGAGAAAAAAAACAATTAAAATAACAGACTTTTTCAAAATGTTTTAATTTGTCGTGTGACACGAAAAATTGAGTTGTAAGTGCCCAGAATTTGAAGTCTCTGACTTACACTGGTTTTTAAACGGACTTTTTGACTGACAGACACACAGATAAATCAGATGAACAGGGCTTTGACAGATCAACGAAACCCTAAAAAATAATAAATGCTATTAAAATATTCAGTGAAACCTCCAAATAAGGGACATCTATAGGACAGCAACTTTTGTCTCTTAAATATAGAGGTGTCTCTTATTCTGAGTGTCAATTATTTAGAGTTTCACTGTATTAATACATTCTGGTATAAAAATTCATTTTGATAATTCTAATTCGAAGAAAGATACTAGGGCATTCCCAATGCATATTTAAGAAAACTATTTCTTTGATAGAAAACCATTACGAGGAAACTAATACTGTCATTTGGGATTCATAAAATCTGTAAGATTGAGACATTTGACTTTTGAACTACATTCTCCTCACTTTCAATTCTATATAAAATCGATAGAAGAACACATTTTCATGCAGATGATAGAATGTGGTTTATGGTTCTTTAGGTTGAAATGGAAAATCTATATTCAAGAATATTATAAAGTATAAGGGAAGGTGGTGTACTTTTGACCACTTTTCAAAATTTAATTTTTCTTAGCTTAACTATTAAGATTAAATTCAATTTCTCAGTTTTATCGTAATCAGTATTATCTGGTTTATCGAATTTATTTATTCATTTATTTATTTATTTATTTATTTTATTTATTTTTTTTTTCAAAATTTACAGTTTTAAATTTATTATGCTTAATATCACTTTTTAAATAATAATAACATTGTGGCCAAAAGTACAACATGATATTGCACTTTTGACCTTAGGTGTTTGTATCTCTCACCAGGCAATCAACCTAACGAAAAGCTGCATTAAAAATAAATTTAATTTATTTTCCAAATCAGTTCCAAGTTAATTTTAAGTCCAAGCTTTAATTTGAAAGACATGTTTAACATACAGCTATGCCCTTTATTTATAAAAATAATCAAGATATTGCTGATATTACTGATAAACACAAATTTCTTACCAAATACAGTAAAACCTCCAAATAAGGGACACTCCGAATAAGGGACACCTCTATTTAAGAGACGAAAGTTGCGGTCCCATAGATGTCCCTTATTTGGAGGTTTCACTATGTAAGAAACTCCGAATAAGGGACACCTCTATTTAAGGGACAAAAGTTGCGGTCCCATAGGTGTCCCTTATTTGGAGGTTTCACTGTATATTTATTTATTAATCAAACTTCTCTTTTTTTTGTTATTAAGACTGGCTAAATGTGAAAGAAAACTTCTTTACTTTATGTTTTTGATGTGAATAAAAAGGATACCGGATCGTATTTTATAGAATAATTCAAGGGAAATATATCACTTCTTTAATTATGTATATTTAATTATGCATTTATTATGTACTTCTCCTTTACTTTTGCTAATTTCCTCATTTTATTAAATTATCTTTCTTTTTATCATTTTAGTTTGTTATTTTACGTTATTATTTACTATATGGCATGCATTCATTATAATTTTGACTGTACAGTAGAACCCCGATAATTCGGATTAATTGGGACCAGACCCAATCCGAATTATTGAAAATCCGGATTATCCGGAGAATTAGAAAAAAAATGAAAAAAAAAAAATACATACTTACAGAAAATCGTCTTCATGTTAAACGTATTGAATAGTTACAGTCAGTAAAAATGTTTACTTTGTTTAATTCTTCCGAAAAGATTTCAGAAAAAGTTTTTGTTTATTCAGAATACGATGACGAACAAGTTAATGTTATGGAAATTAGCCAGTCGCTTCTCAAACTTGAAAAAAAAAAAATGACCAAACCGATCCGAATTATCGAGGTCCGAATTAGTGGGGTTCTACTGTATTATTGGATTAAAACTACTGTATGTCAAGTAAATAAAGACCAGAAATCCCCCACAATACCTGATACTAAGTTATGCTGATTAGAAGAAGCCTATGGTGCCTATTTTTTATTATTTACGAATAACTGAAGTAAAAATTAATATTGTTTTAGAAGGCAAAGATTCTGTGTATTTCACTATTTAACTGATCTCGTTTAATCAAAAATTTAATTAGTTAGTAGATATTTATCAGCAGTTGATTTCACCTTAAAATTCCCCATTCAAAAAGAAATAAATGAAAAACTTTTTACAGGAAGATCAGAACTTGAAATATATATATATATAGTTCAATATTTCACAATCGTTTATATATCGATCAAATTAGCATGATTTAAGAGTTTGTAATGCCTAAACGGGGATGACGATCGTAGATGGTATGGGTCATAGATCCTAGTGTATGAAAACAGAACATTACACAAGCTTATGCGTAATATTATTACGCAGAAATATATGTAAGCCAATAATGTCACACAGACTGTTAAAAAAGAGTAGAATTTATAATATTGTCCTAGTAATCGAAACGCCAGTACAATTCTTTTTTTTAATGGAAAATTTTTCGTAAATACCAGAAAATTTTCCGTTTTTTCATTCAATTTATGGGAATTTTTCCATTAAAAAACTTTAAATTTTGCTCATGTTCCGCTTATCAATACAATCTACGTAAAATCGTCCTTTTTTACAGTGATACATTATAGATTGGAAAAACAATGACATTAGAATTAGATAAATTTTGACGAAACACTACATTCTAAAAAATAAATGTATAATTTAGTTATTTTTACATACATATGTGTGTAAATTTTAAAATTTACACTTTTGTCAGAAAATTTACACATTTGTCGTTAAAATTTCCTTGTATTTATGTTTGTTTATTGGCTTAATGGACGTGGATAATTTGTAACCGCTTCAAAAATGAAAAGAGTGTGTAAATGGTATTAAATGTTACGGATTTACCCGAATCGGTGTGTTATGTTACTTACAAAGTTTGGATATTACAAAAATATCTGAGTATTTTGCATATAACACCAAAATACGTAGAAGAATATTACAGAAATATATATAAATGAAAAGAGTGTGTAAATGGTATTAAATGTTACGGATTTACCAGAATCGGTGTGTTATGTTACTTACAAATTTTGGATATTACAAAAATATCTAATTATAATTCATATAACACCAAAATACGTAGAAAAGTATTACAAAAATATATATCTGAATATCCTTCTCAGTCCTGAGACAAATATTATGAGGGAGACCCAAAACCCGATTTAAAATTACTTTACAACATTTTCAAAAATATAGCTGTTTACATATAATTTCTTTTGATATGCATTTAAAAAAACTGTCTTTATTAATTTTCTCTAATATATATATTTTTAAAAATTGGAATTTTGGATTTTTTAAATAGTTTCATTTGAAATTCTCTAAACTGATTAATAAAAAATAACTTCCTTTTATAATTATTAAAATCTAATTTATTGGTGCTACCATCTATGTTAGAGTTTAATAATTATATATTAACAATTTGGAATTATGAAGGGATAAGTTGTTTTGAAAGAAATGTTAATCGAAAACCTTTGTGCGTTCTTCGACCACACTTACCCACTTGTCATGTCTACTTTCTTAACCGACGTCCCGAAGTGACCGCCACAAATTTTCAAACAAAACACGTATTGATTTTTTTCTCTCCTTAGACCGTTTTTTCTCCTTTATCACTTTTTTTTTCTTTTGAAAACTATGTAGTTTCATTACCTAAAATGCATAAGAAGAAATGTCTTCTCTAACCATGATTAAACCCACCTGATTGTATATGTTAATTCAAATATCATTTATGTGTAAGAAAAATTCTGACCAATAGATCTGAATTTTTTTTCCATTGTTAATCCTATAGGTTTAGAATGCATATTTAATTTTCTCATAAAAAAGATGACTTATTTTTCAATAAATTTTATGTACTAATAAAGAACATTTTTATATACAATTTATTTTACTCGTCTATTAATAAAATAGCTTTTAATTTTCCTACGAAATGCATTTATTGATCACATTTAAAAAGCATAGCAAATCATTCGAAGATAGATATTTTCTTAAATGATAAAATTCTCAACTAATTACATTGGTGCAGCTTATCTCTGATTAAAAATTATTATATGAAACATTTGCAATAACAAAATACTTCTCTTTACAGATCGGAATACAATACATTTATTGAAATTGTTTTTATATGAATTACGGGTACTTTTCGGTAAGCCCAGCACCATTGTTTACATGCATGGATGTATACATACAGGATGCAATGTGTAATGTATTGTTGACCTTTCATTTTTTAATAGTTGGTCGCAGACATGTAGTTTCAATTGCAAAAATATTTCAAATGGAAGAAATATTCATGTTGTGGCATTGTTTATGGTAAAAAAACGATTTAATAAAAATAACAAAATCTAACTTCTTGTAAGGTGTTTGTACCCTATATGGACAGGGCTCTCAATATGGACACCCCTAATATTTTTAAAGGTAATAATTTTGATCGAGAGATGGCTAAACATTTTCGCAAAGAAAAGCAGTTGAAAAGATAATTAAGTCTGGAAAGTGTAAAACAGAGCTCTGTTCGCCATTTAGGAGGAAACTTGTTATTTCGAGATGTGCTGATCTTAATTACTTCTAAGCTTAAATTCTTATTAGATATGGTAAAATTACATTAAATGTTGAAAAGTGGAGTATTTTAGAAAGCTGATAAAACATATTTTCGATTGCTATTGCATATTTTGCTTAAAATAATTTTCCTTATTCATTTGGTACAAGATTTAGTAAAACTACGCCCGGTTCCCAATATGGACAGCTTTTGTTCCCATCGACTACAACTGTAAGAAAGAAGAAAATATTCAACGTTGCCAAGCAATAACTTGAAAAATCATCAAAGTGGTAAAATCTTTGTTCAACAAGATGCTATTTGAACAATCCCCCAAAAACCTTCCCGAAAAAAACCCTTGCAGAAAAATAAAAAGAAGCCCCCCCCAGTAGGATATCTGTTGGCGAAATCGTAGATACCAATGGCATGACTTCCTCAACAAAGGAGAGCTGGTACTGCTTCTTTTGCAGTATTGATGCTTTTTCAAACATGCGGCCATGCATCACATGTGACAGATATGTTCATGAGGATTATGTGGGACTTACTGCCCATGGTGAAAAAGTTTCTATTTGTCCATTCTGCGAGGACTGAGTAATAATAGATGTAAATTCGCAGACAGATGCAACAAAGCTAAGTAAAACCAACACTATTACTTCATAATATTTACTAGTAACTAAGGGGCTTTGCATGGGTCTTCGAAGGGTAAAAACCGAGAATGCCCTCCGCCCTTTCTAAAACGCATGTTCTAAAGATATTTACTATCCCCCTCCTCCTCCTCGGAGTACTTTAAGATACATTTTTTTATTCCCTCTCCTTTAAAATCCCTTGGAAAAGTGGCTCTTCATAATAAGCAATAAGGAAATGTCAATAAGGAAACACCTGTCCATAATAGGGACAGGTAGTTCCTTATATGGACACTTGTAAACATTTTTTTGTTTTTATCATTTGAATTAAACCAGAATAATTACAAGGTTGATAATTTTAATAATGATAGTCAATAGTCCAAGGATAGTGGTCTCATATTTTTGGAGTCCTGTAACTTGTACATGGGGGTGAAAAAAATACATTTTCTTTAGTGTGTCCATATTGGGTACAGGTACCTTACTCTCCATCGGTCCCTGTAGTTTCACTTAGCAAAATTTTACACATATATAACACAAAAAAATGAATTCTGTACTTCAAAAATTGACAGAACTGTTAAATTTCAAAATTTGAGACTTTTAAACATATTTTTTTCTTTCATGAGGAGATCAATTAAAAAACTAATTAAAGTAATTCGAGATCGAAATCAGGGTGCAAAGTCCCCCTTTTTTACGGCGAAACCAGCTTTAGCCAATATCGCCATATCAGGGTATCACCAATGAAAGTTACTTCATCTAAAAATTCTGTTAACTTCATAGCGGTAAAAAAATATTTAAAAGTCATAATAGATATCGTCTTTTATCGTAAAACCCGAGCAAAACCATGTACCGTTTTGAGCATGCGTCTGGTCTGTTTTGAAGCGAACTCATGCAAGGTTTTGATATTTTTTTTTCTCGAAAACTGTTTCACCCAGGAGAAGAACAAAAAATACTGGTTATCATATCTTAATAGTAAAAACAAACACACGCACTTTTATTAAAATCTTCAATGGAGGGTTTAATATTGAAATTTTAATGCTTGATTTGATGCAGAATGTTCTTTAAATCAAAAGAGACCTGGCGCATTCTCAAAACAGCTTAGGTTTTACGATGACAAGCAATACCTGCTTTGACTTTTAAATGTTATTTAACCCCCTTGAAGTTAACCGAATTTTTTAGATGAAATAACTTTCTTTGGTGGTATCATGATATGGCGATATTGCCTAAAGCTGTTTTCGCCGTAAAAAAGGGACATTGCACCCCGATTTCGATTTCGAATTACTTTAATTAGTTTTTAATTGATCTCCGAATGCAAGAAAAAATTATGTGAAAAAATATCAAACTTTGAAATTTAACAATTCTGTCAATTTTTGAAGTACAGACGCCAAACGTTTTGCGTTATATCTCTTATGATATGTGCAAATGTTTACTAAATATAACTATAGGGACCCGGGAATCGTATAAAAAGTTAGATTTTGTAATTTTTATAAAATTGGTTTTTTACTCTAAACAACGCCACAACATGAACGTTTACCTCATTTGAAGCATTTTTGCAACTGGAACTATATGCCTATCATCAACGGTTGAGAAATTAAAGATCGACGATTGCTAACATATTCTACCCTGTAAATTTTTTCAAACGTGTGTATTTTTTTACCAGCATAATAAAGAAAATGCGTTTTTAATTTTACCAAAAAGTTAAAAACAAATTGTTTTGTTTGTTGCAAATTTTGCGTTTAATTTCTAACTTTTTGATGTCTTTCTAATTACAAGCTTTCGTGTAAAAATTCATTCAGTTTTTAGAGGCACACTTACCCATGCATACTTCCAAAAAAAAATATATATATATATACTTTTTATTTTTTCAAATATGTCTATTACTTTATGAAAATAAGAAAAATATGCCTTTTTTAATTACACAAAGAAGTTAAAGACAAATTGGTTTGCTCCAAGACAATTGTTAAGTTTAATTTGTGTTGACTTGTAATATATTGAAGATTTTTTTAAAATCGCAAGCCTTCGTGTAAAAAGCGCAATAAAGTCTTTAACTGCAGGTATAACTTTTGAAAAATGCTAGTGTATGTTTCAAATTACACTGATAAACAAGGTTCCTGTTTCTAACTATGTATGTGGTGACTTTTATATTTTAGGTGGTGCTGTAAAAGAATATGCCATTAAAAAGTTTCCATCACCCACATATTTTTAAAAAATTCAAAATCCTGAAATTCTCAATTTTGTAGTATTTATTCAACGCATACACCTAATGAAATTTATCATTTGGTATTTTAGTAATGACAAACTTTTAAATAAACATTTATAAAGCTTAAAATTAATATTTAAAACACTGAAAGTATGCATTGTTTATAAAGTTCCAGAAAAATATAGATTTTTTGTAAAAAGAAATGATATTAATAAGAAATTTCATATTTTATGTAGCTGTAAAAGTCTTATCTGTGGGTGCTCTCTTATAGGTCATTGTTCCGAGTTATATTGTCAATTTAAAGCAGACATTAAGCCACTTATATCATTACAATAGCGTAAATCATCTTTTCTTTTAAAAAATGTTGAATATTTCTTATATCAATCTCGATAAATAGATATCTTTGTATAGTTTTTCAGGAGATTCCAACCTTGCAATCTTGATTAAGTAATTCTGAGTTTTTCTTTGATAAATTTAAGTCTCTTACAAAATCATTTAATTCTTTTTAAGTTATTAACTGTGGTTCTTCATTTATGCCAGGAGATTAGTTCACATCAGATGTCGAGGAAGTTTCAGTTTCACCGATTTCCATTTCTACTGCTGCATCATCATATGTGAAATTCTCTGGAGATTTCGGTATTTTTTAATCATCATTATGTAATGCTGGTCACATTGCTGAATCTAAGTCCGTGTACTTAATTTTATGTTTACTTCTTGCAGAGAATCCTTTAATTTTTGTAATACATTAGTAGCAGTCAGTTATTTGATCCTTCGGCACGTGTCACATCATGGGTATAGTAAAGGACATACACTTTTTTGTATTTTTCATCCACGTCCGGAGGTTTGTAGCATGTTGTGTATAACAAGAACGAGATGCTTATTTCTTATCTCGTTCAACTACTTCATATCCAAAGTACATATGATAGGCGCATCGATGCTTTTTCAAAGTTAGCTCCCCGCACACACAGCGAAAAGAATCGGGTTTATTAACGCATCCTCTAGACATGTTTTACATATTGTACAGGAAGATATGATAAATATAATCAAAATTCAATTAAAAAGTCTTATAGAACAAAGAAATAGTAGTATGTTTGCCCCGAAAGATAAGTTTCCACTGTCAGGGATTTGCGTTAAAGTCAAATACTGTGGGGGGGGGGGTGGCTAGAGCTGTCTGTTGAAGGTCACTAACATAAAATTTATTAGGGGGATATCTGTTTCTACTCTCTTGCTGTATCTTCTATCGTTGTATAAGAAAAAGGAATGTTTGTGTGAATCAAATACATGAAAGAGAATAATATAATATAATTATAATGCCTAGACGATGCCTACATACTCCAAAACGCATAAACGAAATTTCTCAAAAATGGAGGGTGATAGAAAATTTTTACAAACATATTATTTTTCAGCAGCTTGAAATCTATAAGAAACACCCGACGTATATAGAGAAATCGAAAATTCGTTAAAATTTGTTTATCAGTGTTATTAATGGGACTAATTTGAATATTAACCGTTTAAACGCTAATGTTCCCAAATGGGAACATTGGATTATTTGCAATACAAAGCATATATTTTCCTACATAATAACGATGTTCTTATTATTTTCTATAAAATATAAGGTTGATTTTAACTTTTGGAAAAAAATATTAATGTTTAAGCATTGATCACAGATACACTGTAAAAAAATTGACCCTTTTGCTGCATCGTCACTCCACCGCTTTTATAGAAAACGATTACTTCAACCAATTATGCAGTATTCTTATGGGTCAAAAGAGAGATATTCTATAAAAGCGGGGGAGTGACGATGGAGCAAAAGGGTAAAATTTTTTACAGTGTATAAGGAAAATGTAAATTCATTAATTTGCATAAAAAGCATGTAATTTACTTTTATCGTCTTTTCTACATTATGTACATTTCACTGTAAGTAATCTAAATGTTTTTGAAATCGGGGAAAATACACAAGAGCAATACATACAATAGCATATGGCGGAAAATAATTTGCTATATTTGCATAGGTTGTCAACCAATAATCATGCTCCAAAATGCGAACACTGAAACATTTTCAAGGTGAATTACCAACATTTTATTATGGAAAAATAAGTCTAGTTGAAATGCGCGAATTTCCACATTATTTAAGAAGATATTTTCTGTAGGAAAATGCTGGTACCAAATAATTTCCTGTTCATGAAATTCCAGGACCCGTACAGACCATGTGAAATGAAAACAGCCAAAAAAACCTGCAGAAGTATTCTTTCTTGTTATTTTCTAAAAATTGTATTTATAAATTAAAACATTTGAATTTGTAATATAGGGAAAACTAAATTATAATTACATTGCGATATTAATTCGGCGTGTAAACAGTTAAGAATAAAGGAAACTTCGCTCACTTAATTATCATTCTTCTCGTCATAGATGACTGCGTTCAAAAGTTCTGCGCTAATGATTTTAATTTTAGTGATAATTATAATGTGTCGATAAGATCAGTAGCATTTATTTTCCTAGTGATGGTTTATCAATCATGGGATCCTTTTATATTCATTCGTTATTTCACTCTTAAGTTTCATCGCGTTCCATAGAAACATCTTATAATTTTTTTATTGCTATATAACTACCTAGTAAACAAGGTAATGTACAAACTAATATTTTTTTTCTATCTAAAATTATGTCCTTATGATGTATAGACGTGTAAGCACATGTTTTTTTTTAAATTATTGTTTTATAAAGAAGTGCTTTCAAATCTATATATTAGACCAGGCTATGTTTTTAGTCATCAGCCCTGAGATTTCTACTGAACCAAATTTAATAATTATTTTTTTTATATGAAAGCAGTTCATTTGTAATTGTGCCCATTATAGCTATTTTTTTAATTTATTTCCATTTTTATGTTTTAACACATGACGGAAGTAAAACTTTAAATTCTTTTCGATCACTTTACTCAAAGACTGTGTAAATACATAGAAAATGTTTTCACAACAGCAAGTGAAGCAGAACTGATAAATTTAGAACTCCTCTGCAAATGGGATTGTGACAGATCTCCACAACAAATATTTAAACAAAAGTCTGAAAATTCCTTTGACTCAAACTTGACTTAAACATTTCAATGACTTTGATATTAATAAGCAAATAAATGGATTTCAAAAGTATGGTGGCAGAACCCTGTATCTTCAAATCTACGTTTTTGCTTTCTCATACTAATAAGAATTATTCATGAAAATAAAGACATGATTCAAGAAAAAGTAAAATACATTGAACAACAAGCACAAAATTTAATAAATATAGAGATCCTCATATTTTATAGTTTATTACAAGTTCAATTCAGATTAGTGCTGACTAATGTCGATGCAAAAGATTGCAATGCTATTAGTAGCAAATCAATTCATCGATGCGATGCTATATTTGCAAACAATCATCAAAAAGATTTTAATAAGCTAAAAATAATTAAAGGCATTGATCCTGATTCTTTGAAATTCAGTCTTTCAATATTCCATGCTAGAATCAGATTTTTTGAGTCAATTTTACATCTTGCTTGAAATAAAATAAGATTCCAATAAAAAATGGTTAGGAAGAAGCAACAAGTTGGAAATTGCACGTGAAGCGTAGCAAATGAGGTGCGTTCGTACGATAACAAAGTTTTAAAAATATTACTCTCATATATCAATCTCATAAAATTGTAAATAGTAAATTGCAATTAAAACGCTCATCAAACAATGTTCTCCCTATACCATTACGTAATGGAATACTTTTGTGTGGCCTTGTAAATCAATAACAAATGTTCTTTGCACCACAATTTATGTAAAATGTATATTATCATAAGTACTTTATAGTTGCTTATAAATTTTATTAAGTTCGAATGAATATAACACCATTAAAATGCATTTGAAACATTTTTTCCAACTGACCGTAATGTAACGGAATACTTTTGATTGTCCCTGTAATTGATCTAGGCCTTCGGTTTTCATAAAATTTGAAATAACTCGACAAAACTATGTAATAATTATGTATTTTAACTTTCAAACGTATAAAATACATTTGAAACTTTTCCCCCCATTGACCATAATGTAATTGAATACTTTTGATTGCCCCTGTAATTGATCTATGCATCCGGTTTTCATAAAATTTGAAATGCCTCGACAAAATTAGGTAATAATTATGTATTTTAAATTTCAAAAGATTCGGTTGGGTAGTTTTTTTGTTGTTATATGCGGACAGATGGACAGACAGACGGACGGACTGAACGACCACTATAGGTGCTACGTATTTACTTACGAACGCACCTAAAAATGAGAAATATTGTCAATAAATTAAAAAAAAACTAATGCAAGGCATGTTGTAACCTGAGATGCGATATTGGTACACATTGCAAAAGCTGGTTTCGTAAATATCATTAAAAAAAATTCTCAGATCGAGAAACATCTGCTTAAATTACAGGAATTGAGATAAAGTGATAAAATTTAAAATAATTATGTATTTTAAATTTCAAAAGATTCGGTTGGGTAGTTTTTACGTTGTTATATGCGGACAGACGGACGGACTGAACGACTACTATAGGTGCTACGTATTTACTTACGAACGCACCTAAAAATGAGAAATAATGTCAATAAATTAAAAAAAAAAACTAATGCAAGGCATTTTGTAACCTGAGATGCGATATTGGTACACATTGCAAAAGCTGGTTTCGGAAATATCTCAAAAAAATTTCTCAGATCGAGAAAAATCTGCTTAAATTACAGGAATTGAGATAAAGTTAATGCACTACCTTAAAGCTATTCTAGAAGTGCTATCTAGTGGTTATAAAACAGATACTAAAAAATTTCAAGAAGTTGCGAATATCACTTTTAACTTTATGTAAATCTTTACGGTTGGCACACAGTGTGTTACGCATTACATAAATTTTTAATCGCGTAGCTACTATTAAAGAACATACATACCACCCAATTCGGCAACATCAGAGTGGGCGGCTGAAGCCCGCAACATGCATTTTAAGTCAAAACTTTTCAAGAAATGACTTGCTCATAGACTGCAATGAAAATGTACTTAATGGCTTACATTTTTGTTTCGATCTTTATTTAAGAGTTGTTATTGCCAGAATCTAGTTTTCAAGTAATTCTGAAGAGGATGACATGGAACATTCTGCTCGAAAGAATGATGGGTTGTAGAACACTAATTTGCGTAAATTGTTTGAAAAATGATTTTTTTCTAACATAATAATACATTTTACGTTTTCTTAAAGCATTTTATCTGCTATAGAACGCACAAAGTATTTTAAATAATTTTGGCCAGGTTTTTCACCAAAATACCACACTGTGCGAAGGTGTAAAAGTTTAAAATATTCGTTGTTTAGAAGTGTAAAGTTTGCAGTAGCGAAAATTTCAAAGCTGAAATTGCATGGAAAAGTGTTGCGCATTTTAATTTCTATTTTTTCCGTTTTAAGAGAAAATGATGTGATTCTGTTGCCACAATTATAATATTGCTACTAAAAAATTGCTATAAAAAATTAATACCATAAAAATAAATTGAGATACAGCTCTTAAACAAATTGAATTTAAAAGTACATTTTTTCTCTATATGATGGTGTAAAAATTTAAATTGTGAGACGAACAGAAGTTTAAAATTTGCAACAGCGAAAATTGCAAAACCGTAATTACTGCGGAAAGTGCTGCCATTCGCAAAATGACGTGTGCGTTACGCACAGATACGTTGGCCTTTATATTATAGATAGATAAATATTTTGAATTGTCTAATACGCATTTCCAACACACATTGCGACTATGAAATTTGGCCTTGGAACGTTAATATCTCTTTTCCAGGCATCGTTTGAGCCCCCCTCCCAACTCTCCCCCTTTCACCACTTTTCAAGAAAGTTGAAAAGTGTTTGTGCTTTCGATTTGTTTGTCCATCTCACTCTCTCATTGGGAAAAATCGTTTCAAATGAATTTTAAAGGTATTACACCCTGCGAAGCACATTCAAATTTATATTCATTTGTGAAGTGAACTAAAATATGCATATCTATAAAATATGCAGTTCAAATAATAGTTATTAGTTTTTTTACAGAGCTACACAAAAGAATTCCATTGCACGATTACACAGGGAGAAATTGTTTAAAGCATATTTTAATTCTGTTAAACGATTTCATGTATAATATAATTGATATACGCCAGCTGAGGCTTAATGTTTCGCGCATAATATGAAATGTACAGAAACACACAAATATTTTCAAATAGTATTTTCTATTCGAAATACTGCATATTATCGGTGATGGCTGATAAATGGATGAAATGCATTTTTAATTATGATATGCGCTTTTAAGTTTCACTAATTGTATGCTTTATACATGGTGTGTATAAATGCTATAGTTGATATACAGGGTTATTAAAAAGAGATTTTAAAGGTTACTAAATATGAGCGTAATTTACTTAAAGATGGTTTTTAAATAAGTTATACGTTTTTACGTTGAACTTGCTTGGGTTGAACTTGTTTACGTTGAATATGCTTACAGTTTATTAAGAAATGTTTGTAAAATACGAATAAAATAATACACAGGGTCACGCAAAGAATTGGCTACATGGTCACTTATTGGTGATATTTTCTGGAAATGCGATTTAAGTAGCTTTAAGAGTATTTTTGTTTGAACTAAATTATAGTAAAATACTGACGTAAAGGTACTAGTTAAGCTATAGTGCTGAACTTAAGTATTAGTATAACTGCTGAAAGAGAAATTTCAACCAGTTTGGCGTTTTCTTGCTTAACTAAATTTTCCCTTATACAGTATATATGAGGAGCCCAGAAGCCAAGGGGTACAAGTGACAAAATGCCGATTTGGAATAAATTGAGTTTAAAGATAATTGATGTTAAATTGGAACATCAATAACAATTGACTAAATTGAAATAGGAAACATTTGCTTGTTGCATTCTAATCTTTGCACTCTCATTTCAATAACTGTTAAAAAATAGAGTACAATTTTCTTTAAATGTATAATTAATCAATATTGTTTGTTTTTCGAAAAAAGTGGTTTATCTCTATAACTCCCCAAATAATCAGAAAATGAATGACCTATATTTCTTTACCTACAATGAAAAAAGCATATTTCCAGATACCCTGTGCACTTAACTCAATTTTTTCAATTTTGTCACTTATACCCCTTGACTTCTGGGGTCCTCATATATCAACCGACAGATCAAATACAGGGTTTTTTTAAGTACTGGAATATGTATTTGCTATGGACAGTAACACCTTATTTTCCAAAATTACGAAGTTTTGTTAAAAATTTAAGGAAGCGTTGGAAAGTATATCGTAATCTTAATTGAAAAGTATTTCATAATCTTTCATAATTATTTAATGCATGATTTTTCTTACTTTTTTATAGTGTAAAAAAATTAAACATTTTCTATGCAACATTTTGAAGAGAATAAAGATTGATGACTAAATTTTGCTATTGTAACTTTTAGGTAGATTTCGTAAGACTCTCTATTTATTAAATTCTGCTCTATCTTGGTATCTTTAAAATTGCTTCACAGATTTACGCCTTTGGCGGGCTCTAGATTCTAAAAACAGATCCAGGTAAAAATTTTAAAAATACGTGTCCCACTTTTGTTTTTGGACACTTGTGTTTTTCAAACCTACTTATTAAAAACATCCTCTAAATATTAAAGGATCTAAATATCATAATCTAAATATTAATTTCATACAAACTTTATTTTTTCTTTAATAAAAGTTACATATTGTAAAATAAATAATAAATTCAAGTTTTTTTTTCTTCAAAAAATTAATATATCGAGATGGTGTTTCACATAATTGGACACTTTGAAAATTCTACGTATGAAAACAAAAATATACAAATAATCAAACATTTTAATACTTTATTTAGTATGAGGCATTCAGCTGTTAGCATACAAAATTTGAACTCTCTGACTTATGTAGTTTTTGTGTACGAACTCTGTGACAGACAGACAAACAGAGGTCAGGCATTAATAGGGTTTCGTCAGATGAACGAAATCCTAAAAAGACCTATAATCCGCAAAAACCGTCTGCCCGATCTGTGTGGATTAGAGGAATTTTACAGATATGATGTAGCGTTGTAATACTAAAAATAAATAGTACTTAATTTCAATCTACTTTTTGCAGATTCATCATGGTGGTTTAATGCCTGAAATTTATTTCATCACTAAAAAAGAGAATAATCTATCACTGGTGGCTGGCGTTAAAAAAATCATAGTAACACGAATGTCTAAAACTCAACTTATTTTGGAAGTCTCAGAGCTGAATTCCCATATCGAATGGGAATTTGAGACTAAATGCAGAGATATACGGTTAAAGAGAAAATATTTCGGACCTCTCACGGAATTAGTCCCGAAACAGAGAATTGGCACTTGTATGTCCTCGGAAACTTGCATGTACAAGTGTAAAAAGTTGGGAATATGTAAGTATATACTTCACTCTCTATTTCTTAAGCACAAGGAAGGTCTCCATATGGGTATACTCCAAAAAATTTGAAAAAAATCCCTTTCGGCATGGCCTATAGGCGAAGGTAGATTTCGAAAAGTTTTCATCTAAAAAAAAAAAAAAAAAAAAAAAAAAAAAATGCTTATCTCTACTCAAATGCCCATTTTGGCAATATATTTTGAATTATATTCTTACTTTATTTAAAAAATTGACCAATATGCTCATTATATAGTTCCTAAATAACAAAAAACTGTTAATTAAATTCGTTTGACAGCAAAATTGAATTTAAAAATGAGTCATAAAATAACCAATTTATTATTTTAATACATCCACTATTCTTTAATCAAGATCGCTTTGAGAAATTTTGTCCGAAGTGCCCACTTTGACAGATTTTTTTAAATATATATTTAGCCTTTATCAAAAATCTGACCAATACGGCACATTACACAGTTCCTAAATAACAAATAACTGTCAATTGAATGCGTTTGACAGCAAAATTGAATTTAAAAATGAGTCATAAAATAAACAATTTGTTATTTGAATACAACCTCAATTCTTTTATCATGATCGCTTTGGGAAATTTTTTTGCGAAGTGCTTACTTTGACAGCTTTTAAAATATATATATTCACCCTTTATCAAAAAATCGACGAATACGCACATTATATAGTTCCTAAGTAACAAAAAACTGTCAATTGAATGCGTGTCAGAGCAAAATTGGATTTAAAAATGAGTCATAAAATAACCAATTTGTTATTTGAATACCCACAGTTCATTAATCATCTCGGTTTGGGAAATTTTGTGCGAAGTGCCCATTTTGGCAGCCTTTTTTGAAATATATTCTGCCTTTATCAAAAAACTGGCCACTCCGTCACATTATATAGTTCCTAAATAAGAGAACCTGTAAATTGGATGCGTTTGAAAACAAAAAAAGATTTAAAAATGACTCGGTAAAAACGCAATTTCTTAAATTTCCTCAAATTTTAATCACGATAACTTCGTGAAATTCTGTTCAAAATACCCTTTTTGGCAGCATTTTAAAAAATATATTCTGGCTTTATCAAAAAACTGGCCAATACGTCAAGTTATATAGTTCCTAAATAATAGGACCTGTAAATTGGATGGGTTTGAGAACAAAAATGAATTTAAAAATGACTCATGAAAAACGCAATTTGTTAAACTTGAATGAATTTTTTAATGATGAAAACTTCGGGAAATCTGTTCAAAATACCTATTTTGGCAGCCTTTTAAAAAATATATTCTGCCTTTATCAAAAAATTGGCCAATAAGTCGTATTATATAGTTGCTAAATAAGAGGATCTGTCATTTGGATGCGTTTAAAATCAAAAATGAATTTTAAAATGAGTCAGAATATAAGCAGTTTGGATTTGAGGTTTTTTCTCCAACTCCTATTTTTGTTTAATTTATTTTTGCTATACGAATTGGTTCTATGAAAAACTTGTCAGTATAAAAGTTGTAGATATTATTGTGAAGATGTAAAATAAATTTAATTAGATTTAATTGCTTAAGAATTGAGTAAGTTATGGGTTTTTTTCTTTTTCCTCCCCCCTTTATCTTTTCGTTTTTAATTTTTTTCATCGGTAAAAATTGGTCCTATCAAAAACTTGTAAATACAAAAGTTTTAGATAATATTGAGTACATTTATATAAAATTTAGTTGGATTTGATATCTTAAGAATTGACGAAGTTATGAATTTTTTTCTCCCAAAAACCATGTTTTTTTCGCCCCTTGAGCCCATTTTTAACTTTATCAAAAATCTGTCACGCATAAACTTTTTCCTCATTCTTTAGAAGTAATATAAACTTTAAACCGATTCGATATCTATTTTAATTAAAAAGTTATCGCGTTTTTTCTGTTTTCACAAAAACCCTCCTAACTTCCACCCTCTTGGTCCGATTTCGCCCATTAACGAACTTAACCGAGATTTTATGCCCCTTGATTTTATGTAAAAGTTTGATGAAGATCTGAGCATAATTATGGAAGTTATCGTGTCTAGAAGAAAGTGATATACACCGATAGATAGATAGATAGATAGATAGATAGATATATATATATATAAACTTTTTTACTGATGGTAGTTTTGGGGTCTAGGAGTCATGATTCGTGTAGATCCGCAAAAATTTTTCAGAAATTCCAACATGGGAGACAATGCAATAGGTAGTATTTCATACGAAATCTACCTAATATTTCATACGAAATCTACCTAAAAAAAGAATACAGAATGTCCTTCTCCTGAAGATGTACACGTTTATAGAAAATATTTCGGCGCAACCTCCATATAGCGTCCGTAAAAGAATAATGAAAATTTCGTTATTTGGCGATTTTTCACTGGTTGGCGATGGAATGTGGTTTCAAAAAATATTTGTTTATGTGAAATGCACATTGAGGGCAAAAATTTCATGTTGAATTTATTTCGATAAATTTAATTCAAATAGTTTTAGCTTTGTCATATTTAATTTCTTTCAAGTATAATTTTGTTATATCGAGAATTATAATGCATTTATATTTAAATTTTACCACAAAAATTTGCGATTTAAAACAAAAATTAAAATTTAAACTAGTTAAAATTGTTTTAAGTTCAAAGTCCAGTTGAGCATTGTCGATACCATTTTGTTCAGGGTTGGTATAAAAACCGGTTTTTTTGAAAAAAACCAAAAAACCGGGTTTTTTTTGGTTTAAACCAGGTTTTTTTGGTTTAAACCGGGTTTTTTTCAAATCATTATTTAAATAGCATTTGCAAGAAAAATAACTTGAGTTTTAGAAAGTCATGAGGATTTTTTGTAATTAATAGTTAATTAATACTAAACATTCACATTAGTATTTATTTTTTTGATAATTAAATAACTAAAGCATAAAAATTTATAATTAAATTATCTTATAAGTTTAGGTTTCTATAGGGAAATATTCATTGTGTGGAAAAAAAAACTATTAATTTATTAGTATACTTATATAAACCTTTTAGATAATAATTTAAGAAATAATTATATGCAGGTTGATAATGAAGAACATAGTAAAGGGCAAACAAACATATTTTACTAAATTAACAGAAATAAGCTGAAATAGAAAACATTTTCTTGTGCATAATTTAGAAATTATTTACAGTATTAACATCAACAAATGATTATTAATCTCTTACTACATATATTTACTTAAAAAATATCAATATGCATTTTATTAATGCTAAAAAATACATGTGTATTGACTTGATGCATCAACGAATGTAATGCTTACACAAATCGAGACATAGGCTTAGAAAAATTATTATTAATAATATTATTTTTTTAAATACAAACTTTATTTCTTCTGTTTCTTTGTTCTTCAAAAGGTGAAGATTTAGCAATAAATTTTATTATCTGTGCAAGCATTGAGTTACATGGATATTTTTGTTTTGTAAAATTTAATGTATCCTTTTTTTCTTGTTCACATAGTTCACTTTGACTGTATTGTGGTTCAAGCATGTATACCTAAAAGGGCATGGGTGTTAGAGCTATTTTATACCTGGACTAAAAAACTGAGATTTCTTTATTTACGTTTTTTTTTCTCTTAATATTTTTTGAAGACCTGTCCAATTATAAACTGCATTAGTAATGGAACTTATTACTTTAGATATTATCCATGGCAATTGCAATAGAATTTAACAGTTTAAACATATCTTCAACATTTCTTTTAAAATAAAAATTAGACAGATACGAGCTTTTGAATATTTTTATCAATAACATTCCTATTTTCTACACAAATTTTAAGTAAAGTGGGGCAATTTTTAAGGTAAACATCTAAAGCATCTGAAAATGAATCACACCTAGTATTATAAGGAAGAGCTAATTTGACAGCATTTACATTGCATGCAATTTTTACATTTGGCTCTTAAACATGTTTTTGATGTACTTCTTATTCCCTCAAATGAAAACCAGATTATATTTTACTTTCTTCTAGTTTTAGACATTCTTTTATTTCAATATATATAAGTAGCTTTCTTAAAATAAAATACAATACAAAGTATTTAGAAACAGAAAAAAATAATGTAAAAACTGCAAATCCAATCTAAGAAAAACCAAAGCTTACTAAAACCAATAGCTATGGAACAGAGAAAATTCATAGCCAATCATTCATTAGCATACAGAACAAGAGTAACCAATGGAAAGAATGACTTATGATTATGTCATTATTGATGCTTTGATACATGATGCAATCCTTAGTAAATCATAATCAAGCTATCTAAGCAGTAAAATTGCATTTTTGGCTGGCATATGACATTTTTGCATTAAAAAAAATAATAAAAGGTTTAAAAAAGAATTAAAACTAACTACCTTTTTTATCCTCCACAGTCCACTGTAGAAAAATATTTTGCCATGTCAATTTATAGCTAGTAAGAAAAATTAGATTGATTAAAGATGTTTGTCACTTAAAAATTTGTCTTTAGCTTTGCTTGTAGCTACTCCATAACTTTGATTTTGCACATTTTAATAATGTGTAAAATAAATGAAAACATCAGGGAAAAGGGAAAAAAACCAAATTAAAAAAAACCAGCATGGTTTTTTTTAAAAAAACCACTTGGTTTAAACCAGCATGGTTTAAACCAAACAACCCTGATTTTGTTGCAATGAAACATCTGGCTATTATATTTGAAAGTGCTTAAATGAATGATAACATTTTTTCTCAATATGAATCTTTTATATATGAAAATATTTTTCCAGTGATAAATTAAACTAGTCGTTGGGGGCCACCGTAATACTTACCCATCATGGATAGGCATATGAAAAAAAAAAAAAAAAAAAAAAAAAAAACATGTGAAAACTATTTATACAAAGCATTGCAATTGCAATTCCAAAACAAAATATAAATATTGTTAATATGCATAGTAATGCTCTATTAATGAATTGCTGATCTACCAATTTCGACAAATTATATAAAACGCCAAACTACTCAAGTAATATCGAACTGCGTAAAAGAAACATCCTTATAACTCCAAAAATAATTATAATATAAACTAACAGTTTACTGCGTTGGATTAAGCGTCTCATTTTCAATTAAAATATACCTCTGAATTGAAATTTGAATGAAATACAGGGTCATGAAAAATTGAAGAATGTGGAAAACAGGATTACAAATATCTCGATTACAAATAATCCGATTGACTCCGTTCTATATGCAAAAAAAAACCAACCGAAAAAAATAGTTCCGGATAATCGAGGTTGCTGATACTAAATAGGCTTCGTCCCATTCTTAGATACTAACTACATACAAAATTTCAAGTCTCTATCTCAATTTGTTTGGGAGATAGAGCGTTTACAGACAGACAGACTGACAGACAGACAGATAGACAGACAGACGGACGGCAATTTTTTTTCTAAAAATATGTTTTTCGGAATCTCCACTATCTAAAACGTGTAAATCCGTCAAAAATTTTTTTCGATTTTCAAAACGATTGCAAGACTTACCCTATACTACGTATGATGGGTAAGTTATAACTGTAGCAACAAGCAATATATATATGTAATACAACATATATATAATATTAAACTCTTTCATTATTTATGTTTAAATTCATTAAATACCATTTACACGCATTCTAAAAATCCAACAGGTTTCAGTTTCATTACAATTGTTTACTTTTGGCGAGGGATGCTGCTTTCGTCTTTTTATGCAAAATATTCGAATTTGTTTTTTACATACATTCTACTGTAGTTCCGCCGCTAATTTTGACTGATCATTTATTAGATACATAATTAGATTACTTATTGTTTTTTTTCAAACATTTTGAGTATGCACAGTATACAGACATTCCATGCCAGATAGACTTTGTTTTTACAGCACTTGTTACTGAACTGTTAAAAAATTATCTGTGAAATAACAGAAAATCTACAGGTAATCCATTATCGTAAATCGAAAGTAAAATAACTGAGATTAGAAAAAAAATGAGATTTTGTTATATAACAGGGAAATATTTCGGTAAATTTACAATATACTATGTAGTGTAACATCGTTAAAAATGCACAACACAATATATATATATTTTATTAAAAATAATTTAATTTTGTTTTTTAGCTCACAGGCTATCATAGCCTGAGAGCTTATGTGCCCGTCCGTTCTGTATGTACGTTCGTATGTTCGTGCGTAACGCGATAACTCATGATAAAAATATCCGATCCACTTGAAATTTTGTATGTAGGTATATCCTGACAAGGCGCTTCCCTGATTAGTTTTTGGAGTTCAATCGATATGTATAAGAGGGGACGGGAACGGGAGGCTCATGCCCCCCGTTAGTTGATATAAATGGGATTTTCATGCAGAATTAAGTTTTCGTTGAAAATTTAGATTAGGATCATTCTGATGAGGCGATTCCGTGACTGTTATTAGGTGTTCATTGAATAAGTATAAATAGGGGGAACAGGGGTTCTAATGCCCCCCCCCCGTTAGTTGATATAAATGGGATTTTCATGCTGAATTAAGTTTTCGTTCAAAATTTAGATTAGGATCATTCTGATGAGGCGATTCCGTGACTGTTATTAGGTGTTCATTGAATAAGTATAAATAGGGGGAACAGGGGCTCTAATGCCCCCCCCCGTTAGTTGATATAAATGGGATTTTCATGCAGAATTAAGTTTTCGTTCAAAATTTAGATTAGGATCATTCTGATGAGGCGATTCCGTGACTGTTATTAGGTGTTCATTGAATAAGTATAAATAGGGGGAACAGGGATTCTAATGCCCCCCCCCGTTAGTTGATATAAATGGGATTTTCATGCAGAATTAAGTTTTCGCTCAAAATTTAGATTAGGATCATTCTGATGAGGCGATTCCGTGACTGTTATTAGGTGTTCATTGAATAAGTATAAATAGGGGGAACAAGGATTCTAATGCCCCCCCCCCTTAATTTATAAAAATGGGTTTTTCAAGCAGAAATTTCAGATTTCGTTCAAATCTCTGAATAGTTTTGGAAGTTTAATGGTTAAGTATAAAAGAGGGGGATAATTCTTTTCAAATTGTATAAATGCTAAATGGGTTTTTATTAAGAATTATCTCATTTGCTCTGAATTTTGGATATAGATTTTTTATATGATAAAGCATGTCTTTGATAGTATAGGAGGTTCAATGATTAAGTATAAAAAAGAGGAAAGGGGAGAGCTGTTTCCCCTTCTTAATTTTTTTTCGAACGGAATTAACCCTTGAAAATATAAGGCTTTAAATTACAATTAGTATTTGTAGCCTGTGAGCTCAATGCCATCAGTTTAACTGGGCAGTATTCTTTATATTTATTTCTAAAACAATTAGTGTAGATCAGAATATTTTAACACTTTAGAAATAAACTAAATTGTTTACTGCTTATATTACAGAGTAAATCAATTAACCAAGGGTGCGTGACACCCTATTTATATATAAATGTATTTGTACGTCTGTGTTATACATATGTTATATTAAAAAATCTCTGGAATATTCTTTCAAACTATTCTGAGTTAACGGATATTAATTATTTCCCTACAACTTAATAAATCTATTCATTTTTTCAAAAGTGCGTTATAATCTATTATTAAAAAAATAATTTCATCATTTCGAAAAGTTGGGATAAATTCAAGAATTATATTATCATTTATATAATTTTATCATCTATCATATATATAATCAAGAATTAAATATCTATATTTAAAAAGTAGCGTACTGCGAACACGTAATCTGGTATAATTTATTAAATTAGTGAAGCACTCAAACTGCAGTGAACTTCAAAGTATCAGTTTAGAAATGCTGTATCTTTTAATTTTTGCACAAATTGTTTCTAGCTATCCTCAGGTTTGAGCCCGAGACCTGTGGACTCGATAAGAGCTTCTTACCGAGTGAGATACAACAGTCGTTGACTGTGAGTACAAAATATGCCTTTTATGATTCAGCGAGTAGAAATCCCCACTAAATCCAACAAGGTGATTTTTCCCTTGCTAAATTATATAAAAAAATAAATAAACTTTCTTTTTTAATATTTCTAAAAAAATTGCAAACAAGTTATTGAAGTGTGCATTTTGAATTACAAAAGTTAACAAAGTTCAAAATATCCTTGAATGAAGATATGGAAATATATACAGGGAATTAGATAAAAGTTTACGGAAATATCTGTAAAATGATGATCGAAAAATTCAATAGAATGCTTTCAACCGAGAACTAGTGTAAATTTATAGAGATTCTTTATTTTTTTTCGTTTTTTTAAATAGAAATTTTTAACAGTGTGCTAACTGTAGCAATGTTGGCCAATGGAACAATGTAGTGTTTTTGAAGTGCCTATGAAACACGTAAGGTTTTTGTTTACCTCCCAACGATGAATTGTCGAGTACTCTTGATGCGTGAATTTTTTTCATTGTCAAACTTCAGAGTATTGAAATGGTCCCATGCCAATTAACTGAGCGTATAGTGGAAGTAAGAAGAATAGAGAACCAGAGGCATTCTTGGACAAAGTTGACAATATTTTTATCAGTGCTGATGGCCAGTTAAAATAAATTTTCATCGAGAAAAAACACTTTTGAAGAAAAAAAATCCATAATATTATAGTTAAACAATTTTAACCGTTTCAGTAGCAAAGTAATTTTATTGATAAAATGCTGAAACAACTGACTACGGATCATTTACGGATCGAGTTTATGAACGAATTTATAGAGAAATAAATAAAAGATTAAAAAAAAATAAATAAAATGTATGACTTCCGCAGTTAGTAATTAAAATTTAGTCTTCTCCATTGATACTTTTGAAAACAATGAATGATTTTTTTTAAATAATGTCTTTATTAGGTAGCTTCCAAAGTAGCCAAGCAATATTGGACCAATACTGGCTATATCTTGGAGCAATATTGGCACATTGGCGCAATATTGGCACATTGGCGCAATATTGGCACATTTGCGCAATATTGGCACATTGGCACAATATTAGCATAAAATATTGCTCCAATATTGGGGTGTTTACATTTTTATATTTAGCCAATATTTGCAGCCAATATTGGGGTTTCATTGGAAATAGTGCCAATAAAACGCCAATATTGGTTAAATATTGGGATTTCATCGGAAATATTTCCAATTTAGCGCCAATATTTATACAATATTGGCGTTTGATTGGCATGTTTCCAATGAAATCCAAATATTGGCATAATATTGGCTGCAAATATTGGCTAAATAAGAGTAAAATATAAAAATCCCAATATTAGGGCAATATTGACGTTTTCTTGGCAATATTTCCAATTAATGAAATATTGGTGTAACGTTGGACCAATATTGTTTTGCTACTAGGGTTTCATTACAAAAAGCAAAAAGCTACCTATTGCAGTTGTCATAAGGAAAACACTACCAGAAAATTTTGATATATTTTCAACAAGCAAGTCCCACAGACCTTTAAAACCAACTTCCGTCCAAATATTGACTTAAAGGTTAGCTATACGTTGACTTAAAGTTATTGTTACGGATTTTGTAAATAGTTAGTATTTGTACTGTAAAATAATGTAAAAAATCTTATTAAGCTCCATTCCTTTACTAATATTAGTTTCTGTTACATTGTCTCTGTTATCAAGCAAACTTGTCCATTATTTTCAGTGTATGTCTACGGCAGATTGGCGAAATAATAAAGATATCGCCAAGTTGGCGTCACTTTTGGCGACTAATTTTGGTCGCCAAATTTGACGATTGTTGGCGATGGTAACCCTTCCCTCTCAATGGTTACCCCCCTTTAGATATACTGATACATTATTTGTTGTTCCGTGGATTTTTCGAGTAGGTTCTAGAAATTTCCAGCACATGCTACGAGCCTATATAAGAAGAGCAGTACGAGCTGTTGTGGTTATTATTTACCAGTCAGTCATTGAGTGAAAAAGGTGTTTGTTAGCAAGTTTGCTTGAGTTTCATTTATGTTGTTTTGAATGTTATTAATTGTTGAGACGTTGGATAAAGAGTCTCTGGGATCTAAAGCTATACTTGTACGATAGATTTGAGCAGTTATTTTTGAATATCTGGTAATATTTGTGAGTTTCGAAGACTCTGTTGTTCTGAAGATCTGTAAATAAATTATTTTCTACTTTTCTGACAGGAGTTTGAAGTTGTCTTACCATAAGATCAAAAGAACCCCATATACGCTGCAACATTTGGTGTCAGGAGTCGGGATCTTATGGCGAAAACAAGAACGATGGACGGACAATTGAAAGAACTGTTAGAAGCTATTAACGGATTAAGGACAGAGCTGACCAATGAAATCGACAAAGGCCAAGAAGAGTTGGCAGAAAAAATGAATAAAAACGAAGAAAGAATGGAACAGTTGACAAATAAAATTGACAAATGCCAAGAAGATGTGACTGAAAATATTAATAAAGGCCAAGAAGAAATGAAGAAAACTTTAGAAGAAAAGTTCTCGTCGGAAGAGAGAAGAATAAGCTCTGTAGAAGAGAAAATAGAGGAAGTAGAAGAGAAAATTCAGAATGAAGTTAGTAATGTTGAACAGAAAATGGAAAGGAAAATGGCAGAAGTGGAAGAGAAAATTCAGAATGAAGTTAGTAACGTTGAAGAGAAAATAAGTGAAGTAGATGAGAAGCTAAATAAAAAAGTACAAGATCTTGAGAAGAAGCTTTTAGCGTCCAGTGGTAATTATGAAGAATTTAGGAATCCGCCTGCTTCTCCCGTGCACATCAAGCTGTCGACATACGACGGAAAGAGTTCCTGGCAAGTTTACAAGACCCAATTCACCATTGTAGCCGAAGCGAACAAATGGAGTGACGAGGTGAAAGCTTGTCAACTGGCAGCATCTTTAAGAGGAGAAGCCGCCGACGTGCTGCAAACATTGCCCGATATGACGCAACTCAATTTTGAGACTTTAAGTTGTGCACTTGAAATGAGATTCGGCGAAAAATTCTTCAAAGATTATGCGAGAATACAAATGAAGAGCCGCCATCAAAAATCGAATGAAACACTTCAAGAGTTTGCCTCAGAAATAGAACGTCTGGCAAATTTAGCTTTCATCGACTGCCCAACAAATGTACGGGAAATGCTCTCATTGCAGTACTTTGTAGACGGAATAAAAGATCCAGAAGTGCAGAGAGCAATACGAATGGCAGATGTACAGGATTTAAAGGCTGAATTACTATATGCCTTAAAGTTGGAAGCAGCTACACAAGCCAGCCGAATAGATCGTCATTCAGTTCGAAGGGCAACGGTGAACAAAAGCTCAGACACTGAGAGCGACGTCTTGAAAGAAATTAGGAAAATAAATCAAGAGCAGGAAGCTTTAAAATATGGAAGAACAAGTTCAAGAAGACAGAATCTCACGTGCTGGGGATGCGGTGATACAGGACATCTCCGAAGAAATTGCCCCAAAATCCACGAACGTGAGATAAATTCAAACAGTCAGCAGGGAAACTAAATTTTGGCCATCTCGCGGGGCGGAGGTTGCCAGAGAATGAAAAGCCCCACCAGAAGATCCTCCAGATATCAAAAATGAGTGGCGGTGATAATGAGTTATATGTGATAGGCTTTATTAACGGAATTCAGTGCCGTATGATTCTCGATACAGGAGCCAATGTGACAATAATAAGAGAAGATTTGGCTCGGAAATTGAAATCTAAACTCATCTGGACTCCACCATACGTTACCCTGCAAACTGTGACGGGCGACAAGATATGTATATATGGAAAGGCAAATTTAACCATCAACTTTGGAGGAACGAAATATTACCATACGGCATATGTGGCTGACATAACAGATCCTTGCATAAACGGGCTAGATTTTCTGAAGAAGTTTGACTTCAAACTTGATTTCAAAAATAACAAAATGCTCTCAAAATTTGAAGAAATAAGTCTTTTTGGATTAAATAACGAAATTGAATGTAAACAAACAGTAATAGCCAAAGAAGACATCAATCTTGATCCAAGTACAGAATTTTTAATTCCAGCTGTAATTAAAAATAAAACTAATTATCGATTTGGCCATATAGATTATCCCGAAGACAATAGTAAATAAGCAGGAGTATTGGTGGCTTCATCTGTAGTGGACCTCTCGAAGAAGACCATTCCAGTCAGAATTGCTAACATCAGTTATAAAACGAGGACTATAAAGAAAGGAGAGGTGATAGCATCATGTGCTCCAGTGACGTGCATAAGTCAAAATTCCAATCACTCTCAGAAATCTTCAGATAATTTAGTCAAGGATTTGTTACAAAATACGGACTTAGATCCAAATCAAAGAGATGCTGCGGAAAGTTTAATTAGAGAATTCCAAAGTTTATTTTCCCAAACATCTGAAGACTTTGCACGAACTAAAATGGCACAACACCGAATTGACACGGGAGATCACTCTCCTATTAAACAGCACCCTAGACGATTACCTTTTGCCAAGCAAGAAGAGGTGCAGAATTTAATTCAGGATATGGAAGAAAATGACGTCATCGAACCATCGACAAGTCCATGGGCGTCTCCCATTGTTTTAGTAAGAAAGAAGGATGGTTCTACAAGATTTTGTGTAGACTAGCGCCGAATGAATGACGTCACCAAAAAGGATAGTTACCCTCTGCCAAGGATTGACGACACTCTTGACACACTTGCGGGCAACACTTGGTTCTCGAATTTAGACCTGAAGAGTGGTTACTGGCAGGTAGAGATCCATCCCGACGACCGCGAGAAGACTGCCTTTACAACGGGACAAGGATTATGGCAGTTCAAGGTAATGCCTTTTGGTCTATGTAACGCACCTGCAACTTTCGAACGGCTTATGGAAACGGTTCTCCGGGGGCTGTCATATGAAGCATGTCTTGTTTATTTAGATGATATCATAATCATAGGAAAATCTTTTGATGGACATCTGAACAACCTCAGGCGGGTGCTACAAAAATTAAAGGAAGCTAATTTGAAGTTAAGCCCTTCGAAGTGCAATTTGTTTCGAAATGAAGTCGCCTACCTTGGACACATCATTTCGGCGGAAGGAGTTAGGACCGATCCAGAGAAGATATCGGCTGTGAAAAATTGGAATCGTCCAGCAGATGTTCACCAGCTTCGGAGCTTTCTAGGATTATGCACCTATTACAGAAAATTTGTCAGAGGCTTCTCGATGATTGCAAGACCACTTCATAAATTAACAGAAGCCAATCAAAAATTTATGTGGACACAGGAATGTGACGCTGCTTTCGAAAAACTTAAGGAAGCCTTAACATCCACTCCAATTCTGTCATATCCTCAAATCGATAAACAGTTTATACTTGATACGGATGCAAGTAACGAAAGCATTGGCGCTGTACTGTCCCAGGAAATCGACGGCCAGGAGCGTGTTATCGCCTATTTCAGCAAGTGCTTGTCAAAGGCAGAGCGAAACTACTGCGTCACAAGAAAAGAGCTTCTTGCTGTAGTGAAAGCCATAGACCATTTTCATCATTATCTTTACGGTCGAAAATTCCTGATCCGAACTGATCATGCTTCTCTAACTTGGCTATTGAATTTTAAGAACCCTGAAGGCCAGATAGCCAGGTGGATACAAAAGCTTCAAGAGTACGATATGGAGATACGCCATCGAAAAGGCTCATTATATGGAAATGCAGATGCTCTCTCAAGAAGACCCTGCTCAGAGAATTGTAGATACTGTGACCGGGTTGAGAAGAAATTTAATGCGAAGGGTCCTATAATAAGACAAGTTACAACTGGGTCTACATCATCGCAAGATCCGTGGAGTGACGAGAGCCTGCGTAAAGATCAACTTGCTGATCCTGAAATTAAGCCAATTCTAGAGCTGAAAGAGGAGTCCAACAGGAAGCCCAGCTGGCAAGATATGGCCCATTACCATCCTACGACTAAACGTTATTGGGCTCTCTGGGATTCCCTACATTTGAAGAACGGTATAGTGTACCGAAAATGGGAGTCTGACGATGGAAAGACATGTAGATGGCAACTACTACTCCCTAAGTCGAGAATTTCTATGGTCCTTCAAGAACTGCATGGTAGTCCCACAGGAGGTCATTTTGGTGTAATGAAGACCCTGCAAAAGGTTCGAGAGCGTTTCTACTGGAATAATGTTCGCAGTGACGTGGAGAAGTGGTGTCGAACTTGTGACACCTGTGTAGCACGTAAAGGTCCTAAGAGGCGCACCCGTGGACGATTGCAACGTTATAATGTAGGAGCTCCTTTCGAACAAATTGCTCTAGACATCCTGGGTCCACTTCCTAGAACATCTGATGGCAATAAGTACATCCTCGTTGTCATGGACTACTTCACTAAGTGGCCTGAAGCATACGCCATTCCTAATCAAGAGGCGGTAACCGTAGCAGACATACTGGTTCAACACTGGGTTTCCAGATACGGAGTTCCTCTTCAAATCCATTCTGATCAAGGAAGTAACTTTGATTCGGATGTGTTTAAGGAAATGTGTGGACTACTCGGCATGGACAAAACTCGAACTACACCTCTACATCCGCAATCGGACGGCATGGTGGAGCGGTTCAATCGTACAATCTTAAATAGCCTCTCTCTCCTGGTGTCTAGAGACCAACAGGACTGGGACAAGAAATTGCCTCTTTTCCTGCTAGCCTACAGGAGTGCCACTCATGAGGCCACTGGTTACTCCCCTTCTCAAATGCTCTTTGGTCGTGATCTTCGTCTGCCTGCGGATCTTTTGTTTGGCCGTCCTCCTGATGCTCCTTCATCGCCTGAGGAATATGTCGATGAACTCCAGGCGCGGATTGAGGAGATTCATTGTCTAGCGAGGAACCGAATTGGACTGGCAACGGAAAAGATGAAGACACGGTACGACACAAAGGCAACAGAACATGAGTTCAACGAAGGTGACAAAGTTTGGTTGTGGAATCCGATACGTCGTAAGGGACTGTCGCCAAAATTACAAAGAAACTGGGACGGTCCTTACACAGTCGTCAACAGGCTGAATGACGTCGTTGTACGCATACAAAAATCGCCACACGCCAAACCCAAGGTCGTACACTATAACCGGCTAGCCCCTTATTTTGGCCAAAGTGAATAGAAATTCAAAACTGGAATTTCAGACCATGGTCATGAAAGTCACTTTTTGTAATTATGTAAATAGTAATTAGTTCTTATTTATGTAAATCTTATTATTATTGTTATTATTATTTATTTATTATTATTTTATTTATTTATTTATTTTAAGTGTTTTCCTCTAACTCAAGGATTGCACTGCCCGGGACGTGCAGTCTTTGAGGAGGGGGTAGTGTTACGAATTTTGTAAATAGTTAGTGTTTGTACTGTAAAATAATGTAAATAATCTTATTAAGCTCCATTCCTTTACTAATATTAGTTTTTGTTACATTGTCTCTGATATCAAGCAAACTTGTCCATTATTTTCAGTGTTTGTCTACGGCAGATTGGCGAAATAATAAAGATATCGCCAAGTTGGCGTCACTTTTGGCGACTAATTTTGGTCCCCAAATTTGGCGTTTGTTGGCGATGGTAACCCTTCCCTCTCAATGGTTACCCCCCTTTAGATATACTGATACATTGTTTGTTGTTCCGTGGATTTTTCGAGTAGGTTCTAGAAATTTCCAGCACATGCTACGAGCCTATATAAGGAGAGCAGTACGAGCTGTTGTGGTTATTATTTACCAGTCAGTCATTGAGTGAACAAGCCGTTTGTTAGCAAGTTTGCTTGAGTTTCATTTATGTTGTTTTGAATGTTATTAAGTGTTGAGACGTTGGATAAAGAGTCTCTGGGATGTAAAGCTATACTTGTACGATAGATTTGAGCAGTTATTTTTGAATATCTGGTAATATTTGTGAGTTTCGAAGACTCTGTTGTTCTGAAGATCTGTAAATAAATTATTTTCTACTTTTCTGACAGGAGTTTGAAGTTGTCTTACCATAAGATCAAAAGAACCTTATATACGCTGCAACATTATAAATATGCTAGCAAATCGCGCGGCTTTGCTCACATAGTAATTTAAATATACCAATTGATATTTGTATATCTAAATTTTATTATTAAAAATTATACTTTTAGGAATACTTTAAAAAATAACTTTTAAGCCAAAGTTTGATTAAACTACATCATTGCACTGCATTAGACAGAAAAAAGATGAAATAAGTGAGAAAAATTAAGGCTAATTGAAGATAAATGATAATTTAAAAAATATTTTTAAGCCATCAGGGACTAAATTTCTAAGATTAAATTTAAAAAACAACGCAAAACAACGGAAAAACAACGTGAATTTCATCAAAAGTTCGCAGAAGAAAAGATAATTTTATCAAAGAATCGAAAAAAAATGCCATGAATTCTGTCAAAGAATCGTTAATAAACGTGATTTTTGTCAAACGATCGGGAAAAACACTCGATCTTGGTTAGAGGATCGCTAAAAAATACTCACTTTTCTTTAGAAGATTGCCAAAAAGTGGGGGATTCTCGTCAGATAATTGTGGAAAAACGAGATTTTTGTCAAATGATCGCGAGAAAAAACAAAAAATTGCCAAAGGATGGCGCCTTAGATGTCGAAAATGAATTGCCAACCCTGAACCATTTCTTTAGTCCACGTGGCACAAACTTGCCCAAATTAGTATTGAATAAGCAGATTTCTGTTCTGTGCACATGGCCATTGTTTTGGTTCAAGGTTTGCGCGATTTGTCAGAATAACTTGGGCAGGGTTTCAGAGTCCTCTGGCAGGAGACTTCATACATTAATCTCAAATAGATGGGACGCATAGATTTAGTTGGCTATGTTGAAAATACACTTTTTTTGCAAACACGTTTTTATAACTTTACACACATTTTCAAGGGCGGATCTGGAGAGTCCACAAGGGGGGGGGCGATTTTAGAAATTTGGAGACTCGACTTTAATGCGTGCGTCGGGGCTAATATTTTCACTGCGGTTCATGTTGCTTTTATTTTTTGCTGCGGGTCGGGTCTGGGTCCGGTTGTCTTCTAGTTTTTGCTGAGGGTCGGGTTTGGGTCCGGTTGACTTCTTCTCTTTTGCTGCTGGTCGGGTTAACTAATGTTTATGTTGTGGATCACATTAGCAGGATTAGCAGATGTTTTTATTCAGAAACTATGGCGTAATCCATTTTTTGATAAGCAGTTTAACAAAATACTGTGAAAATTGTAGTTTTGAATAGAATTTCTGGAAGCGACAGCATGAGAAGGTAGAAAAATCCGCAATCATTTGACGAGCGAAGAGAAAACTGCGCTCGGGGCAAAGCCAAATGTGTGTGCCTTTTTCTTGTAACAGGCCAAAAGTTACGCTGGTAGCATAAATTTGGCGCCCCCTAAATTTCTACGCCCGGGCCAACCGCATCCTTCGCCCCCCCCCTTTCGCACGGCACTCCATATTGTCTGGCCTACATATCTTGAGAACAAGATATGTAGAGTCTACTTCCAGCCGGCTCGTCTATATGTAGAAAAACAATGCAAGCCTGATCTCGGGCGGTACAAGCCTGCTTAAAAAAAAAAATAAATAAAAAATAACTTGGGTTACACACAATATAACTCTCCGATGCTGATCTCTACACTGTAAAAGTTAGATTTCTGTATTGATGTTGCCGAACTAGTTTCGACTGACGACGCACATTTATACTTATTCTCATTAAACCCATATAATTGAAAATAGCTCATATTTTAACGTTCCTGCTTAAATCTTTACAAAGGGCCAGTGAGCCCGCAATTTTTTTTATAAGATCGGCTCATATGGCCCTTCAATTTTTTTGCCGGCTCGTCCCGGTTATTTTGTTTATTGGTCCGGGCTGTTGAAAAAATTATTCTAATTTTGTTGTCCCGTTAGAAAATTCGGAACCATTTCGCCGACTCGGACAGGCCCAGGCACATGCATACGTCTAGGCTGGGTCGGACACGGACCAAAATTTAACTTTCATTCCGAGCCGAACCCCGACCAGGGAAATTTTAGTCAGTGCGAACTAGAGAAAAATTTGGGCTATTATTCCACAGCCCGGTCCCACGTGAGGCAGAAACATTTTGCGGCATCAAGAGCAAAACCCGATAATGAAATTATACAGTAGAAAAAATTGCACAATATTTATAAAAAATGCTCCAAAAGTAATTATAATTTTAAAGCTATTTTTTATATTAAAAAACGGCTGTGAAACGAAAAATTAAATTTAATATTATCAAAAGAACAGTTTGATGTAAAATAAAAATATACTTTACGCATAAAAGGATTCTCATATGTTGTCTCTGTTTTAGTAAAAAAATATTATGGACAATGGATATGCTAATGAAGTGTGTTTCATGAATAAATGCACGGAACCTGTAGAAAATACTGTCTATTATCTGTCAAATCGAACAACATTTTAAAATTTTCTGTAAAAAATGCGCATTTTAACTATAACCATTTCATTCTTCATAACAAGCCTTCGTTACAGCATGACCCAAAAAATAACCTCAAATTAAAAATTTTAAAGTTCAACACTTTTTTAGGAACAGAGGAAACACTACTCGATCGCAAGAATATGGTAAATACATTCACTTACCGCTACGGCATCAGCAGAGATCCCAAAAGAAATGATAATTACTACAGTTATTTCTATATGAAAAGCGATTACGACTTGTATACGTTGCATACACTAGAAATTTAAATTATTCGGTAACCGCAAAATAAAATCAAAAGAAAATATTCTTTTCGCGTTACATGTCTAAATAATAATAATAATAATAAAAGATCCAATTGCAAAATAATCTCTGCCACAAACAAAAATCGAACTAAACACAAATTCATTATTCCCGCCTTTTTTCTTAGGCGCCAGATTGGCGGTCGTCAGCAATGCTTAAACATAAATCTACAGATGTAGATATGACTAATTGTTTTTTTTGTTTTTTTTTATAGCATTCAAATACTAAAATAAAAAAAAATGTGCCTCTTTTTCATTTTTATCAAAATAGCAAGACATTGATTTGAAAAAGAATAAGTACTAATTTCTAAGAGGAAAAAAAGTTTTTTACATTTTTCTATTCATCGATAAATAAAATTTTCAGATTTCAGAAAAAATGAGTCCGAATCAGTAGACCAGCATAAAAACAGAGCACGATCTCGTATCGGACACGGGCTAAGTCTGAACCTGTGTCATCTCTAATGCAGACATCTAAGAAGAATGACTCCAGGCCAGACTCGATCTGGAATAAAAATAAGTCTGACCCAATCGAAATCAGCCGAAAAATAATGATCATGATAGTATCAAATAAATGACGGCCGAGTTCTGAATGCGGTAAGGTCAGACACAGTCCGAGCCTCACGAACTTAAAAAGGCGCGACCGGGGGGGGGCGCTGAATTCTAGTTAGGATCTAACTCATTTCTTGCAAGGATGCATGTATTTTTGGGAAGCGTTTATTGCCCAAGAAGTGAAGACGATCGCCTCCTCAGACCCGTCATTGGGCCCGACCCAAATCTGCAGAAAAATAATGATCACGATACTGCCCGGTTCTGAAAGCGTGAAGACCTGACCCAGTCCGAGCATCGTGAAATTAAAAAGGCGCGGCCCGCCCCGGACTCGAGTTAGGTTTCAATTCATTTCCTGCGAGCATGCATGTCTTTTTAGGAAACTTTTATTAGCCCAAGGGGGGGGGGAGATCGCCCTTCTGCCTTGAAAAATTCCAAGGCGCATTTACCTTGAATCCGCCAATGGCGGATCTAAAGGGGGCGATCGCTCTTTCGCCCCCCCCCTTTAGATCCGCCATTGCTTCTCCTCCCTTATGGTCTGGTTCGATCTTAGACCGAGCGTTTACCTCAAGGAAAAACGAAATCCACGCCAGGCCCGCCCTGAAAAGAAAAGTGTGGCTCGATCGCGCTCTACAGGAAAAAGTAAGTACTTTTCCTGTAAAAGTAAGACTCGATCCGCCCCGGTTCTGAAAGTGTAATGACCTGACCCAGTTCCGTGACTTAAAAATGGCGCGGCCGGGTCGGGCCGCGTCGGTCTGGAGTCTAAGTCCAATCCTTTTTTCGTGCGGGCATCTTTTTCAGACCCTTTTCTGGGCTCAAGGGGGGGGGCGATCGCCCCATCGCCCCCCCCTTAGATCCGCCATTGCACATTTTCCTTGTAGATGTTCTGGAATTCGACAACAGATACAACTGGAACTTGTGCTCTTTCATCAGAAAGAAATTTATTATAAAGTGTCTGTGGTAACCAATCCTCAGAGAGACTGAAATCATACCGGCTTCATATGATATTATGTAACTGTTAATTTTTCGTGTACTCAAGACATTTGGAATGAAAATCTAAAGACGGGGATTTTGTACTCATACTTACACTTGTACATTATTTTCATTGATATTCATAAAAACTATGAAATGTTGTATTATTATTGCTGTCCCGAAGTTGATCCTGAAAGATTTAAAATGTCTTTCAGCAAAAGATGTAACACTTTTAGCAGAAGATGTAAAACTTCTAGCAAATGTTTATGAGAATTATAAATAGTATATGTATATATGTATTTAAAAAATAAAATCATCATTATGAAAACTTTTGTTACATTTTTTATGTACACCCTTTAGTTTTAATACAGTATATCTTGCATTTAAAGAAGTCTCATCGCTCCAGTATTTTTCAAAATCTCCAATGCATGAAATATGGACTAATGATATTAATGATAAGTGAAACCTTTGCATAAACATAGAAATTCATCAAAAAGAACTGTCACAGCCTAGGTCTAGTCTTTAAAATGAAAATTATAAAGGTAAAGTGAATGGGTAGGTGTACGTGGCCACTACTGGTCATCACAACGTGCTCTGGCTGGGGCCACCACGACTCTCTACGAGCCCCACTTAAGCCATCTACCAGATCTGCACATTTGCAGAAGACCACGGACCATGAGAGAAGATCCACAAACCACCGGATCTCTTCAACAAGGGGTAGCTACTTCCCCTAGAGTGCCTGATGACGTCAGATCTCACCGAGTTAAAGTAGATCGACCTCAGAATGTGAGTCCTTACCAACTCATTGTCAATATAGGGCCTCCACGGGGGAATACTGACATGTGGCCCTGCTTTTGATCTTATAAACTCTATTGGCACATTCAACTCCACTGCCGCTCGTGCTCCTAGGAAAGATGATAATAATAAGTCTCGTGAGCAAGAAGGCCTGCCAAACCCTGTCGACCCCACCTTCAATACGGGCTATGTTCCCTGTCAATAAAACATCACACACATTGTTATAAAACTACTTTTATTAATAAAGCAATACAGAGAACTATTGATATGGATGGAACCGCACGGTTGCGGTTTTACATCTAGATTAATATGGTGTCACCACACCGGTATATGCATGTTAGACTAAATATGAATAATAAATAAATGAATAATTATGTACACTATTTACAAGGTACTTGCCCTCTTTTGCCAACTTAAAGTCATTCCTGCGAGCACCGATCATCAATAACTAGACGACCTTTCCCCTATGAGATCCTTCCACTTGAGGGATAGGCAGACCTACCAAAGGTGAGGCTCTACCTCTTTCAAAAAGGCCTCGAGAGCCTTCCTGAGCTTTGGAACCACGAAGTAGTTCGCACCTAGTTGATTGTAAGTCTCGCACAATGACGATCCCTCAGTAGCTGAGGGATCGTCACCCTCACACTCCACTAAGATGTGACGACTGGATGCTGGAGTCGGGGATGAACAGAACAGGCATGAACGAGGCAGAGGTTTAATCCGGAAACATTGGTAGTATGATGGAAATGGACCATGCTCTGTCACCACCCAGTTTATTAACGGAGAGGTCCAAGTGCGTTTTTCCGAAACTCGCGGAATGATTTTGAAGATGTTCCTGCCCAGACCCTCGTCTTCCCACCGGTCTTTCCAGGTCCTCAAAAATTTCTCTTTTACATAGTGTTTAATCACACACGGTGGAAGACCAACATGGGTGTCGGTAAATTCAAGCTCAGCTCCTGTATTTGCCAGCCTATCTGGTGCTTCGTTACGATGAACGCCGACATGTGTCTTAATCCAAAACCACCTTATCTCCAGACCCTCCCTCAACTAGTGTATTTCTGCCACTTGTGAATTCTGAGAGTTTGTGAGTGACAGCGAGAAGAGTGACGACATTGAATCTGTGTAAATTGAGAAGCTCTCGTACAGGATCCACACATCTCGAATGCTTTTGCAATTTCCATCAATTCCGCTTGAAAAACTGTAGCTTACGGCGGAAGGCTGTATGACCTTTCCGCCACTGGAGCTCCCTCTTCAAAGATTGCAAATCCCGAACCCACACCGGAGTCGGTTTTGGACCCATCAGTAAACACCGGTGCCCCGCGGTCCATTTCCTCACTTTGATGAGACGTTTCCTCCCAGTCAATGGCTGGAGCCGTCGCCGAGTGGTATCTGAATCTATCTACACTTCTTTGTATTCCATCTGCTCTAAAATGGATCGGACCTTAGTCCAAATCACAGTTCAAGCTGAGGATGCGGGCGAGAAGGTATTCTTTCTCGAAGCTGGTTATCGATAGAAGGGCCGGTCTCTGTGCAGAGACCAGTTTTTCCCTCATGCGTTATGTACCAGAACACCAGAACCTACATGCATATGTTGCTATCCTCTCTATTCCCAGCTTATAAAGTCTCTTCAGAACTCCCCCGCTCAAGCCCCAGTCCATTTTAATGAGGTAGCTCAAAGATTTAATGCAATTTGCAATCGTTTCTTTAATGTACGCTACATGTGCCATTCCATTAAGTTTTGTGTCAACCACGACACCGAGGTATCGAGCCGATTGTACAGATTTAACGTTCTGTTCCAAAAATTGTATGCGTGGAGCAGTAGAGGGATTCCTCTTCTGTCCCATCTGTCTCATCAAGCGGAAGTAAATTGATGTTGTTTTCTCCGGACAGAAAGCGAGTCTGTGCGTCTCCGCTCATTGTGCAATTCTAATTAACGCTTTTTCGGCCCCCCTGCCACACTGGTAAACTTTTGGAGCTTCTATTAATAATGCGAAGTCGTCTGCGTATGCTATCAGTCTCACAAACCTCCCCAAATCCAACTCAAGGAGTGAGTTTGCGACCAAGTTACCGGAGTTCGATTCCTGCAGATAACCTACATTGTATTCATGCAACATTGAAGAGATGTTTGTTCCGTAAAGTACCTTCCTCTCGGACAGGAAGTTCTTCACTAGTTGGAAAAGGTTTCGTGGGCATCCCATGCTTCCAAGCGCATCAAAGATCGACGGCCACCGCAGATTGTTAAATGCTCCCCTAATATCCAGTATCACTAGGCGACAGTCGTTGCCTCTGTTATGACAGCCCTCTACTGTCGTGCGCACCTCATGGAACGCATTCTCTGTACCTACACCTGGAGTGAATCCGAATTGGTTTTTGTGAAGAAAACCTGATTGTCTAGCGTGGTAAGCTAACATATTAGTTACCAGCCTGCCCAGGGCATTGCTCCATGCAGGTAACAAACATATGGGACGATAAGAACTTGCAGCCGTCCGTTCCTTGTCGTACTTATTGAAAAGGACTAAGTCAGTCGTCTTCCAAGATGTAGGGAAGACACCTTCTCGTAGGCATCGATTCATCAGTCCATGGAAGAGGGGTTTATTCGCCTTGAAGAGCATTTCCACTATCTCGAGAGGTATTACATCAATTCCTGGTGCTTTTCCCTTATTTAGGGGCCTGAACACTCATTCTATCACCTTGAGGGTGAATTCTGGGTCGTCGTCACCGAGTTTGTGCATCAAGTCCTCTATCTCGAATTGAACAGGGCGGGAGTCCTCCCCCTTTTCTACGGGGAGTGATAGTTTAGTAGTTCTTTAATAGTAGAGGAAAAGTCAGCGGTTTTGTCCCCTACACGATTGACTATCGAAATGAGCTTGAGACGGCCCGTAGACCTGCCTCGCAATCAGCCAAAGTGTGGGCCGAAGTGATCTCTCGGATCAATCTCTTCGGGAATCGACCGATAATGTGCCCATTTGGCCCGGCGGACTGATCTATTGAATTTACCTTGGAGTTTACGATACGTTTGTTCGTACTCCTTTCGCTGCATTTCGTCGCTGCATCGTTGAGAGCGGCGCCTAGCTGCCTGCACCCTCTTTCACTCGATCGTTAGAGATGGATTCCACCACGGGACTTTCCTCTTCCGTCTCCCTTTATTCTTGATGATTTCGTTATAGAGTCTTTGTATGGTCTCTGTCAAGGACTCGACACACACGTTGGCGGACTTCCCTTCCAGCCAATCCAAAGACCCTGTCTCTGAGACAGGGCCACCCGAAGTTTCTTGAGGTGCAGGTTTTTCACTCCCATCCGCTATTTAGGGCGAGGGACAGGTATCTCCGTACTGAGAACCGTCCTAATACGTCATTGTTGAGTCGTCGTTTCACGAGGTTCGAGCTCCCATTTAACTGCTTTTGTGGGGTGTTTAAACCACCCCAGCGCAAGGGCGATCCAGGACTTGCCATTGGCATTCTAGAACGTCTCTTCACTTGAAGGATCGTTCAAAATTTGTAAATCACCCTCCTCACAAAATTTAACTATCTGATCTCCACGTGCATCAGTGGTGTGCAAAGAATTTCCTTACAACGATCTCTTAGCGTTAAAGTCACCAATTATGAGAACACTCCTGTCTTGGTATTTCCGGAGCAAATCCCGCAACATATAATAATACTCTTTACTTCTAATACTCTTTACTTCTAGAATGTGTAATAAGAGGAAATATTTAAAAAGGCGTCAAGAAAACAATTAAAAGACGCAACTGAGCTCACGGGCGCCGCGTTGGACAGCCCTAAAGTATGCAACAGGTCCATATGCTCTGTCACTAGCGTAGCAAAAAATATGCACAGTTACATGTATTGGATTTGCACCTTCAGAAAATACCTTCTACCTATTGATATGTTTTACAGTTCTTGAACTTCCATTAACCAATTTTTAAATTCAATATCTAGATCTGCAGGAACTTCTTCGTCTCATTCTAGCCCTTTTACCATATTTTTCTATAAATTCTATATAAATTCTATAAGATTATAAAAGGGGCTACATATCCAGCGGAATCATAGATTTTGTCTCCAGTACGGAGGACTGATCGTTTAGTGGCAAATTATGTTTATTGAAATATTTTGTAATTTTAATGAATCAATTTTTATGATGTCTTCACTAGTATGCCATTCTAGTTACCCGATAACATAGACCGCTCAGCTAGGTTATCTAACATACCATTTTGTTCCCACGATTCTTTTAACTCTTTTGAATTTGAATTAAATTTGCGTCCTTAAGGATAATACTAGCATTGGATAAAACTTTATAAGCATTTTCCGCTGTATCTGCTCCTGAATATAGATCATCTACATAAACTGAGTTATTTAACATCTCAAAAACCTCAGGATAAAATTCTTTATATTTTTTAACGTGTGCTTTAATTGTGGCTGCTACGACAACAGCGCTACGCCGAATTCCAAATGGTAAACGTGTGAAATTCATTATCTTAAAATATTTAGAATCATCAATATGATACCAAAGAAATTTTAAGTATGTTCTATCTTCCTTCAATATTTCTATCATTAAGTATGCTTACTCAAAGTCGGAAGAAGAAGCAACTTGATATGTTCGGAATTTAAGTATCATGTCTAATAAATTAGGATTTAAATTTGGACCCAATACTAAGATCATTTAAAGATTTTGAATGATTTTCCTTTGAAGACGCTTCAAAAACTATCCTCAAGCGCGTAGTTTCTTTATTTAATCTTAAAGTAGACATATTGGAATATAGTTATCCAGACAATAACGCACCATTTTTAGATTCTCCTACAATTCCCTCACGGAAATGCTCATCGATAACTTTTTTATATTCAGCGCATATTGATTTACTTTTTGTTAAATATATCTTTAAAATTATTGAACCGCTTTTTAGCAATGCAAAAATTATTGAACGACCCCAGGAACCGAAAACTACCCTCATGTAAAAAGTGTATATACATATATATATGTATGTGCTAAATTTTGTTCGCACGATAAAAGTCGTAATTATGCACGAATCGTCTACAAACTCGCCAAATGCATTGGGGTGGTTAATATCTCGGCGGAAACTGCAAATGGGTAAAATTTGCCCAAAGGGGATTGAATGGGGAGAGTTCAAAAATTACAAAACCAGCTTTAACATGGCTCTAACATAACCATATATATTAAAATATTTAATTGCTAAAACGGACGTCAAATACTAATAAAATACATTAAAAGATATTAATAATTTGACATGTTTCAATTGAATTTACTCAATCATCATCAGAAAAAACAAAAATACAAATATGATTTTGATATGATGATATGATATAATTTTTCCATCTTTGTGTTTATTTGTATTTTTGTTTTTTCTGATGATGATTGAGTAAATTCAATCGAAACATGTCAAATTATTAAGATCTTTTAATATATTTTATTAGTATTTGACGTCCGTTTTAGCAATTAAATATTTTAATATATATTTTTTGAAACGTTTTTATTGGACGTATATGAAAACTTCTTTTTATAATTAATATCTAACATAAACAGTTTTTACAAAACAATGACAGGAAAAAAAATTAAAATTTTTCGTTATAGCAGTTGCTAACAATTAAAATAAACAAAATAAAATTCTTACTACAACAATTATTTCACTATTGCAAGATTTGCAAATAAAAAATGAAAAAAAAAATAGTTTAACGAATTTAAGAAATACTTAATATTACGTCATACTACCAGCATTTTTGCCGATCCCACCGAAGCTAGCCTAGGGGAGAAAATACGGGTTTCTGATTCGGTGAATATTTTAAAGAGCATATTGCTTGAGTTCATTCTTGAATTTACGTTTATTTAAATCATCATTTTGTGTTTTAAAACCATGTGAAAGAAGGATTTTGATAAATTTTCTTCCGATTTTACATATTTATTAATAGATAAAGAAATATATTCTGGAATTTATAATTAAAGAAGTTAATCATGATGTTTCTGAATTCCGTATTACTTTTAGAAAATAATAAAAATTGCCGTTTCTTGTTATTATTACATGATACGCACATAAATGCCCCTAATGTGTACTTCCACATTCAGAACAATTTATGTAGAAACAATCACAATTCCTTTTTACAAACTCAGTTGTTCTAAATTACTTTAAAAAAATGTCGTTTCTTATTATTTTAACATGATATACCCATATAAGCTTCTAATACGTACATCTGCATTCAGAAAGATTTATTTGCAAAAATCAATTGCTTTTTAAATTATTCAACCAATCAGAAGCCCATATTTTCTTCCCTATACTAGCTTCGGTGGGATCGGCAAAAATGCATACTGCCATTATTACAAGAATATGGAAATATTGGAAAATTTCAATAATTTGAAGTTTTTTGACTTTGTTTTCGCTATTTTTAAATCAATACCTTATACATATGGGTATGTGTATGCGTTTTATTAGAATTTTCACAAAAAAATTAACGTTATAAGAGTTCATACTTAGTGATGAAACTGCGTTTATCTCTATACCGCCCTTCAGGCTATGATAGCCTGTGAGCTAAAAAGCCACTGCTGCGTCAAGAAATCCCTTACTCAAAACGCTGTCATTGATCCCTCGTCCTTGTGTGAGCCCTCCAGATTAGTGTTTGTTCTATGATCACATCAGATTAAACTACTGTTCAACACTTGCCGTTGCGTCGAAATATGAAATAGCTCAGTCGAACAAACTTGTAGAATTCCTTTTTGGTCATATCGGATAAAATGCTGAATATTTTCATGATCTATGTATAAAAGTTTACGAAAAGAAAGTTACATAATGAAACTAAATAGGCTTTAAGACTCTCTTTTTAAAATGGCAATAAACCCGATTACGAAATATATAATCTGTGTAACACAATGACCTAAGATACTTAGACTCCACAATGGCAACCTATTCGTAGGCCGACATGTCTGCCTTCCGTCACGTGACGGAGGGCTGATTTAGCGCGCCAAACCGGTTTTTCTCCCGCCAGCTTGTAGTTTCGCTTCTATGTTTGCATTTATTTTACTGCGAGAATGAAATCTGAAAGTTGCCAATAAAGCGATCACCGCCAAAAAATAGCATCTTTTCGCCAAAGATGTTGGATTCGAAACCATGCGGAAATAACAATGGGATGTATCGTCTACGTATATTAGAAAGTCAATGGTGTAACATAATCTATAATACAGAAAAATGCCATTTGTTGGTGTTGTTGTTCAGGATTCCACTTACCTGACGACAACACTTACTTACGATTATATTTAAATTTTAATTAAGTAGGTACAATGTAAGTACAACGTTGACCTACTCTCTGGCGCAAGTGTAATTTTAGGCATATTTCTTCATTTTTGACTGCAATTATCTCGTTAACTATAAAGTATAGAGAATAATGCAAAGCATCTTTTTTATAGATACATTAATTGTCTTAATTTTATGCATTGATAATTTTTCTGTGGGACATACAGATTCCGATCTATTATCAAAAAATACTGAAAATGAATACATACTTTTGCCTAGCCCTCCTCGTGCTCACCTCTTATTCATTAGGGGTTTTAGTTATGTTGATTAGAAGACCTTCCCAAACTATATTATAAAGTATCAAAACTTTCGGAATCATCTAAAAAAAAAAAAAAAAAAAAAAAAAAAACTTAATTTGACTGGTCTATTATTCTTTTTAATGTATTATAATCTTGCAATCGTTTTTAAAAACGAAATTTTTTTTGACAGATTTACACGTTTCATATACTGGAGATTCCGAAAAATATATTTTTAGAAAGAAAATTGCCATCCGTCGGTGTGCCTGTCTGTCTGTCTGTAACCGCTCTATCTCCCGAACAAATTGAGATAGAGACTTGAAATTTTGTATGTACTTAGTATGTAATTATGGGACAAAGCCTATTTAATATCAGTAACCTCGATTATCCGGAGCTATTATTTTTCGGAAAAATTCGTTCTGATGAAAGGTACATAAAAATTTTCGAATTTTTTTATTTTAAGGAGTGGACGTAAAAGGCAATAAAATAACACAAATTTTGCATAAATAACTAAGTCTATTGGATTATTAGTTTCTGAGATATGTGTAATCCTTTTTTTTCACATTCTTCGATTTTTCATGACCCTGTATTTCATTCAAATTTCAATTCAAAACTACATTTTAATTGAAAATGAGATGCTTAATTCGACGCAGTAAATTATTAGTTAATATGAATATTATTTTTGGAGTTATAAGGATGTTTCTTTTGCGCAATTCGGTACTACTTGAGTATTTTGGCGTTTACAAAATTTGTCGAAATTGTTCATCAGCAATTCATTAATAGATCATTACTATGTATATCAAAACTATTTAAATATGAGTTTAAATTTTATTTTGGAATTGCGATGCATTTTGTAATAGTTTACACGCGTTTTATTTTCATATTTTATATTATGCATATCCATGATGGGTAAGTATTACGGTACCCCCCCCCCCCCAACGACTAGTTTTTTATTTGTATTTGGCGTGATATTTTTACAGATTAACAAAACAAAAACATAAACGTTTGAATTTACAAATAACCTTTTCTATTATACACTATCTACCAAAAAGTATTTGTACACTTTCAGTTTTTGACATTTTGTCAAATATTTAAAAATATACTGGTCGGATTCTTCTGGAACTTCAGAAATATAAAGATTATGTTTCACTTTATATTTATTTACATTCATTTGTTAAGCGGGTAATTAGGGGACCGGCAAAAAAACAAAGAATAATAGAAATATTTGGGATCGCCCTGTACATGAAAATGCACGAAACGACTTATCGCTTTAGAATACAAATATATGAATACAGTAGAATATGTACACTAATTTTTGTGAGAATAGCATGTATATTTATGGCGATAGAGCGATTTTTTTTGAAAAATTCAAAAAATTCTGGTATGTTTTTTGTTTATATCATGCTGGGTTTTTGACCAAATTTAACGCAAATTTCAGAAAAATTGGCAAAATGCAGTAGAAAAATTGTAGCGCAATTGAATATAAATATATTAAATATTTTATGAAATATGAGTAGTTGTATAAAATAATTTTTATCTGCGCATGCGCGAACTAGAAAAACATTTTTTTTACATCATTTAATAGTCAATTCTATGGAGTGACTTATAAAAAAAATCCAATCAAATATCGTGAAAATTCAAAAAGATATCATTATTTTAGTGAGATGTTTTTACTCTGCTCTCTAAAAACGGCTGAATCTTAAGGGATTCTCCACAAATTGACATTTTTTAATAACTGACTTTAAAAAAAAAAACTAGTATTGAATTAATACAATATCTAATACAATATTGCTGCTAATAAGTACTTGACAATTGTGATAGAAAAGAAAAAGAGCTTTATTCACATTCAGGGCCAAAACTAAGACAGAGTTGGGGGAAAAGGGCATGTGCCCCGGGCGCTAGGATGAAAGTGTCCCAAATGTACATTTTGTTTGGCGATTTTTTCCATGTCTATGTTTAGCATAATATTGTTAAAATTATTATATCTGGGCTATGCTAAAGCATAAAAAAATCTAATGATGATGGCTTAAGGTCCCTGCCCCTACCCACGAAGATGCTCACGAGCTAATGCTATTCCTATGGGGATGCATTTTTCTAACTCTTTTGCATTTGGACATTTTTAAATAATATGTTTTGCATTGGATAGCGGAAGTCCTTTTCAAGATCGCTCCGTGATTACTTTTTCAATTTTGGCGTAGATATTTTTATAATGTTTCTTTCACTTCCAAAAGCAGTTCTGAAAGTAAAACTAACTTTATAAAAAATATCTATGATTCAAATCGAAAAAGTAGTCAAGGAGCGATTTTGAGAGGGACTTCCGCTATCCAATGCAAAAAAAAAAAAAAAAAAAAAAAAAAATTGAAAATTTCAAAATGCGAAAGAGTTATTAGAAAAATGCCTCCCCACAGGAATAGCATTAGCTCAACAGTGTCTTCGCGGGCAGGGACAAGGCCCTTAAAGATCCTGTTGAAAGTAGAATTTTTTTGATTCGGTTTAAAGTATCAAATTGGAGTATTTTAATAAAGCAGAATACGTTATTTTATATTACATATTTTAAGTTTTAAAATAAGTCGGCTATTAATAAATTGGAGAAATTTTCTTTGCAAATATGCTTTGCGAAGGAGGGGGAAAGGGGTACCTTCAAAATCCATGTTTGCCTCGGGAAAAAAAGACTGGTTTTGGCCCTGTTCACATTTAATAATTTGTAGATCCTCCTCGAGAGGCAATTACAGCTGCGACTCTCCTGGGCATGCTCTCAACTAGTCCTTGTATTACATTTAATGGTATTTTATTCCACTCTGTTTGCACAAGGCAGGTAAGCTCTTTTACTGATTTTGGGCGTGTGTCACCCGCCTTAATTCGACGATCCAACTCCTCCCAGAGGTTCTCTATTGGGTTCAGGTCTGGGCTCTGGGCAGGCCACTCGAGTCGATGCACTCCATTATCAGCATACCAATCCATGCTGGACCTCGCTACATGGCAGCTTGCGTTGTCATCCTGGAAATAACATGGGTCCAATCCATAGTATTGCCACAACGTAGGAAGAACACTGTTGTCCAGTATATTACAGTAGGCATCGGCATTGAGCTTACCATGAATTGGGACCAAGGGTCTTAGTCCGAACCAGGAAAAACAACCCCAGAACATAATTCCCCCTCCGCCAAATTTAACTGTGGGCACAATACATTCTGGTAGGAGGCGTTTTCCAGGCAGACGCCAGACCCAGACCCTACCATCAGAACGGTAGAGGGTGAACCTTGATTCATCACTCCAGAGAACCTGTTTCCATTGCTGTACAGTCCATTGCTGGCGTGTTTTGCACCAACTTAACCGAGCTGCGCGGTTAGACTTGGTGATTAAAGGCTTATGGGCGGCAGCACGGCCATAAAAATTAAGCAGATGAGCTTCCTTACGGATGGTATTCATGGAAACAACACATCCTGAAGCTTGTTGAAATTCTTGGCGTATGTGTAACATTGGTTGGTTGCGGTTCTTCCGAATTTCTCTAGACAGAACCCGTCGGTCTCTATCTCCCAGTTTCGTCGGTCTGCCTACTCTGGCCACATTCTGACAATCACCATTCAGCTTCCATTTTCTAATCACATAAGCCACAGTCGTTTTGGGGTAATTAAGCTCGCTAGATATGTCGATTTAAGATCGGCCATTTCGGTGGTACCCGATGATCACACCTTTCTCAAAATCAGACAGCTCTGTTCTTCTTGGCATCATGCATGCGATTGATGTCAGTGTTGTTTTCGACACCACATTTAACAGTGGAGAACTTGACGTATTTCAGGATCGCAGATATCGGCATTTGCATAAGAGCCATTATCAATTATGTATCAAAGGGTAGATTTGACACAAATGCTTCGATTTTTTATAATTATTTTTATTCTGAAATAGGTTCGTTCTGGTAATTATCTAAGAAAAGAAGTAAATCACCAGTAAAAAACGTAAATGGAGATTTGGCAATTTGCGTAAAATCTGACGTCATTCAACTGCTTTCAGAGACCAATTGAAAATCAGTTTACTCCTATCCACAATAACTTTCTGAATTTCCACGAAATTCGATCGGATTTTTTTATGGGTAGCTCCATAGAGTTGAATATTAAATTATGTAAAATGATAAATTTTATCGTTCACGCATACGCTGATTAAAAAATATTTCATACAAATACTTATATTTAAGAAAACTTTTAATATATTTATATTTCAATAGCACCTTATTCTTTCTACTACATTTTGCGAATTTTTCTGAATGTGGTTTTATATTTGGTTGAAAATATTGCATGACATAGAACATTTTAGAAAATATTTAATATATTTATATTTCAATGAATTTTGGTAACTCCCCCCCCCTCCCTTTTCTTCTTTGCAAAGCATCTGCAAAAGTATTTGCAAAGAAAAATTTTCTAATTTATTAATAGCCGACTTATTTTAAAACTTAAAATATGTAATATTGATTAAAGTAGTCTGCTTTGTTTAAAAAAAAATGATACCTTAAAATCGTGAAACCGAATCAAAACGAAAAAAAAAAATCTGCTTTATGCGGGATCTTTATGCCATCATCATTAGATTCTTATATGCTTTGGTATAGGAGAAATGCTTTGAATGGGACGATTTTGACAATATCATGGACATGGAAAAAATCGCCAAACAAAATGTACATTTGGGACACTTTCATCCTAGCGCCCGGGGCACATGCCCTTTTCCCCCAACCCTCTCTTAGTTTTGGCCCTGAATGCGAATAAAGCTCTTTTTCTTTTCTATCACAATTGTCTAGTACCTATTAGCAGCAATATTGTATTAGATATTGTATTAATTCAACACTAGTTTTTTTTTTTTTTTTTTTTAAGTTAGTTATTAAAAAATATCAATTTGTGGAGAATCCCTTAAGATTCAGCCGTTTTTAGAGAGCAGAGTAAAAACATCTCACTAAAATAATGATATCTTTTTGAATTTTCACGATATTTGATTGGATTTTTTTTATAAGTCACTCCATAGAATTGACTATTAAATGATGTAAAAAAATGTTTTTCTAGTTCGCGCATGCGCAGATAAAAATTATTTTATACAACTACTCATATTTCATAAAATATTTAATATATGTATATTCCAATTGCGCTACATTTTTTCTACTGCATTTTGCCAATTTTTCTGAAATTTGCGTTAAATTTAGTCAAAAACCCAGCATGATATAAACAAAAAACATACCAGAATTTTTTGAATTTTTCAAAAAAATCGCTCTATCGCCATAAATATACATGCTATTCTCACAAAAATTAGTGTACATATTCTACTGTATTCATATATTTGTATTCTAAAGCGATAAGTCGTGCATTTTCATGTACAGGGCGATCCCAAATATTTCTATTATTCTTTGTTTTTTTGCCGGCCCCCTAATTACCCGCTTAACAAATGAATGTAAATAAATATAAAGTGAAACATAATCTTTATATTTCTGAAGTTCCAGAAGAATCCGACCAGTATATTTTTAAATATTTGACAAAATGTCAAAAACTGAAAGTGTACAAATACCTTTTCGTAGATAGTGTAGCATCTGTTTTTATCATACTAATAATATCGTGACTTTTTTATTTATTATTTTGTTTATTTGTGAGATTAAAATATAAAAATAGAATAAAATATTACCTTTTAGCATAAAATTCATATGAATAGTCTTCCGGTTCGTATCTTCCCTTGAATTTTTAAAATTATTTCTAATGGTTAGAAAAAAGCTGGTCATACCAATGGATTCTCAAATGGAAAACTCAAAAATATTTTTAAGCCAAATAATAACAACAACATAATAATTTTTTGGAAATATTTCATTGTTTTTTCTTCTTTTTAGGAACATTTTCTTAATTTCATTTTTTTAAATAGAAAATTGACAGAACATATAACTCATGCAGACGGACGACTAAAATGCAGGACCTTTTATAGTAAAAAAATTTATATATATGTAACACAGTCTATTATAATACATAAATTTATAATTTTTGATTTTGTATTCGATAAATTCCTATGCATTACGGTTATGACTGTGATCATAAATTGAAACTATATTTCATTAGTTTAATAGTTTGTTTATTTATTTTGTTTTAGCAAAATATTAATTCATGTCAAAGATTTCTATCTAAATAAAATTTTAATATAAAAAATTTAGAAGTAATATATTATATGATTAAAATAAGGGCGAAATTGCAATTTAAAACCTTCTCGATGAGAGCCGTTTACGAAATTTTTAACCTTTTGCCACTGATTTTTAAAAACATAAACTTGCACTTTATTGAATCAAGAAAATGCTCCAGTTTAATAAGGCAAATTTTACAGTAAGTTTTTACTGGTGGGGATAAAAAGAATTCTGAGAGCTTCATGCGGCGCGTATACTTATCGCTTGTCCCCAAAGTGGTTAAAGAACAGGGTGGTAATAAAATAAATATCTCTATTTGGAACTCTCTATTGCTTGATTGATCAACTCTAATAAAACCATAATTGATGCATGTAATATTAGAGAATGGAGGAAAAAGAATGGAACAATAAAAAAATGGTTACATTTGCTGCCAACACATGGCGCTATGGATCGTGTATGTAAGTAGATGCTGGTAGGATCATCAGCAAAATTAAGAATTATTTTACTGAGAATTATTTCATTAAGAGTTATCTAATTATTTTTATTATTATGTAAAAAAAGTTGTAAAGTTAAAATACGAACTGGCAAACTGAGAGCTATTTCGTACAACGTTATTAGCAGAAATGATAGCTTCTTAATTTTGCTAATATTACAACGACTTCTACACCGACAGAAATCGCAGGACCATCTGTTGGCGGATATTCCTCTATTTTTTTTTCTTTTTGTTCTAACCCGTAAGACATGGTGACGTCACTGCAACGTCGTTGTGAAGTCACATTGGAACTTTTTGACCATCGATTGTCGATGTGACGTCACGTGACGTCGATGTGACTAAAATATGTTACAGTGACTAAAATATAAAGTTGTTATGGCCGTGTTAGAGCTTTTTGTGACGTCACAATGTGACCAATTTGTGAAAAGTGTGTCATTTGTGACTACTTTGACATTAATATTGTGACGAAACTGTGACAAAAGCGACGATATTTAAATTGCCAGAAACATGTTTTTTTAAGTAAATAACATGTTTTGAAGAATATTTAATTTTCTAAGAAGGTCACATCTCAGTCACAATGCGACGTCACTGAGTGGTGGCATTTTCGTCACAGATGTGATGTGAGACGTCATTGGGACGTCACTGTGACCACGCATGCTATGAGGGGTCGTTCTTCCCGTTTCTCGAACAGCAAGTGCACCTTTTTTTGGTTTCGTTCGGCTTATTTATAGAGGCTAAAGATAGTTCCAAATACAGATACCTATATTATGACTACCCTGTATTTATTTTCATGCTTCATTGTAAGATAATAAACAATTCTCTAATTAGTGTAAAAAAATTTTTCCCACAGTTTTAATGCTAATTAATATTTCCTCATTTTCTACTGTTTATTCAAAGCTTATACAGAGCTTTATTTTGAAAAAAAAAATAATGTAAAAAATATCAGGGATTCTACAAAGTAGGTATTCATTAGAGAAATGAATTAGGGAAATGTTTATATAACAAAAACTGTTCATTTCAGAAAGTGCTTTGTTGATATCCATTGTCAAAAAATTTGTTTAAATAAATTGTCCAATGCAAAATAGTATTTAATTTTGGGGAAAAATAATTTAATTAAATTTAACTGCCATTACTAAATTACAATTTTACTTTACGTTTGTTACAAAAGAGTATATTGCAATCATATTGCAGTATGAATCTAAAATTAATTAAAGAAAAATCCTTTTTTATTTCTCGCAATATTTCCAGGATTCCATTTTGAATTTTAGATTTTTTTCATTTTGGTCTTTTCCATTTTGAAAATTTATCTTTAAGAAAGCGTACATCTACTTTTAATCAGGAAAGTAGTGTATGTAATACATTTTATTTTTCTAATCAAGTAATTGTAAGTAAGGTTTATTGCAAATGATAATTAACAAACCTATTTCATTTCAAAAGGAATATATGAAAAGGAGAAATTTATAAAAAAAGTGTTTTATACAGCATCGAATAGGCGTATAAAGTTACTGATTTTAGTTAAGTTAAAAATGCATTAGCAAACAGTTTTTAATTAATTTTTGTTACCTGCATCTCCGCAAATACAAAAATTAATTTATAACAAGGAAAAAAAGATTTTTTTAACATTTTGCAGCATTGTTGAAAAGTGTTTATTGTTTGGCATTTTCTGTTCATCTATTCGTGCATTAACTCGTGTATGTATCCTCCCATTGCACGAAATTGATGTATGTAATTGGATACCACTATGGTATGTTTGATATTTAAAATGAAGTGTGACATTTACGGTTCATGTATAGGGACACTTAGAAAAAATGGTTAAGTTGGGGTTTGTGCGAAAATACCGTTCATAATATATTTTAATGACATTACACTATTTTAAATATATTAAAATTAATTTATATCACGCAGATGTACGACATTAGTCTTATTATTGAATATTGTGTGCATAAAATTTATAATTCCTTTACAGGTACACACAATAGAATTTGGATACATAAGAAAATGAATTATAATTGAAGTCTGCGAACAATACATAGTGCAAGTATGTTTTCCTTTGTGATGAGGGTTTTTAAATTTAATTATTTCTTAAACATTACATTAATCAAATTTTAATACATAAGAAACCAGATCTTGCATCTACAACTCGACACAACACAACAAGACCATTTTTCAAACACAAGAGATACAACAGAAAGTCAGCAGCTGGATTCTGCATCCTGCGAGAGAGACGTCGCATTTGCAAGTCATCCTGGAAAAGCATTCTTCCAAACCAACCAGAGATCCAAGTACCGTATTTACTCGTGTATAAGGCGCACTTTTTTCCAAAAATTAGGGCAAAACTCCTAGGTGCGCCTTATACACGGAATAATTTTTTACCGTTGGATGCATTCGAACGATATACATATGAAACAAGAAATTATTCAAAGAAGATATTAAAACTCGGAAAATTTTACTTAATTGAAGTATTACTGCATATTTATTTCATTTCTTGCAGTTTTTTTATACAACAGAGCTAATGACATTATCTAAATGTTAATTAGCAATTCTCTTTACCGTCATTCATTCCTGTTTACTGTCATTCTCTTACAACCCGAAGTCTAAAAATGCACTTTCGTCTTGTTTTCTGGTCTGGTATAATGTTTGTTTCGACTTATTTTTTACGGAAATTCACTTGGTCATTCTTCATTAGCATATCAAATTTATGGTGCGCCTTATATACGAGATTTTAAGAAATCGCCATTTTTACTTGTAAAGTAGGGGTGCGCCTTATACACACGTGCGCCCTACACACGAGTAAATACGGCATATACATAGATGGATCGAATCAAGCGTGGTATCAGCTTTCTGTGTCATGAGTGGCGATGGAATGACCCATCAGTGGCGGATTAGCGTAATAGAATATATATAGATATATATAGACAGTAATAGGATTAGCGACTTTAACTCCGTATATCAAGCGGAGCTACTTGCAATCCTGCGGGCACTGGAATGAATCTCTAGACAACCCTGCCCCTTCATCAGTGTTTACAGTGATAGTTTGTCCAGTTTACAAACTATTCTTCCCCCATCGTACTAAACACCCCATAGTCCTAAAAATCAAACAGTAATTAATGATCCCCATAGTCCGTAATACTTCCTTTGGTCACGTCTCGGCCCACAGTGGCATTGAGGGCAATGAACCGGCTGATGCTCTGGCAAAGGCAGCAACAGATAAACACATCAATAGAAATTCAACTTCCATTGCCTTTCTTCCATACCAAACGAATCCTAACTGCCTGGCAGACTAGGTGGCACGAGTCTGACAAGGGACGCCATACTTACAACCTCATCCCAAAAGTATCTAGAGAACTTTATTTCCTTTCCCAAACCACCACAGTCTTTCTCACTGGCCACGGACCCTTTAAACAATATCTAAAAAAGTTCCATTGCGCATCTTCACAACTCTATGAATGTGGCGAAGTGGGAACCCCAGATCATACCTACTAACACTGTACTCTGACTGAAGCTTGGCATCTCAGATATCACCCTTCTCCCTCTAAATCCTGGCTAAAAGGGGTGTTATCTCAGCCAGCGTTGCTTGCTAAACTAAAAAACATATATTATTATTAATGTTTCTTTCCATCCTAACCACTTAGCGGTCTGTCTTTCTGTCGTATAGCAGGAGATCGAGAGTTTTTCATCCCATCTCACCAGTTGATTTGCACGAAGGGGCACGGGCCCCAGCTGACATCTCACAAAAATATGGAACTATTTATCTTTATCTCTTCCGCTCTCTGTCGCGATAGGACAATTGTCCCAGCGGACATTGCATTAAAATATGGAACATTTTATCTTTTTCTCTGCCGCTCTCTGTTTCGAGGAGGCCACAGAGTACGGACAGAGCCTCAACTCGGCTTGAAAAGAACACCCTCAGTGGATCACTTAAAAACTAAACCATCGCGTTGGCGATTTTCAAACTCGTGATTTTTGTTTAACTGTAACCATATTCTGGCTTGGCACTTCTTGCTGAATGCTGATTTGATTATCTTTGCACACGTGCTTATGCTATTTGATCTTAGATTTCCGCGCTTATATTGATTCGAAATTATTACTGTTATTGTTCTTGAATTTTCAAGTTTAAATTATTAGGTCGTTATGTTAAGAAGAGACACATGTATTGTTTGCAAGACGAATACGTCAAAGTTATTTCATATTAAAATAATTCTTTCATAAATTTCAAAATAAGAAGCAGCAAGCCGTCGCTGTATTTTTTTTTTCTTTTTTCCCTTATCATTTGTCGCCAAGGAAGCGATGTTTCGCCTAATTAGCAACCTTTCTTATGTTATGATAGTAGTTTCAGAGTGATCCGCTCGTATTGCTACTGTCTATGCGTAATCCCATGTTAAACAAGTTGCCATTACAGTGTATGAAAGTTGATTCTCTGTTCCGTATTCTGTGGAGGAGGCGGTCTCTGCCGAAGCGACTGAGTTTAGTCCGTAATTTTTTTTCTTTTTTTTTGTAACTGAAAAAATGTATTTTTTAGACCTTAATAAAGGCAAGCGAGAGGGACACTATGCTCTACAGACAAGCTTTCCTTGTCTGAGCAGTCTCTCTTAGGCACTTAAATGTTATAGTTAAATGAATAAAACAAGTAAGATATTTAAATAAATTTATATAAATTTAATATATTAAATAATATTAAATTAATATTACATTAAATAAATATTATCTTAATTATATATTGCATAAATTGTATATAGATAATACACAGAGCAACACACACGTTTTCCTCAACGTTTTTTTATTAGCAAAATTTTCTGATTGTAAATTCTTTATAGTGTTTTACGTTTAACTGAACTAAGGTTTATCATATTATGAAGAACACATACATTTATATAAATCATATACAGAGTTCTACAAAAGTTGTGTCTTCCAGACTATCTATCTCTGCGTAACGGATACGTAATTTCGTGAATGGCAGCGCTTTGAAATTTGCAATGAAGTTTAGATTCAGCAATTTTTTGTTCCTAAAAATTTAGAAACTTTTAAAATCGCACATTTTCAATTTTTACACCGCTGTATATGGAAAAAAAATGCACTTTTAAGTGCAATTTGTTTGAAAACTGTACCTTAATTTATTTTTGAGACTTTAATTTTTTTGTAGTTTTTAATGTCTTTGCTGTAATTGTGGCAACAGAAGTACTCCATTTCTATTAAAAGTAAAGGAAAAAAAGTAGGAGATTACTGCATAATTTTGTTTCCATTTTCTCATAAAAAATGAAAATTTTTTAAATTAAAGTACGTGCTATGTCGAAAAATGTCATCTATTATGAAACTAGGCGATTTGGGTTTTATTTCGTTTTCATTTATCATTTAAATGTGTTTCAATTTATTACAATCTTACTTTGCACACGATACAACGCTTTCTCTTCACAAAAAATGAAAACTGTATCTGAATTTATTTTTGTTTGAAAACTTTATCTTAATTTATTTTTGAGATAATAATTTTTTGTAGTTTTTAATATCATTTTTTTAATCGTGGCAACAGAACTTATTTTTTTTTAAGTAAAGGGAAAAATCGTAGAATAAAGAGATATTAATAAAGTGGAATTATAATGTCTGGGGGTGACGCCAAAAATGTAATCCTAACATCCGCAACATTAAGTCCAATTAAGCACCAACGAAACCACGTGCTTTGACACGCCTATCAATTGAAACCAGTTTAAACCTCTATTTCTTTGTTCGTGTTTTTTACCGTCGAAATTGTTATTAAACAGATGATTAAAATTTCATAATAAAATGATAATTTGAGACATTATTGGCTGTAACAGGCAATCGGAAATCATAGCAGAAACTAATCTATCTCTTCACAGGTAAAAATTGCTTCATTATTTTATCATATATGTTTTAAATATCAATAAAGAAAATTCTTTTAACATTTTGCTTGAAAAAATAACATAATCTTGTTAATATCTTAAAGTCGTTTGCTGTCAGAAATGTATATTTCAGATCAATATTTATTACTTAAGTTTTCATGGATGATTTTAAAAGAATGTTTTCATCATTATATTTTAAATATTTATTTATATGCAATTATTAATATGTTGTTAAAAAGAAATAAAGATGTTTAAGTAAATTAGCAGGGATTTATGTAGGCAAAATGGAGATCTATTTGAAAATTTCATTCCATAAAAGAAACTCTTCATTAATTAGCTTGAATTAGTTGAAATATTTATACGTATTGTTATTTTCAAACAAAATAAGTTCATCTACGTTATAAAGTATTAAAAATTACTGTTAGGAAGGAAATTTTAGTAATGCAATTTTTAAATCGTATCAAATGTTTTTAATTTTTTATTTAATTTTAATTTGTGCTTACTTATCAATTTCAATTATTTTAAAAGCAAACATTTATTTTAGTAAATAATAGAACACAGACCATTTGAAAAAAAAATGTTATTTCTTCTTAAAATACTCTTCATCTATCATTCATTTCTTTCAATTCGTCTTATCAATACAAAATCCCTCCCAAGTGCTTTTGTTTAGGACATTAAAATTTGAGCGGTAAATAATACACCGTATTTAACGGGAATTTCTTTCGTATGACTGACGGTTTGGCTATGGGTAATTCTCTTAGTCCGATTTTATGCGATTTGTACATGCACTATTTTGAAATAAAATTGTTACTAATAAGTCTTAAAATTTCAGTTTTATGTCCGTTACGTAGATGATGTTTATGCTTTTGTTGAAGTGAACTCAGATATAAATCATTTTCTATCTGTGATGAATTCTATTGATTCTTGCATTCAATTTACATTTGAAGTTGAATCGAACAATTGCCTCTTTTTTCTGGATGTCCTTGTTATTCGCAATGAAGATAATTTTCAAACTACTGTCTTTCGCAAAACTTTCGCGGTCAGTCTTCTACCTCACAGATATTTTTCTCATAGTCCTAACCAAAAAGTTGCGGCTTTTAAAACTTTTCTTTTCCGGGCTTGTAATATTTACTCAACTCCTCAGTTACTCAGTGATGAACTTAATTATCTAAAAGCTATTGCTGTTGATTGTGGTTATTTCCCTAATATTATAGATTCGATTCATAGAAAATTGACTAAATCCACCCAATCTGAAAAGAAAAACTTTAATTCGAACTCCAATAATTTGGTTGTTTTGCCCTTTTTCTCCAAAATCAGTCAGCAAGTTGCTAAAATTTTTAAAAGATTCGATTTCAATGTTATTTTTTCTCCTGTTAATAAAATTTCTTTTTCAAATATTAAGCACCCCATTGATCGCTTAGATAACTAGGGTATTTACCATATTTCTTGCCAATATGGCCTTTCTTATATTGGCCAGACTAAACGTGCTCTTAGATTTCGTTTAACTGAACATAAAAGGTATGTCAAAAATCAAGAGCTTAAACGCTATTCTATTGCTCACCATTGTTGGTCTTCACAACATAAATTTAACTTTTCTTCAGCCACCATCATCCATAAGTGTCCTTCTATTCTTGATCTTAATTTTTGGGAAGCTTACTACATCATTAAAAATTCTCAGTCCTTAGTCAATGACTTATCAAGTACTCCTTATTTTCCAAACATTTGGAAATCTTTTATTTTAATCGGCCCCACCAGTGGCCGAGAGGTCCGGACCTCTCAACTGGTAGACGGCAGGTGCTGGGTTCGAACCCAATCGCGGCTGTCGGCCTAACCGTTCGGAGTTTTCCGTGGTTTTCTTCGAACCTTGCGTAAATACGGGTTAGGTTCCCTCAGAAAGACCCCCACGGAGGGCACCCCCCCTGGTCCTATATCCCATTAGCGTAGATAATCGGACGACAAAAATCAACCAACTTTTATTTAAATCTCTCTCTCTTTTTTTTTCTCCTCGCATTTGGATTTCTTTAATTTAAATCTCCATCTTTTTTCCCCTCGCTTGTTAGTTTTTGTTTTGTTTGTTCTCCGGTAGATGTCGCTACTTTCCCACCCAGTTAACCTGGCTTCTATCTTCACATTGGTTGCTTTCCTTTAGGCGAAATCGTTCCCGTAGCGGGTATTTAAGCCTTCGTCTCTCTGTCTCTTTGCTCAGTTTTGCTTTGTCTAGCTCGCTGAGTTTTTGCACTGAAGAAGAATCTCGATAGTAGATTCGAAACAGCTTTTTGCTCCCTTTTCATACTTTATTTGTGCATTTTTAATCGTTGGTTTTCTATATTTTAACCTGATGACATTAGACCATTCGAAAAGGTAGAGGCAAGGAAGACAAATGCTTCGAATAGAATAAAGAGAACTTCTGCAGTCCTCATAGACAACCCTGTCAAATTAGATCTTGAACAACAAAAGGCAACAGAAGGAAGAAATAGTGCCAAAATTAAAAGTGATATTAAAAGAAGAAATCAGACCAAAAAACACAAAGGAAAGCAATCTGTAAAAAAGATATTGTTTCGTTTTGATCCGTAACAGCCTGGATGTAGTGGTCTGAATCGTCAAAAGATGAAGAAGAAATCTATTAAAGAAAGTGACGATGAGAAAGACGAAGACAATATCTGCATACGTTGTCTAAAGGAGTTTAATCAAAGTATGCCCGAGGAAGAATGGATCCAGTGCGTGAGTTGCAAACGTTGGGCTCATGTGAAATGTGTTCCAAAAGAGGTTAATGGATTATGTTTTGATTGCATTCACTACAATGAACCCTCTGATTTGTAAACTTAATTTGCAAATAGTTTTTCTTTATACATACATTAAAGTTCCTAAATAGTTTTAATAGTGATCTATTATGGATTTTATTTAACTTCTAAATAAACATAAAAAGAGCATGGCAGGCCAACGTGCTCCACTCAATAGGCCAACCTACCCTGTGCATGGGGTAGATTGGCCCACATGACATCATACAATAACTAAATTCATAAAGTTCTTAAAATTTCATATTAACTAAAAATAAGCGTTTTCCCCACTAGTTAAATGTACTTGGTATTGTAAAAACTACTTCATCTGAAAATAAACAAAATTTAGGTGTTGAAAAAAATAAAATAAAAAAAATTGGGCCAACGTGCCCCGGTCTCCCCTACATTTTGTATTAATGATGCATAAAAACTATTATTTTGAACCGGCTAGTAAAAAATTGCATAACATTATTTCATTTTAAAAAACATTAAATTTATTTAATTCGCAAGTGAATGCTAACGAGTTCGTTCATTTTTATATACTTGTCGACAAATGTTTTTGTGAAAGTATCAATACAAAATCAAATGTTATGACAAAAAGCGATCTATTTCAGAAAAAGTATAGATATTAGAGCTGACATTATTTCTTATGAAGTTAACTGAAAGGAAGGGATTCACACAGTGATTATTTGGGCACTTAATGAACTGTTCATATTTGCAGCAACTAGTCTCGTCATAAGTGCCTCACATGGCCACTAGAGTTAAATTGACAAATCATTAACATTTCTCAATTTTAGATGACATTTTTTTAATTAAAATATGTATTACTATTTATAGTATATGTTATAATATTCGATCCCAAATAAATGAAGAAATAAATAAAGTTATTCGGTTAGCAAGTTGGAACTGAAATTTTACTTTTGAAATCTATAAACTGTGTTTTAGTTACTGAAGACAAACAAAATGTCAATGTGCGTTAAAAATATTTTACCATATGCCTACAGTTGCTGTCCTCGTCGGTAATTTTTACAAATTATATATATATATATATATACAGAAGTGCAAAGTTATGTGTACCTAGGACAGGAAATATCATCGGATAATAGTTTCTTGAATGAAATCAATAGAAGAATAAGAAATGGGTGGAGTGCTTTCGGGAAGAACAGTATTATTCTGAAGGGTAATATGCCTCTTTGTTTGAAAAGAAAAGTTTTTAATCAATGTATAACCTGCATTAACCTACGGAGCAGAAACATGGACACTAACAAAACAGATGCTACAAAGATTACAAACAACACAGAGAAGCATGGAAAGATGTATGCTAGGCATAACTAGAAGAGACAGGAAGAGGATAACCTGGATAAGAAATCAAACAAAAGTTTTTGACATCCTTGAAAGAATCAAGCAGCTAAAATACACATACTGGGCACATTGCAAGAAGACAAGACAATAGATGGAGCACAAATATACTACAGTGGTATCCCAGAGATGTAAAACGACCAAGAAGATGACCACAAGTAAGATGGAGTGACGAAATTAGAAAAGTGGCTGGTGTAAATTGGATGACGAAAGCACTAGACAGAAAACATTGGAAAAATCTGGGGGAGACCTACATCCAGCAGTGGATCGAAAACGGTTGATGATATATATATATATATATATATATAGTTTTCCATATTATATAATTTCGATTCCTTTCAATTTAATGGCCGGAACCTTTTTCTCCTCTTTAATATCGTGTAAAAAAATTTGTTTCAACAGTTTTACGTAGGTTGTGTACGGTTCACTCAAACTCTTTAAAATTATTGAACTTTTATATTTATTAAATAAGGAAAATGTAAATAAATGTAAGTTGTGGCTTATAATCCATGTAATTGTAGTAGAAGAAGATGTTGACATTATCCGAACATTTAAGTACTAGAAACAACAGTAGTAATTTGAAATCGGTACACGAAATTCTTTCGTTTAGCTCAATTACTTTAAGTTGAATTTTACCGGTAAAAGTACTTTATTTAAATGCATTCTCGCCATTAAAGTTTTTTTTTATAACTATTCAATTAATAACTATCACAACTATAAAAATGAAGAGGTAGCAGTAAAACATAACTAAGATTTGATAAAAATTAACAACAACAACAACAAAAGTCACAATAGACAAGACATTACGTAACACAATGTGCTATTTATTTAATCAAATAATTTTCATTATTTTTTTAAGTGAGTTTTATTTGTCGTAAGCGTTTTAAAATTTAACTTTTAAAAATTTTTATTATTTGTGATCATTTAATAAATTTTTAACAAATTTTGTTTTTATTCTTTATTTTTTAGTGCTTCAAAATTTCATATGAAAAAATCAAAAAATCACAAAAGTTATATTCAATTTAATACAAATTTTTTTGTTACTAGGTAGATTTCGTAAGAAATACTACCTATTATATACTCGTCTGTATTGGAATTTCAGAAAATGTTTTGTATATTCACGTCGATTATGATTCCTGAAACTCAAAACTATCACCCGTTCAAAACTTTATATAACTATCTAACAATCTATATGTTCATCTAACGATCTATTTGTTTGTCTATCTATTTATAATCTATACATCTCCCAATGTATCACATTTTTTATCAAGACTGTATCTTCATAAATCTGCGCAAATATCTTCCAAACTCATAAATAAAATCTCGTTCAGGTTTGTTAATGGGCAAAATCGGATACGTGGAGTTAGAAATAGGGAGGGTTTTTGTGAAAACCGAAAAAAACTCTATAATTTCTCAGTTTTAATATGTATAAAAACAGTTGCAAGGCTCTTGTGTGGATGGAAATATATATATTTCTTAATTTGGGGGAAATATTTATGAAATTTCTAATGTATGTTTTGTATACTTTATTCTTTAATACTCTTAAAAATTTTACAAAAAAGGAAAAAAAAAGAAGCAGAGAGAGAGAAAACCATAAATAGAAGTTATATTTTGTTTAATACTTAATTATTTTTTTTATTCTTTAGATAAATTTTTACGACTTTTTAAAATAGAAACAGATTTATAGCATACCTGCTATTGGGATTATTGCATAGTTCTTTTATGAAAAAAAAAAAAAAAAAAACCTATGTAGGCAAATAAAATTTGAGATTTTTTTTTTACGCTAAACATTCTTAATGAGACTCTGAAGCTTTTTCCTATAAAAGGAAAGTAGTAACAAACTTTGTTGCTGTTAAAAACTATTTAAGATTTTTAAATAATATTCTAGCAATTTTTGTTTTTATACTTTTTTTTATTATTAAATTTGGTATTCCTGTATTTTTATACTTTATTCTTACCAAACTTACTTCTTTCAGATTTCATTACTATTTCTTTGCTTACTTAAATTTTATTAAATGTTTAATTCTGAATTTCCTTTTTAAAATGTAAGTCATGTGATACATAGGTCTTGATAGGTATGGATGGCCGAGCCAGAATATAATATTTTAAAAATGGTAAAAAATATTGATTTTTTTTAGAATCTCGAATTATAGATCCAACTATTTTGTCCATGTGTTTACAAGGTATCTATAGAAGTATTGTATTGGAATTGGTAACGTTGTGTACAGGCATGCAATCCAAATTGATCTGATTCATAAATAAAATCCTGAAACGGTTTTTCTCCGTGGTCATTTATTTTTCATTTTCATGTTTTAAAAGTGCTGAAGTTTTTCATATATTTCAGATGAATACGTTAAAATTTTTGTACATATCCTCTATTAATCCCGCCGTAAAACATTGCATGGAGTTAAAGTTATTGTTTTTATTTTTATTTTATAAATAAAATTCTATAAATAAGCGTTATATTACATCTTTTTCTTCCAAATATGACAGCAAAAGCTTTATATTAACTGTATCAAAAATCCATGCATAATTTTGTGTAATATATTTTAGTTAATGTAAGGGAATAAAGACTCAAATGTAAATATTTAAAGCATTATTAGTGATTAAAAAAGAAAATCTTTTTTTTTATATTTAAAAAATATTAGTTAAATTTACAGTTAAATAAAACTTTATTTCTTGAAATTTGATATTACTTGAATATTAAATTGCAAAGGCATAACAATTTTTGTAACGATTTTTAAAATAATGAAGAATATTAGTTCTGGAAAATATTCCGTCTGCCCTTATGGTCATCTAAAAAAATATTTAGTAGAATTCTTATACAAGTATGAAAAGAAATGAATCATTCAAACTCCAAGTCCATAAAATATATCTACAATATAAAATATACATTACATACAAAGCATTTCTACTTCTTTTTGGCAGCACTCCAACCGATTGAAACTTTTTGAAATTTCTGATAGAGGTGTTAAGAACACAGTTATTCCACAGACTGTTTGAGTCAAAAATCAATAGCGAATAAATATGGAGAGAATATTAAGTTGTAGTCACAAAATCATGCAATTAGAAAGTTTGATAAAAATTACAATTTAAAATTATTTCTGAAATGTGACAGAATTTGTTGATAAAACTTTTGTTTTGTTCAGAAAAGTGCAATTCAGTTAAAAAATAAGCGATAAATAAAGTAAACATTTCTTAAAAACGGGAATGCTTAGTTTAAAATATATATATAAAATTAATTGATGGTAGTCTGTTACTGCAAAAGGAAAAAAAAAATAAGTGTTTGGATTGTGACAGTTCAGTTGAAAGAACGTATGTGCTGGTGTGCATTTCTTTTTGTAATTGAAGTTTTATATGCATTATGTAAAAATCCCTTAATGCATAATTATATTTTTTTCAATTGAGAGTGACATACTTTATTTTAGAAGTTTTATTAGAATAAATTGTTAAAACCTCCTAAAATAGGAATACTTAAAATTAGAATTAATTCGTAAATCCATTAATAAAACAACGTATTGTTTTCTAAAAAAATAATTGCAAGGTAATTGCATTAATTGGTATTATAAACATTTTTAATTCATTCAAGCTTATTCTCTTTAGACCTGCGCATAAAATAACTCTACAAATATATACTTATTGTTTTTGAATAATCGAAATGACTCCATAGATGACAGTAAGGGCGTGTTCAGCGCAAGTAACCAATGTTACCGACCTATCGTAGGGCAGTACGAAAGCGAATTGTGGCACCAATGAAAACTATCCTGTTGAATTGTAGCTGATGTCACGTTTCGCCTTGATTTTCATTTTGTACTTGTCTATAATCGGTAAATGACCGGTAATTTACCGGTAAGTTGTGCTGAACACGCCCAAAGAATCATTTTTATGAAATCAGTATCTTAGGGGACTGGTAATTTAGGCTTAGAAATATGGATATAAAAATACTAATCCCCTTAAAACACGAGCTGAAATATAAGTAATGTAAATTTACGCAATAACAGAATTAAGGTCCTTAAACAAGTAAATGATCAGCAAATCCTCAAAATTTTTTATTGTAAAATGTTTAAGTTAAATAATCAGGAATATTTCTTACTTTCTTGGCCACAATGTCTTGAAGGTATTCTTGAAACTCGGATGAAAATAACATTTATTTTATGAGGTAATATTCATCGGTCCTGGCATTTATTGGTTTTGTTTTAAAGCAAAAAGCTTTCAGCTGTATAGAAGTAAAGTAAATATGCAAAAAAATTCGAATAGTTTAGTTTTTATGAGGAAAAGAATGGAGCATATTTGTGCATCTCGGTCTGACGAGGCTATGGTTGTAAATAAGATAACTTGCATAAAATTTCTCATAAATGATTTCTATTTACTCAACTGAGTTTCAGTCGGGAATACTGTAAAAAAACTTAGTGAAATAATAATTACTGTGTTGTCTGTAGGACATTATAAAGGGGATCTTTTTTAATCATTAACAACACTTATAACTTTTAAACATACCTTACTCATGTTTTAGTGGCTTTTATCTCTTACTAAATACTGAACTTCAGGAAATAAGCATTAACATTATAAATCGTGATGAAACACATCAAAGCGATTTCCTCAAAGACGAGATCGTACCACATCAATTTCTTAAACATTTATCTAATCTTTATGTGAATCGAGGAAGCCTGCACGCATAATTGTTACTATCAAAAAAAGGCAAAACTCAAAAGGAATCAAATTCTGATTTGTATAATTAAAATAAGCTTTAATTAATCGCTTCAACCCGAGTATTTTTAACTAGACGAAAATAATTTTAATTGTGTGGCTTGATAAAGACTAGCTTTGACTATTTCCAGTAACTGGAAACAAGTTTTATTGAAACAAACTTGGTATTCTTTGAAATGTTTCAGATGAAACTAGAATTATCAAATTGGGTCAAAATTATCTCTATCTATAAAAATCATTATTGACTTATTTTTTTCATACATATGCATATTGTTTTTGTTCGATTGACACGAAATTTCATGAACATACGTTTTAGAGCAAATATAAAATTATTATTAGCTTAGAAAAACAACTAATCTTCTCTTTAACTTCTTTTTTAATCACCTTCCTTAATTTATCATTATGTAAATCTATTTTTTACACTTCGAATGTAATTAAAAAGTGTTTGTGACATCGGTTTATCTGTATAACGTCTGCGTGTGCTCTAACTCGGTCAAACATATTTCATTTGATTTGATTGACTAAGACAGACGGCTTTGAAAAGGAAACCAAGTCTGTAGAGCATGATTCCTTTCCCAGTCCTCTGTATCGAGGTTTTAAAAAATTACAGATTTCAGCAACACTTGAAGCTGCTAGAAAATGCAATAATAGGCTATATTTAAAAACATTTTCGTACGAAAAGCTTTGGACTTAAAGCTTGTCTTGTCAGGAAAATATCAAACGCATGAAAGAGACATGTCTGTTTAACAGAATTTGGCAATCGCTGCCCAAAATAAGATTTCTCGTGCGGATCTGGGCAGCAAGGGGTATTTCTGGGGCAATGGAAGAAACACCTACGAGCTAGTCTGTAAAAGTGGTACTCGCGACAGATGACAAGAATTAGAAGTGCAAACTAACAGATCTATTCTCTACTTGAATTGGAAAAGTACTTTAAGTGTTGCGTTCATGTATGTTTTTGAGTTTCCTCTTAAGAATTGTGCGAGTAAGGACATTAGTAAGTTAAACTCTTAGATTTGTTTGAATATATTTGAGATACGATTAGGGGGACTTGTTAATGTGCAGTGTAATAAAAAATGCGACGCTATACCTTGTTCACTGCATTCACATCGGTTGGAAGAAGCGCATTGTAATTTATAAAAGTAATGGCTTATTAAACCATGACCAGTAAAAAAAAAGTTCTAGTGTAGGAAAAAAAGTTACATGGAAAAAAAAGTGTAGAAAACTTTCAAGATTACTGCATAAATGTGACGGCCCTTTGTTAAAATATCCCATTGTTTTTGTCTTTCATTGAGTACATTTGTTTTTAAATTACATTTTATGTAGCTAGGTGGAAGTGCAAGATAATGATCTATTTTGGGTTTTCCTGTGGCTTCTTTTGCTACAGTGTCTGCCTTTTCATCACAAAATATACCTTTTAGGGGATCAACTCGAACCAGATTTTTGAGAGTTTATAGCCTGTATTTAATGATAAGAACTAGAAAGTGTTTCTTTCTGTGTGTTTTAATGCCTGCAGGCTAGAAAGACTGCCGCTGTATATAAGTGGAGCAGTGTCTGTGTTTGGATCCGTTCAAGTGCTTATAAGACAGAATATAGTTCATTTTGATAAACCGTCTTTTTATCGTCCAATTTGCGGGCCCATCTTGGATGACCCAGGTCCCTTTTTCGACACCATGAGCTGTACAAGGTGCATCAGTAAATGTTGTAGACGCGATAACGAGTGTGTATGGTTTACGATTTGTATTTACTTCGAGATTTGATGTTTCTTCTGTTGGATGTGACTGTAAACCATGGATATTTCGTTCAGTGTTTATGGATGTAATTTTTTTTATAATGTTTGGATGTGTTATAGATGCAGGATTCTTCTGTTGTTTCTCTCTTTAAAGTAAAAGGTGGTATGACTTTTATTATATTCAGTGTACCTGTTAATATGGTTTTATAGCCTTTTGGCAGTTGCAATAAGAATGCTCTTTAAAGTAATGTTAATTTTGCTTATTCTTTTTTGTTTATTCACCTCTCTAAATCGCAGCTCCATAATAGCTCCATAATAATCCCAGCTCCAGTAATCTTTTCTATGTTTGTATTGCGCCGAGATTTTAGCGTATTATCATTAGTTCCCTATGCTTTTTCCTGAGTTTAGATGCATTGTGCTGGTGTTTTACGAGCTTTAATTTAAATTGGTTGGTGTGTGATGCCCAGTTTAGATATTTATCTATAGAAACGTCTAATACTTTCATATGTGGTATATGGTGCAAGCTAGTACACAAATTAGAATTGTTTGTTCACGTTATAGCTTATCTGACTTGGAGAATGTTAGGACTTCTGATTTTCCAGGTGAAAGGTGTAATTGGTGAGCACATAGTAGATGGCTTAATGCTGAAAGTGCTCGAGCCGTTGCTAATTTTAAGTTTAAATGCTTACGACTCGAAAGAACTAGGCTGAAGTCATTAGCAAAAGCAAAGGCGGTATGCCTTGACGCTTCAACACCATAAGAAAGATGTTCACGATTATAACCAGAGTAGAGGTCCGAGGCCAGAGCCTTGGGGGTGACTCCCTCTCCAGCCTATGCGGAATATAAACTGCACCCCAATTAATGAAGACACTTCTTTCTAATAAATATGACTTGAGGACCTAAGCCAAGTTCTTCAGGCAGTCTAGCGTTTGTAGTTGTATCACTATCTCTCCACTCCATGTTATCAAAAAAGCATTGTATGTCCAGTATAATCAGGGAAGTGTAGTCACCATGAGATATGCTGTCAGTGCAAAAAGTAAGAATATCTGATACTAATTTTTCTGATTTTCCCTCTCTGAAACGGAATTTTTTAGGATGGAGGATACTTTTTGTTTCTATAAAATGAGTCAACCGAAACACAATTATTTTTTATAATATTTAGCAGAGCGTAAAAAATAGACTGATCGATCTGTACGAATTAGATTCAGAGCGGTACTTCCCTTGCTTCAGAATATGCAACAAGAGCTAATATAGTCAGAATAATATGAAATTGATACATGTTATTTGTATTTACAATGGAATGTATGTTATTGAAAATGAGATGTGTAGTATTTACAAGGATACTGAAAAGAATTCCGTTACATTATTTCCTATTGTGAGAAAATGTCTGCGGTGTATTTCGATGACATTATATTATTACATATATATATATATATATATTTATATATATACCGGGTGTCCCAAAAATGACTGATGCATTTTAAAATTCAATAACTTGCAAACGGTGACAGCTATTAAAAATTATTTTGCAGGAGGGTTATGTTTAATGTCAGGAGTTTTTTTACCGTAATTTTTTATTTTAGTTCGTATCTCAAACAATAGGTGGTGCTGACGGCGATTGAAAACCAGGTGATCAGTGCTGAGTGAAGCGTCGACCTGGCCTTCAATCGCCGTCAGCGCCACATATTGTTTGAGATGCGAACTAAAATAAAAAATTACGGTAAAAAAAAACTCCTGACATTATACATAACCCTCCTGCAAATTTTTTTTAAAATAGCTGTCACCATTTGCAAATTATTGAATTTTAAAATCCATCAGTCATTTTTGGGACACCCGGTATATATATATATTATTGAAGTTTATTAGAAGACATTTAATGTAAAATTTGTTGTGACTATAATTAATCGTTCAATAGCAGGGACATAGAAAACATTTGGCTACAGAAGAAATTGAACAATAATAGAATTTTTGAAATGTCACAACAATAATTGCTAGAAGTGCATTTGCAGTTCTGGTATGCTTTATATCTAAACTAAATTTTTCAAGAAATATTGTCAATAAATCATATACAGGTTTGCACAAAAATTTCTCAATTATGTTTATTAACGGAAACTGCTAATTGGAAAATTTCAGCTGATCTATTCGTTTAACTGAAGAAATTTTTAGCATATTATGAAATTCTATACGTACAAATTTATCGCTCATATGTAGGCCTGCATAAAAAGAAAGTCTAATATTTTTCCAATTATTGGTTGCAATAACGGAGTTGTGTTTTCAAATGCGTTATGCTTTTTTGAAAATTGTTGATTTAAATTTCATCTTTGATCTAAGTGATTTCATCTAACCTTCATAAAGTTTGAAATTTTGTTACATAATTCTGTATATAATAGAAAGTGTAGCATAATCTTTTCTGGACGCATGAATTCGTTCTTGTTTTTCATTTTGTAATGCAATAACTTCTTTTACGTGATCCGAAAGAGAAACTGCATAAGATCAATTCTTTTACAAGCCAATAAAAATTCAGATTCCTATACTATATTTTCAAATCCAGAACTGACATCATTCTGAAAAAACAATGTCCATTTTCGAAATTTCTTTACTAATCAATTTAAATACATTGCTCATGTAAGAATTGCATTTAATCCTTCCGAATAAGCTTCTGCATTTGGAAAATTTTAATTAGATAAAAATTTACGTGATATTTTTTTTATGTTAGTAGCGCCTCTCATGGCATAACCGAAAATTTAAATTGCATCTTTTAACACCCTTTTCACAGACTAATAATACTTAACTTGAAATTAGGTAGAAGAGATTCAACTTAAATTACTTTTATTCCATTACGATGAATTGAGGAAAACAGAATAACTATTTTGAAATAAAATTGATTATGCTTTATTGCTATGACTATAGTACTTAAGGTGTAAATATGTTGGTGGATTCAACACAACTTTATTTTGAGCTTATAATGCCCTATTGCAGGAAGTAGTTTAAATAGATGTATGAAAATTAGTTTTGGATGTATATTTAGATGGAGGATTTAAGCACGGGATGAAAAAAAATTCAGCGAAATAGCCTGTCCGCTTTTTTTTAAACCTTTATTATACTGAAATATAAGTAGATCGAAATTTATTTATATTTGCGATGATAATGCAGAAAATTCTATAAAAATCTATCTGGAAATTTATGGGAAAGTCATGGCATTGCTATGCATCTTTAAAATGATCTAATTAAAAATAATTTTTCCTTTAGTTCATTTTCATTTTAAAATTCTTATTTTTAATTTTTGATGAATGTCTTACATTTTTACTTATAAACGATGACTTTATTTTTAAGAATATTCTTGAAGTATGATTCTGGAAACTCATACATTGATAGTTTTTGAAAGATCCATTGCTTTTATCAAAAAATTAAAACACACGTGTGATAAGACATAATGGGAAAGTACATTATTGTTCTTTAATGCACTCCATTTTTAATGTAAAAGTATCAGTTGGATGCATCGACTAGTAAAATTGTTAAATATATGTATATATATTTATTTATATATGTTACAGGCCAAACCCGATTTTAGACCAAACTAGATTAGCCTAGGCCAAACCGGTCTATCCTAACGCCCATCGGATAAACTAGTTTTTCCTAGGCCAAACCGGTCTATCCTGACGGTCATCGGATAAACTAGTTTTTCCTAGGCCAAACCGGTTTATCCTAACGCCCATCGGATAAACTAGTTTTCCTTGGCCAAACTAATCTATTCTAAGGCCCATCGGGCAAACTAGATTTTCCTAGGCCAAATTAGTTTAGCCTAACTCTTATAGGATAAACTAGTTTAGACTACTGTTTATTGGTCTGAACTAGTTTATCCTAGGATGATCCTGTTTATCCTAGGCCAATTCAATTTGGCGTGATTTTATTAAGCTCAATGACCGCCTCAACGCCAACATTTTTGTTTGCCCTAGGGAGATCTAGTTTATTCTAGGCCAATGTAGTTTTACGTGTTTTTAGCTCACGGGAGTGAAAGCCAGGGAAATAATGGGCTCACAGGTTCTGTAATAATGTATGTACGCATGTATGTACATATGTACGTACGTATATGCGTAAGGCGATAACTCTTGATAGAAGTAATGTAATTTGACGTGTTTTTTATCTCAGCTGGCTACCAAAGCTTGAGAACTAATGTGCCCGTAAGTTCTGAATCTATGTATGTACGTAAGTACGTAACGAAATAACTCTTGATTGAAATACTCGATTTGCATCAAACTTTCAATATAGGTTTATTCTTATGAGAACCTTTTCTGATTAATTTTGGGAGGTCATTGGAGAGGAATAAAGCAGGGGGGGAGAACAAGAGGCTGATTTCCCCTTTCCCTTAATTCAAATAAATGGGTTTCCATACATTATTAGAGTATTTTATTCAAATTTTAGATATCACTGGTGCATTCTTTTGAGGTGCCTCCGTGATTAGTTGTGGGTGTTCATTGTTTAAGTAAAGGGAGGGGTAATAGGGGTAATGCCCCATAATTTATGTAAATGCTTTTTTCACGCAGAATTTACTGATTTGCTTCAAATTTTAGAAATAAATTCATTCTGGTAAAGCGCTTCCCTAATTAGTTTTTGGAGGTTAATTGAATAAGAAGAACAGGGAGATCCTGCCTATTTTTAGCAAGTGGGTTTTTTCATGCAGAATTAACCGATTTGCTACAAATCTTTGATTTGTTCATTCTGATGAAGCGTTTCATTGATTAATTTTGGTGGTTTTTCAGTTAAATATAAGGGGGAAGCTTACAACTTATTTTCTTTCTTAAATTAGATAAATTGGTTATAATACAGAATTATCCAATTTGCTTAAAATTTTGAATATGAATAAATTTGATCAGGCGCTTCTTTATTTAATTTGTGTTTTTTCTTTTGATTAAGTATAACGAGGTAGTGGATATTTTATCGCCTTCCTTAAATTAGATAAATGGGTTTTTATGGAGATTTATCCGCTTTGCCGTAAGTTTTGAATATAGTTTTTTTCTTTATAAGACGAATCCCTGAAATGTTTTTAGGGTTTAATGATTAAGTATAAAGAGAGGAGCGGAGGATTACCCTCCTTAAATCAGATGAATGGTTTTTTGAGCAGAATTATCTGAATCGCTTCAAATTTCTAAAATTGTTTAATTTTAGAAAGCGTATCTGTGATTAGTTTTGGGGGTTCGATGGTTAAGTATAATTGATGGAAATGGGAAAAAGTAATCCAACTTACTACATTTTTCGAGGATGTTATTCTTTAAAAAATAAGGCTGTAATACGCGATTAGTGTAAACAGCCTGTGAGTGAATACAAGGCCACCAGTTTAATTGGGCAATATTCTTTTTAATATTGATCCCGATTACTGCTCCATAACTAACCTTGAGCAAAGTGGATTTGTCATAACCCCTATATAATATATTTTATTCGAAGGGGTGTAGAAAACTGTCAGAGGTTTGCACGGGCCGGAATTCCGAGGCCCGGACCCCACCCTTCCCGAAGAAAAGTTACTTTTCCGTGACCCGGTGTAAAAATTAAAAGTTCAGCCCGAGCCCTGCCTGTACAAAAATCAGTGAAAAGACTTTGTCCGGCTCAATCGGGCCCTACTCAATTTCTGCAAAAAAATCAGATTTTACTTAACATACAATTATGATTCCTTTAAAAAAATACTGCATACATATTTATTGGATAACTTTACAATGTATTTTTAAATTACGATGTGTTCACAAAATGATAAATACATAATTTATTATTGATTATTTAGATTCTTAAAACTTTCAATATTCAAATAGAGATACATTAAACAATTAATGTAGTTTAGAACAAAAGGAAAAAAAAGTAGAGTTATAAATATCATAACTATCGAATCTGTTCAGTAAAATGTAGATTTGTGACTATGTTCCTTCTCATTTCTTAAGGCTTTTCTCAAATCAAAAAGAGCTACATCCTAATACATTTAAGAACTACTTCATTTTCCCAAATGCATAAGATTAACAGGCATTCTCACTCAGAAAATATGTAATCAAATGGCGTTTACTATTTTTTCATAAAAGTGATGTACCTTTGAAAAATACTATTAAAGCTACATTTTGAATCGAATTTCCGCTTACGACTTTACAGAAAAGAAAAACTTGACGCCGTGAAAAGAATAGCTTATATGTCGACAGGGAATTAATTTTTCAAAAAGGAAAAACGCTGTTCGATTCCAAATTATGTTCAGCTCCGATCTGGCTCGAATATGCAATAATAGTAACAACAATAATACAACAACAACAACAACAATAATAATAATAATAATAAAATAATAATAAATGCAAGTCTGATCTCAATTGACACGAATCTGCAGAAAATAAATAATAAGCAAACACCATGTCTCATGTAACATGTGTCCACGGTGGACATTTTAAATTTCTTTTTTGATGTTACAAGCAATGACTCTTTACACACATTTATACTTATTCTTGTGAAAGACAAGTTTTTTACCGGCCAAACCCGATTTCGAGCCAAATGAGATTAGCCTAGGAAAACTATTTTATCCTAACGCCACTTGGATAACCTAGTTTTTCCTACGCCAAATTTGTTTATCTAAATTTCCTTAGAATAAACTAGTTTTTCTTAGGTAAGAGGGTAATCCTTCATTTTTCCCTTCATACTTAACCATTAACCCCCCAAAACTATCAAAAAGAACCTATATCCGAAATTTGAAGCAAAGTCGTCAATTCAGCGCCAAAAACCATTTATCTAAACTATGTTGTGTTATCTACATTGCCCTTTCTTTTAGACTTAAACAATGAACATCCACAACTAATCACTGAGGCGCCTTCTCACAATGATCCTATATCTAAAATTTTAAATGAAAACTGATAATTCTGCATGATAAATCCATTTCTCTAAATTTACAGTGGGGGATTAACCTCCCGTTCGCCCCGCTTTATTCTTATTCAATGAATTCCCAAACTTAATCAGAGAAGTACATTATCAGAATGAACCTATATCCAAAATTTGAAGCAAGTTGGTTATTTCTATCAAGAGTTATCGCGTTACGTACATACATGCGTTTATACATGCGTACATGCATATACAGAACCTGTGAGCCCATTATTTCTCTGCCTTTCACGCCCGTGAGCTAAAAACACGTAAAACTACAACCTAGGATAAACTAGATCAGCCTAGGACAAACAAAAATGCTGGCGTTGAGGCGGTCATTGAATTTAATAAAATCACGTCAAACTGAATTGGCATAGGATAAACTAGATCGGCCTAGGATAAACTAGTCCAGACCAATAAACAGCAGTCTAAACTAGTTTATCCTATAAGAGTTAGGCCAAACTAGTTTGGCCTAGGAAAATCTAGTTTATCCTATTGGCCTTAAGATAGACTGGTTTGGCCTAGGAAAAACTAGTTTATCCGATGGGCGTTAGGATAAACCAGTTTGGCCTAGGAAAAACTAGTTTATCCGATGGGGATTAGGATAGACCGGTTTGGCCTAGGAAAAACTAGTTTATCCGATGGTCGTTAGGATAGACCGGTTTGGTTTAGGCCAATCTAGTTTGGCCTAAAATCGGGTTTGGCCTGTAACATATATATAATTTGCATCTTGGGTTATAAGTAATTGCTGCTTTTTGACAAACTTTCTTGGGCAGTATTTTCTAGTGTAGAAGAATAGTTCAAAAAGATAAATTTGTCAAATTTCACTGTAAAAAGTAAGTAAATTGTAGTAAAATTAGTAAAATTTTTAAACATATGTATATAAATATATTTATATATATAATTTGTATCTTGGGTTATAAGTAATTGCTGCTTCTTAACAAACTTTCTTGTGCAGTATTTTCTTGTCTAGAAGTATAGTTCAAAACGATAAGCTTTCCTTGTATTATTTTTATCCATCCATGATTGCAAGGGATTATTCGATTATTTAAAATTAAGATCAGTTTAAAAAATATAACATAGAAGTGCGCCGATTATCCAGACGCTGATTAACCGATTGTCCAACTAACTGGATCGATCAAGGACATCCTTTTTCTGGCCTTCTCCAAAATTTTCGAAGTAAAATTTCCTTTGGCAGGGAAGTACAAATTTGACTGGATATAAAAAAATTACTTTTAAATAACCATTTCCTATTCCTGAAAAAGTAAAATCGCCATAAATGCAAAGAAACCAATCATAAAAACAAAAGATCAACTGTTTTTAGAACCAAAGTAATTTCAAATTTAATGTTCAAATGTCCCAAGTAGATGTAGTTTTCTCCCAAAAAATCCCCTTTATCTTCTAATTCTGTAAACCAGGTCTAAAAATTGCTTTTTCTATCATCTGTTGTCCTCGATACACCGAACTAATCTTCCCTCCCTGTCTGCTCGCGTCTTTCGTTACAGAGAATGTATATACAGAGTGAGTCATGAATAACGAAACTGTAGGTTATCTCCTTAAATATTGCCCCTAGACCCATACTTTCTTTTGCAAAAATTCATAAAAAAGGTGAAACTTTTGATAAGATGAGTTACAACTGATTGAGGGGGGGGGGGGGGTGATCTATTTGAAAAAATACAAAAATTAAATTTTTATATGTTCCCAATAGGATAAAAACTCCAGTTCAGAAAACTTCCTTTATCCAGTCCTGAATTAGACACAAAAATAGCATCTTCATATCATCAAAACTAGCAGAGTTATATCTATTTAAATAATTCATCAGATAGGTATTAGACACAAATTGAAATGCATGTAATTCAAGAAACAATGTTACTTTAATAGTTCTAGGAAACATGTAAAAAATTTATCTTATGAGTTAGAATTTTTTATTTATTTTTTTTTCCTTTTTTTGTGATGGTTTGCCATATAATTTGCTAAGAAAATCACATTCTAAAATTTCTCAAAAAATTTATAAAAATTTCAAATGATTAGTACTGGTTTAAATGGGATAATTTAAAATCATTATAACTCGAGACCTTATTTATCGGATTTAAATTTCTTTACATATAATTAAAGATGAAAATCTGATTTTAGTTTTTTTTCCAGTGTTTTTTTTTAACATTATTTTAAAAACTATTAAAAATATACATTTAAAAATACTTTATCTTTAAAAAAAATCGTATTTTCAAAAGTAAATATTTTTTCTAATTTGCCGAAACAAAACTAATGTAAAATAATCAAAAATGACATGTTTGAAATTTGTATTTTTTCTCGTAACAGTTGACTTTTATTAATTTAAAGATGAGAAAAATTGGGAAAAAAACTCCCCGTGCAGAAAAACGAATTTAAATTTTAAAATAAAGTATGGCTCCTAATAAAACGTTTAACTGCTGTTTAAACAATTGAAAGTGTAAAGTAACTTCTTTCTGTAGCTCAAATTTCCGATTTAATTAAACTTTTCCCATTTCCATCACATTTGTGTACTGTTTAAATCTCCGTAGGTTATTTAAAACAATGCTTTTTCTAGGGTGCAGATTAAGTTTTTTTATAAATTTATGTTTCACAACTTCAGGCTTTTTAGTTAAAAAATCTGTATTTTGGGCCCAGGCCGGGCCAGGACCGAGACGTTAATTTTTTCTGAAGTCTCGCCTGGCCGAACTTATCGTATTTTTCATACCGGAGGGGACTTCTTCCATTTTCCTAGGTCTTCACCGGACGAAATTTTCAATCCCGGTCTCGACACAACCCGTATTAAATTCACTGTCCCTGACTGACCTAATACGTGCATAAAATAAGTAAAATTTGGCCCCATCAAAATTTTTACGAAAAACATACAGATTTTTAAAACGCCCTTATTTTACAAAAAAAAAAAAAAAAACTTTAAAACTTATTTTTCTTAAGAATAATATAGTCAAAGGCTAAAAATTTAAATACAGTAAATCCAGCGGAAAATACCCCGTCTTAAACAGAAAATGCGTTCACCCATGCAAAATAAATATAATAATACCTGAGAAAAATATAAACTCCATTTACACTTCCTAAGTAGGGCATTTGTTTATAACATATTTTTTTCTTTGCTATGTGATTCCGTGTTAAAAGGTTTTACTGTATAACATTTTTCAAAGTCTCCAACAGAATTCGGATTAACGATATTAAAATATCAGCGAAACATTTGCACATAAATATAGAATCATTGATAAAAAAAGTAACACTCCGGAAATGTTGACAGAAATGAAAACTTAAGGAATTACGAAGAAGTTTGAGAAATTTAAATTTTAACCATGTATCCGTAAAGTGACAGAAAATAACGAGAGAAATTTTTTTATGCTTGATTTGTAATGTATGAAGCATGAGCTTTCAATAGATGTATTATATCAAGAAATTAGAAACCCTCCCCCCTTGCTCTCCAAAACGGTCCTATGGAAAAACCGGTAAATTGAAATAGCAAAAAGAACTACAAGGAAAACTTATCTATGCTAGAATTTTTCTTCCCGCGGTAGCTCCCATGGAAGCAAAATTATAGCCTTTTAAAGATTCAAACGAAGTGAAAAAATGGGCGAAATTAGGTGAGTTACCGACAGAGAGGGTTCCATAGTCCCAGGGCAGCAGCGTAGCTTAAAATTTTGAGTTAAAAATGGTAGAGAATTAAGTGAGCGGTATTTTAAGGTGTATGTTGGGGGTGTGCAAGCCTTCCCCCCTGAAGAGACCCTCAAAAATATAGGTACTTATAAAAATAGATAAGGTAATCGGTTAAGGTAACAATATCGGGAGTTCAATGGTTTTTTTCCCATCTCAAAAATACCCAACGCGACTAAAGAAGTTTTCACTTCAATAAATATATCACTGCTTTTGGCACTTTTTTAATAATAAAAAGATAAATATGTAAAATGAAAGGCTGTAATAAGTATTTTTATTCAGAATTCCACCATACGAAACCATTTTTAATATACCAAAGTAAAAAACTATGTAGAAGTTCATGACTGAGCTGGTCTATGATTTAAATCTTTTTTCCAGGCCGGTCCTGGTTATGACATTAAAATTTTTCCAGACCGGGCCGAACTTTTTTCCTTATGGGTTGGTTTAGGACCAGACCTAGATATTTCGACCTCAGTGCAGACTATCAGTATATATTGAAAACAAATTTAGAATTAAATTAATGCGCTGCTTTTTTATGTCCAAATAAGAGGCACTGTCTTAAATCGACATTTAATAACGGACAATTTGTGAATGATTCCTCATTTGCTTTCAAAATGAGTCAAAAACTCTTTGTTTACAGGCATAGTTAAATGGTGTTTAGTCACGAATTTTGTAGAATTTTGATTTTAATTTCTCTGTGAGTTTTTAAATATGGAGATTAAATATTTTTTGTTAAATTTAGGAAAGGATAAGAAGTTATCTCCTAATGGCGAATTTCACCTTACGGGGGAGGTATAAAAATTTAATTTTCGTATTTTTTTAAATTGACCTCCCCATGGAGTTGCAATTTATCAAAATTTTCCCCTTTTTTATCAATTTTTGCAATTAGAAGTAGGGGCAATATTTAAGGAGAGACCCTATTCTTTTGCTATTTATGACTCACCCTATATACATGTAACAGTTTCTGTGTGAGAACTTCTATGCATAACTTTGCAGCAATTTTGTGAAAAAAAAGATTTATTAAGAGAAAAAAAACCTTATAAATACGCTATATGTAGTATGCTAAATTTTGCGTTTCTACAATTGGCAGTCCTAAGTGTGAAGAAAAGTTACCTAAATAACACTGTCATTGCAGTTTTTTTATAATTGTCTAATTATCCGGATGGGCCTTGTCATCTATTAGTTCAGATAACTGGCGCTTTACTGTAATGCCTTTAAGATTAGGGGTTTTTTATATCACTTTCTTGAAAAGCTTATTGATGTAAAAATGCAAAATCATTTATGGTGCTCTAAAATTTTTTTTTACTATTGATGCCTAAAATTAATTGCTATCGAAGGAAAATGTATATATGTGTGTTTATTTTTATACATCTAGTTGCTGTGCGTCCTGCCAGAAGCAAATCAAAGCTGTGTTGTATGTATATTTAAAGTGTTTAATTTTGCAATTTTATACTAGGTCTACCATTGATGCTGAAACACATGTAAAATTTTGCCAAAATATAAATTTGACCAAACAACAGATATTTATTTTGCAGACTTTCAGTAAAACCTTCTTTTGTGGACTAATTTAAAATAATTTAATGGAATTTTTAAACTGTGATACCAGCAAGTGAAAATTATAACTATCTATCACATGAAAAAAAAATAAAATATATAAATTTGTATGTATACGTAAACTTATTCTGAAAACAAAATGAGTTTAAATTGAGCACTGATAAAATTTTCCACCATGGTCGCTACTATCAACAGCAACTGTACCGCAAATTTCTTTTATCAAAAAGCAGATTTCATGATAGCTTAAGCTCATTTTATGTATTTGACGATTTTTTTTAATAGGAAGTAAGTTTAATTTTGAAGTTGATTATAAAATATCAATTTGCCTTTATAACGCGGCGCTATCACACAAGAATGTGTATACGAAAATAGTTACCTTTTTAAAAATATTAATTGATTATTATTAATTAATTAGATAATACATAAATCAACAATTAGATAATATGAATCTTACCTTCATGCATCTTTATTTTCGGAACTTTCATCAGCCACATCCTTCATTTGTTGCTTCGAACGTTATTTGGATGATGCTTTTCATCCTTTTGTATTTGCTAATTATTATTAATAAATGGGATGATCTGGAATGATGAATAATTGATTAATGTGGGACTCATTAAAGAATGCACTCCACTGTACTTGTTAAAGAACACTTATATTAATATAATACTTCATGTTGATTAATACAATGCTGCTACGAGCAGCTCCAAAAAAACACTACATACTAATACAAAATCAAAACCACAGAATAGGAATATATTTAACAAAAAAAGAGTTTGTTTTCAGTTCTTTTCCTTTTTTCATTTATTTGGTTTTTAATCACTTGACTTTGACGCGGTAATACATGTATTTGGATTAATTGTCCTTGAAAAGATCATTTCAATCTATTTTCAGTTTCATTTCGAAATTGTTGAAAAAAGTAATCATTTCTTTTGATGATACGCAAAATGTTTATATCGTAAATAAATCAATGTCTATTTTTAAGTAGATTGTTTAGTTCATCTGAATGGTGATTATTAGTTTCTTTCAACAAATTTAGGTAGTCTTGTAATTTCTCACTAGAAACGCTACTAGCTTAAAATAAACCTATCGTGCAAAACTTTTTGCTGTACTATAAATTTGGTAATAGCGGGGGCTTTTTTCGCAAATTTGAGCACGACCAGTTTATGAGATGTAAGTTTAAACTGCTTAACTATGCAATTTTTGATCAAGAGCACTACTAAGATAAATAAATCTGTCATGCAAAAGTTTATATTAAAATATTTTTTTTTTACTATTTCAATAAATTCTTGTCTTAACGGAAACATGTTAAATAACATTTACTTTTGCATTTTTAAATAAACTTTTTATCAAGTAGGGATTAGTCAAAACTGAATTTTAAAAAATGCTTAAGTGAAAACTTGTTTTAAATATTAAAATCGGGTTCTGACATATTTGAGATTTTAATAATAAAATATAGAAATACACTCAAGAGCCAACCCAGTATGACCACCACCATATTTTGCAATGAACTCAGTTGGATGGCGTGGAAGGTACATAATCTGGTGAGAATAGTATTTAAATGCTGCTAGAGAGCGCCAGGAATAATTTTCATCTTTACGTCTCCTTGGGTGGGTAAAAGCTTCTATTTTAAGCTACATTGACAGAGAGAAGAATTCAGTCGCTCGCTGAATCAGAATAAATTAACTTCGAAACTCCACGTCTCATGGGTCATTCGGGATATATCGTTATTAGTGCTTGTATGAAGTAGATAAATGACGAGTAAATCATCAGTAGGAAGAAGCCATCTCTTTGGATGGCCAGGCGTTATCAAATTAAAAGGAGGTCGGACACTCCACCATTTGGTAAGCCTAATCTACACGGGAGTTTGGCTCAATTAACATCCCGAGACAATGCATGTCCAAGTGGAATTCTTTTGGAGAATACAGTTCAGCTGTTACTGTTGAATATGAGAATACGAGGCTAAAGTTCCACTCATGTGCTCCTCTTGACCGATAATCATCGCCAAATACACCTACATTAGACCTGGGAATATCGTGAATAGACAATAAAACAAAAGGAGAGAGATGAAACACAATGGTCATTGGATGAAACACGATTCAGTCTTCAACATCTCAGTCGTCGTGTTGGATGTGCCGTCTTATATGCGAACTATTAGTCGCGTCTTATACAACAATTCATACACTGGTCAGTTGGGCCGATATTAAGCTGTGGGGGCCGTTCTCATAAACTTTCCTGGGATCTGTGGCTCTTGTTGAACAGATCATGAATGCCATTGATTATATGGGCATCATTTGGGATCATTTGCACAATTAATGGTATCTGTCTTCCGAATTGCAAATGGAGTCTTCTTGAAAGACAGCGCTGCGTGTCACATGACACGAATTGTGCTAGATTGGTTGCAGTAACATAATACTAAATTTCAGTATACTTTCTATTTTCTTAAATCCAACAGAGCACATTTTTGGTGTCATATAAAAGCAGATAAAGATCACAAACAATTTTTTAAATATACTGGATATGCATGACTGCTGCTTGAACAACTAATACAATTTATCTCCGGTCATATGCGAATAAATTGTGGCATCCATGATAAAGCAGTTTGCAGATATTATGGGTCAAAGGTGGGCCAACACGGTACTGGATAGATAGTCATAATGGTTTGGTTCTTCAGTGTATATTGGAATTGATCGTTTAATAAATAATGCTGCCAAATGAAATCACAGATACGTATACATAATAACCACTAAGATGATTCTAAATGACGATCAATGATATTCTTATATGAAAAAAAAATGGATAATTAAATCTGCCTAATTAAACAGTTTTTCCTTTTATATAATGAATACACTATTTTAAAAAGGTGAAACGTATTCAAAATGCTAAGTGCGGTTTTATGTAATGCAGGTTTTATCAGAGAATTTTAATTCTTTGCAAGTTTTATGGCATGAGTTGTTTTACGCTTTTTTGCGATGGTGGCAATAATTCTTCGAATCATGAGTCATGGACAGAAGCATCAACTTTGTCATTATCATCAGAAGATGAAGAATCACTGCTGAAATCTGAAGAGCCAGGGTTACTTGACGGAGGAGGAGTCTGGCGACCTTTTTAGGTGCTTTCGTAATTATGTAAATACGTAGCACATATAGTTGCCGTTCAGTCCGTCCGTCTGTCTGTCCGTCTGTCCGCATATAACAACGCAAAAACTACTCAGCTGAATCGTTTGAACGTTAAAATTTATAATTATTACATAAATTTGTCGATTCATTTCGAATTTTATGAAAATCTGATTCATATATCAATTTACAGGGACAATCAAAAATATTCCGTTACATTACGATCAATGGAATATGATCAAGTTTCAAATGCATTTTAATGGTGTTACACTCATTCGAACATAATATTACAGCGTATATGGGGTTTTTTCGATCTTATGGTTAGACAACTTCAAACTCTTTTCTTTTAGAAAAGTAGAAAATAATTTATTTACAGATCTTCAGAACAACAGAGTCTTCGAAACTCACAAATATTACCAGATATTCAAAAATAACTGTTCAAATCTATCGAACAAGTACAATTATAGGTCGCAGAGACTCTTTATACAATGTCTCAACACTATATCACATTCAAAACAACGTAGATAAAACTCAAGCAAACTTGCTAACAAACGCCTTGTTCACTCAATGACTGACTGGTAAATAATAATAACAACAGCTCGTATCGCTCTCCTTATATAGGCTCGCAGCAGATGCTGGAAATTTCTAGAACCATCTCGAAAAATCCACGGAACAACATTCAATGTATCAGTATATCAATAGGGGGGGTTACCATAGAGTAGGGAAGGGTTACCTTCGCCAACAATCGCCAAGTTTGTCGCCAACTTGGCGATATATCGCCAAAAGTGACGCCAACTTGGCGATATCTCTAATATTTCGCAAACCTGCCATAGACATTCACTGAAAATAATACACAAGTTTGCTTGATAACAGAGACAATGTAACAAAAACTAATATTAGTAAAGAAATGGAGCTTAATAAGATTATTTACATTATTTTACAGTACAAACACTAACTATTTACAAAATTCGTAACACTACCCCCTCCTCAAAGACTGCACGTCCCGGGCAGTGCAATCCTTGAGTTAGAGGAAAACACTTAAAATAAATAAACAAACAAACAAACAAACAAATAAATAAATAATAATAATAATAAGATTTACATAAATAAGAACTAATTGCTATTTACATATTTACAAAAAGTGACTTTCATGACCATGGTCTGAAATTCCGGTTTTGAATTTCTAATCACTTTGGCCAAAATAAGGGGCTAGCCGGTTATAATGTACGACCTTGGGCTTGGTGTGTGGCGATTTTCGTATGCGAACGACGACGTCATTCAGCCTGTTGACGACTGTGTAAGGACCGTCCCAGTTTCTTTGTAGTTTTGGCGACAGTCCCTTAGGACGTATGGGATTCCACAACCAAACTTTGTCACCTTCGTTGAACTCATGTCCAGTTGCCTTTGTGTCGTACCGTGTCTTCATCTTTTCCGATGCCAGTCCGATTCGGTTCCTCGCTAGACGTTGAATCTCCTCAATCCGTGCCTGGAGTCCATCCACGTATTCTTCAGGCGACAAAGGAGCGTCAGGAGGACGGCCAAACAAAAGATCCGCAGGCAGACGAACATCACGACCAAAGGCATTTGAGAAGGGGAGTAACCAGTGGCCTCATGAGCGGCACTCCTGTAGGCAAGCAGGAAAAGAGGCAATTTCTTGTCCCAGTCCCGTTGGTCTCTAGACACCAGGAGTGAGAGGCTATTTAGGATGGTACGATTGAACCGCTCCACCATGCCGTCCGATTGAGGGTGTAGAGGTGTTGTTCGAGTTTTGTCCATGCCGAGTAGTTCACACATTTCTTTGAACACAGCCGAATCAAAATTTCTTCCTTGATCAGAATGGATTTGAAGAGGAACTCCGTATCTGGAAACCCAGTGTTGAACCAGTATGTCTGCTACGGTTACCGCCCCTTGATTAGGAATGGCGTAGGCTTCAGGCCACTTGGTGAAGTAATCCATGACAACGAGGATGTACTTATTGCCATCAGATGTTCTAGGAAGAGGACCCAGGATATCTAAAGCAATTCGTTCGAAAGGAGCTCCTACATTATAACGCTGCAATCGCCCACGGGTGCGCCTCTTTGGACCTTTACTTGCTACACAGGTGTCACAAGTTCGACACAACTTCTCTACATCACTGCGAACATTATTCCAGTAGAAACGCTCTCGAACCTTTTGCAGGGTCTTCATTACACCAAAATGACCTCCTGTGGGACTACCATGCAGTTCTTAAGGACCATAGAAATTCTCGACTTAGGGAGTAGTAGTTGCCATCTACATGTCTTTCCATCGTCAGACTCCCATTTTCGGTACAAGATACCGTTCTTCAAATGTAGGGAATCCCAGAGAGCCGGATAACGTTTAGTCGTAGGATGGTAATGGGCCATGTCTTGCCAGCTGGGTTTCCTGTTGGACTCCTCTTTCAGCTCTAGAATTGGCTTAATTTCAGGATCAGCAAGTTGATCTTTACGCAGGCTCTCGTCACTCCACGGATCTTGCGATGATGTAGACCCAGTTGTAACTTGTCTTACTATAGGACCTTTGACATTAAATTTCTTCTCAACCCGGTCACAGAATCTACAATTCTCTGAGCAGGGTCTTCCTAAGAGAGCATCTGCATTTCCATGTGATGAGCCTTTTCCATGGCGTATCTACATATCGTACTCTTGAAGCTTTTGTATCCACTTGGCTATCTGGCCTTCAGGGTTCTTAAAATTCAATAGCCAAGTTAGAGAAGCATGATCAGTTCGGATCAGGAATTTTCGACCGTAAAGATAGTGATGAAAGTGGTCTACGGCTTTCACTACAGCAAGAAGCTCTTTTCTTGTTACGCAGTAGTTTCGCTCGGCTTTTGACAAGCACTTGCTGAAATAGGCGATAACACGCTCCTGGCCGTCGATTTCCTGGGACAGTACAGCACCAATGCTTTCATTACTTGCATCCGTATCAAGTATAAACTGTTTATCGATTTGAGGATATGACAGAATCGGAGTGGATGTTAAGGCCTCCTTAAGCTTTTCGAAAGCAGCGTCACATTCCTGTGTCCACATAAATTTTTGATTGGCTTCTGTTAATTTATGAAGTGGTCTTGCAATCATCGAGAAACCTTTGAAGAATTTTCTGTAATAGGTGCATAATCCTAGAAAACTCCGCAACTGATGAACATCTGCTGGACGACTCCAATTTTTCACGGCTGATATCTTCTCCGGATCAGTCCTAACTCTTTCCGCCGAAATGATGTGTCCAAGGTAGGCGACTTCATTACGAAATAAGCTGCACTTCGAAGGGCTTAACTTCAAATTAGCTTCCTTCAATTTTTGTAGCACCCGCCTGAGGTTGTTCAGATGTTCATCAAATATTTTCCTATGATTATGATATCATCTAAATAAACAAGACATGCTTCATATGACAGCCCCCGGAGAACCGTTTCCATAAGCCGTACGAAAGTTGTAGGTGCGTTACACATCCCGAACCACTGCCATAATCCTTGTCCCGTTGTAAAGGCAGTCTTCTCGCGGTCGTCCGGATGGATCTCTACCTGTCAGTAACCACTCTTCTGATCCAGAGTCGAGAACCAAGTGTTGCTCGCAAGTGTGTCGAGAGTGTCGTCGATCCTTGGTAGGGGGTAACTATCCTTTTTGGTGACGTCATTCAGTCGGCGGTAGTCTACATAAAATCTTGTTGAACCATCCTTCTTTCTTACTAATAGAATGGGAGACGCCCATGGACTTGTCGATGGTTCGATGACGTCATTTTCTTCCATATCCTTAATTAAATTCTGCACCTCTTTTTGCTTGGCAAAAGGTAATCGTCTAGGGTGTTGTTTAATAGGTGAGTGATCTCCAGTATCAATTCGGTGTTGTGTCATTTTGGTTCGTCCAAAATCTTCAGATGTTTGGGAAAATAAACTTTGGAATTCTTTAATTAAACTTTCCGCAGCATCCCTTTGATTTGGATCTAAGTCTATATTTTGTAACAAATCCTTGACTAAATTATCTGAAGATTTATCAGAGTGACTGGAATTTTGACTTATGCACGTCACAGGAGCACATGACGCTATCACCTCTCCTTTCTTGATAGTCCTCGTCTTATCACTGATGTTAGCAATTCTGACTGGAATGGTCTTCTTTGAGAGGTCCACCACGGATGAAGCCACCAATACTCCTGCTTGTTTGCTATGGTCCTCGGGATAATCTATATGGCCAAATCGATAATTAGTTTCATTGTTAATTACAGCTGGAACTAAAAATTCTGTTCTTGGACCTAGATTGATGTCTTCTTTGACTATTACTGTTTGTTTATATTCAATTTCGTTATTTAATCCAAAAAGGCTTATTTCTTCAAATTTAGATAGCATTTCATTATTTTTAAAATCAAGTTTGAAGCCAAACTTCTTCCGAAAATCTAGCCCGATTATGCAAGGATCTGTTATGTCAGCCACATATGTCGTATGGTAATATTTCGTTCCTCCAAAGTTGATGGTTAAATTTGCCTTTCCATATATGCCTATCGTGTCGCCCGTCACAGTTTGCAGGGTAACGTATGGTGGAGTCCAGATGAGTTTAGATTTCAATTTCCGAGCCAAATCTTCTCTCATTATTGTCACATTGGCTCCTGTATCGACAATCATACGGCACTGAATTCCGTTAATAAAGCCTATCACATATAACTCATTATCACCGCCACTCATTTTTGATATCTGGGGGATCTTCAGGTGGGGCTTTTCATTCTCTGGCAACCTCCGCCCCGCAAGATGGCCAAAATTTAGTTTCCCTGCTGTCTGTTTGAATTTATATCACGTTCGTGGATTTTGGGGCAATTTCTTCGGAGATGTCCTGTATCACCGCATCCCCAGCACGTGAGATTCTGTCTTCTTGAACTTGTTCTTCCGTATTTTAAAGCTTCAAGTTCTTGATTTATTTTCCTAATTTCTTTCAAGACGTCGTTCTCAGTGTCTGAGCTTTTGTTCACCCTTGCCCCTCGGACTGAATGACGATCTCTTCGGCTGGCTTGTGTAGCTGCTTCCAACTTTAAGGCATATAGTAGTGCAGCCTTTAAATCCTGTACATCTGCCATTCGTACCGCTCTCTGCACTTCTGGATCTTTTATTCCGTCTACAAAATATTGCAGTGAGAGCATTTCCCTTACATTTGTTGGACAGTCGATGAAAGCTAAATTTGCCAGACGTTCTATTTCTGAGGCAAACTCTTGAAGGGTTTCACTCGATTTTTGATGGCGGCTCTTCATTTGTATTCTCGTATAATCTTTGAAAAATTTTTCTCCGAATCTTATTTCAAGTGCACAACTTAGAGTGTCAAAATTGAGTTGCGTCATATCGGGCAATGTTTGCAGCACGTCGGCGGCTTCTCCTCTCAAAGATGCTGCCAGTTGACAAGCTTTCACCTCGTCACTCCACTTGTTCGCTTCGGCTACAATGGTGAATTGGGTTTTGTAAACTTGCCAGGAACTTTTTCCGTCGTATGTCGACAGCTTAACTTGCACAGGAGAAGCAGGCGGATTCCTAAATTCTTCATAATTACCACTGGACGCTGAAAGTTTCTTCTCAAGATCTTGTATTTTTTTATTTAGCTTTTCATCTACTTCACCTAGTATTTTCTCTTCAACGTTACTGATTTTCTGTTTAACGTTACAAACTTCATTCTGAATTTTCTCTTCTACTTCCGCCATTTTAATTTCCATTTTCTGTTCAACATTACTAACTTCATTCTGAATTTTCTCTTCTACTTCCTCTATTTTCTCTTCTACCGAGCCTATTCTTTTCTCTACCGACGAGAACTTTTCTTCTAAAGTTTTCTTCATTTCTTCTTGGCTTTTATTAATCTTTTCAGTCACATCTTCTTGGCATTTATTCATTTTATCCGCCAACTCTTCTTGGCCTTTATTCATTTTATCCGCCAACTCTTCTTGTCCTTTATTCATTTTTTCTGCCAACTCTTCTTTGCCTTTATCAATTTTATTTGTCAACTGTTCCATTCTTTTTTCGTTTTTATTCATTTTATCCGCCAACTCTTCTTGGCCTTTCGTCAATTCTGCCTTTATTCCATTAATAGCTTCTAACAGTTCTTTCAGTTGTCTGTCCATTGTTCTTGTTTTCGCCATAAGATCCCGACTCTTGACACCAAATGTTACAGCGTATATGGGGTTCTTTCGATCTTATGGTTAGACAACTTCAAACTCTTTTCTTTTAGAAAAGTAGAAAATAATTTATTTACAGATCTTCAGAACAACAGAGTCTTCGAAACTCACAAATATTACCAGATATTCAAAAATAACTGTTCAAATCTATTGAACAAGTATAATTATAGGTCGCAGAGACTCTTTATACAATGTCTCAACACTATATCACATTCAAAACAACGTAGATAAAACTCAAGCAAACTTGCTAACAAACGGCTTGTTCACTCAATGACTGACTGGTAAATAATAATAACAACAGCTCGTATCGCTCTCCTTATATAGGCTCGCAGCAGATGCTGGAAATTTCTAGAACCATCTCGAAAAATCCAAGGAACAACATTCAATGTATCAGTATATCAATAGGGGGGGGTACCATAGAGTAGGGAAGGGTTACCTTCGCCAACAATCGCCAAGTTATTCGCCAACTTGGCGATATATCGCCAAATTTGGCGACCAAAATTAGTCGCCAAAAGTGACGCCACTTGGCGATATCTCTAATATTTCGCAAAGCTGCCATAGACATTCACCGAAAGTAATAGACAAGTTTGCTTGATAACACAGACAATGTAACAAAAACTAATATTAGTAAAGAAATGGAGCTTAATAAGATTATTTACATTATTTTACAGTACAAACACTATTTACAAAATTCGTAACAATAATAAAAGTAATATGCATCTATGAAGTACATATTATAATATACATTTTGAACCCTCTGTGGTGCTTTGAACATTTGTTATTGATTTACAAGGCCACACAAAAGTATTCCATTACATAATGGTATAGGGAGAACATTGTTTGGTGCGCGTTTTAATTCTAATTAGCTATTTAGCATTTTATGAGATTTATTTACGGTGCGTAGGAATACTACAAGTTATTTCCTGTATAAAAGAAAGCAGATATACTATTTACAAGGACACACAAAAGATTTTGGCTACTATTCTATATTCGAAATACTGTGTACTATTACATCAAGATCTGAATAATTTTAGGTGTGTCCGTAATTATATAAATATCTAACACCTATATTAGTCGTTCAGGCTGTCAGTCCGTCTTTCTGACCGCATATAACAAAGCAAAAACTGTCCAACCAAATCGCACGATGTTTAAAATATATAATTTTGTCGAGTTATTTCAAATTTTATGAAAATCGGATGCCTAGTTTAATTAGAGGAACAATCAAAAGTAGTCCATTGCATTACGATCAATAGGAAAAAATAGTTTGAAGTACATTTTAATGATGTTAAACTCTTTCGAATATAATAGAATTGACATGAACCTATGAAGTATATACAGGGTGAGTCATAAATATCGAAACAATAGGCTATCTCCTTAAATATTGCCTCTAGACCCATACTTCCAATTGCAAAAATTCATAAAAAAAAGTTGAAATTTCTGATAAGTTGCAACTCCATGGGGGGTCTATTTGAAAAAATACGAAAATTAAATTTTTATACGGCCCCCGTAGAGCAAAATTTCCAATTAAGAAATTATTACCTATCTATTCCTAAATTGAACAAAAAAAATTTCTTCTCCGTATCTGAAAATCTGACAGAGATATTAAAATCCAAAATTCTTCAAAATTCGTGACTTACACCACTTTACCATGCGTATAAACGAAGTATATTTAAATTGTTTTTAAAGTAAATAAGGGATCGTCCACATATTATCCGTATTAAATGTCGATTCAAGACCGTGCCTCTTATTTGGGCATAATAAAGCAGCGTATTGATTTAAATCAAAAATTGTGTTCAAAATATGTTGATTGTTCGCACTGGATGTCTGAATGGATCGAAATATTTAGGTCCGGTCCCAAACTGACCCATAGGGAATAAATTTCTGCCAGGCATGGAAAAATATTAAAATTATAATCCGGATCAGTCGTGAAGTCTACATAGTTTTTTACTTCAGTGTAGTTAAAAATTGTTTCGCAGGGAGGATTTCTGACCAAAAATACTTATAGCTTTCCGTTTTTTATATTTATACTTTTATTATTAAAGAAGCGCCAAAGGCTGTGATATATTTATTTTATCAATGAATCTCTGTTTATAGCTAAATGTTTCACTTATATTATAATATTGCTCATCCATATCCCGTGCGTTAGAGACTTTGAAAAATGTTATACAGTAAAACCTTTTAAGACGGAATCACATAGGAAAGAAAAAATACGTAATAGACAAATGTCCTTCCTACACTGTAAAACATTTGTGGAAACGTTACTCCATACAATTGGTGTAAAAAGGGTGGCAAATGCTGTCTCCAGTTTCATGGAGTAATTGTTTTCACATATGCAATGGTGTAATCTAAACATATAATACTGGTGTAACATGACAATGTTACACCGGTTTTAACGGTTAAAATACTCCATAAAATTGGAGGCAGCAATGCTGCCACCAAATTTACGGAGTAACGTTTCCACAAATGTTTCTCCGTGTAAGAAGGTTAAATGGAGTTTATTTTTTCTCAGATATTATTGTATTCATTTTCCATGGATCAACCCATTTTTTGTTTAAGACAGAATTCCGTCATAGGCAGATTTTTTTTCTGGTTTTATTGTGTTTAATATTTTGGCATTTAAATATACCATTCTTAAAAAAAATAAAGTTTTTTATTTTTATTTTCATTTATTTATTGTAAAATAAAAGTGATTTTAAAATCAATGTGGTTTTCGTAATGATTTTGATTGAACCAAATTTTACTTATTTCATGAACCTATTAGGTCAGTCAGAGACAGTGATTTTAACACGGATTGTTTGAGACCGAGATTGAAAATTTCATCCAGTGCAGACCTTATTAAAAGTTAAGAATTGTTAAGGAAGAAAAGTACAAACTTGAAACATGTTGTTTTCAATTATTTTACATTAGGTTTGTTTCGGGCAAAATTAAAAAACTATTTACTTTTGAAATTAAGATTTTTTTAAAGTTATATTATTTTTTCAATAAATATTTTTAATAGTTCTAAAATTAAAAACAAAAACCTCGAAATATAACTAAAATCAGATTTTCATCTTTAATTAAATGGAAATAAATTGATATCCGATAAATAACGTTTGGAGTTATAACGATTTTTAATTATCCCATTTAAACCAGCACTAATGATATGAAATTTTTATAAATTTGATAAATTTTAGGATGTGATTTTCTTAGCAAATTATATGGCTAACCATCACAAACAAAGAAAAAAAAATCAAAATTCTACCTCAAAATATAGATTTTTTACACATTTTCTAGAACTGTTAAAGTAACATTGTCTTTTGAATTGCGCGCATTTCAATTTGTGTCTAGTCCCTTAAAACTTGATGAATTATTCAAACGGCTATAACTCTGCGAATTTTGAAGATATGAAGATGCAACTTTTTGTGTATTATTCAAGACTGGATAAGGAAAGTTTTCCTAATCGGAATTTTTATCCTACGGGGGCCGTATAAAAAGTTAATTTTCGCATTTTTTCAAATAGACCCCCCATGGAGTTGCAACTTATCTTATCAAAAATTTTACCTTTTTTAATGAATTTTTGCAATTGGAAGTATGGTTCTAGGGGCATTATTTAAAGAGATAGCCTATTGTTTCGATATTTATGACTCACCCTGTATATACTTAAATATACTTTCTGTACAATCTGTGATGCAAAGAATATTTGTTATTAAATTACAGGGCTACACAAAAGTATTCCACTACTTAATGCTATACGGGTAAACGTTGTTTGGAGCGTGTTTTAATTATATTAAACTATTTAGCATTTTATGAATATGATATACGTCGCTGAGATGTAATAAAAGTTACTTCCTGTGTATTTACAGGAACACAAAAAGATGTTGACCACTATACTGTATCCGAAGTACTGTCTACTATAACAGCAAGATATGAATATTTTAAAAACTTCGTTATCGTACGAACGCACACCATTTGCTATGCTTCATGTGAAAATTTCAACTTTTTTTGAGAAAATGGTCCAAATAATGTTCCAAGAATACAAATTTGTTTTTCACTTTTGGCATTATTCTTTGACTGAGGTGGTTTTTCAGAAACAAAACTTGGAGCAAAAGCTTCCTTGGGGATTACATTTGGGATGAATGGATAGGCACCTAGGCTGAATTTTTATTTTTAAAAAAGGAATAATTTCTTGCGTGTTTGTTGTTTCCATTTTTCTGTGGCAATATGGCTATATTTTTCAGTAATTGTATTTTTACACATTGCGAGAGATATCGATGAATACCCTTAAAAAAAAACCTGCACCTTTCATTCAAAAGAAGTTAAATTAAAAGTTCGAATTACTGTCACTTTCACTTTTCTGGATTAACGATTCTTTACGATATTTGGCAAATTGACATTAGCGAAATTTGGAAGGAAAATCGAATTTCGAAAAAACCAATGCCAAAACACATGGCTGGTGCAAAAGGAAAAAAATGTCGACTTTTCGCAAAATTTTAGAAAAAAAAATATTGAATTTCAGAATTTGTAGGAATTTTTTTTAAGAAATTTCCAATAGCCTCCAAGATACATGATTCAACCAATAACTGTTTATAAAACATTCTCAAAAACAGAATGTAACTAATCAGGGCACATAAAATTGCTTATGTGCAGTCATTTGATTTCTTAGGAAGAGGATTTAAGGTTCTTTGAATTTATGCGCGGAATTCTGTACCTTGCTTTGCTCTACTACCTTTTAAAAAGGCTTTCAAGCTTAAAAATTCTGCTATTAAAAATGTGCAACTAATAAGCAATGTAGTTGGGATGGATATCCTTTCGTTGTAAATATGTAAGTTATGTAAAATTTAGATACATATATACATACATTTAATATTAATTGTTTTTGTAAATGACATTATTATAAATTAAAATGCTTTTTTAATAATAATTAAGTGAGAATCTATCATTATTTCAAGCTGAAAACAAAGCTAATTTTAACCGATTATAGATTCGTCTCCTCCGCTCATATTAACTGAAATGCAATCTTCTATTATCCTAATCTAGAACACCGTATTCAACAAAAGAATCATTTCCTTCTACGATCAAAGTATATTTATTATAAATAGCATAACATTTTCCGATAATTGAAATCAATAAATAATTATGTTATTTAAAAATTTCCTTTTAAAGAATTGTTTTGCGTTTTCCATCAATTTGCAGATTTCTAATCCTTAATTTTTGTAAACACATAAAGTGTTTTTTTGTGTATGAATATTATTAATTTATTAAAGGAATTTGCATAAGAAGCTGATTTATTAAGTAAAAAAAATAAATTTTAAAATGCATTAAATTAAGTACATTAGAGTTTGCCAATATTATCTCATTAACATTTTGTGAAGAATGACGATGTTTTCAGCATTATTTAAAAATCATTATCGGAAAATCAATATTTTCCATTAATAAAATGTGCTGATTTAGATAAACAATAACCATAAAAGGTGTTTAAAAGCAAATGATGCTTATTAATTTTTTTTTAATTTTCTTGTTATCAGAAATTATTATAAAATACAGAAATATTACAGAAGCACTCTGTCATACAGAATGTCTAGAATATTTCTTTATCTTACATTTAAATATTTTGACATATAGAATAATTTAATAATTATTGAATAAAATTTATAAGAAACAAATTATATAATGCTTAATATAAAATAAAGTTATCAGGACAATTTTATAATCAATGGGATTAAAAATCATTTTCTTAAGATATGTATGATAAGAAACACAGTCAAACTTCCTCATGACAAAATCTCTGTTTAACGGAATTTTCTGCTGAACCTGGACTTTGAGCACCATTAATATGTAAATTAATCTCTACTTTACGAAAAACATATCCTATATAACGAAGTTTGTCCTCTTTTGTGGGTGTATAACATTCAAATTCTGTTACTATAAATTTATTTCAGTGGATTGTATGAAAAATGAAATCATCTATTTGAATGGCTCCATGAAAAAAGGGCTTTAGAAAATTAAACCTAGCTTTGAGAAAACTGAAAAAACATTGTTGTTTTAAGGCTGCACTCGAGTCATTTAAATAAGTCCTGGATGCTAATGTTAAGTCTATGGGGGTATTATTTTCGAATATCTTGGTCAAGTTAAACGATTTTTTTTTGGATAGGATAGCTGAGGACGATCTACAACCGGGTTTGTTTTTTTTTCTTTTTTTTCGATTTTGGGTTTAAATTTTTCTTAGAAAATTATTTTAACTATAAAAACCGGTTTGAACCGGTTGTCAAATTGAAACTAACATAGTATAAAATAAATTATTAAAATCGAAAAAGTTGAAATTGGCCAGATTGTAGATCGTCCTGGGTTATCCTAAGCAAAAAAAAAAAAAAAAAAAAAAAAAATCCTCTATAAATAGTAAAATGTAAGCGAGATATTTGAAAATAACGCCCCATAGACTTAACATTATCTTGCGGGTCTTACTGAGTGAGTCGAATGGTCTCTTAAGCCCTTCCAGCATAGAATATTAAAAATTGAGTTGTGTTCAAACAGTATATGCCAGTGAAACTCAACTTTTTGTTTGCATAGATACATGGATCTACCTTGTAAGTATAAAAATCCGTGATTAACTAGATTTTGCCAATTTTGTGAATTAATATGGGAATTGTTGATATTGTAATGTTTGATATTGTAATTGATCATTGAAACCCTTTTTGCATGGAATGATTCATTTATTTAATCCTTTCCCTAATATAAGAAATGCTAAAAATCTTCAAAGCAATAAGAAGAATATTCAAGTTTTATGAGAATGTTGTAGATGAAATGTTCATGCACATAATTTCAAAGTACAGATGAATTGTACTTAAAAAATGCGAAAACTTTTATGAAAATTAATTTTCCAGAACAAACCTTTGAAAAGTAATATTAAAATTTTTTTCAAACTGTAGAATTTGAATACTTAGAAAAGAGAGAGGTAGGTATGTCATGCTTTAGTTTATGTTTATCTCTCTTTATTATTATTATTATTATTTTTGTAGATTGTATTCTAATTAACTTTTGCTCACATGTCTTCCTTGCATAAAACAAAAGTTACTGCCCGAACTATATTGCATTTTTTCAAAATTTCCATTAATATGTATTTTTCATGTTATTCATGTGCATTTCATTATACAAAGTGGATGAATTTGAGTTGATTTTTATTTAATAACATTTTTTTAATAATATAGTTTTTAAGTGTAATGTTGAGACTTCATTAAATAAAAGTTTCCCTGTATATTATATGAATTTACTCAACTGATAAAATTTACATGTACTTTGCAGTATTGTATGAAAGCATTTTCATGAAGCTTGAAAAATTTAGATTACATTAATTAATGTTATAAATTTAAAATAGAGTTCTTTCATACAATAGATGGATAACATTATATTAATTAACAAGTACATTCATAATTATGAATACAATAAAAAATAAATCCAGATTAAATATAGAAAGATATTTCTTATTTAAATGTTCAAATGCTGTTAAATCTTCAAAATCTATTTCCACCTCTCAGAAAATAATATACGTATATTGTGATATCTAAAGTGCTTTTACATTTATATAACATGATAAAGCATGTCTATTGTGTCTAGACGGCACCACCTGTATTATCACTCCCAATTCATACATCCACCCCCCCTTCGTCCTTTAATAGAACTGATATTGGACAGATTACAAATGGTCCTTGGCTCTCCCGTTTTGATGGATAAAATCAGTATTGCCACTTTGAGTATGGATATATTTAGAGGTGTACCCAAACAGTTCCGCACCCAGGATTAAGCTTTGGAGGGGCAAGCACATTTTAGAGGTCTATGTTTTCAAGATATTGCTCGGAATGCCAGATGAGTTCGGTCCGATTTTTTACATTTGATTAAAAATTTATATCGTATATTTTAGTGGTCATGTATTCAAGATTTTGTCCGGAATGCTAGATAAGTTCAGTCCGATTATTTTACATTTGATTAAAAATGAACGAAATATGTCAAGTCAGACATAATTTTTTTCTGTTTACTTGATGCAGAGTGAAGACTGTGGACCATTGAAAATTTTTGATAGGACTGATTCTGAAGAACTAAACTTCTCGAATAAATAAAAAGAAATTCTGTTGTAAGTGGTGAATAGTAAAAATGTTAATGTTTAAAATTTCATACGGAAATTTATAAATAAGAAAAAAATTGTGAAAAGATTAGTATTTTTCAAAATTTCTGATTTGAAAAATAATATTAAAAATAATAAAAATATTTTTTTATAATTTTAAAAAACTTTCTAGTCTCGCGGTCTGGGAGAGACTTCAGCCATCTTAGCTTCCTCACATGGGCGCACCAATGCAACCGAAATTTCCCAAAACAGTTTTTTGGAAATTGGACATAGATCCTTAACCCGTCAGCACATGTGATTGCATTGTTAAATTGACTGTACAACGTAATTAGGTAAATTTTATCCTACGGCGTATGTTGAAGAGTTAAAATTAAGTAACGGATATTTTAATGACTTTCTGTACTAAATATATTCTTCCACCATTAAATTTCTCTTAAAATATGGCGTTTGTTTCAATCTTTACAGCACAGAGCAGAACAAAAAAATAATTTGTAAATAAAGTTTATCGCAAAATTATAACAATCAAAGCCATCGCAAATACTTTTTTATTCAAGGGTGGGAGGGGGAGAGAACCATAAATTACCAAGTCAATTTTCAGTATTTTCTACGAGAGGTAAAAATAAATAGTTCTCGACGTATGACATTTAGTTGTACAGTAAAACCTCCATAACGGACACTCCTGAATAGCGGACACCTCTATTTAATGGACAGTTTTCCAATCCCCACTCCCAAAACTTAATTTTTTGTATATTTAACCTCTGAATAACGGACATTCCGAATAGCGGACACTTTATTTGGCGATAAAGGATGAAAAAATAATTTTTAAACACATAAAAAAATGAAAAAAGTAAAAAAAGCCTCTGAATTTATCAGAACAACGTGTCACAAATCTTGTAATCACAGTTAAATGTAGATAAAAAGCTGGATTGAAATGTCATCCAAGAACATTTTGAGATTTTATGTTTTTAAAGATCAAAAAGTGCAATCTCTCCCTCCTCGTCCGGAACTCTACAATGTCCTATAACATTATACAGAGAAACAAATTACATGTAATCGCAAGCAAAAATAAACTTTTGTGACAGATTTTTCTCAGAATAATATACCGGGTGTCTGAAAAATGACTGATGGATTTTAAAATTCAATAACTTGCAAACGGTGACAGCTATTTAAAAAATTTTTTGCAGGAGGGTTATGTATAATGTCGAGTTTTTTTACCGTAATTTTTTATTTTAGCTCGAATTTCAAACAATAGGTGGCGCTGACGGCGATTGAAGGCCAGGTGGTCAGTGCTGAGTGAAGCGTCGACCTGGCCTTCAATCACCGTCAGCGCCACCTATTGTTTGAAATTCGAACTAAAATAAAAAATTACGGCAAACAAAACTCTTGACATTATACATAACCCTCCTGCAAAAAAAAAGTTTAAATAGCTGTCACCGTTTGCAAGTTATTGAATTTTAAAATCCATCAGTCATTTTTGGGACACTCGGTAATAAACAGTGGATAAAAGTGTGCACAATTTTATTGCTTAAAAAATCATTTTAATTTCTGATTAATTATATAATAGAGGTTTTAGGACATATAAAAGTAAATTAAAGAAACATTAAGCTTTTCTTAGCGGTTTTTGAATCTCTGAGGTTTTCCCAATAGCGGACACCTCCAAATAGCGGACAATTTCTGAGTTCCCGAGGTGTCCGTTATTTAGAGGTTTTACTGTATAATTTTTCTAAGGTACTACAGTTTGGAAATACTGTGCAAAATGTTTAATAATATACTCAATTAGGTTTATAATTTTTACCGATTCTGTCAAAAATAGGAAGTGTATTGTAGGTTTTATTAAGTTTTAATCTTTAACTGATGTTACCGGCGTGACAAACTGCTACTTTTTTTGAATTTTTATGCTTTAAATTCTATCGTTCAATTAACTACAAACACTACCGAAATTTTGTTTTTTTAAAACTTTAGCACTAATACTAGGGAGAGCTTTTGAATAAGTGAATTTTAATTATGAGAGTCCTGTACAATAAGTTTAGAACAAAAAACTTCTTCTGAGTCAATCGCGCTTTTTAGCCTCCGATGATATTTCTTTCAGACAAGCTAAAAAATGTCGTGTCATCAGCCCTAAATTTTCTACTCAACCGATTTTGATAATTATTTTTTTAATGAAAGCTATTTATTTGTAGTTGTGCCCATTTTAGTTATTTTTAAATTTATTTCCATTTTTATATTTTATTTTTAATTTTAAATGCTTTTTACGATATTTGTTCAAAATGGTGGCAACTCAGTTTAGCTTTTCTCTCGATAATAACAATTTATTTTCCAAAATGATTGCGTATAATTATGCACTAATTGAGGTACAAAAAATATATTTACTGAGAAATAATATTAATAATGTAAATAAAATAACAGAAAATAATTTATGATAAAAATTAATGTCTAAAGCAAAATAAGAAAATTTTCAAATGAGGAAAATGATGTCATTCAGCAACTAGATAAATAGGAATTACAATGTCATTACAGATGCCTTTTTCATATTACTTATAACAGTAACTTTTAAAAAACATTTGAAGAGAAAATGCTATCCTGCTATCTCTGCTATCCCGTCGGCGTCGACCAATTTCGCTAAATTATACAAATCGCCAAACTAATAGCCAAATTATACATAATGACATAATTTTTATTTTAAATAACGAAAAAATAAATAATTAGTAGAATATTAGAAAAAATATTAATAAAAAGTCGAAATAAAAATCACTTAATGACATTTTAAACACATGAATCGTATTTAATGTCATTGAATGTGACATTCACGATCATCCATTATTGCCATTTAATCTTATAGTTTGGCGATAATTTTGTGGTCGACGGGATAATCTAGTAGTACCCGATATTTCATTTCAATTTTTTTTTTTTTTTTTTTTTTTTTTTTTTTTTTTTTTTTATGGACACTGAGATTGAGATTTTGCATTCAGATAACTTCAGTTAGTGAAAATAATGTCACAGTAAAAATGAAATTAGTTTTTGTTAATAACAACCAAATAAAATAAAAAATTTTCATTTCGCCGGCACTCAGATTACAATTTTAACTGAAGATGTGCGAATATTTGCATGCAAAATTGTAACTGGCAAATTTGACATTTAGTTTGTAAATATATTTATTATATATTGATTCAATAATATAGTAATTACTTTTGCATTTTTTAAAACCAAATCGATAGGGTCTTTTAACCTCTTCGGACCTGATACATTTTAAGCCATCGTAAAAATTATTTCACAGTTTGTTCCATCTGTTTATACGTATAGAAACATAATTTTGTAATAAAAATTAAAATAATTATTATTAGTTTATATTTACTGACAGGTACACAAATGTGCACCTCGGGTTCATACTGCAAAAAAATCTCCATTTTTCAAAAAATTATTTAAACGAGGAATTTGGTGGACAATTGATACATATAAGCTTATTTTACGTGCTATTTTCGAAAAAAAAATTTTTTTTATATATAGAGATACATATTGCATTTTGTACAAATAACTCTTGTTCTTGATTTGCAGCCTTCATACTTGCATTTCGAAGCAAAGTTATCATTTGTTGAACAAGGAAACTGTCCAACTTTGTCGTATCTAATATCGTAATTTAGCATCTAAATAACCCTTACGTTGTTTTCGCTGTAGTTTATTTGCGGAATCGTCTTCAGAATCATTTTCTGATGAATAAATATTTCGTGGCCTTTATGGTCGTTGTTCTTCACTTACTTTGCTTTTATATTTTATCAGTACTTATGCAGTCTCTAAAAATACCACAAGACAGACAATCTGTCTTTTCGAGGAACTTCATCTGTTTTGCAATTTCTGATATATATTATCCAACAAATAGAAATGACCAAATCTACAAAATGTATATGAAACACTTGTTGACTACTTTTTCTGTGAATAGAATAACGGTAGTAAGCTAAACACCTATCATTTAAATTTGTACCACCCATACACATTTTGTATTCACAATTGTAGGTTGTGTTACATTAATTTTACAGTTTGGATTATTAGACCACTGCTCTTGGGATCGCTACCGATGCAAATGAAAAACAAAGTTACACATTTGTTATCTTTCCAGTTTAGTATACACTGTAAAAAAAAAGGGTCGATCTACTAAAAAAAACTTTAGTGATCCTTGTAATTACTAAAAAAATTTTTAGTTATCTTAGTCGGTTACAAAAATATCTGTAAGAATTACTAGAAAAAAGTTAGCAACGAATAGAGTTAATAGTTTTATATTTTTAATAGCTCTTACTAAAACTCCGTTGGTGTGGCCTTGATAGCATAGTGGTTATAGTAACGGACTCCAGACTAAAAGGTCCCGGGTTCGAAACCTGCCACCGCCAAATACGCCCCGAATGTATGTAGTGTCTCGTTAATAATGGGATTATGAAAACCTTGTCAGAGCAAGTAGGAAAGTTTGGTGCTGCCATCTATTGCGGTTTTGCCAAAAGTCTTCCGCTTCAGAAGTCTGGATACAGCTCGAAGGAAGCTCCTGCCCTTCGCGCGCACGTAATGGTTAATAAAGTAATTTTGGAGCTATTACTAAAATTTGCTTGGTGGCTCATACTGAAAATTTTTAAGTTAGTTATACAAAAAATTATTTTGTTCAGCTTACAAAAAAATGCTTGTTTCACTTGCAAAAAAAAAGTTTGTAATGGTTGCTAAAAAATTCTGTGGAATACAAATTTACTAAGAAATTTTTAGTAACCTCTTGAATTTTTTTTCACAGTGTATACATATCCTTCCCTTAGTCATTTATCCCACTTTCCGTGTTACAAATCTCGATCATTCTTGATTTTTTTATTTGCTTGTCCTAGTCTTTTGTTCATAATCATTCCAGTTTGGTAGATATTGTTCCTCAATAGAAAAACGACACATTTTACACTAGTAAAAAAACTGTCCTAGTAAATCACCCGTGTGTATTTGGTATAAATTGAAAAAACAATTTGACAATGCCTCCACCTAGACCTAATCATAATTATTTTGAATCATCAGCCTTTTCCATGATATATTTGGCAGTCAAGGCTATGGCCATCCCTGATGGATAAAATAAAGTTTTTTAATCCCAACGGATTAGGCTTTAACGGCACAAACTGGCACAACTTCTCAACACCAGCAAATGGGATCTAGTGATCTCTGTTCATCTAGTGATAAAGATTTTGGCTGGGGCAGGGACAAACATTTTATTCTTACTGCATTAAAGATAAGATTTACTTTCCATAATTTGTCGTCTGCTTAAAGATCATTTGATTTATCTGCAAAATGAAGAAATTTTCTAATCTAAAAAAATCGATCACGTGACTTAGTAGCTGCGATTCTAAGTACTGACAAGACTTTTTACCAGTAAAACCTTGCTTGGAGATATTTTAAAGTTCCCACGAGAATGTGTACGTCTGCAACTTTTAGAATTTCACATTTAGATGCATTTATTGAGCGACGGTTTCGTGTTTGAACGGAATATAACGGAACTGGAATTGTTTGAACGGAGTTGGTTTCATATGAAACTTTTTCCAAAAATCTTGAATTAAATAATCTACACTGTAAAAAAAAATTCAAGTGGTTTACTAAAAATTTCTTAGTAAATTTGTATTCCACAGAATTTTTAGTAACCATTACAAACTTTTTTTTGCAAGTGAAGCAAACATTTCTTTTGTAAAATGAACAAAAGAATTTTTTGTATAACTAACTTAAAACTTTTTAGTATGAGCCACCAATCAAATTTTAGTAATAACTCCAAAATTATTTTTAGTAACCATTACGTATGCCGAAGGGCAGGAGCTTCTTTGGAGCTGCATTCAGTGGGTAAAAAGAGAGACTTCTTAAACAGAAGATTTTCTGTAAAGCCGTAATAGATGGCAGCACCAAACATTGCTACCTACTCTATTTTGACATGTTTCTAAAAGAGAGGGAAAGTTCAGAGATCATTACCCATAGTAACTGCTACGACAGGATTATCATAATCGCTTTATTTATATTCTGTGCATATTTGGCGGAGGCCAGCATCGAACCCAGGTACTTTCAGCCTGGAGTTCGGTGCTATGACCACTAGGCTATCAGGGCCACGCCAAGTGAGTTTTAGTAATAGCTATTAAAAATGTAAAACTATTAACTCTATTCGTTGCTAGCTTTTTTCTAGTAATTCTTACAGATTCCTTGTAACCGAGTAAGATTACTAAAACATTTTAGTAATTACAAGGATTACTAAATTTTTTTTAGTAGATCGACCCTTTTTTTAGTGTAGAAATGATTCAAAAGGATTTACGATGCTGTAAAATCTGCTTTTAGATAATCCTCATCAATCAATGATCCTCGAAATACTATTAGAAGAAAAAAGATTAAATAAACATTTGCGAAAAGATAAGATTTTATTATTCAAGTGTGCTGAAACACAAGTTTAAAAAATTTACTTATTTTCAGCTATCCATGTGTAAGATTCCACAATTCAAACTCTGACTTAAAAAAAAAAACAATGGTTGACGTTGCCAAATAAGAGATAGACTCTTGCCAAGTGGCACGCCCTCGACGAAAAAGCGAACTGCGTTCGGGCAGTCGGGGCCGAGGTGTGATGGAAAAAAGTCGAAAAAGCTCTCTTCGTGTGTCGCGAAGAAATATTGTTCTAGTGGAACAATAATAATAATATTCATGTAAATGTATTCAACTTCTGTGTTAATGTGTCCGTATGTTATGGTGTCATGTTAATAAATGTTGTTCGTAAATGAATATGGTCTCCAAGCTTCAGCTATAGTGCAAGAAACACAAAGATGTCCGATGGTTTTGGGAGATAGAACGGCGATCCGTATTGGCGCAGCCTAGTGGATTATGAACCTACAGGTAAGAAGTTCTCGTGTCGTTAGCCCAATAGAAAAATATATATCTTTATAGGTAAAAAGTATATATATAGGTAATCCTATATAGGTATTATACAGAAAAACATAATAAATTAAAAAAAAATCTCTTTTCTCTTCTAGTGGATGAAAAATGAAATAAAAAGAATTGAGAATAGGCTCTGTGTTATTATTTTCTGTGCAAATGAAAAATATCTTTCATGATCATTAAATTGAAAAAAAAATGTGTTTTTGTTTAATCGATAAATTGTATTAGAATATTATCCATTTGACAATTACGGAATATTGTTCTCGAAAATGATTTTTTTTTTTTTGTTTGTGTTACTGATGAAGTAATTTGGAATAAATGGCTGGAATAGGAATTTTTATTTCAGATGTGTTAAAAGGGTAAAATAAAATAATTATTGGTTGGCTTTTGTAACGGAGTACCGTTGATTGAAGGAAGTAATAGAAATTGGTTGTGTTCAATTGTTATTGCTATAGATTGGATAATATATATATATATATGTACATATTTTTATTTTTTTTATTTTTTTTTTTTTTTTGCATTCATTGTCTAAGTTCGGTAAATCGAAACTAGTGTTATGAAAGAGTTCTTTTATGAAATATTTTTGGAGATAATATGAAATATCTTGTAGTGCAACCGACGTTATGATTTCAATAATATAAACGTATATAGAGTGTTATAAGAAATGAATAAAGGAAAATTTATTTATGAATTTTGAATGGTTGCCAAAAAATTATACTCTTGGTAGTAAAGAATTCTTTTTTTAATTTGCAATTTCGTTTCTGTATACAGAGTGATTAAAAAAAAAATAAAATTATATTGATGGTATTTTAAGAAGACAAACAAAATATACATAGATATTATTTTTTTTTCGGTTGTTTTTTTTTTTATGTCGTTGTGGTGAAATAAATGATACGAGTGTAGTGTTATTACAACATTGAATGTTCTTATGGTTTGTGATTTTTTTTTTGGGGTATTGTGAACACTATTAAATGTTCATTAAGAGTAATTAATTAATAAAATTAATTGTTTTGAGAAAATATTGGTACACTTAGATATTGTAGAATTGTTTTATTATGTTGAGTGATGAAAACGAAATCGAACGATTGATTTTTGAATATACTATTGTGTTGTGATATACTATTGATGTATATGGTTTCTAGAACTATTTTATTTAATTTTTTTTTTTTGATGAAGTATTAAATTTTGGTTACTTATGCTGCGTTTTTTTTTGAGTAGAAGTAAACAAATGAAATAAATTATTATTTGAGCGATAGGTTATATTGTAATGGTTGTAAATATGTTTCCTGAAGGGAATGAATAACTCTTGGGGGTTATTACACTGTTACTGATTGTTACAATTACTGGGATTTCGTTTCTTTTTCCGGGTTACCATGGCATCATCTTTCTTGGGTAAGGGTCGCAAGGAGGATCTGGTCGAACTGGCCACCGAACTGGGGTTAAAAGTTAACTCAGATCTAAGGAGGGCTGAAATTAGAAAGCTAATCGTTGACAGTGGGAATTTCATTGAAGATGAAGCCAAAGTCTCTTTGAGCAGAATAATAGAAGACAGACTTCGGCGTGAGAAAAAAGAAGATGAAGAACGAATTTGGGAAAAAGAAAGAGAAGATCGAATCCGAACAGAGGAGCGAGCCCATGAGATTGAGTTAAAACGCTTGGAATTATTGGGGAATAACGTACATTTGGGTGAAGTAGTGGAAAATTCGAATGAAACAAGGTCTAAAGTACAGCTAATGCAGATAACCCCAAAGTACGATGAAAAGATAGACGAAATGCAATTGTATTTGGTAAACTTTGAACGTCTGGCGTCAATGGCGTGTGTACCAAAAACCGAATGGGTGGCATATTTATTAGGACTTTTACCAACCGAGATAGCTAACAATATAGCCCGGGAGCCTCCTGAGAGAGCCAATGATTATGATTTCATAAAAGAAATGTTGCTTAAAAGCTACAAACTGAATCCTGAAAAATTGAGACAGCTATTTTTCCGACATCAAAAGGGGCCAGAAGAATCTTGGAGGAGTTACTGTCATGCATTGAATAGTTATTTTAACGAATGGATAAATGAATTAAAAGTCGAGGATTTCGACCAATTAAAGAAGCTACTGGTTGCGGACCAACTCAAACGCAGAGTACCAAACGACATAAAAGAACATTTCTTGGACCAATGGAATAAAATGATCGATCCTTTGGAGGTCGCAGAAAAGGTTGATGAATACGAAAGTTTGAAGGACGGTTTGAAGAATAATCCAGTGCACAAAAAGCTAAGGGAAGTTCCCCGATGGCAATCAGAAGAGAAAAATAAGTGTAAATTCAAGGAAAGGTTCGAAGGCAACAAAAATAATCATTTAGCAGGTGTAACCAAATATGGCGGAAATGACAAGCAAGTTGACAGAACAAAATACCAAGAAGGGTATCAAAGGGACAGGGGTCCTCGAATATCTAAAGTCACATGCTTCGTATGTGGTGATCCAACGCATTTTGCACGAGCTTGTCCTAAGAATAATAGCCAAGGAAATCGGGGCAGAATCGAAAATGTTCGTAGCAATTCGGTCACTACAGAAAAAGTCATAGAGAATAAAGAGGTATTGACTGTTCGAATTACCGTGCCTATGTCATTCCCTCTCAAGGCAAATTCTGCGAAGTGTGATGAACTGAAGGAAATAGAATTGAAATGTGGTTCTACGATTCTTAACGGCATTTTAGACACAGGGGCTCAAATTTCAGTCGTAAGACACGACCTGGTTCCTATTAAAGAAGGCGATGGTGAAGGAACTGTAAAACTAGTATGTGCATTTGGATCAACTGAAACAGCCCCGTTAGTAGTTTTTAAAATGAAAATAAATGACTCGCGTTATTGTGAAGTCCCTGTCGTATGTGCGGTATCCAAAAAATTGGTAAGCGATATTCTGATATGTTCTACAGCGTTTGACTCACTAAATGATGGAATTCAAGAATGTCAACCCGTGACTTCCCCTCCTGTGCAAGAAGATGAACAGAAACAAAGCTACAGCCTGAATGAAATTGTAAAGAGTGATGAAGAAGAAGAAGCACTTGAGATAGAAAGTCCTGCTATCTCCAATGAAGAAGAGGGTTGTAAAGAAAGTAGATCAGAGTTTATAAAGCTACAGCGGGAAGATGAATCCTTAACAAATATTTGGAAGCTTGCAGAAGAACGGAGAAACGGATTTGAGTTAGAGGATGGACTGTTGTTACACTCTGAATGGGTGTGTGGCGAAAAAATAAAGCAAGTGGTATTACCCTACAGCAAGCGAGATTTCGTATTGAAAGTTGCCCATGAAATTCCCCTGGCTGGACACCTGGGTGAAAAGAAAACGAAAGAGAGAATAAAGTACTCATTCTTTTGGCCGACTATCAAAAATGATGTCAGGAAATTTTGTGAAAGTTGCAAACCTTGTCAAGTTAGAAGAACTGAAACTTACCGAGATAGAATTCCGATCCAACCAATTACCAGGCCAGAATACCCCTTTGAAGTTTAGAGTGTAGATTGCATTGACCCCTTAGAACCTCCTTCCAGAAGAGGACACAAGTATATCATTTGCGCGATTGATTTATGTACCAGATGGGCAGAAGCAATACCGACTAGAAATATAAACGCTAAAACTGCGTGCAATGTATTGATGAAATTTTCAGCCGCACTGGTTTCCCTAGAATGATATGTACTGATCAAGGTCCAAATTTTACTTTAGAACTGACCGAGGCTTTTATAAATTTAATAGGGGTATCACCAAGATTTTCAACCCCGGGTCATCCCGAGAGCATGGGTGCTGTGGAGAGATGGAACAGAACTTTAAAGAATATGCTGAACAAAAATGTTCAGAAATATGGAAATCAATGGGATATCCACATTCCGCATCTCTTATTTGCGTATAGAGAAGTTCCTCAATGCACGACGGGTGTGTCTCCATACCAATTAGTGTATGGACGAATTCCTAAGGGACCGACCGCATTACTTAAAGAAATTTGTACAGGTGAGAAGGTGATGCCTACAACGGCTTCTAGGTCTGTCGAAAAATATTTAGAAGAGTTAAGAGAGAATATAGAAATCGCTCATAGAATTGCAAATGAGAATGCTGAACTAAATCAACAAAGTTATGCCCAAAGGTATAACTTGAGAGCTCGAGAAAAAACCTTTCAAGTAGGTGACAGGGTTCTGATCCTGCTGCCAACATCATCTCATAAGCTATTGAAAACTTGGTCAGGACCGGCGACTGTGGTTCAATTGAGCAGGCCACATTCAGCCATTGTTGAATTTGATGATGGTACAAGAAAAGAACCACATTTCAATAAAATTCGACCATATGTGGCTCGGGTCCAACACATAGGTCTTGTGTTTGAACAGGATAAAGGTTTTGGACAATTACATTCTGCCCCAACCGAGAAAATGACTCTCAATAAAAGTGAAGTAGAGCAACATGTCCGGGATATGACCAGCCCATTAGATGCTAAGCAACGGCATGATCTAAGCGACTTACTTTGTAAATACCATGACATATTCAATACTAAACCTGGAATGGCGAAAGTCGAAGGGCATGTGATTAAGGTTACACCTGATTGTTCACCGAAAAGACTTCGACCGTATCGAATTCCTATAGCCCTCCAAAATGAAGTAGATCGCCAAATTCGAGAGCTACTAGAAACTGGACTCATTGAACAAAGCGATAGTGAATGGGCCCACCCGTTGGTGTGCGTTGCTAAAAAGGATGGCAGCGTGCGGTTATGTGTTGACTTCAGACTACTAAACAGTTTTACTATTCCAAATGCTTACCCCATGAAACATGCTAATGAACTGCTGTATGAAATAGGGAAAGCACAAATAATCACCGTACTTGACCTTACTAAGGGATATTGGCAGATTCCCATGAAAGAAGAGTGCAAACATTATACTGCCTTCGTAACTCACTCTGGCCATTAGCAATGGAGAGTCATGCCATTCGGTCTGAAGAATGCTGGTAGCACCTTTCAAAAGTCAATGGATAAAGTTCTGATTCCGCATAAAGATTACTGTCGGTCCTACATTGATGATGTTGCAATTTTCTCAAAAACATGGGCAGACCATTTGAAACATATTAGTGCAGTTTTACAAACTCTTCGTGAAGTAGGTCTTACTGTTAATTTAGAAAAATGCGATTTTGGAAAGAAAGAAGTAAAATTTTTAGGGCATATAGTTGGGTCAGGAAGACATGCCCCGGACCCTGAAAAGGTGGAAGCTATGAAGAAATTAGCGGCACCTACTAACAAGAAAGAATTGCGAACGGTTTTGGGGATAGCAAGTTATTATAGAGATTACATTCCGAATTTTGCAAGTATTGTATTACCTTTGACTAATCTGACGAAAAAGAGAGTTCCCAAAGATATCCCCTGGGGAAAGTTGGAAGAAGAAGCTTTCCAAAAACTAAAGAAACAGTTAGTTAAAATGCCATCTTTATATACTCCACAATTTGAAAAACCCTTTCAGCTTTATACCGATGCTTCCGCTACGGCCGTTGGAGCGTGTTTATCACAGTTAGATGAGAATGGGAAGGAGCATCCTATAGCTTTTTACAGCAAAAAGCTTACCCCATGCCAGACCAGGTGGTCTACTATAGAAAGAGAGGCTTACAGCATTTTAGCTGCGCTTAAAAAATTTGATACTTGGATCTTCGGATCACAAGTTGAAGTGATTTCAGATCATAATTCTCTTTCTTACCTTTCTCAGGGCTTGCCACATGGTGCCAAACTAGCACGGTGGGCTTTAGCACTCCAAAGATACAACCTGAAAATTACTTATAGGAAAGGAAGCAAACATGGTAATGCTGATGCACTTTCCAGGTTCCCCTAGGGAAACATATAAAGTAATTGTGTAAATAATGCATTATTATTCATTATGATATTTCATGTTGTATCTAGTTATTAGTATTAATATTATTGTATATACATATACTTATATTGGTTCATTTAAGTATTAAATGTTGGGCTAGCGAACGAGTTCTTCTTTTACGTTTGTGAAATATGCTTAAAAAAAATTTACTCTATGGTTTTTGAAAATTAACTAAAAAAAAAAAACTTACTTACAGTTGTGTGAAATATGCTTCGTGGAATATGCTAAAAACATTCCTTAGCAGCATAGTCTCTAAGGAGAACTATGTGCTCTTTAAGGAGGGACATGTAAGGTTCCACAATTCAAACTCTGACTTTAAAAAAAAAAAAACAATGGTTGACGTCGCCAAATAAGAGATAGACTCTTGCCAAGTTGCACGCCCTCGACGAAAAAGCGAACTGCGTTCGGGCAGTCGGGGCCGAGGTGTGATGGAAAAAAGTCGAAAAAGCTCTCTTCGTGTGTCGCGAAGAAATATTGTTCTAGTGGAACAATAATAATAATATTCATGCAAATGTATTCAACTTCTGTGTTAATGTGTCCGTATGTTATGGTGTCATGTTAATAAATGTTGTTCGCAAATGAATATGGTCTCCAAGCTTCAGCTATAGTGCAAGAAACACAAAGATGTCCGATGGTTTTGGGAGATAAAACGGCGATCCGTATTCCATGACAAAGGTCTTTTAGGTTAAACTTTATTGTTACATGGATTCGGGATAGGTTCTGGAGCAATATACTCAATAGTTATATCTGTATCATCTAAATTTTCTTTGCCAGAAAATATACCATCACCATTGTCCTCATCAGTTTATTTACTCTAACAAAGATATAATAATTACGATTTTTTAAAAATTAATTTTTAATTTAAAACATCAACAAAATGAATTCTGATTTATAATTATGTATATATTTTTAATAATTCAACAACTTTAGCACTGCACCAATTAGATCCCATTCAGTAAAAATTTTTGAGTGAGATGACTTCTTTCCAAAAACACAGAATTGAAACCGGAGGTGCACATATGTGCACCTTACAAATTACATCTAATTAAAATATATATTATGATCTAGCTAAAAAATTTAAATGATTTATACAATACTGAAGAGTTTATAAGCATTCTTAAAAAATATTATGAATAAATATTAATTTTCTAGTTATAAAAATGTATTTACTTTTTCGAAGTTTTGTATTTTTCGCCATTACTCGTTTATTTTCTCCAAAATCATATGAATTAAGGCTGCTAGTGCAATTTCTTGCTGAAACTAGAAACGGTTAACGTACACAAATAACATCCTCTGGTCTCAATAAAAAAATTTATAATATTAAGTGTGATACGCAGTTGAAATCAGAGGTACACAAATGTGCACCTCGGGTCTGAAGAGGTTAAACATTTCACTCGTCGAATTCGACGCAATTCTACTCGTTCTATTGTTAAATTGCATTTCCTTTTACTCAGAGTCTATAAAAAAGCATTTAAACTAAAGAAAAAATCCGTTTTTGATGAATCTAGTCAATGAAAAAGTAGCACGTCAAATTGTATCTCTTTATTATTCCGCAATTCCAATGTCTCAGAGAGAAATTGCTATTCATTTTGGTATTTCACTCCGTTCTGTTTGCTATTATATCGATAAACACAAGAAAAATGAAGGTAGTTCATTGCAATCTAAACGGGGTCGCCCTTCTAAAAGACCTCTATCGATTTTTCTTTTTCTAATCGGAGGCGAAACTCAATTCTGCAATGGCAGAATCTACATTCAACTTGTTATTCATCTTTCGATGAAGCAGTCTCACAGAGTGCTTCACCGTATTCATGAGAAAGTTTCTATCACATTAGAAGGTTAAAAGAATTTGTCAGCTAAATTTGTAATTTTTCCAAAAGGAACAGCATTCGCGAATATTTAGAGGAAGTGCCTGATCTTCTAACTCCCGTTCATTCCTCCTTCCTCGTTTAGTGAGTGCTCTGGTAACTTTATTTATGGATTTTAAATAACTGGTCTCCCAGACAACTGCTTTTTTTCCATTTTTATAGTTCAACTTATCATTTTCAGTTTTATCTCCAAACACAGCGAAATTTTGTTTCGTTTAGAACTTAACTACCATCACCAGAGTTTTTTGACTAAGTAAATTTTTATTATAACAGTCCTGTACAAAAATTTTAGTGGAAAACTTCATCCTATGAGTATATCGCGCCTTTTATTGATCTTTTCATAGAGTGGTCTCACAATTAGCTTCACTGTAGTTATGTGACAATTTCTGTCCCATGTGTTAAAAGTTATATAACAAATTACTAATAATAAATAAACACCATCAACTTGGGTTACTTTGGTCCTTAGGCGGTTACTTTGGTCCTTTACATAAAATAATTGTTTGTTCTTTTACAAATAAGGAAAGTGCCAAAATATTATCTTTAGCAACTTGTAACTCATGTATGATCACAGTTTTTTCTTTAACATTTTATTTTGACAGGAAATGTTTACGTTTCAGAAAAAGCTAGATTAAAACTTATTTTCTTGGCTACTTTATGCCAGGCTTGAAATGGTCTGAAGTAGACCCAGTTTCTTAGATATGCTATGTTAAAAAAATATTTATTTATCGAGTGTACAGTGTCAATTCATTAGCTGTTCCTATTACGAAAGTTTTCAGTAATCGAATGTATGAAATATATTCAATTTTAATGAAACTTATTGAATTCACCAAAAAACCTTCAGCAGGGGTTATTTCAAAATTTTAATGATTAAAAAAATAAATAAATACACTTTAAAACCATACAGTTTTTTCATAATTTTATGTGAATTGTTTAAAACTTAATTTTGAAGTTCAAAAATCAAATGTAATATTTTTTTAATAATGGAAATGTTAGTGAAACTATGTCATAGAGGCCAAAAGTATTTTCTTTTGACGCATGTAGTTTTCTTTCTTTCATTTCTATGTTCGTTAAACTTGAAAGAATATTTTTTCTTAATTTAGGAAAAAAATGTCCAATGATCTTAACTGGGAGGAAGTAGCACAGGCAATCATCTCATCGAATTCAAGGCTAAAATTCCAGAATTAGATAAAATTCGATTCTCTCATTAAAGGCAATCGGTTTTTCAAGTCGCATCTTTGTGGAAAATCGCTGAAAACCCATTTTTGCGGCTGATTTGTAGGTTTTCCATTATGTTTTCCTACATTCAAACATATAAAAAATGGAAGGCTGGAAGTAAGAAAACACAATGGTAAATATACGAGTAAACCGCTAACATCGAGTTTTTAGGGATTTTCCACCAAGATATGACTTGGCAGACCGGTTGTATTTAATATGCGAATCAATATTTAACTAATTCCCAGAATTTCATCTATGAACTCAATGAGGTAATTGGTCCTCTCGGTCTCCCATATTTTAATCTCGAAATTTCACAAAAAATAATTTACAATTCACAATAAATTTATAAATATTCCAAAATGCTATTTAAATTTTTCAAATAGTCGTAATCAAAATAAAGATGCACATTATTCTGCCCAGTGTTGCATTTCTGCAAAATATGCACAACCGGATATTTAATTTAGTATGACTTTTGTAAATTTGAAGATATAGGTTGAAAATTATTTAAAAAAAACTTTCTGAGTTAGTTACAAATCTCTTTTAATTTGTTCACAATGGTATACACATCTTAAAATTACATTATTGAAAACACTGTTTTCAATACTTTACTGTTTTAGGTAAATTTTTATTTAAACAACCATTGAATTATTTTTCTAGGAAGATTACAAAACTTCAAAATCAAATTCAGAAAGCTCCAAAGCAAATTTAAGTTTAAATTTAAAAGCGAAAAATTGTAAATTAATATAACTGGCGCAAGTTTATTATTCTTATTGAATTACGAATACATGAGATGCATATTACGTAAAGAATAAATTTATTTTTGGAATGTGTTTCCAAAACGTTTTTACTTTTTTTAATGAACTTTAATGTACCTAAAATTTCGGCGGATATTTTAGTTCTTTCATTAGCTATGTAATTTTCAAAACTCACGCAGAACGGAAGTAAAATGTGTTTACATTTTTTTAAAAAACATTGTATTTGAAATTGCAATAAAAGTTTAAAGTTATTTAAAGTTTTTTAAAATTACACCTTTCGCTTTTTTGCAAAAGCAATAACATCAATCTGATTATTCAAGTTTTATCAACTATAAATGGGTCATTCTGAAATGTATCTCATCTATAAATGGGTCAACTTGCATTTTCAGTGCTAAAGTTTTCGATTTAAAAAAAAAAATTGGATGAAATATTTTTATCTACTCTTAAAAATCTTGTGATAGTTTGGACGAAATTTTGGGGATTAATAGCAGCCACAGAAAGAAGGTGAAATCTTGGAACAACATTTGAAACTCCTGTTGAATCATAGTTCCAATAGTTGGAGCGAGGTTGAAATGGGAAGCTCCGAATGTTGGAACAAGATTTCACCATCTTATGGTGGTAGGTTCTGAGCACCAAAATTTGGTTTATGCGACAGCAAAATTTTTAATAGTGTACATTAAGGAGAGAATTGAATCCGGACATCGGGGGATTCAGAGACTAATTTCATAAGTTTTTCTAGTGTATCTCACACTGCTGATAACTGCTATATTTATTGGTCATCCATCACTATTATCAAACGGAGTGTTTGGCCTTTTTCAATGTGTGAGATTTTTCGTTTAAAACAGTTATATTTTGTCTATTCTACAATGCTTGTAGTCAAAAATCGTACATGTGACATACACAACAAGTACTCATGGAATTAGCATATATATGTATATTGGTGTATTTTGATCCATTTTTAGGTGCGTTCGTAATTATGTAAATACCTAGCACCTATTGTTGTCGTTCAGTCCGTCCGTCTGTCTGTCCGTCCGCGTATAACAACGCGAAAACTACCTAACTGATTCGTTTGAAATTTAAAATACATGAATATTACATAATTTTGTTGAGTCATTTCAAATTTGATGAAAATCGGATGCATAGATCAATTACAGGGACAATCAAAAGGATTCCGGTACATTACGGTCAATGGGGAAAAAGTTTCAAATACAATTTAATCGTTTGAAATTTTAAATACGTAATTATTACATAATTTTGTTGATTTATTTCAAATTTTATCAAAATCGGATGCATAGTTCAACTACAGGGACAATCAAAATTGTTCCGTTACATTGCGGTTAATGAGGAAAAATGTTTCAATTGTTATCGGTAACATTAATAATTTAATGTAATAATTTAACATAATAATTTAGCAGAATCATTTAATATACTCATTTAGTATAATAAATCAATCAAAACTAATGTAAAATAATTTCCTAAATCATTAAAAAAGATTTATTGCAATAATAATCATTTTCTGTATCATAAAGTAAGATTTATTTATATAGTAATCATTTTCTAAAACATTAAGTGTAATATATTGCTTTTTATGTTTATAATTTAATTCTGAAATGCCGACAGATTGACGCCACTGTATTCACTTTCTTTTAATTCTGTGACGTCATGATATCTGTATGTAAAATGCTATAAAATGATGTAGTCAGTTGTCGATTAAAATGATGAAAAATAACAAGTGTTTTTCTTTTACGTCTCTTGGATTTATTTTAGTGTGTTTAAATGGTCTTATGCTGTGATACTACTAATAGTAGTTTTTTTAGATTGTTATGGATTAATAATATAGTTTGATATATTTAGAAAGAAATAATATATTTTGGCGTCCAAAACGTGGGGCGACACAGTATAAAACATGGATTTAAACATTTTAAAACAAGAAAGAAAAAGCCTAAGAATATCGTTTTCTGCCTGTGTAAATAAAATTAAAGAAGAATTGCTGAAACCGGACATTGATGTCAAAAAATTTTCTGTTTTGCAGAAACAGTTAGAAGATAAACTCGAAAGATTAGATGGATGTCAGAAAAATATCAGCGACATTCTTTTGAAAAGTAAAGATTGCGAAAAGGAATGCGAAGATGATTTTCAATCGGCGGAAGAGTATAGAGATAAATACCTAGAAATGAAGACTGGAATGGAAGAAAAAATTATTTCTTTACAGTTACCAGTGTTTGAAAATAGAAATGAATACTTTGAGAAAAGAAATTTTAAGCTTCCGAAGATTGAATTGAAGAAATTTAACGGTGACGTTGAAGATTATTTGTCTTTCTGGTCGCAATTTCAGAAGATACATGAAGATAAAAGTATTCCAGAGTCCGATAAATTTCAATATCTAATTCAAGCAGTGGTTCCAAATTCAAAAGCAGCGAGAGTGGTTGAAAGTTACCCAGCAACGGCTGCTAATTATCAACAAGCAATTAGTCAGATTCAAGAAAGGTTTGGTAGAGAAGATTTGCTTGTTCAAGTTTATATACGGGACGTGTTATCCATGGTCATGAAAAACGCTATCGCTGGTCGTGTTAAAATAGATTTACCTAAATTATATGATGAACTAGAAGGAAAACTGAGATCGTTAGAAAGTTTGGGCCGTACTCAGGAAAAGTACGGGGATTTCCTGATACCTTTAGTAGAATCAATTCTTCCCGAAGAAGTCCTGATGTCATGGGAAAGAAAAACAAATTCGGAAGATTCAAGACATGAAGAAAGATCACTAAAAATTTAATGTGCTTCATTAAACAAGAAGTTTAAAGCGAAGAGATGGTGGCTTTAGCGCGAAGTGGTTTCGGTGCAAGTTCAACTCATAAAAAGGGAGAGCGGGATATTAAATTTTCGACTTCTGCAACGGCTTCTACTTTAGTGAGTACGTCTTTCGGAAATCCAGGTAAGAAAGAGATTTCTTGTGTATTTTGTGATAAAAGGCATTTGTCTCGAGATTGTTTTACAGCTAGAAATATGACTTTAGAAAATAAGAAAAAACTACTGTTAAAGAAAAATGCTTGCTTTGGTTGCTTTAGACCAAACCATATATATAAAAATTGTAGATTTAAAAGTACTTGTATTAAGTGTAAAAAATCTCACCATTATTTGATGTGCCCAGATGATAATATTGAAAATACTAATGATAAGAACAAAAGTGATATACATGAAACTAATACTCTGACAAATCATTCTAATATTGAAAATGTATATCTTATGACATTAATGGTTAAAGTTAAAAATAAGAATGTAGAACTAAAAGTTCGCAGTATAATCGATTCTGGTTCTCAAAACAGCTATATCAGTAAAAAAGTGGTTGAGAATCTACATCTGGTTCCTAAGAGGAAAATTAAAATGACTCATTGCCTTTTTTTTTAGGGGGGGGGGGGAGAGAAACCTCAGTTAAAATGCATGATGTTTATGATTTAATTATTTCTGATTTGAATGATTCCTTTAGTTTTAAAGCTGAGGTATTCTCTGAAAATAAAATTACCGGATTTGTGCCTAAATTATCTAGTGTGGAGGCACTTATTGAGCTTAGAGAAAAACAAATAATTTTACCTGATCTTGAGTTTGATGATTCAGAAATTAATTTGCTTTTAGGTGCCGACTTAATTGGCACATTATTCACTAATAAATGTAAGAAATTAAATTCAGGTTTATTTTTGTTAGAAACACGCTTAGGTTGTGTATTAACTGGAAAACCCAATCGAAACTTGAGTGGTAATTATGATAGTAATAATGTTTTGTCTGTTGTATATTTGTATGTAAAAAATGTTCCCATTAGTGAGTTATGGGACCTTGAAACGATCGGTATTAGAGAGCCTGTAGAAAATTTAAAAAATCAACATGAGCATTCCAAAATGATAGAGGAATTCAAAACCAATATTAAAATTCTTCCGGGTGGTAGGTATGAAGTTTGTTTACCATTTAAATCTGATATGACTGAATTGCCCAGTAATAAAGAATTGGCGTGGAAGCGACATCAGAAAATGTACGAACGCGCTGAAAAGGAGGGTATTTTTGTTGATTATCAAAATGTTTTCTGAGAACGGGAAGAATTAAAAATAATTGAGAAAGTAACGGGGAACGTCGAAAAGGGGCATTTTTTGCCGCATCGGCCTGTTATAAAAATGGACAGTGCTACTACTAAAATTAGGCCCGTTTTGATGCATCCGCTAGAAAATACGGAAAGTGTTCCTTAAATGATATTTTGTATAAAGGTCCGAATTTAATTGAGCAAATACCGGATATTATAGATAGGTTTCGCATTAATAAAATAGGTCTTTCTGCGGATATCGAAAAAGCTTTTTTGCAGATTAGCATAAATCCGGATCATAGAGATTTTTTACGATTTTTTTATCCTGCCGTTAATGAAGAAATTATTTATAGGCATTGCAGAGTGGTTTTTGGAGTGAATTCAAGCCCATTTTTGTTGGCAGCCACGATATCCCATTTATTAGATAATGTATCTCTTAATTATAGGAATATTTCTGAAAAGTTGAAATATTCATTTTATGTTGACAATTGTGTTACTGGAGTTTCGAATGCTGCGGAACAAGACGAATTTATAGTACAGGCTGGAAACATTATGTCTCGAGGTAGTTTCAATTTGAGAAATTGGAAAAGTAATGTTCAATCTCAAAAGGTTTCAAAAAGTTCAGGTGTAACAAAATTGCTTGGGATATTGTGGGATCTGGATTGCGATATGCTTAAGTGCAATTTACAATTTAATAAATTGAGTAGCAATGAAAATTTCACTAAAAGATTAATTTTGAGCTCTATGCAGAAAGTTTTTGATCCAATAGGGATATTGTGCCCAGCAACTTTGCCACAGAAAATTATATTGCAATAAACCTGGAAATTAGGTCTAGGGTGGGATTCTCCTTTACCGGAGGAAATTCAAAGACCTTTCAAAAAAAATGGTTCAATGAAATAAATATGTTAGAAAACGTTCAAATTCCGCGATAAGTTGAAATAAATGTGTCTACCGAGATGCATGTTTTCATGGACGCATGCAAAGAGGCATATGCAGCTTGTGTATTTTTGCGAACGAAAACCCCGGACGCTGTAAAAATTCAAATAATTCGAGCAAAAGCTAGAGTTGCTCCTATAAAGCAAGCGTCAATTCCCAGATTGGAGTTAATCGCGTGTAATATCGGAGCTAGGTTGGCACATTCAGTACAACAAGCACTTTGTATACAGAACATGAAAGCAGTGTTTTGGAGTGACTCCATGGTTGAGTTGTACTGGATAAATGCATACGGTGAATGGTCCGTTTTTGTATCGAACAGGGTAAAAGAAATAAAAAGTCTTTTTTCCCAATAATGAATGGCGCCACGTGCCAGGAAAAATGAATCCCGCGGATTTGATTTCTCGGGGGTGTTCTCCACAGCAATTGCTAAAATCACGGTGGTGGGAAGGGCCGAAATGGCTCATGAAGGAAAAAGAAAACTGGCCCATAACCGAAACTCTTGATAGTGAAACTCCTGAGATTGTTAGTGAAACGAGAAAAGTGAAATTGTGTAACGTAAATACAACTGCTAAAAATATTCCTTGGTATGCTAGGAAATTTTCAAAATTTGAGTCGATTATTAGACTAGTTGCATGGGTATTAAGATTCATAAATAATGTGAGATCACGAAACAGTGCTAGAAAAGTTGGTAAATTATCAGTTGAGGAATTAGAATATGCTGAAAAACTTTAATTTCAATTGTTCAAAACGAGTTTTTCACAGATGTAGATTCGATACCTTACTTAAGCTGCTTTAAAGATGAAGATGGTATAATTAGAATAAAGACAAGGATTACAGAGTGCATTGATACACCATATTTTTTATCGCCCATTCTTCTACCTGATGACTGTATTTTTACAACTAGACTAATAGAACATTTTCATATAGCGAACTGTCATGCTGGAACTCACATTTTGTTAAGTATCTTAAGAGAAAAATACTGGATTCAAAGAGGTAGAAAAACTGTTCCTAAAGTTGTAAATAAATGCATTCCTTGTCAGCGCTATAAAATTAAATCTCGTGAATCCGATCCAGTGCCATTACCCTTTGATAGAGTAAAGGATTCTAGTGTTTTTGAAATTGAAGGCGTTGATTTAGCAGGTCTTTTATTTGTTAAAAACGCAGATAAAACCTGGATAGTGCTATATACTTGTGCAGTTTACAGAGCCTTGCACCTAGAGCTTGTCTCCTCTTTGTCAACTGATGCATTTTTGCTGTCTTTGCGACGTTTCATCGCGAGAAGAGGTAGGCCTAGAATAATCTATTCTGATAATGATAGCAACTTCAAAGGTGCCAATAATGATCTGTCAAAGATAGACTGGGAAAAATTATCTCGTTTTTCCGACGTGCAACGAATTGTTTGGAAATTCAATCCTCCCTCAGCCGCTTGGTGGGGTGGCTGGTGGGAAAGGATGATCCGTGTGATCAAAGAGCTTCTCCGACGAACTCTCGGTAAAGCTGTTGTGAATTTGAAAGAATTACAAATAATTTTGTGTGATTGTGAATGCATTATCAATTCTCGTCCCCTCACACATCAATCCGAAAATCCAGAGGATTTAGTTCCCTTAACGCCTAATATGTTTTTAGTGCAAAACTCTCATTCCAGTGTCACGGACATTGACGAAGTTGACGCTAAACAGTTTCGCAAACGAGTAAGATACAGAGTTAAGCTCATGGAGCAACTGCGAATACGTTTTTAAACTGAATATATTGGTCAACTTCTTCAAAGACGTCGTGAAATAGCCCAGTTACCAGAGTTAAAGCTTGGTGAACTTGTGCTGATTGGAGACGATGTACAAAAACGTCTCAATTGGCCGCTTGCTAAGATTGTGGATTTAATTCCTGGAAAAGATGGTAAAGTTAGGACTGTTAAATTGAAGACTGAATATGGTGTGATTTTCAGACCTATTCAAAGGGTATATCCTCTCGAACTTTCTACTAATAATATGTATCCTTCTTTTTTTCAGTTAGAAAGCAGTAGTCAAGATGCTATCGTGAGGTCTGATTCTGCAGACGGGACGACTAAACCTGAAACAATGAGTTATAGAACTCGATTTGGGCGTATTTCCAAAATGCCCAAAAGATTTGGTAAATGAAGTATTTAATTTTGAGTAGCTAGTCAGCAACTCAAAAGGGGGTGTAAGAAAACAAGGTAGAATTGATGAAGAACTGCAGACGTCGAGACGAGTGAGAACTCATTTTTGTCTTTTTAAAATTTATTTCTCACATAAACACACACGTGGACGAGCACGGCACAAATTAACAAAAAAAAATAGAATAGCATTTTTTTATATCACATTCCAGAATAAACCAAAAACAACGCCGCACCATCTCACTACACAATAACTCCAAACTCCCGCTCTCAACTGAAAAAATTGTTCTGTTTTGGAAATGTTCTTTCCTTTCTTTTTGGACGAGTAGCGCCATCTATCGCAGGCTTAGGAATTTAGTTCTCAGAATAAAGTTCTTTACAGACTCCTCCCCACCGGGGGAAAACTTTTCCGGGCCTTGTCGAGGAAAAGTTTCTTTTTAAAACATAGTTCTGATAGCACTAGTTCCAAAAACATTTTTAGTACCTTGAACCAGACTTATTCCCACCGTAAAAAGAAATAAAAAAATAATCTATACAAAATAAGTTTACAAATACAAGTGATACCTTTTTTTTTAAAAAAATAGTTTACACACATATAATATAATAAATTCAAAATTAACTGTTATACAAATAAACATATATACATATTAGCATTCTAATGAATTAGACTTTATAGCTCGACTTAAACTATCAGCATTCCGATGTTGTTTTCCCTTTTTATGAACAATTTCATAATTGAAAGACTGTAAAATCAAAGCCCATCTTAAAAGTCTTGGATTAGTTCCGCTGTTCTTTTCTAACCATACTAAAGGGTTATGGTCTGTCTGAATTTGAAATTTTTGATGGCCATCTAAGTAGCATCGTAGTTTTCGCACTGCAAACACAATAGCTGCGCATTCTTTTTCGGTGGTACTAAACTTTCGTTCTCTGTCTGAAAACTTTTTGCTCAAGTACATTATAGGATGTTCTTCATTATTTTCATTCAACTGGGATAAGACTACACCAATTCCCAAATTTGAAGCATCACATTGAAGGATGAAAGGTTTTCTAAAGTCTGGACTATATAAGACAGGATTTTCTGAGAGTTTAACTTTCAGTTCATCAAATGCCTTTTGACAATCCTCATTCCAGTCTATAGTTGACTTGCGAATCTTTCCTTTTAATAAATTAGTGCGGGATATAATTTCGATAATATCCAGCTAAACCCAAGAAAGATCGGATTTGAGTTTTAGTAGTAGGAACTGGAAACTCTTTTATGGCTTGAACTTTCAGTTCTCCAGGAGTTCTAAGACCTTGACCTACTAAGTGTCCAAGATATTTGACATAAGCTTGGGCGAATTGACATTTGGATGGTTTAATATGCAGTTTTGCTTCACTCAATCTTTTAAAAACTTCTTCTAGGTGTTTTAAATGATCTTCCCAAGTTTGCGAGAAAACCGCCACGTCATCCAGATAAGGCACCGCATATTCTTCACAGTTTTTCAGCAATCCGGCCATAAGTCGGCTAAATTCATATGGAGCATTTTTTAAACCAAAAGGGAGGCGCAACGGTATGTACGTCCCAAAATTTGTCACAAAAGCTGCATATCTTTGAGCACGCCTGGTTAACGGTATTTGCCAGTAACCTCTGGTCAGATCTAAAACTGAAATGTACCTGGCTGAAGACACTTTTTCTACTAACTGTTCAGTGTCGGGCAAAGGATAAAATTTTGTTCGAGTCACTTTATTTAAACGGCGATAATCTATGCAGGGTCTTGCTTCTCTACCGGGAACTTCAACTAAAATTAATGGAGAGGCAAAGTCAGATTCACCTGGCTCAATAACTTTCAGTTTCAACATTTTCTCGACTTCAGCCTTTAGAATTTCCGTCTGTCTAGGCGACATTTTATAAGGCCGGGCACAGATTGGGTTTTATGATTCCAGTTCAATATCATGTTCAACTAAATTTGTGCATCCTGGTTCAGTCGAAAAAGAGTCAGCATATTTTCCAATAAGTTGTCCTAATTCTTCTCGTTGACTTTCATTTAATCTTTTATTTTTTTGGATTTCTTGCCATACTTCTAACAACGCATTGTCTGTATTTTCTTCATCCAATTTAGGAATTTCATCTTCTTCATCATTAGAGGTGGTTTTTGTAGTAAGTAAATTTACGTTTTCCACACTTCTTTGATGGTAAGGTTTTAGCATATTTACATGATATACTTGGGACTTCTTCCCTTCTGGATTGTATGTAACGTAGTTAGTTTCTGATAATCTCTTTAGTACTCTTCCAGGTCCTATCCAACTAACTGACAGTTTATTTGGTTTGGATGGGGCCACAATTAAAACTTGATCACCTTCTTTAAACTCTCGTTTTCTGGCTTTGATATCATACCAATATTTTTGTGTTTGTTTCTCCTTTTCCATATTTTCTGCAGCAAGTTCTTGGCATTTCTTCATTCTGTTCATTAAGTCAAATACATAGGATATCACACTATCTTCTTCTATCTCTTGCTCAGTCAAATTTTCATAGAGTAATATCATTGGAGTTCTTAAGTTCTGTCCATGGACTAATTCTGCTGGACTAAATCCAGTACTAGTATGAGTTACTGTTCTTAATGCAAAAAGGGCAGGTGGAAGTACCTTCTCCCAATCAGATCCCGATTCTAAACAAAGTACTCTGAGTATCCGTTTCAAAGTCCTGTGCATTCTTTCAACTGGGTTACTTTGTGGATGATAAACTGAGCTTCGCACAACTCTGACGCCAAATTTCTCTAAGAATTCCGTTGTAAGTGCACTCATGAATGACTTTCCTTGATCAGTTTGTAGTATACGAGGAAATCCAAGTCTACTGAAAATTTGTAACAAAGCATCAATAACCGTCGTAGAATACAAATTAGGTGTAGGAACTGCATCAGGATATTTCGAAGCTAAGCAAATTACAGTTATTATGTATTTGTTCCCTAATGTACTGATAGGTAAAGGTCCACAAGCATCAACATTTAATTTTGTAAATATTTCTGAAATAACTGGAACAATCTGTAAAGGTGCCTTCTTTTTGTCCCGAGGCTTCCCAACCCGTTGACAGTAATCGCAAGTTCGAACATATTCTTCGATATCTTTGAAGCAATTTGGCCAATAAAAGGTCTTAAACAATGCATCTTTAGTTTTAGCCACACCCAAATGAGATGCAACAGTTTCATGACAAAATTTTTTTAACTGTTCACGAAATCTTTCAGGAACAACTAATAATTTCCTTTCAGTACCATTTTTATCTTTTCTTCTATAAAAAAGCATATCTTTCTCCAAAATAAATTTCCTATCCTTAGTATTTTTCGTTTTGGCATCGTCTATAAGAGGTTTGAGCTCTTTGCTTTTCCTTTGCTCTTCAGAAAATTCCTTCGGAGAAATTTTGATAAGTTCTTGCAATGAGATAGTTTCGCAAACTGGTAAAATTGAGCCTTCTTCGTTTTCTATCTTCTTGTCTTCAGAGTTATCATTTGTTTTCTCATCCATTTTCTTCTCTTCACTCGCTATGTTATTGCTGTGATCTTTCTCTAAAGTTACATCAGAAAATTCGTGCATTTCAGGTTCCTCCAGAGGAACCCCTGCCTCCAGAATTTTCTTCTGAGCTCTGGTTTGCACAGCATTTATCATGTGCTCTCTCAATGCCTTTTCTTTTTTACAATCTTCGAATAATTCGGCTGTTTTATTTCCCAGCAAATATCTTCCTAAATCTACAGAGTCTCTAGAGACAGCAGCTTTAGTTATCACATGACCCATTTCACAGTCCAATTCAACTTCTGCGAGAGGTAAGCAAAATAAACCGTCGTGTAAGGGCACCCGAACCCACACTTTCTCGTTCAAATACATATGTGGCTTCACATATTTTTTTGCAATTAAATCTATTGTCGCACCTGTATCTCTCAAAATTTCCATTTGTACACCATTTACTTTCCCCACACTAAGGTAAGGCGTTATTGAAGAATCTTGTTCATTTTCTACATCAACATGTGAAATCACTTCTGTGGATTTCTTAATTTTATCACATTGAGGACGAAGATGATTGCTCGATCCGCACTCGTAACAACGTAACGTTTTCCTCTTCTCGAATTCTCTCTCTCTATGATTTCTTGAAAACGATTCTGATTTAATATGCATTTTTGGCTTATCATCTTTACCTTCTTTTTTGAAGTCAAAGTTATTTGAATTTTTAAACTGGGGTCGAAAATTAGACAAATTCTTTTTAGGAAGTTCTTTCTTTTTTAAACTTTCTTTGATACTTTCATAGTCATCTAATTTTTTTGCCAAATCTAAAGGGGTCATAAAATTTAACCAATTATCTAGAAAATGTTCCTTTGTTTCCGCAGGCACTCGAAACTTTAATTGTTCTGTAATAATTAGATCTTTAAGTTGATCAAAATTGTCAACACCTAATTCCTTAATCCAAGCGGTAAAATAACTAGTGAGTTCTTGCGCGTAGTTCCTCCAAGATTTGTCGGGTGTTTTATGATGACGATAAAAACATTGTTCCAGTTTCTCACTATTCAACTTGTATCTTTCTAATATAAGACTTTTAACGAAATCATAGTTAATCGCATCTTCGGGTGATTCCCTGGCTAACATGTTTGTGACTTCTGTGGGTAAAACAGCTAACAAATATGCAACCCAATCAGTTTTCGACACTTTAGCCATCTCTGCTCTTCGCTCAAAATTAATCAAAAACAGACCCATCTCATCAGATTTTTCGTCGAATTTCGGAACAATTTGTGCTAACTGTATCTTTGGTCCAAGATCCACCTTTCTCTCTGACAAATTGTTCTGTTCTAGAGTTCTTTGCTCTAATTTCTTTAATTCTAGTTCATGTTCACGAGCTTCTTTAGCCAAACGTTCTTGCCTTTCTTCTTCACGTATTTTTTCTTCTCTTTCTTCTTGACATCTTTTCTCTTCTCTTTCTTCTTGACGTCTTTTTTCTTCTTTTTCTTCCTGTCGTATTTCTTCTTCCCTCGCTTCTCTCTTTTTCCTATCCTCAATTACTGTATTTAATATTCCTTTAACAAAATCTTCATCATAATCGTCTATTCCTAGAATAGCTTTCTTTAGATCCGCGATTTTTAAATTCCCTACATCCTTAATGCCAAGCTCACTAGCTACCAATTGTAGGTCTTCCCTTTTTGCCCTCTTTGTTAAATAAGACATCTTCGTTGTAGCGAAATCGAAACAAAATCAGAATGCTGATTTAAAAAATTTATATAATTCCCAATTTATCTTTACTTAACTTACTAACAACAATATTTCAAGCAAGTTACAAATTTAATTAATAATTCAATTCTAAAACATACTTCTATTAAATCCCCTACTTAGATCTATTATTTCAATCAAATTTAAATCCCAATCACATATGAAAAATTGACCCATATACAATAACACAATATACCAATTTACTAAAATTCTTAGCAAATTAAACACAATGCAAAATTTTTTAAAACAGATTAAATAAGCATATGTAATACCATAAAAATACAATTAAAATAGATATATTTTTTCGAAATTCACAACTGTATTTCAGGTGTAACAGACAATTTTATTTCTAATCAATATATTACGCAATGAAAATTAAATCATACAGCATTACGTAAACACCAGAATTTTTCTTAATTCTCAAACTTTTTATGCAATCGTAACAAAATTATTTGCAAACATGTATTTTATATAATTCTCACAACAATTTTATTCTTTACATGAAAAGAATAAATTTTAAAATACAACTCAATTTTCTTTTTCAAACGATAATAAATCTTTTATGTAAATATTTTAAAAAGTTTTTATTGTTTTATAAAAACCTAACAAAGAAATCAGAATTAATCTTTTTCTCGATCAAACTTTTATTTTGTCATACTTTTTCATTCAAAAAATAACAAAACAAAAATATCACTGCATTTATTTCCGAATTAGGAAACAAAAACAAAAAATAATTTATTCTACTTTTAGAATAAACTAACACAGAAAGAACCTTTCTTCTGTAAATTGGCATTCATCCAATAATCGAAATAGTGTAATGACAATCTTTATTTTTCGAAGTTATTCCGTTCTTGGAATAAAACACACATAAATTTATACCATTTTCACAAATAAAATCACTTAGATTCAAAAGAATTTTACCATCATAATTCTTACTAAAAATTAAATATAACTGTATTACTTTCTTTTTTCTTTATTTAAGAAATACTTTTTCTTCACTTAAGAACAATTATCAACATTCTAATATATCATAGCATACGAATTCGAAATTAACGCTTTGTAGCAAGAAATAATAACAAAAGTAATTTTATACTCTTTTTTACTATTTGATGGGAATAAGTCACTAATTCTATTATTCTTCAAACCTGAATGTTTTACTCCAATTAATTCGCACTTTTACTAAAGATTGTTATTAGTTTACGAAAGTAAAACAAAATTTTATTATTCCTGATTAAAAAAAATTTTAATCGATAATAAATTTTCAAGGCACTAAGAATAAAAGAATTTGGAACTAGTTTTAGCTTACTTGTTTTGTTCCACCAGGATTCATATCCCATAAGCTGCCAACCAAATCTTCAACGTATGTAAGAATACAAGGTAGAATTGATGAAGAACTGCAGACGTCGAGACGAGTGAGAACTCATTTTTGTCTTTTTAAAATTTATTTCTCACATAAACACACACGTGGACGAGCACGGCACAAATTAACAAAAAAAAAAAATAGAATAGTATTTTTTTATATCACATTCCAGAATAAACCAAAAACAACGCCGCACCATCTCACTACACAATAACTCCAAACTCCCGCTCTCAACTGAAAAAATTGTTCTGTTTTGGAAATGTTCTTTCCTTTCTTTTTGGACGAGTAGCGCCATCTATCGCAGGCTTAGGAATTTAGTTCTCAGAATTAAGTTCTTTACAGGGGGAGTATGTTATCGGTAACATTAATAATTTAATAAAATAATTTAGCAGAATCATTTAACATACTTATTTAATATAATAAATCAATCAAAACTAATGTAAAGTAATTTCCTAAATCATTAAAAAAGATTTATTGCAATAATAATCGTTTTCTGTATCATCAAGTAAGATTTATTTATATAGTAATCATTTTCTAAAACATTAAGTGTAATATATTGCTTTTTATATTTATAATTTAATTCTGAAATGCCGACAGATTGACGCCACTGTATTCACTTTGTTTTAATTCTGTGACGTCATGATATCTGTGTGTAAAATGCTATAAAATGATGTAGTCAGTTGTCGATTAAAATGTTGAATAGATAACAAGTGTTTTTCTTTTACGTCTCTTGGATTTATTTTAGTGTGTTTAAATGGTCTTATGCTATGATACTACTAATAGTAGTTTTTTTAGATTGTTATGGATTAACAATATAGTTTGATACATTTAGAAAGAAATAATATCAAATGCATAATGGTGTTACACCCATTGGAACGTAATAAAATTGATATGCATTTATAAAGTACATATTATAATATACATTTTGCATAATCTGTGGTGCAAAGGACGTTTGTTATTGATTTACAAGGCCACACAAAAGTATATCTCCCTATTCCATTGCATAATGAAATAGGGAGAACATTGTTTGGTGCGCATTTTAATTGTAATTATTTACAATTTTATGACATATATTTATATATGAGAGTGATATTTTTAAAACTTTGTTATCGTACGAACGCACCTCATTTGCTACGCTTCACGCACAATTTCCAACTTGTTGTAAATTGAAAATTCTAATAGATTTTTAACCAATGATTTTGATACACACACCATAGAGTTTAATGAAAGACGTATATGAAACATATAAGATAAAACATTTAAAAAATAAAAGTAAAAAAGCTAAAAATCCCTGGCAGCACGGCCAACAGGCACCACAGATAGATTTTGAAATTAAGTATTTACTTTTACCATCAAAAACTAAATCAACATTATAGATAAACCCAGTTTAACAATTTTATCTGTCCGTTTTTGACGAATTTTTAACTCAACTTTTATGTGAGATGATTTTATGAGAATCATGTTTACCTTCTAATGCATAGTGTTACCAGTGGTAATAAATTAAATTCTCTCAACTAATAGTTTATTTACCTTTGTCTGTTAGTAACTTTATGCTTTCCGTATTCATTTTGACCCAATATTTAGTTTTAGTTCATAAAAAATATCATAGGTGATAATATCTGTTTATGAATTACAAATAAAAAAGGAGCTTTTGAAGTTTCCTACTTTCTTAACCATAGATATATTTTTAACGAAAAAAAAATTAAAATGCAAAATTTTATTTAAAAAAACTTTTTCTAGAGAATATATTTAATTTTTAAAAAAAATAATTTTAAGCAATATTTTTGTAACTAATATTGCATACATGCGATTAATGTGTAGTGTTGAAATAATGTTGTAATGTGTAGTGTTGTAATCATTTAAAACAATTCTAAATGCTGAAAAATATAAGCGTGATATTTTTTCAGTGTTATTCCTTTAATGTATGCCCAATAAGGAATCAAGTACATTTTAAAACGAAAAATAAAAAACCGACCATTAAAATGTTAAAATGATAATTTATAGACAATCCACATTTATTTTAAATTAGTTTTTGCTGTAGAAATTGGTCCTGTCTAACGCTTATCAGTTCGAAAGTCGTAGATAAATAAAGGAAATTTTCAATAAATTTAACCAGACTAGGTAACATGTCAAGAAGTTATCAATTATTTTGCATTTTACCTCCCGTTTCTAAAATTTTAGTTAAATTTAACCTTAATTTATTTTAACTTTAATTTTTATTATTATTCTTTGTCTTCTTTGTCAGTTCTTTCAAAAACTTGTCAATATAAAAGTTGTAGATTAGATTAAATGCATTCATAATTAATTAAAATGGATTTGATATTTTGTGAATTATTGAAGTTTTGAAAAGTTTTCTTCTTGAAATCCTATTTTTAGCACATTGATCCCCTTTTAAATGATATCAAAAATTTATAATATATAAATTTTATGCACTTTTCGTAGAAGTAATAATAACTGTAATGACTAGATATAATAATAACTGTAATGATTTAATATTCATTGCAATTAAGAAGTTACGTTTTTTTTCTATTTTTACAAAACTCCTCCCTCTTTCCGTACTCTTCGCACGATTTTCATTATTAATGAACTTGGTATATCATCTTGTATATCATTGATTCATCTTATGTATCACTTTGGAAGAGATTTGTACAGAATTATGAAAATTATCAAGTTCATAAAAAGTCATAAATACAGGATGAGATTAAATTGCTATTACAAAATAAGAGGGGAGATCCAGACAAGCGATAATTACAATAGAACATGGGGTAGCATATCTACTTATTGAGTTGCAAATATATTGTGTTTTACCCTAACCTATGTTGGCTTGTCGTTAATAATTTCGCGAAAAATGAAAATATTGGACTAAAAATATAACGATATGTACCTTTTTTGTATGAAATGTGACAACATCATAAAATGCTCTGGAAAAAATTCAATAAAAAAAATAAAAAATTGAATTGCGTAAAATGCGAACTGAAAAGGGGGAAAAAGATGACGTAGAAAAACAGTAGTGTGCGCAATGGATATCCGTTTTACTTAAGTAATTGTAGTCGTAGTCATTAGATTCTTGTTGTGCTTAAGTCATTTTTTAGGCCTCTTCACCTAGTTAAATCTGAAACTGTTTAGGTGCAGTAGGTGGAAAAATTATTAGTTACACGCCTAAACGTACTGTGAAGAACTTCGATCTCTTTTTGTTGATGGTGGACTATTAAGCTAATTTTGCTACACGTGGATTGAATACTTATTTATAAGTAATGACAACTTTTCACTCATAAAGCAGAAATTTATTGTGAAAAAAGTAAACACAATTGTTACAAGACTTTATCCTTCAATATTTCGTAGAATGTACCTTTACGGCAAGTACTTCATTTTGAAATGACTTGTATATGTGTTTTTACTTTTTTCTTATAATTACTAAACTTTATGCCAAAATATAATCAAGGTTTCTGTCTTTTTTTTATACTTTTTGCATAGAATACAATAGAACCATGAACATTAAATAAAAAAAATAGAAAACCGGATACAAATCATCTACTGTTTTCATTAAATCCTTGCATTGCACAGTGGGGCAAAATTCCGAAAAGCTGGCCAAAATATGAAAATGTTAATCAAATTGTACGAAAATTCGTATACAGGTGTTTTTGAAGATGCTAAGTAAAAATACAAAATTAAAATTGAAAAAAAAATGGCGGATACAATATGGCGGAATAAAAATTAAAATGTCTCGAAAGTTATTCAATTTATATACAATTTCGTAAACTTTTCAGGATGCTAATTAGGATTCAAAAGTTAAATTTTAAAAATAAATAAATAAATAAAATTACAGATTACGAGTAAAAACAATAAGATTTAAATAAAGTTTAAAATTTCGAGGTAAACTTAAAAGGGAATTTTCAAAAAAAAAAAACAAGACATATTTAAACGAAATTTAAGTACATTAATGGAAAGTAAAACATTAGGCTATTTAATTTTTATATTATTAAAATAAAAACGAAAATATATTCCAGAAATTAACCTTTAGAATCAACTGTAGTATAATAAAAAGATTCTTCAGAGGTCAAGGTGTCGAAATAGTTAGCAGAACTTGTTGGCGGTATTGGAAGATCCTGTGACTCTTAGGATCAATGATTTTAATTTCTTCTACGATAATTTACTTAAACTGGAAAGGAAAGAATCTGATAACATCAAAAGACGTAAAAATAGCTTTTTTTCTCGCTACTGCATCTTTGCGATAAATCTTCTCGATGCCTTTTGATCAGTTTGTTGCATGATTCTTGAGTATCTTATGGCATTTGACAAATTGGCAGTAATGAAGATAATGTTATTTCTTTGTCATTAATAAATAGTTTGTGTACTGAAGTAAGCATATAGAACCAGGGGTGCTGCTCAAATCTAGGAGCTATTTGTAAGGGAAATTTTTCGAAGTTTATCAAATAAATAACATGGCTACAAGAAATTACTTATGGCATAGAAGCGTTTAATCAAATCTTCGTATATGCTCGTTTAGAAACAAATAGTTGCGTTTTCAAAGAATCTTTGAATTGTATTTCCATCATTTGTGCTTCCAAATCTGGGATTTAGTTTCTCGACGAGAAGTCTTGATTGTAAACGAAATATTTTTTGCATATTTTATTTTGCAATTTCAGTGTTCTTCTTTTCATGCAGAGTACGAGCTTTTAATATTTTCTATCCAGTTGTCTGCCAGGTGTAGGGCCTCTCTAAACATCTTTGCATGTAACTTAGATATTCTGAATTCTAAATTATCTCAATCCACTTTTAATAAAAAATGTCAGATCGGTAAGATGCTGTTTTGATGCTGTCTGACATAGGTAGAAACGTTGAGTATTGCACTAATTCGTTTTTAGCGACTTTTTCTTCTGTATCAATGATTGTATTAAACGAAATAAGTTGATTCTGCTAGTATTTAATGCAATCCCATTCTTTGACAGTTGCTTCGGTATTTCTTGAAAAAGAAAAATGGATCTTGATTGGCCCGATAAAATCAGCAAATTGTAGATCTCGATATTTTCAAATTGACGATTCATGAATTATTCGCAATATTTATGTATTCTAGTAGCACGGAAGAAAAGAAAAATATATTAGACTTCCTGCCATCTTCATAGGTAAATATTTGTTTAAATGTACTCAGAATAGATGTGCCATCACATCCTCATTTGCAAATCAAATCCAAATTACTAATATAAGCGAAGGTAATATTCATAATGATTTTTACTCGCATTAATCAAATACGCTCAGTAGTTTGATCTAGCAAATATAGCCATTGACAAAATAATTCTTCTAATTATAATAGAAGAAACAAAATTACTACCTATAAAGATAAGAAAATGTTATTCTACCGGATCAGTAAGAGAGAATTATTTTCATTTTTTCATTACTAAGCTTACTTATCAAATTAATGAAATCTTATGATTATAGTACTTATTTACAATATAATAGGAAATAAACTATTATAAAATTGAATAATTCAAAATTTTGAAAAATATTTATCAGCTAAATTATGTAAGAAGTAGTCAATTTCAAAATTTTTGAGGCGGCCGAAAAAGTGGCATTTTTACTTGCGGTTACTAAAATATGCGTGAAATGCAGAAAGGCAGTTTTAGGCAGCTGGTTTTTTATGAATCACTAGACAATAGCCCAAGTTATTATTTCCATTAAATTTCCTTGCAGAACACTGTGGAACATTTAAACTTTTTGATGTTTAAAAGCAAAAAATTAAAAAAAATTCTAAAATTTTTTATTAAAATGACAATGAATTTATTAAATTTTACGTGCTTAATATAAATTTTGTAATACATGCAAATAAAGTACGTACTATCATAATGTGAACCCATTTCAAATCATTAAAATCGGATAATATTATAAAATATAGCACGCGTTTAGAGGAACTGTTGTTTTGCTGTTTTTGTTCGCTCTAAATGATACTCTTTCAAGCATCATTTTTGAAATGATGCTGCTTGTAAGGACAAAGCAAAAATCTTTTTTTAAATACAGATTCTGACTCTCCAAATATTATTCTAGCCAACTGTATCATCGAAATTCCCTAAATCGTAACTTCATTTTTCGACTTTTGGCCAGCTTTTTGGGTTTTTGCCCCACTGTGCATTGTGAGACACTAACCCAGACGACACCTATCAAATGTGACAGGTCAGTGTTGTCAGTACAAAAACATTAACCCAAGATTGAGAGCATACATTACAACTTATATTAAGAAATGTATGAAAGATTGTAATGTAATTAATAATTTGGTCACTTTACCGCAGCTCCTGCTACCTACATGTTTTCTTCCATCTCCAATTACTTAAGTTAAAAGAAATTGTTATTACACACTCTACTATTTTCCTACGTCATCTTGTTTCCTTCTTTTTTCATTTGCTTTTTACGCAATCGCTTTTTTTGAGTTTTTCCAATTAAATTTTTTGACAAATTTTTAGTTGTGTTTAATTAATTTATATTACTTACTTATTTTTAGGTAGATTTCGTATGAAATACTACCTATTGCGATCGCTCCCATGTTGGAATTTCTGAAAAATTTTTGCAGATCTACACCGATCACGACCCCTAGACCCCAAAACTACCATTAGTAAAAAAGTTTATATATATATATATCTGTCTATCTATCTATCTATCTATCGGTGTATATCACTTTCTTCTGGACACGATAACTTCCATAATTATGCTCAGATCTTCTTCAAACTTTTACATAAAATCAAGGGGCATAAAATCTCGGTTAAGTTCGTTAATGGGCAAAATCGGACAAAGAGGGTTGAAGTTAGGAGGGTTTTTGTGAAAAGAGAAAAAACGCGATAACTTCTAAAATAAAATAGATATCGAATCAGTTTAACGTTTATATTACTTCTAAAGAATGGGCCAAAAGTTTATGCATGACAGATTTTTGATAAATTTAAAAATGGGCTCAAAGGGCGAAAAAAACAGGGTTTTTGGGAGAAAAAAAATCATAACTTCGTCAATTTATTAGATATCAAATCCATCTAAATTTTTTATAAATGTTCTCAAAATTATCTAAAACTTTTGTATTTACAAGTTTTTGATAGGAACAACTTTTACCGATGAAAAAAATTAAAAACGAAAAGAAAAAGGGGGGTGGAAAAGGAAAAAAATCCATAACTTACTCAATTTTTAAGCAATAAAATCTAATTAATTTTTTTACATCTTCTCAATAATATCTACGACTTTTATATTAACAAGTTTTTCATAGAACTAATTCTTATAGCAAAAATAAATTAAACAAAAATAGGAGTTGGAGAAAAAACTCAAATCCAAACTGCTTATATTCTGAATCATTTTTAAATTCACTTTTGATTTTAAAAGCATCAAAATGGCAGATCCTCCAATTTAGGAACTGTATAACATGACGTATTAGCTAGTTTTTTGATAAAATCAGAATATTTTTCAAAAAAGACTGCCAAAAACGGTATTTTGAACAGAATTTCCCAAAGTGATGGTGATTGAAAAAATTGAGGAAGTATAACAAATTGCATTTTATCTGACTCATTTTTAAATCCATTTTTGTTCTCAAACGCATCCAATTTACAGGTCCTCTTATATAGGAACTATATAATGTGATGGATTTGCCAGTTCTTTGATAAAGGCAGAATATATTTCAAAAAAGGCTGCCAAAATGGGCACTTCGCACAAAATTTCCCAAAGCTATCATGATTAAAGAATTGAGGTTGTATTCAAATAACAAATTGGTTATTTTATCACTCATTTTTAAATTCAATTTTGCTCTCAAACGCATTCAATTGACAGTTTTTTGTTATTTAGGAACTATATAATGTGAGAATTCGTCGATTTTTTGATAAAGGCTAAATATATATATATTTTTTAAAGCTGTCAAAGTAGGCATTTCGCACAAAATTTCCCAAAGCAATCATGATTTAAGAATTGAGGATGTATTAAAATAACAAATTGGTTTTTTTATAACTGATTTTTAAATTCAATTTTTTTTAAACGCATTCCATTGACAGTTATTTGTTATTTAGGAACTGTGTAATATGCCGTATTGGTTAGTTTTTTCATAAAGGTTAAATATATATATATTTCAAAGCTGTCAAAGTGAGCACTTCGGACAAAATTTCCCAAAGCGATCATTATTTAAGAATTGAGAATATATTCAAATAACAAATTGGTTATTTTTATGACTCATTTTTAAATTCGATTTTGCTCTCAAAAGCATTCAATTGACAGTTTTTTCTTATAAAGGAACTGTATAATTTGCGTATTGGTCGATGTTTTAATAATAAAGTCAGAATATATTTCAAAATATGTTGTCAAAATGGGCATTTGAGCCGAATTTCGCTTAATATGATTTTGATAAAAACCAGTTCTTACATAAAAATAAATTAAAAATTTTTCAAAAGCGGCCAAAGAAAATTGTTAAACTGGATTTATCTCTAATCATATTTTATTTTTTGTAGCTGAAATGAACACTCTTCGAAATCTACCTCCGCCTATAGGCCAAGCCGACAGGGATTTTTTTATTTGCTTGTATTGATGACTTTAAAGTTGCGATTAATTGTTAGTTCCTATATATAAACACTGTTTTTGTGAGGCCTATGTGCAACATTTAAGTTGTGTAATATTTAAACTGAGAAAAACTGTAAAAAACTCTAGGAAACATTGTGTTCATTCTGAAAGACATATTTAGTGATATACCTCTCAATATGGTGAGTAAATTTCTTTTACACCTTTATCAGCATTATGTATTTTACAACTTTTTGCATTTTACATTTTTTATGTATTTAAGTTAAAAAAATAATAATTTATGCTTCACCCTCCTTCACAAGTCAGTTTGAGTTTTGCGTAATTAGATTACGGAAGCAAATGACATAGAATCTTTCATAAGTAAATAGCTGAATTTTTAATATTATTAAATAAAAAATATTTATGCTATATAATTGTATCACTTTTTAAAAATAAAAATAAAAATTCAAAGTTACATATTTTACAAATACATTCCGAAACGATTATTGAAAATAACACTTTAATGTTACATAATAATAATTAATGAACATGTACACACATTAGTTATAGAAATTAAAATTAATTTCTGCGCGAAAAAGGGTTTAAATTTTAAATAATATTTTTCACATCCAAGTATCATATTTAAATTTTGAAATTATATAACTTTTCAGCTTTTTAAAATTTATTGTTTTCGTTAGATTCCATATAAGCATTTGATGCGTTTGGATACCATACTGAAAATTTTTATAGAAGAAAATTTAAGACAAGCAGTATTTATAACAGATATTTAAAATAAAAATAAAAATAAATTTTTTCATAATTAAATTGGTGAGTTCTTAAATCTGAAAGGTTTGCATGCTATAAAAAAATTGAATTTTAATTTCAGAGTAATATACTTTCGAAAGAGTTACTTAAAATTATATTTTAATGAAGTATTATCATAAAAGTATAAAAAATATTTAATAATTAATGCATTTTGGGTTTTTACCCACAAAATATACTTTAATTTCAAGCAAATGATTCCAAAAGAAGATGCGTTTTTTGTAGATTTCTTTCAGATGCGTGATCCATTATTTGATATTTCATTATGCAACTAGCTGATCCGCTCAGCGTTGGCTGGGTCCGTAATAAAGGAACTTGAAATTTGTTTGATTTTATCTTTAACACGAAATATGTAAAACTACACTGTCTGAAATACGTGGCCGCTGACTATGTGAAAAATTGGCTTAACCCATTAATGTCTAAATTATTTTCTTCGTTAAAATTCAAATTTTGCTTTTTCCCACCACTTTTAAATGAAGTATAACTTTTAACTTAATTTATCGAGGAATTTGCCTCGAGAAAGGAAGTATTTATTTATCCTCCTTTTTTACTGGTGTGAAAAGCGCTTACTTAAATATTTTAAAACTGTCCCAAAAATAGGACGCTAGGCGCTAATGGGTTAAACAAACAACTAATATTGAGCTGTAAAAATACTAGAAATGACAGCAAGGCGAAACGCGGGAGGGAATACACTATATTGCCATTGATTACTGGACACTTGCGATTTTAGACATTTTACTAAATATCTAGAAAAATACATGAGAAATCATCTCGAAACTCTTAATGTATAAATATAATTGTATACGTCATACGTCGCCGTGAAGATTTTTTACCGAAACTCCATAGGGGACCGTCAACAAATTAAAAAAGAATGAATATCTTTTGAATAACCCTGTCAAAACTAATGTAGCAAAAGTGCTCAAACTCTAGATTATGATTGAATGCCTTATTGTAATACACTGCGTTCATTTTTATGCAAATAGCATGCATACTCGCAGAGTAATTAAGGTTTTTATAAAAATGGTCCCAAATTTTTCCAAGTTTTTTCCTTATAATTTTCAGAGTTCTTAATATAAAATAATATTTTTTTCAGAAAATGGGACAAACAACATTGCAGACAGTACCCTGTAATCAGAATTAAAAAATAATAAAAATTTTATGAAAAATGAGTAGGTTTACTAAATAATTTTTCACTGCGCATGTGTCAAAGATATCAAAATTTCATTTGCATATTATGTTAGCTAAATGTATAGAGCAACTTTTGTAAAAGTCTCAAAATCATAGCTTGAAAATTCTGAAAGTAATCGTCTATAGAAAAAGGACAAAATCCGTTGTTTCCAAAATGAAGCAAAAAAATGAGGGATTTTATCCAAATGTAGTAGTACATCCCGTATTGTGTATTCTATATTGACACTAATCAATGTATATATGGATACAACCCCTCTTGTTTTTGCTTCATTTTGAGAATAATAGATTTTCAACTAATTTAATTGACGATTATTTTCAGAATTTTCAAGTTATGATTTTGTGACTTTCACAAAAGTTGCTCTATACATTTAACTACATAATATGCAAATGAAATTTTGATATCGTTGACGCATGCGCAGTAAAAAAATATTTAGTAAACCTACTCATTTTGTACAAAATTTTCATTATTTTTTAATTCTGATTACAAAGTACTGTGTACAATATTGTTTGTCATATTTTCTGAAAAAAAATATTATTTTATATTAAGAACTCTGAAAATTATAAAGAAAAAACTTGGAAAAATTTGGGACCATTTTTATAAAAACCTTAATTACTCTGCGAGTATGCATGCTATTTGCATAAAAATGAACAAGGCGTATTACAATAAGGCATTCAATCATAATCTAGAGTTTGAGCACTTTTGCTACATTAGTTTTGACAGGGTTATTCAAAAGATATTCATTCTTTTTTAATTTGTTGATGGTCCCCTATGGAGTTTCGGTAAAAAATATTCACGGCAATGTATGGCGTATACTATTATATTTATACACTAAGATTTTTGAGATGATTCCTCATGTATTTTTCTAGATATTTAGTAAAATGTCTAAAATCGCAAGTGTCCAATAATCAATAGCAATATAGTGTATCTATTTAACGATTGCGTGATTTTCGTGTTAAAGTGTTGATATTTATCAGTAAAGATTACTGTTAAGTAACGTATTTAATTATTTTTTCCACATAGAAATCCGAAGTGAAATATTTTGAATTTCAAACTATCTATATCATTGTTAAATCCGACTATCCCGTGAATAAAACGTATACTTGGTGATTAGATAAAAGATTAGTATATAGTATTATAATTTCAGAGCTATTGTACGAAAATAAGTGTATATTTTTAATTAAATAATGGGTAATATTCACTCTGTAGCCAAAATCCAAACCGTAACTTAATTGCATCATAACTATAACGTGTCTGTAACCTAACTGCAGCTTAACCGTAACCTAATCCAAAAATAAATACTACACAAATGTAATCTAGCCGTCACCTTATTGTAACCTATACGTAATCTAACCATAGCATAACTACAACTTAATCTTAACCTAACTGTAACTTAACCGTGGCCTAATTGTAACCTAACCGGAAATTAAATATAACCTAAAACTAACCGTTACGTAATTGAAACCTAATCGCAACCTAACTGTTACATAAACGTAACCAAATCCTAGCTTAAAACTAACTATAAACAAAATATACTAATCATGCACGTGCTACAAACTGCTTTAATTGCACTTTTAGCCGCCACGGGACGCATTATGTTTTGTGAAACATTCGACATGATTCACGACCATCCGCGGCAGGGTATATAAAGGCGTGCTACACTCTTAAAAATGTTGGTCTAGTTTGAACCAAATTTTGGTGCTCAGTAGCTGCCACCATAAGATGGTGAAATCTCATACCAGAATTTGAAGCTTCCTAATTCAACCTCGCTCCAACTATTGGAACTATGCTTCAAAAGAAGATCCAAATATTGGTTCAAAATTCCCCCCCCCCCATCTTACAGTGGCGGCTATTGAGAACCGAAATTTGGTTCAGAATAGGGCGACAAGATTTTTAACAGTGTATGCACGCTTTGCTGAATGTTTCACTTTCAGTTTCCATCACAATGATGAGCACACTTTCATAAACAAATCTAAATCTTAATATTACTACCGATTTTCAATCTATCTGTAGATATATTGCCTGAGAGGGTGAGAATACAAATGGCAAGAAAAGAACTTATAAGAAAATTTTTTCTATTTAAGAAATTTTCCCAAATTTCTATTCGGAAATAATTGTAACCACCACTCAATTAAAAGCTCAATATTTATCTATAAGAGCGTCCTATGTGGCTCGCTGCTGTTTGCTTCACTAAATGGAAGGCATGCTTGCTCAAGCCCTGTAAAATACTTTACTTCCACTTTTTTACGTGCAGCAGCGTACTCATTTCTTAACAAATCTATACCCGAAGGACACTCTACGTTATCAAATCTATTCGTAGATGTATTAGTCGAGAGGGTAGAAAAATGAAATAAGAAATTAAGAAATTTAATGATATTATTATTTTGATCTAATCCAAATCTGAACTTGGCAAAATCATTCTAATGTAGCATAAACCAATTAGAGCAAGACAAAATTGCAACCCGAACCGAAATTTAGAATTCAATATGAAAAAAACCAAAATCTGACCTGAAGCAAATCTGAACCAGACAAAAATATTCCAATGAACCATAATCCAATCCGATTTCGACAAAATAATTTCTGTATAGATGTAACCAGAACCGAACATAAAAATTCAATTCGAAAAATCCCGAAATCTGACCCAAGACAATTCTGAATCGGACAAATTTGTTCCAAATAACTATAACCGGATCCGAACAGGGCAAAATATTGTCCATGGATAGGAATCCAATCCGAATCTAAAATGTTCATTTGAAAAAATCTTAATTTATAAGCGATTGTTGACTTATAGCGATCTTCATTGGTTTATCGAGTCCGAAAATTTGGTTCAAAAGGCCAAGTTTGACAGGATCATTTTAATAATCGTCTGCTTTATATATCGCTTTATCGAACAATAGAAAGTAGAAAGTATCGAAAAATAGTAAAGTTTTGCAATGAGCTCTTAGAAATCTTGATCTGAATCCTATCGATAACTTATGTGTAGACCTAGCAAGACGAGTTTAGGAAAATCGAAGGCATTTTTCCTCCGCATCAAAACTCAGATATATGATTGAAATTGAATAACACAAAAACCTTCCCCAACAGTGACAAAAATTAATGATGTCGAGGAATGATAGAATATTTGCAATCGTTAAATTCACAAGAAGTTGCATAATACATTAAATATTTGTTTCTTCGGCTACTATGTTATATTTGTTTTGCTGTTCTTAAAGTTTTTACACGGCAAAAAGTAGTATTTATTTGTACAATTACTTTATTTTCGCAGTAAAATAATCACAATTGAATTTTGTTGACATTTTTATTAGCTTTTCAGATTCATGATATGTTATAAAAAGTTTCATTTGTTTTCAAATTTTAAAAAATATATTAATTTTTGCTGTCCTCATAGTTTTTACACGCACTGTAGACGAATGTGCAGAGCTGTTGCACAAGAATTTGTGAATCAACCATACATGTTTCAACCATACATGTTCAAAAGAGTTTCCTTTAAGTGATAAAGTATTAACGGAGATATTTTTATACCTTATGTTTCATAAAAAATGTTGTAAACAGTGGAAATAAATTGGGATCAGACAAAGCTACGCAAGGTCTCCCAAAACAGGTGAAATATTTAAATTCGGATTTAACAACCCTGTTAGCAGGAGTCTCCTTTATAGGAAACAATTCCATATGTCTAGAAAAGTGATCTGTTGCTATTAATACTGAATAACTATTTCTAAAAGGACCAACAATGGCCGTGTTCAGCTGTTACGCGCGCTGGACGCGCGCGCTCAGGAGCCACGGACATGGAGTGGGTACCTATAGTGGACGGGATGTGCGTTCAGTACTCGCTACTGTGCCACTCGCTACTGTAACTGTGCGCTCAATAACAGATGGAGAACAGATCACGGATGTAATTACTTGTGGTGCCAGTTATAAAGATAATCTGTTACACATGATTGTAAGCTCGATGGCTGAATGGTTAGAGTGCTAAGCTTGTACCCAGACAATACGGGTTCGAAACCTGCGCGGGCCAAAAGTTGGTTTATGTGGGGTTTTTTTTGTTGCTTTTTATTAATAAATAAGACATTTTTATTAAAGGTAAATTTTATATTAATAATGCAGAAGCACATGTATTTCTATTATAATAATTAAATACTTATTTAAATACGAGAAAATGAGATTTTTGCGGAGAAAGTTTTAATATTCTAATTATCCTTTTAATATTCTAAATTTAGAATATTAAAAGGATAAATAGAACGATATTAATATCGTTCCAAAGTGATTTATATATATATATATATTAAGCAAATGAAAAAAAAAGTTTTCTGCGAAAATATCCGTATACGCATAAAATAATTATTAATTTTATTCTTCTTTTTTTTTTTTTTTTTTTTTTTTTTTTTTTTTTTTTTTGAAAATTTTAGAAGTAAGTTTTTATTGAGATTAGGATGCAAATATAATGCATGCGTGGATATTTTACGGTGTTAAAGTCAAAATGGAAAATATTATAAAAGCAAAATGTAAAAGATATACATTTTTTTAAATTAAGAATATCTGCATACATATATTTTAAAGAGGTGAAATATTTGGAGTTTGCATTCTAGTTTTGTAATGAATAAAGTATGATTAGAATGTTTATAATTTTTCTATTGAAAGTATAAATAAGTGTTTTGCTTATACTAACATAATTTCGGATGTCGTTTGTTTTCATATTTTATGGCATATTTTGGCCTGTTATCCACACGGTATTAAAATATACAATCATTAAATAAGAAATATATACATACTAAAACTTCTTCTGAAAAATTTTCTAACAATGCAAATTCCATTGAAATCAGTCCAGTATTGTAGTAGATTACAAATCAATCTTGTAATATGTTGATACAGGGTCATCGCTAAGACTTTTTATTGGTGGGGGAGAAAACCTTAATATTGTCAAGTCAAATTTTTATATTCGCCAACTCGTTTTATAATTTTGCCAAGTTAACGCACTTTGAAAATGTAATACAGTTCTTATTTGTAAAAAAATTAATAATATTCCCAATTAGAGTTGTAACTTTTGCAAATTCTATCAAAAATAAAAAATGTATTGCATTTTTTATTAAAATTTAAATTAAATTTGACATAAAAGTTTTAAATTTGCAAAGTGTAACAACATTTGAGAGTGTTTTGGGAGGGTAGGCTCCCCCCTGTCCCCCCCTTAGCTAGTCCCCCGTGTGGATATCTCAACTTTGGTTTATTAACAGCATTCTATTAATTACAACAATAGAATCAACAGTATTCTATTATTTAATACGAAAAGTATAAAGCAACTGATAAATGATTTTTAAATAAATAAAAAGAAAATTATTAAAAAATTTAAATTGTATCAGTCGACCTACCAACTTTGTTTACAAACAAAGTGCAACCAATAACAGATAAACACAAAATGTACAATCACGTGATCAAATCTCCCAGCAGTTTTACGCGCGTAACGCGCGTCAGCTTTGAGCAGGGTTGGATGTCTTATTTTAAATGCTGATCGGGCTTAATTACATGAAATAGGTCGCGTGATACTTTTCCGGAATACTTTTAATTTTATTTGAGTGGTCACAGGTATGTATTTCTGTTACGAAAATCATGTTTTGAAAAGATAAAGAGATATGGTATTTGTATTTACCAATTCTGAACCATAAAAATAATACAATAATTGAATAACTTTAAAATTCTCTTCTTCGATAGCACCTACTCCAAGCAGAATCTTCTGAACGCGCGCGCACAAAAAAAGCGTGTTTTGAACACAGCCAATGCCGATGGATACAGTATGATCTGCTTGTTTTGGAGTGTACGTTGCTTGCGAAGGTGCAAGCTATGTTTTGTGATGTTTATGTGGCAAACATTAAATACATGACACAACATAATTTAATGTATTTGTGTAAAAACCTTTCCAAATATACCTTTTACTTACAAATTTTTAGGTTTTCTTTAAACCGAAATGTGAAAGATGTGTCATTGCTAAAACATTAACTTTTAATGAGTGTGGTACCACAATAAGATAAGAAAATGTTGAGTTATGTGGAATGTTTCTTTTAAACATCAACCCTTAGTTTCATTATGAATAAAATACATATCATATTTATCTGAACTACCATTGTTTAATATTTCTTGATATAACAGATAATTCTGTATCTTTCAACTGTTCATTGACAAATGTTTGATTTGATATCTCAAGCAAAGGATCTTTATGATTTTCTGAATTAACAACAATCAAATACAACTGAATACGACTCAGATATACTCTTTTCATGCACATCGTTTTCAATAATAGGAAGAATGTGGGTAGAATCATATATTAATTCAGGATGTGTATCTAATGTTTGTTGATTATTTTTGAAATTGTTTCAAGAAAGATAGTCTGCCAGTACATTTAACGAACCTGGAATGCCTTGAAAGTTGAATGAATATTCGGATAACCCTGTGAGCTATATAGTTATCATATCTGCAGGGTTACTAACTTTCTTATAGTGCTTTAAAGGGGCACTGTCATACAAAATAATAAAATTTCTGTTGTAAAAGCAATATTTAAAAGCAGCAACTTCTTTATAAATAGCCATTAACTCTAGCTTAATGGCAGGGTATTTTTTTCTCAGAAGGGGATAATGCTTTAGAAAAGTATGCAACTGGCAGTAAGTTATTATCAAATTTTTGAAGTAAGACAGCTGAGATAGCAATTTTTGACGCATCAGTATTTATGAAAAATGATTTGTTCCAATCTCGTAAATGAACAAATTGTCCAGAAAAGAACACTGCTGAATATTATTAAAAATTTTGTCATGTTTAGGAGTCCAGCGTGTTTTTTCTTTGGCTTTGTAAGCTGAATTAATGGATGTATGATTTCAGAGAAGTTAGGTATTAAACTTCTATAAAAAGTCGCTAAACCAATAAAACCTTTTAGTTGACATTTAATTGTTGGCACAGGAAAAGATGTTATTCGCAAAATATTACTTTTAAAAGAACTTATTGCATGATTTTCAATGTGAAAGCCTGTATAGTTAGTAGAAGTCTGGTGAAAAATACATTTGTTGGCGGAAAGTGTCAAGTTATACATTGATAAAACCTGCAAAATTTTTTTAAGTTTTTGTAGTGTTTCCTGACATGTGTTTGAACCAAATAAAAAATCATCTTAATATGTAAATATGCCTTCCAAATTTATTTCATCTAAAATCATATCCATTAATGCTTGAATCACTTAAGCAGAATTTTTGAACCCCAAAACTAAACATTTATACTTATAAGAGCCATACTGAGATGTAAACGTCAATTTATCTTGCAACTCTTGTAGCAAGTCAATTTGATGATAAGCCTGTTTTAAATCTAAACTAGTGAAATATTTATAAGAGGACAAACTAGCAATGATATTGTGAATCTTGGGAAGAGGGTTAGAAAATCCCTGTGTAACTGAATTAATCAGTCTCATGTCTAACGCTGAACGATATTTTTGCTTACCTCAATCGTCAGTCTTTTTCTTTATAATTAAGATAGGAGAAGCCCACTCAGAGCAATGCATCTCTATTAGTCCTACTTCAACAAGATTATCCATTTGATCTTTAGTATGTGCCTGAAGTGCTTGTGGAATGCTAAACGGTAAAGTTTTAACTGGGAAATCATTAATAAATTTGATGTTAGGTACAATGCGATCAGTTTGATCATGTGTCTTTAGAGTTTTGGAAAAAGCAGAGTAATATTTTAAGAGAAGATCAGAGATTTCTTTCTTTTCATTTACCTCTAAATGTTCCAATTTAAAATCATCTATAGAAAGACCTTTTTTTCTCTGGGCAAGTACTTGATAAGATGTAGCAATAAATTTACAATACCTTTCATTTTTTTAAATATCTGAATTATTTTTATTCTTTATTTGGATCAACAATTTCATCGAGAGTACTCAGATAACCTACTTCCATATCATACAGCACGATAGTGCTGCATAGTAGAGCTCAGATGCATCTCTAATGTTAAACTCAAAAGTTTTCCCCTTAATATCTTTGGACCCTATCATCGGATTACGACGAAATTGAAAAGGCGAAGTGTCTTACTATAGATCTCAAAGTTTATAAAATTTCATCCAGATCCACTGATTAGTTATGGCAGGGGTCGGAGCATATAGGACAAATTTTATTATTCTTACCAGTATATTTTATCTATAATCATCAATAGGCATTTTTATAAGATATGCAATAGTCATATATCATGACGGTTATCGATAAAAAAGAGTGGTAAGAACGATAAAATTTGTCCTATATGCTCCGACCCCTGTTATGGATATCCAGAAACACTGTTTTGTCACTTTTTCTACGTGAAACAAGATAAAAAGACAAACAACTCAACTATAACTCGAACCAAGAAACATTCAGCGACGTGTAATAGCTTGATTGAAAGCTTTTAATTTAGGTATGTGCCTTTTGAAAATCCTGTCAAAAAAATCCAATATTAAAGAAATGGCATCCATTTTAAATTTTTATAGCGGTACTCCTTCCATATTTTAACACTAGGACTTCCCTCAGAGGGATTAGTATGATCGATATTGCTGAGAATGCACATTTAATAACTTGCGATAAGCAAAGAAAATGAGATGTTACCTTTAATTGGTCATTCATTGTGATAAAATATGATGAAAATAAGCATATTGAATCATAGAATTACAAAATCTTATGTATAAAGTAGCATATACTATTTTTATAAAAGGGAAAGCAAACCATGCATGGATATTAAATTGGAAATATGCAAAATGTTAAGAGTAATACAGAAAATAGAACACCAAATTTTCCTATATTGGAAATATAACTCTTTGAAATGATGCCCTGAGCATACACAGAAGCTCCGCACCGATTTGAGAAACTATAAATAACATAAACTATTATGTTTGAAGAGAATGGAGTGTATTTTATATGGTGTGAGATCCGTTCGAATAGTTTATAATGTTGAATATCTGTTTTCTACGGATGCAATGAGGTTGTCGATAAGAGTTAAGGAATCCTTTTTTAAGAATTTGTCCTTAACGAGCATTTACATCTTATAAGTTACTGTGATGCCAAAGTTATAGTTTCTAACCCTAACAGTATCCTACAAATTGCAATATTCTCAATAAATTGGGTTAAAAATTTTTTCTAGGAGAAAAATGTTTAATTTGTGAAATTAAACTGTCGGATGTTTTAGAAATCGTTCATAACGAGAATATTATATCTTAAAAGTTGCCACAAAAAAAAAAAGATTTTAAATTTTTAGTCATATCAACATCAAAGAATTCTCCATTTTAGAACTTTTTGTGCTCGTGCATTGATGGTAATTATTGTTCCTACGCAGAATAGTATATTTTGCAGCAAAGATGGTTACGAACATTTTTTGCCCACATTAATTTTAAATCGGCTAGATACTCCCAATGATAACGAAAAACACACAAACGTCATTGCTTTATAGCATAGAAATACAGAATCAAAAGCTATTTCTCTCCTATTATATACACATAAAATATCTAAATAGTGCTAGCAGATGCATTTTTAAATATACATAGATCTATATAATGCTTCATTTTTCTTTTCTTAGTATTTCTTAGTATTCATTTTTCATTAATTTGTATTATTCAGTAAAAAACTCACTTTCTTAAGCCCGAATTACGTCAAACTTTTTATAAAAGCGCCAAAGTCTACATAACAGCGATGTATTGTGAAGAGTATTAAATACAAGGTAGTAAGATACTTAGCCAAGCTCAGGTAATAAATCGCCAAATATTGTTCTTTTCGCCCTCTATCGAAATGCATTTTTTCTGTACATTTGAAAAACATGATTTTGAGTCATTTTATTTAAAATTCAAATAAATAAATCAGAGGAAGCAATAATAACATAAGTCAAAACATTTTATTTCAGCATCAAGGAATCGTATCGTAGTTACACATGTGGAAAAAAGTTGCTTTTGGCCAAAAAACGTAGTCTTCACTAAATTTGAATCCGATTAAAAAAAGTACCGTGATTAATTAAAATGTTATAGACAGAGCTGCCAAGTCTCCGGCATTTTGGATACCGGTATTTTAATACAGAACATGTTTTATTAAATTGGAACATTCTGCGGATTTAAAAAATAACATTTCCTATAAGAAAATTCTGCTATGCAATAAGCGGGGGCTTGGCATCTCTGTATAGTAATATTTCGTAATCTACTTTTTAACCTTAAAAAAGGGAAAGACCATTTTTCGGGTACAAAAAGTATTGCTAATTGTTCCATTTTGCACATAAGGTACCGATTTTAATATTGATACATCTATGGTGATAAATTTCCAATAATTTTTCAAATACCATTTACTGCATGAAAAATATAAATCTTTTATTCATTTAGTTTAATGTAAATGGTTTTTAACTAATTTTATAATACTTTTGAAACATCACTTTTCATTGGCCATTTTTTTAAAGCATTTAGAAAATGGTTGTTGTTTTCAGTCAAATATAGACTTTGTTCTGTCCGCATTTTATTTTATTATTATTATTATTTATAAATGGTGGAGAAATATTAATACTTAATCCACAACGTACATAATATATGACTATGTTATTACATAAGTCACCTTTTTATCATCATAAAAATTATGTTTTCACTGATTTTTATTAACTCAATAGGAAAAATTTTATGCTTTGAGCAATAGATGTCCGCATTTCATTTATTTATTTATTATAACAAAATTCTTTGCATTTAGAAGAATTTTTATTTAAATAGGAAATCCAAATGCCGCTGTTAATAAAGAAAAAAGTTACAAAACGAGTAGACGCATACTATCAAATATGGAAAATCGACGAATTCAAAAAGACGTCGTATGAAATATCATCTTTTAAAGCAAAAAAAATGAGATCTGATTATCGAGCTTACTGATTACGAAATGTGCATTACATTAAAAGAAACTGCAAACAATGATTTTTTTTCTTTCGTGCAGTTTTGTCTTCGAAAGGAGCGCTATGTTGCAAAAAGATATAAGCGGCTATGAAAACACACTTGGTAAATGTTTATGCTCAATTTTACAAATAAATATGGCCCATATATGTCCTATACACACCAAGGTACCTAATTGGTGCCAAAATGGCGTCCAGTTGCCTAACATGCTTATCATATAAATGTTATAATAAACTGTTTGTTCTAAAAATATTATCATTTATTGATTGTTATTTTTTTAATAACAGAAAATATTTCATTTATTCCTTTTTTTTTCATTTTGAAATAAATAACGTGTTATTATAGCATGCATATGTATCTGGTAATCAAAACGATGTTTTCGCCTAATTGGCATAAAAAATCTCGCCAAACCAGGTGCTTATATCTCTAGTATATTATCTCAAGTATTTTATTTATGTATACTACAATTGTTTTTACATACCACTTACTTCTTCTTGTATATAAAAATATGTAAGTGGCTCCTTTATGCAGTATAAATTGTATAAATCTTTAAAAAATAACCCCCGTTGTACCTTTTTGGATCGAATTAAAAAGGGGAATAGAAAATGTTTCGTTTATTCCTTTTTACTTACCCATCATACGTAGTATAGGGTAAGTCTTGCAATCGTTTTGAAAATCGAAAATTTTTTTTTGACGGATTTACACGTTTTAGATAGTGGAGATTCCGAAAAACATAAATTTTGCCGTCCGTCCGTCTGTCTGTCTGTCTATCTGTCTGTCTGTCTGTCTGTCTATCTGTCTGTCTGTCTGTCTGTCAGTCTGTCTGTCTGTAAACGCTCTATCTCCCGAACAAATTGAGATAGAGACTTGAAATTTTGTATGTAGTTAGTATGTAAGAATGGAACGAAGCCTATTTAATATCAGCAACCTCGATTATCCGGAACTATTTTTTTCGGGCTCTCAAAAAATTCGTTCTGATGAAAGGTATATAAAAATTTTCGAATTTTTTGTTCTAAGGAATGGAAGAAAAAGGCAATAAAATAACACACATTTTGCATATAGAACGAAGTCGATCGGATTATTAGTTGCCGAGATATTTGTAATTTTGTTTTCCACATTCTTCGATTTTTCATGACCCTGTATTTCATTCGAATTTCAATTCAGCAGTATATTTTTAATGAAAATGAGACGCTTAATCCGACGCAGTTAATTGTTAGTTAATAGAATTATTATTTTTGGAGTTATAAGGATGTTTCTTTTACGCAGTTCGGTACTACTTGAGTAGTTCGGCGTTTTATATAATTTGTCGAAATTGGTACATCAGCAATTCTTTAATATAGCATTACTATGTATATTAAAAATATTTAAATTTTGTTTATGAATTGCAATGCATTGTATAAATAGTTTTCACATGTTTTATTTTCATATACATATCCATGATGGGTAAGTATTACGGTGGCCCCCAACGACTAGTTTTCATTTTGAAATAAATAAATAACGTGTTATTATAGCATGCTATATATGTATCTGGTGATCAAAACGATGTTTTCGCCTAATTGCCATAAAAAATCTCGCCAAACCCGGTGCTTATATCTCTAGTATATTATCTTAAGTATTTTATTTATGTATACTATAACTGTTTTTACATACCACTTACTCTTCTTGTATATAAAAATATGTAAGTGGCTCCTTTATGCAGTATAAATTGTAAAAATCTTTAAAAAATAACCCCTGTTGCCCTCTTTTTGTATCGAATTAAAAAAAAATCAATGTCTAATTCCAGTATTGCTCCCAGGTATGCATACATATTCCAAATTTCAAAGTTGTATGCCAGAAAATGGATGAAAAATGGGAAAAGATGTCATATATGCACCAGGGTACATAATTGGCGTCAAAATGGCATTATTTTACCTGAGATGGTAGTCCGGCTTTATTTATTTATTAATTGTTTATTTACTCATAAAGTGTTTATTTACTATCATTTCCTTTTTTTAATTATATAAAATATTTGTTTTTATAGTTAATTTTTTATTATTATTTTATTTACTGTAAAATCTTTTTGAAAATAGAAAATAATTTAAAAATGTGTATGTAAGCGTTATTTGAAAACGGAGCTGTAGCCTCCATGAACTTGTAAGATTCCGTTCATTTGTTGGCAACAGAAAAGGCAGACGATATTGTTGTTATTAAAAGGAATAAAAATGTTGTTTGTTGTTGGTATGCTGAAGGCGTTCTATTTATTATTATTTTACAAGTAATTTAATATAGTAAAATTATTTTAATTAGTTTTTTATATTAAGTAAATATAATGATTTTAATCAATTAATTATTTGATACGTGTAAATAGAAATAAGCGCAATACCGGACTCTCTTACAAAATCTGGTGACCCTGCTTTGGACATTAACGCCTTGAAAAATGACTCAAGAATCAACGAAAACGTCTACAAATTTGATTCTTGAAGCAAACAAGGTTCCTTAAGCAAACAAGGTAAGCGTCAAATTTCCTCCATTCTGGGAAGATAATCCTGAAATATGGTTTTTCCAAATAGATGCTCAGTTTTCACTTGTAAATATTATAAATGAAGAAACAAAATTCAATCATTTAGTGGCTCAGTTAGACCCTAAATACATTGAAAATATATGGGATATTATCCAAAGTAATCGGGATGAAAAATATACCACTGCTAAAGAAAGATTTTTAAATACATTTAAAGAGGGCGAGGAAAGATCACTAAAGAAATTGCTTACGGGAATTTCATTGGGTGATATGAAGCCAAGCCTACTACTGCTTAAAAGGAAATCGCTCAGTGGAAATAACATACCAGAAAAGGTTTTAAAAACTAAAACTTTATTTCTTGATAAATTACCAGAGTCAATAAAAAATATTCTAATTGTAAGCAGAGAAAATTTAGATAATTTATCATTAATGGCAGATAAAATTTTTGAAATGAGCTCTTCAACAGAAATTTATTCTGCGAGTTCAGATTCTTATGTTATGAGTAAAATACTTGAGAAAATTTCTATGTTGGAAAACCAGATTTCGGCATTAAAAATTGAGAGGCAATCCATAAGTAAAATTCGGAAATCTCGTACTAAACGAAATAAAAGTAGAAGTCAAACGAGAAAACGATTTAATCCAAATGGGAAATATTGTTACTACCATTTTAAATTTGGTGATCGGTGTTATCCTAATAAATGTAAAAGTCCGTGCAGCTGGAAAAAATCGGAAAACTCCGACCAGCGGTAGTTTTAGCGGCAAATTCTGCTGCTGAAGAATTTAAAGATTGCCGTAATTACCGTTTATTTGTTAAAGACAAAACAACCGGTTTACGCTTTCTTGTTGATAGTGGAGCTGATTTATCAATTATTCCTGCTTCTTCCAAACATAAAATATGTAACTTTTTCAAATTGTATGCAGCAAATGGTTCAATAATTCCTACATTTGGTTTCAAAATTTTAACACTAGATTTGGGCTTACGTAGACAATATCAATTTCCTTTTGTAATAGCGAAAGTAGAAAAAGCATTTTTAGGTGCATATCTCCTTAATAAATTTAAATTGCTTATTGATATATATAATAAAAAATTAATAGATGGTGTTACTAACCTTTTTGTTAAAAGCGATGTTATGTGTGTATCAAGTGCTGATAGCATAAGTACAACTGACAAAAATTCTCAATATGCACATTTGTTATTACAATATCCTAATTTTACGAAGCCAAATCTTTTAATATGTAATTCCAAACACAATGTAAAGCATTATATTGATACTAAAGGTACTCCTGTCTATTCAAAACCCCGCCCATTAGACTCAAAAAAATTAAATTTAGCAAAACAAGAATTCAAGTTTATGTTGGATAATGATATAATTAGACCATCCAAATCACCATGGGCTAGTCCACTTCATTTAGTTAACAAAAAAGATGTAAGTTGAAGACCGTGCGGGGATTACAGACGCCTTAATGCTCGAACCATTCCTGACCGTTACCCTATTCCCAGAATAGAAGATTTTCAGCATATATTAAAAGGAAAGAAAATGTTTTCAAAAATTGAATTATTTAAGGCCTATTTTCAAATACCAATTGCAGAAGAAGATAAGCAAAAAAACAGAGATAATAACGCCGTTTGGATTATTTGAATATAATGTGATGAATTTTGGATTACGGAATGCTCCATCTACGTTTCAGCGTTTCAGTAGTGAAGTATTTTTCAGATTGGACTTCGTTTTCCCATATTTAGATGATATTTTAATAGCTTCTACAACGGAAGATGAGCACACAGAACGTCTAAAATTAGTTTTTTCAAGATTGGATCGATATGGTCTTCGTTTAAATATTGCAAAATCAGTTTTTGGAGTAAACCAGTTACAATTTTTAGGATACATGATTACTCCTGAAGGTTCAAAACCCCTTCCAGAAAAAGTAGAAGTAATTAAAAATTATAAGTTACCGGAAACAATCCACGAATTACGAACTTTCCTTGGTCTGGTGAATTTTTATAGAAGATACATAAAAAATGCTGCTGAAAATTAAGCACCACTTCATGAGTATTTAAAAGGGGCGAAAAAGAAAGACAAAAGAAAAATTCCGTGGACAGATGAAATAAAAGAAAAATTTTAAAAATGTAAAGAAGACCTAGCCAATGCTGCTTTATTGACCTATCCTGAACCTGATCTTCCATTATCTCTCTTTTGTGATACTTCTGTTTTTGCCATTGGTGCAGTTTTACAACAATTTGAAGCAGGCTGCTGGAAACCATTAGCCTTTTTTTCAAAAAAATTAAGTAATGCTCAGAAAAGTTGATCGAGAATTACTGGGAATATATCTTTCTGTAAAGCAATTTAAACATATGTTAGAAGGAAGACAATTTATAATTTATACAGACCATAAACCCTTAACATCCGCCTTTCAGCAAAAAAATGAAAAAGCTTCGCCTAGACAGTTGCGTCATTTACAATATATATCACAATTTTCAACAAATATTCGACATATTAGTGGAGTAGAAAATACAGTTGCAGATACATTATCCAGAATACAATCGATTTCTACAATAGATTATGACAAAATTTCTGATGGGCAGATTAATAATGAAGAACTTACAAAATTACATTTAAATCCATCTTTAAATTTCAAACAATATCCTTTGGATTCAGGTAAACTTCTTTGGTGTGATATTTCAACTTCCAAAATCCGACCATTTATTCGTGAAGCTTTTAGAGAAAAAAATTTTAAGAAAATTTAGCTCATCCTAGAATGAAAAATACAGTAAAACAAGTAGCTTCAAGGTTTATTTGGACAAACATTAGGAAAGATGTTAATCAGTGGGCAAAATCCTGCATTGATTGTCCGAAAAACAAAATTAGCAGGCATACGTATTCTCCATTTGCTACTTTTGAAGAAGCAGATGAACGATTTAGTGTCGTTCATATTGACATCATAGGTCCACTAACACCGTCTGAAGGAAAATTATACTCCCTAACCTGTATTGACCGCTTCACATGTTGGATAGAAGTAGTTCCTCTAGAAAATGTGACGGCTCCAACAGTTGCTCGAGCATTTTATGATCAATGGATTTCTCGCTTTGGCATTCCACATCGTGTAATCACGGATCGAGGGAAACAATTTAGATCAGAATTATTCCACAATTTAAGTATTATTTGTGGTTTTAAATTGAGCCCAACAACAGCCTATCATCCACAGTGTAATGGGAAGATAGAACGAATCCATCGTACTTTAAAAGCGGCAATTAGAGCGCAAAATACAATTAAGTGGACTAAATCATTACCTACAGTACTATTGGGATTGAGATCAGCTTTACGTGGTGATACAAATTTTACCATTGCACAAATGGTCTACGGAAAACCTCTCAGGCTACCAGGAGAATTTTTTGAACAACCAAAAACTATTACCGACACAGAAACCTTTGCTAAAGAATTGCAGAAACAAATGGAAGAATTAAAACCTTTTAAAAATCGCAGACAGCCTTCTCAAAAAATTTTTGTTCATAAGGACTTGCACAATTCTAGTCATGTTTTCATACGCATTGATCGAGTTAAAAAACCACTCGAACCCGCTTATGATGGACCTTTCCAGTTGTCAAAAGACATGAAAAATATTACACAGTAAAAATCAAGGAAAGAAATATCAACATATCCATAGATAGATTGAAACCTGCTTATTTATTAACAAATGATGAGAACACTCCTTATCACGAGTTACCGGATAACCAACTACCTCTGCCTGTGCCATCAATAATCAATAAAAAAGAATACTGCCCAGTTAAACTGATGGCATTGAGCTCACAGGCTACAAATACTAATTGCACATTAAAGCCTTATATTTTCAAGGGTTAATTCCGTTCGAAAAAAAATTAAGAAGGGGAAACAGCTCTCCCCTTTCCTCTTTTTTTATACTTAATCATTGAACCTCCTATACTATCAAAGACATGCTTTATCATATAAAAAATCTATATCCAAAATTCAGAGCAAATTAGATAATTCTTAATAAAAACCCATTTAGCATTTATATAATTTAAAAAGAGTTATCCCCCTCTTTTATACTTAACCATTAAACTTCCAAAACTATTCAGAGATTTGAACGAAATCTGAAAATTCTGCTTGAAAAACCCATTTATATAAATTAAGGGGGGGGGGGCATTAGAACCCCTGTTCCCCCTATTTGTACTTATTCAATGAACACCTAATAACAGTCACGGAATCCCCTCATCAGAAGGATCCTAATCTAAATTTTGAACGAAAACTTAATTCTGCATGAAAATCCCATTTATGTCAAAAACCCATTAAATCAATTAAGGGGAGGGGCATGAGCCCCCCGTTCCCCCTGTTATATATATCGAATGAACTCCAAAAACTAATCAGGGAAGCGCCTTATCAGGATATACCTATATACAAAATTTCAAGTGGATCCGATATTTTTATCATGAGTTATCGCGTTACGTACATACGAACATACATACAGAACGGTCGGGCACATAAGCTCTCAGGCTATGATAGCCTGTGAGGTAAAAATGAACATTCATATTTGCCTGATAAAAATGTTCCTGAGAAAACTACACGCTCTGGTAGACAAGTAAGCTTTCCGAAACGTTACAGAGACTAATTATGTACTTTTTTATATTTTACTAGGGGGGCCCCGCCCCCCTGCTCGCTATGCTCGCCAACCCCCCGCGTAATCGCTTCGCGATTCCAAATTATTGTTTACCCCTGCTTGCTGCGCTCGCCAATAACCCGTGGTATGAATAAGCAGTTGCAGACCTTTCAAATGATGTGTCACACAATTGGTGTAGTAAAGAAATTACAAAATGTGCCCGCTCTGGGGGGCAGAGTGGGGGATGACACACAAAACATCCATAATATGAATAAGCAGTTGCAGATCTTTCAAATGATGTGTCATTCAACTGGTGTTGTAAAGAAATTAAAAATGCGACCGCCCCCCCCCTGGGGAGAGCAGAGTGTGGGGGTGACACACAAGACATCCATAATATGAATAAGCAGTTGCAGACCTTTCAAATCTTGTGTAACACGACTGGTGTTGTAAATAACATAAAAATGTGTTCCCCCTGGGGAGCAGAATGGGGGATAACACACAAGACATCCATTATATGAATAAGCAGTTGCAAACCTCTCAAATGATGTATCAAACGACTGGTGTTGTAAAGAAATTAAAAATTTGGCGAAATATTACAGTTATTGCCAAGTTGGCGTCACTTTTGACAACTAGTTTTGGTCGCCAAATTTGGCGATATATCGCCAATTTGGTGACAAACTTAGCGATTGTTGGCAATGGTAACCATTCCTCTCTTTATGGTAACCCATATGGCGATGCATAGACGGAGCCCTTTCCTGATTGGTCTATTCGCCTCATGGAAGGAGTGGACAACCCGGATTCGTTAGTTCCGGAAATCTTCCACATCAGCATCATTCTAGGAGTCATTCCTTTTAAGGCTAGTTTTTTTTTACTATAGAAGGATTTAATATATTATATTTCTATTTTATATTTTTGTGTATATTGTATGTGTATCGTAACTATGTTACTGGGGAGGGAGTAATGTAGCCTCCATGAACTTGTAAGATTCCGTTCATTTGTTGGCAACAAAAAAGGCAGACGATATTGTTGTTATTAAAAGGAATAAAAATGTTGTTTGTTGTTGATATGCTGAAGGCGTTCTATTTATTATTATTTTACAAGTAATTTAATATAGTAAAATTATTTTAATTAGTTTTTTTATATTAAGTAAATATAATGATTTTAATCAATTAATTATTTGATACGCTTAAATAGAAATAAGCGCAATACCGGGCTCTCTTACAGAGCTTTCGCCAGATGGGCTTTGAAAAAAATTGCGCCGAATCTGATGCGCGTGTGGCATCCGAGCCGAAAAATTAGTGACCAGAATTAACTGCCACACAAACAAAATATAAGTTGAAAGAAAACATGCAATAAAAATAAATATAAAGGGAAAATGATGTCATAAAAGAAACTTTTTATTTAAAAACGTAATTGTTTCTAATTTTCACACGCGAAATATATAAAATATTCTTTTAGCGATCAAAAAATGCTATTAAAAGATTATCACAAAATCTCAAAATCAAAGTTTTTATGACATTTTTTAATATACAAATATAACAGTTTTATTTTCCTGCATGATTAGTTTTTAAAATGTTTTATTGCATTCGATATTTCCGAGTGCGTAAATGATTACTATTTACTCCACGTACTGATTCGGTTATCTACGAAAAAATCCAGTCGGTGAAAATCATGCACTCCAAATTTCTGTGACGTATGCAAATAAATTGTGCTTTTTTATCAGTTTTTTTAATATAACTTTTAAACTATTTGGAATTAATTTTTGGAAGTAGGTGCATTCACCAGATTACCTTTATAGGTACAAACAGATTCGAAATCCGACAAGTACTTTTGGAGATTTGCTTCACGAAAGGATTTTTTTTACTTTTAATATCGTTACGTACTCTGAGTATAAGACTTTGCTACGCTCAGACAATTATAGAAATCTCTCCTTTTTAATTGTTAATTTAATCATTTCTTTCAAGTTGCCACAACTAAAAACAGCACAATAATTTAAAAAAGAAATGATAACACGTGTTCTTATTTTTATAGGTCAATAAAAATTCAGATTCACCTGATAGATTTGTGCATTTTAGAAGTTGACGTCATTCGAAACAGAAAATGCATATTTTTCATAAACAAATATATAAACTGTAACTAAATTTATGTTAAAACAACACCGCCCTTTTATTTGAATATTTCCGAAGCTAAAACAGTTACTATAATGCAGCTATTTCCATTACAAAGGAATAGTTTAGAAAAAAATCCTTTTATATAAAAGAAAAATAACGATTTGGAAAGAGAGCAATGAAAATCTGTGTGGATACCAATAGACAAATGAAAATCTCGCGAAACTGTAGGGAGGACTACCACGCGCGCGGTTCTGTCGCTAAACATCGCCAAGTTTGTCGGCAACTCGGGTATGCATATCGCGAAAGCTGGTGATCAAAATTATTCACTAAAAGTGGCGCCAACTACTTGGCGTTATTTCCGGTATTTTTCCAAACTAATATGTCTACTACTAACTTTATCCTAATACTAATATTAGTTTAAATTTATTAGTTGAAACTCGTTGAACAAATTCCTGAAAGGATCAGGAAAGTTATGAAATCACATGAAAAACTGATGGCACCAGAGTGAAAAGTAGAGCTCTATCTAAAAAATGATACAGGAACAAATTGGCAAATATTTTCATTATAAAAAAGTGCCTACAAAAGAAATGGAATCAGATTGTCTGTAAAGCTCATGAAATTACCCAAATTTTTGTTAGTTGAAAATGTGGACTGAGCTTTCTGGTGCCTTATATTCAGAGTCATACTATTATCCACTCAAAATTATTACTTGTCAAAATAGATATTAAAATATATAGTTATGTTATCTCAAATTGGCTAAAATCCACACCGCTAAACGAATATAAATCATGAAGTAATAATTAAAATATAAGATTGATATAGTCATATTTTTGAGGCAATGACGTAGAAAAATATTTTTGAACAGAAATATTTAATGCATGGTTGAATCGTATATGTTTAAGATTTTGGGTTTACTTGGAGCTTTTAGCTTCCATTTAACAAAAACCCTTTTGTATGGCATTTTGTCCCCACTTTGTACTTGAATAGATCGTTTAGGTTCTCGTTCTTTATTACATCAGCATATAACTTATAATTATGAACCCAAATTTTTAAATTCGTTATGGTTTATTGGACTATCGAGTGAGTTAAAAATTCATCTTTTCCATGATTGAGTTTAAGGCACCAGTAAAGCTGAGTCCACATTTACAGCTAACAAAAATTTGGGTAATTTCATGATTTTTGCAGACAATCTGATTCCATTTCTTTTCTACGCACTTTTTTTACATTGAAAACACTTGCCGGTACTACTAGGTTATTCCGTAGACCATTTTCGCCAAATTATAAAAATCGCCAAACTGATAGCCAAGTTATATTTGTTGACATAATTTTTATTTTAAATAACGAAAGAACAAATAAATTGGTAACATATGAATAAAAATACATTTTAAAAGTGAATTTAAAACCACTTGATGACGTTTTCAACACGTGTATCGTGTTTAATCTGTCATTCACAATCATCCATTATTGGCATTTTATCTTATAATTTGGCGATAGATTTTTGGTCGACGGTTTAACCTAGTACTATCTATAGAGTAGATTTTCGGGTGGCGTATGGTGACCGCTCGTATAAATACCTTTTCAGGAGAAAGCATTTAAGTTATGCTGTAAATTCCAAGAAGTGTTTGCAATAAGACAGGTCCGCACAAGTAATGAAAACACCAGTAATGTCTCTTCGAAGTTCTTTATTATGATATCCAGGAATGAGCGGAGACTTATACTCCTCAGGGAGTGACCCCTTGGAAACACAATTATGAAGGCTACATGAGGCAATAGGTCCTTACTGGACAGTAGTTAAAATCCAAGCCCGTTACAATCAGTACAGATGTTGATTAGCGACTTGGCTTGCGGTTTTTGCCAAAACTCTTTGTATAATTGCCGACCTTGGCGATAATTATGCAGAGAGAGACAGAACACATTGTTAAGTATACAGCCAATTGATAACCTGTAAATTATGGGAGCAGGCACAAAAGGGTTAATAGATTAAATTCGTGAGAACTGCATCATCTCTCAACGGACGATGCGAAACCATCTGCTTACATTTACATATTATGCTCTAAATCAAAGAGACGCACCCACGAAATACTTTGCAGGACAAAAATGTTTATGAAGAGAACGGAATCGTTAGCAACTGTACAAAGATTAGATTTTATTTTAGTTATTGAAATCACAAAGATAATTTTCAACGGAATTATGAGAAGCGCAGATTGAAAGAAATTGCTTTTCTTTTATTTTATTTCAGTTAGCCGTTACCTCGGAAAATTCATGTAAGAGAAAAGAATTAATGAAAGCTTTTCCATGCTTAATAGAATATTAAACTGTGGGAAAAGGGCGTAATGAATACCTACTTCCTAAATTATAAAGATTAACTAAAAATGCAATTTTATAAAAGGAATAAATTTTAACCCCAAAAACTATATATAATGGAATCTCCATTATATATAATCACCCCCACTACACGAAAACAAGCTGTAATGAGTACATTACAGCGTAAAATAATGGCTGAATCTCTCTGCATCTGCACATAGCATTCATTAACCTGCATACCAAGAATATCTATACATATAATAAAACAGTAGGACCCGGTGTGTCTGTACATTGAAGATAATTGACAAAAATGGAGTCAGGGCGATAAAAGAAAACCAATGAAACACAAAAAAAAAATTTTTGAATTTTTTGTCTGTCTGTCTGTCTGTCTGTCTGTTTGTTCGAGGTTATCTTCGTAACTACTGAATGGATTTTTATGCGGTTTTCACTAATGAAGAATGCACACTCCCGGGCAGTGTATAGGCTTTGTTTCATCAAAATCGGACAACAGACAAAAAAGTAACAAAAAGAAACAAAAGAAACTATTAGGTGCGCTGCTCACGTTTTTTAGTACATAACGTTTTTTAGTACATATAAAATCCAATAGATGTCACTGTGCGATTTTAAAACGCGCTATCGTTATGTTTTCGCCAGTCTACTTAAGTATGAGAAAGTTTCAAGCTGGCTGTCGTTCCATGTGGTTTAGTCGGTAGAACGTCAGTGCGCCATACTGATGGCCCGGGTTCGATTCCCAGCATGGAATTTTTTTTCACTATGTTGGCATTAACGCCTATAAGCAATTAAAAGAATTTGAAATATTTTATTCAAGGCGAATTTTCTCTCTGGGAAAATTTCCTTGCATTAATATGTCAGTGTAATTTTTTTTTCGATTTAATTTTTTTTTTCGAAACTTTGTTTTTCTTAAAAAATTACAGTAAATATTTGATATTTCCCAACGTTTTTTGAATGATCGACTTGCTTTTTTTTTTTTTAATGTATGTCTGAACCTTATCTAACTACTTCTTCAAGATTTCTTTAGATAAACCGACCAGCGTAGCGGGCGAAGGCCGCTAGTTAAAAAATAAACATTCAGAAAATAAGTATATAAGTATATAGATATATAAGTATACATATATCATGTCTCCATTATGCATGTACATAAGCATGCCAGTAAAAAAATTGGTACCAAAAAAATTTTTTTAAGTAATTAGCTGAGCTCAGTCTGACTTCTGGTTAGTTAAAATTCCATGTGCACACTTTCTTTTTTTTTTTCTTTTTTTTTTTAATTTCAATTCCAGAAGATTATTTTATATAATATTTGAAATACTTATTCAAATAATGCAATTCTTGTGATTGCAACATATGTTGGTTATACTCCAACTTCTATACTTAATTTGAGACATGATGATTAAAATATTGTAAAACAACACACATATGTAGATAAAATATGCAGGGAATACAAACATACACTGGATTTTAAATTTCAAAATTTTAAATGAGAAAATAATGATAATAGAAGAGAAATATTGAGGCACAAAAATTTTGTACATTGCAGTATATCATTGCCATATCTTAAAAAGAAATCATGTAATAATATCTCCCTGAATATTATAAGCCAACAGTACTTTACCAAAAATAATGTTTTAAAAGTTAAACTCTTATAAAAATGTAACTAAACTTAATTTGAACCCATTTAGAAATAAAAATCTAACATGGATTTATAACCTGGAAAGCAGAACGATTAAAGATTGCATGAGTGTGTGTAAGGTTTTTGCATGTGTGTAAAAGGTTTTACAGACCTTTCTGTTCAAATACTGATGTAGCAGCATGGAAACTGCCTGCAAATATAATAATCTGAAAAAAAAAATGATGCAGCACTGAGTACCGACTGAATAAAAAATCAATGTAAATAGGAAACTACCCCATTGAAAGAAATCTGTTAACTAACGAGAGAAAGATACCGAGAAATTTAGAAAAAATGTCACAGAGAAATTTTGCTGATGTCAAAAGTGAAAAATTACATTAAGTTTAAGTATCTTATGTGCAACATGACTGAAGCACAAAAAAACAGCATGACAATGTGAACAAAGAGTAAAAAACTGGATGACCTGCAACTAAAACAATGAATGAAAATGTTTACTTGAATACAGATGTGCATGTATATGAGAATTTTTTTTTTTTTTTTTTTTTTTTTTATGGACAAGAAAACTGCAATGAGGAAAAGTGTTTTGTGTATGTTTTTTTTTAACCCTCTTGGCAACAAATGAATGTGAATATAAATTCACTGAATAAATGTGTTGTGAGAATCTATGAACTAAGGTGTATCTGTTCTATGAACTAATGTGTAAGAAAAATACAAAACAAATGTGTAGCTAAAAAAAAAACAGACGGAATTTTTTTTTAATGCATGAGATTAGCTCCCTGTGCATGCATGGAATTGAAAAGTACGATGAACTAGTGTTAAAAAGTCAATGAACAAAAATCGCAATGAACTAATGTGTGTATTTACTATGAACAAAAACTCCATACCTGCACCTGGAACCAAAATAATGCACATATCACCAGAAAATGTAGACGAAGTGTAACAAAGTGGCATAAATTGCAATTAACCAGTGACCTGTGAACTAATTTAGAGATCTGGGGAAAAATATTATCAATATCTAACCTCAATTAATTAAAAATTTTGTAAATGTCATGTTGGAAAAAATGATGAAAGGCAATAATTTTAAAAGAGGACGCTAACGCAATACCCGAACAGTGTGAGTATAAAAACAAAAAAAAAAAAAACAAAACAAGAGATGTCTGGCTTAACTCCTCGCCAGCTACCCTGACCTATGTGTTATACATCTGTGAAGTGTGTGAAAAAAAAAAAGAACTGCCGAATATCACATTAGCTAGAGAGTAAAATAAACATTACCTGTGTACCTGTAAAAATACCGAACATGAACTGCGAAAATACCTGTGACCGTGTACTGTAGAATTATAATGCCATCTCAGTGAATGTGATAGATTTCCTATCCTTGATTTTATTAACCTTAAAAATAATGTTTCATTGTTTTATTATTATTTTAAATAACAAGGAATCTACAGGTAGTTAACCAAACCAATGAATTACGGGTATGTAACTGTACAAGTATGCGTGTAAAAGTGAAGTAACCATAACATGCAAGTAAGTGATATCTGCAGATAAAGTACTAGTAATGCTTATAGTAGAAGAGTATTTAAAAGACATGATGTATCACTGACCAGAGAAAATACCCAAACTGCAAAAATTAGAGCAAACCTGTCACATCTCTGAAAAAACGTGAACCCAATTTAATATGGAGACACCATCCGTGCGTAAACAACACTGTGAATTATTATAATGCACCTTTAAAGAAAATAACCGAGACAAATACCCGTTTCAAATCAGCTTGACACGTGTAACATTGAATTAAAATTATTAAAATGTATTTAAAAAAAGTGAAATAATGTGTGAATGTATCGTCAGGTTAAGTGAAATAATAGTACAACGTTATACCTAATTACAAAGTAATTGTTATATTTAACAAGGGAAGGATTCATATCACATGACAAAAGTGTAAAGATGTAAACACATGACATGAGAGTTGTGTGTAATTGTGTGTTTTCATGAACCAGATTTGAGAAAACAAGTAAAAGTCATGTACAATCCTCAACCAGAGAAACAAGAAAAAAGGAAGGAACCACATGACCGAGTGTATATGCAAAAACAGTGTGATAGTGTAAGAAATCGCATGACCTTGTGCCAAAAAGACACATGAAAAAAAAGTATGTAAAAGAAATCACATGACCGGGTATCTAATATACCTTGACCTAGAGAAATGCACATGACCCTGTGTAAAAACACATGAATGTAAAAAAAAAGTGTGTAAAAGAAAACACATGACCTGGTATCTAATATACCTTGACCTAGAGAAAAGCACATGACCTTGTGTAAAAACACATGAAAGAAAAAAAATGTGTGAAAAAGAAAATCGCATGACCTGGTATCTGATATACCTTGACCTAGAGAAAAGCACATGACCTTAAGTTGAAAGAAAAAAATATAACTCAAAGTTGAGGAAAGTAAAAATGTAATTGTACTGCCAAAAATCCTTTTAAAGTTAAAATTTAATTGAGAACCCAAAAAAATTAGGACCATGAAAAATGTATTAAATGTGGAAAGTGTAGCCTCTGTAACAATAGAGTTGAAATATTATTAATGTTAACTGCATTCCTGTTACTGCATAAACAAAACATTAAAGGGAGAAGAAAGTGTGCTTGATTGTGTAAACATGTTTAAAATGATTGTGTACACCAACACGAAACAACCAAAACCAAATGAAAACAAAATTGACGACCCGCATCAAAATTTTCACTCTTACATGCCTTCTTTCTATTACTCAACCATCTGTGCACTTGGTAGCCGAATAAGAAAAAGAAATAAGAATGCATCTGTACACAAGATTAATGTTTAGAAAACTTGTTAAAATTTAAAGTATAACAGGAAATGTGAGGGAACTAAATAAAATAAAAAAATACGTAGAAAAGAAACTGTGACAGGTTGAGGTACTCTCTTCAAAAAGTATTTAGACCCTGTATTTAAATTTAAAAAAAAACATTACAAGTAAGCTTTAATTATGCAACGATGTATATTTTTTTTTCAATAAAAAAATACTGTTGTGTTATGTTAAATAAGCAGAAAATCTAAAGCAATCTTACTCTAAATAAAAGTTTTTGATTGTTTGCCTCACATTATTTCTCAAAAAAAAAAACTTACCAGTGTAACACAAAACAATATTACTATAACATCTTCAAGAATGTCTTTACCAAATATTAGATGCTAAGACCTTTATGTATTACGAACAAAAACATCTACCCAAAAAAACATGAAAACATATAAAATTAACTGACATTATTTATATAAAAACATAGACACCACATAAATAAACTTTTACTTTTCACTCTTTTTTTTTAACACACGTTGCTATGAAGAGGCTGGTAATTGAAATAACTATTATGCATCAGACATTTATGGTTAACTGTTTATCCATTCAAACTCCAAGAAAGGAGAAAAATAAATAAAAAAAAATCAATTTTTGTTTAGGAGAGTTATACTTAAGACAATAAACTGTGATAAAGATGTTTAAAAAATGTTAATAACGTACAGACTAAATTGTGGAATATTATCTGGTTCCTGTAAAATAAAAAAACTTTCAATATAAGGAATATTGACTCAAGAAAAGCTTTTAAACAAAATACAACGTGACAAACACATCCATTAAAACAATCATATAGCAGCCAAAGAAACAACACAAGAACCAGCATTATTGCACTCTAACACACTAAACAATCGTTAGAAAAAGAATGCAATTCCTGGCCACCCCAAACGATAAAAATTGTTTGTGAACTTTATCTATGTGTGTGTCACATTGTATATGTTATGCGAACATACCTTTAACTAACAAGCTGTGCAAAAAAAAATATTCTTCGATTATTTATGTTTTTTTTTTTTTTTTACATTATAATCCATGAGGAAACTATTACTTCTGTAAAAAACACAGCAAAATAAATCTTTTGCTACCCTTTAGCATGTACGCACATGATATTGACTTACCTGTACCAAATATCTCACTTAAGTGATATAAACTTTACTCACTAAATGATATAAACTTTAGGTAAGATGTAAGGTTAAAATGTATCTTGTGACCATAAAAAAATCTCTGAAACACAATATACATGACATACAACTGAAGAAAAAAACGTTGTAAGAAAAATAAATTTAAAGAAATGTTGTCTCTAACAATTTCCTTTAAAAATTTAATTTTAACTTAGTACCCTTTGCATTAAACATTTTCTTTCAATCCAGCCTAATTTTGTGTGTGTCTGACACAGTATAGCAAATAAACTGTGTGTATACAAATGAATATAAATTTTTAAGAAAACAAAATCACTAAAATATTTAAAAATTATTCAACACTACTACTTATCACTTGACAACAATAATAAAAATGTACACTTATTCGAAAAGAGATTTTAAAAAGTAGTTTGAATCTTTCAAAAAAAAATATATGAAATAAACTAACATACATAAACAGATATTTCGTAAAGATCACTACAGTACTTATGCATAAAATAATGCAGACTTACCTGACATACTACACAAAATTACAAATAATTAGTAATAACGTATGAAAAAAACGAATGAGCTTGATAAGTTGGAACACCAAATACATAAATTGAAAAGAAAACAGTGTGTTTATTAATCACAAGGGGGGGGGAGAAGGGGGGAGGGGAAGGATTAATCTGCAGATTAATATGTACTTCTCTTTTGTTTCTTATTTGTAAATTGCATGAGATACGTGCACAATTGTTTGCTCCTCAAAAATAATCTACTTTTCTTATTGTAGGGTATTCATTTTGTTTCTTTTTAAAGAAACTGAAACACGTATTCCATAGCACTAACGATGAGAAAGCGGTCAATTGATTAGCACACATAAAATGAGAAAAATCAACACACGATGATGTCACTTGATGCACAGAAGGCCCGAGGAAAAAGGGGCGGGGGGAGTTTTCACTAACCACCATAATCTTGAGATGTCATTACGCATACACGTTGAAGTACAAACGGTGTCCGACACCTACAAACTTTCTTAATGATAGTAGAGGGGGCTTTCGATCTAGTATAGCAACACATTTTTGATTTCTGATGCACAAAGCGACAAAAAAGGGGGGGGGGCGCCCACACACGTGAACACTGTTTTCTGTCACTAAGAACAGACGATTTGACACTTGATTCACAACCGGTTAATCACCCGGCACCTTTCACAAACTACGAAAGCGAAGAAGCACGAAGAAGAATCGAAGATTTGCTTTACAGTGAGATCCTTGACCCCGTTTTCCCAGATGGGAATAAATGACGAGAGTATCGGATAAAGCATTTTCGCCGAAACTGCTGAACTTCAGATGAACTGATAATGTTTTTGGAGGATTAAAATGCGTCGTAAAATATTTAGAGTTTTTTTTTTTATATATATTAGGAAGGCTTGGGTCACTCCCTGGTCAATATACTGGTATATCATAAAACTTCGCCTGGTCTTGAGCACCAATACTTATAGAGTAGATTTTCGGGTGGCGTATGGTGACCGCTCGTATAAATACCTTTTCAGGAGAAAGCATTTAAGTTATGCTGTAAATTCCAAGAAGTGTTTGCAATAAGACAGGTCCGCACAAGTAATGAAAACACCAGTAATGTCTCTTCGAAGTTCTTTATTATGATATCCAGGAATGAGCGGAGACTTATACTCCTCAGGGAGTGACCCCTTGGAAACACAATTATGAAGGCTACATGAGGCAATAGGTCCTTACTGGACAGTAGTTAAAATCCAAGTCCGTTACAATCAGTACAGATGTTGATTAGCGACTTGGCTTGCGGTTTTTGCCAAAACTCTTTGTATAATTGCCGACCTTGGCGATAATTATGCAGAGAGAGACAGAACACATTGTTAAGTATACAGCCATTTGATAACCTGTAAATTATGGGAGCAGGCACAAAAGGGTTAATAGATTAAATTCGTGAGAACTGCATCATCTCTCAACGGACGATGCGAAACCATCTGCTTACATTTACATATTATGCTCTAAATCAAAGAGACGCACCCACGAAATACTTTGCAGGACAAAAATGTTTATGAAGAGAACGGAAATCGTTAGCAACTGTACAAAGATTAGATTTTATTTTAGTTATTGAAATCACAAAGATAATTTTCAACGGAATTATGAGAAGCGCAGATTGAAAGAAATTGCTTTTCTTTTATTTTATTTCAGTTAGCCGTTACCTCGGAAAATTCATGTAAGAGAAAAGAATTAATGAAAGCTTTTCCATGCTTAATAGAATATCAAACTGTGGGAAAAGGGCGTAATGAATACCTACTTCCTAAATTATAAAGATTAACTAAAAATGCAATTTTATAAAAGGAATAAATTTTAACCCCAAAAACTATATATAATGGAATCTCCATTATACTACCCATTTGGGAATTTGTTCCTTTAACATTTTTTAGGTAGAGCTCTACTTTTCTCTCTGGTTCCACCAGTTTTTCTTATGATTCTTAATCAATTGAAGAACATGATCAGATAAATTTTCAATATAAACTTGCGTGATTTTGGGATATGAGATATTTTGAAATTTAGCATGCAATTTCATAAGTGCATCGTGACATAACGCATTATTAGAGGAAATGTCAGCCCGGCCCGGCCCGAAAATATTACTGACTAGGCCCGGCCCGAGTCTTCAGAAGTAAAGCCCGAGACCGGCCCGGCCCGGCCCGCGGGGATCGAAGCCCGCCCGCGCAGTAATCTTTTCGGGCCGGGCTGGGCTCGGGGCCTTAATTTTTTTGCTTGAGTATCGGGCCGGGCCTAACTTTTTTTCCGTAGGAAGCCGAGACTGATTCCATTCTTCCTAGTTTTCATGGACCAAAATAATCAGTTCCTATTGAATCTTCCTATATAAAAATCCTTTTCTCGACTTTTTATAAATCAGTAATATTTGGCTTTGTCCAAAAATTTCTGCAAAAAAAGCATATACTTTTAAGCCGTCATTATTTTACAATTAAACATTAGATTTTATTTCTTTTAAATAATCGTAGATTACTAGGCGTTTTAAAATAGAATTACACACACACATACACACACACACACACACAAAAAAAAAAATAAAAAAATAAAAAATAAAATAATTGTAATTTAAGAAATTACCCCAACCATTTGAAAAATGTTTCACTCGATACATTCATCTATCATTTTAAGCTAAATACCAGTTGTTTTATTGTGTATTATCCGTGCCACTGCTATAAATGACTTTATACATGCTGCAATTTGAAGGTACGGTTCGTTTAAGTTATATCACTCTATTGTCGCCAAGCATAAAAGTTGGCGACGAAAGAAACATTTCAAACTATTTAACATTGTTGGTGCAAAAGTAATCATTATTAAAATACAGCTTTGGCATATACTGTTATACTTGTAAGACTTTGGCATATATTGTTTGATTTTACAGAGCAGAATTTTGGTGATGGAGGTTTTAAACCAAAATCGATCGCAGCACATGCATCTGTGAATGGGTCCATCAGACATCGAATCAAAAAAGTTTTTTCCCAGTTTTTCCCAAGCCGATTGCTTTTTAGTTTTCTTTTTAGGTGGTGGAAAATCAAGAGTAATAGCTATAACATTTTCCGGCTTGTTAGAATCACTATTGGCACTCAAATTTTCCTGGTTAGAACCGACCGATAGTAAAACGCCATGGCTAGTGGATTGGTCGCCCTGGCGACATGATGTTTTACAATTAATCGGTTCGGCATTAAATTGCTTCCTTTTTCGTGATCGCCTTTCAACACGTAATTGGTTTTCAGCGGCTCAATAATCTTTTGATTTTATCATTTTCTGCATTGAAAGACGTTTTTGCGCCAAACCAAATACAGTATTACTCAGTTATCCCGTCGACCAATTTCGCCAAATGATACGAATCGCCAAACTAATAAGCAACTTATACATGTTGACTGTGTTTAATATCATTGAATGCGATATTCACGTTCATTCATTTCTTTGGCTTCGGCTTTTTCCGTATCTGTTAATTTCCGTCTACCCATTTTTAAATTTGTTAGTTTTCTCCTTTATTACAATGATTTTAACCATTTTAATTTACTATTCAAATAAAAATTCTTCTAAAAGTAAAGAATTTAATTTAAATTCAAATAAAAATTCTTCTAAAAATAAAGAATTTAATTTAAATTCAAAAGTGGTAACATCATTCAAAAGTGGTAACATCATTCAAAAGTGGTAACATCATCGGGTCCATTCTCCCGAAAACAACAACCATTTTTCAAATGGTTAAAAAAAAAAAACATTATTATGACGGAATTTTTTTTTAAAACTGATAACTGAAAGTTTCTTTTAAAATGTTCATCCATGCAAAATGAATACAACAATACGGGAGAAAAAAATATATTAAACATTTACATCTGTTAAGAAGGGAATGCATTTTTTTTCGTTCCAAAGCGATTTCGTCTTTGGAAATTTTACCATATACCGCTTTTTCGATTTTTTTTCTTCATTACAGGGAATATGGATTAATAATACTAGTGATAACTGAAACATTTACATACAACAAACAAAGATTCATTTAAAAGCATAAATATCGCAGCCTACGGCACTTCTGCATAAATGGAGATTATAAACATGGAAAAAAAAGACTAATATTTTTTTTTTGGTCAGAACTCTTCCATAAGATTAAAGATCAATATTCTGTAGAAATTCACTCGAGCCGGGCCGGGTTCGGGCCGAAATTTAAAATTTTTTCCGGACCGGGCCGAGCTCGGGCCGAAATTTTAACTTTCGGGCCGGGTAGGGCCATTATTTTTTTCGTCCGGGCCGGGCCGGGCTCGGGCCGAATTTTTAACTTTCGGGCCGGGCCGGGCCCGGGTCGAAATTTTAACTTTCGGGCTGGGCCCGGGCCTGGAAATTTCGGCCCGTGCAGACCTCTAATGTTACTACAAAATAACATCTCATCTTGATTTGGTGAGGAGTCAGTTTTAATTTTTACAAATTTGTGTTCATATGGATTTAAGTTAACTTTGAGTGCTAGACAGGCACAGATCTGATCATGCCATTAATTTGTGTTAAATTTATGCACAACGTCTCTTGAACTTATGTCATTATTATTTACCTCACTTTTAGAACTTTTATTGACACACATTGAATTTATTTGATTTTTTCTACATTTATTTTTCTTTGGTGCTTCAGCACCATTTATTTAGGCAGTATTATCACTGGGATTAATAACAATATTATTTTTCACAATAAAATCATAACGTAAAATTCCAACAAGTTCTGAAGAATTTGCGATTTTAACTATATAAAAGGTATGCCGAAAGAATATTTTACCAATTTTGATAGACACAGAAGAAAATTTAACTTCAGAATTAAAAGTTTAAATAGTTATTGAAGAAGTTAAATGTTTGTAAAAAATATCTTTTTTTTATTTCATTAAAGAAATTAAGTGACAAAATTGAAATTGAACTTCCTGTATCTGTATCCAGGAACAAAAATGCCTCAAATTTTCCAAATTTACTGGAAATAATGGGTAAAAACGGACACTTATTATGCACATTATAAATGACTACTTTTTCATCAGTCTGTGTTGACTTATTGTTACAAATCTGAACTTTATTAGAAGTTAATGAATATGTCGAGTTTATTCGTCTTTCATTAGACAGTTTATGTACATTTATTGATGACCCATGACAGTTTTAAGACAACAACTCATCAGCTGTACTGCGTCTCTCTGTCCGTTTAAAAGCTGAAAATGGTTATAACTAGAATTATCAAAATTAGTATTTTTGTATTGCTTATAATAATTCTGATCATACCATTCTTTTCATTTACGCAAATTCTTATATTTAAAATACTGGAGGGCAGAATGACCTCAATAACCTCTTTTTGAACATTTCTGACAAATATTCACCTCTCTGTTATTTTTATTTTGAAACTTGAAACCAAAATTTCTAGAATTTTTTGATTTGATAACTGACGATTGTCCTTAAAACTAGGATGTGTTTGGGTTTGTTTAGTGTCATCTATTTGTGCATTATTTACGAATGACAAAACATTTATTTTGTCTGATAATTCGGATATCTGTTTAGAAAAATTGATATGATAAAATATTTTTTATGAATATTAATTAATTTCTCATTGGACAAAATATTTTGCAAAAATTCTGCTCTCTCTACAGCTTTATCATAATCATCAATTTTTTAATTCTTTAATTATTAATTTTAATCCGAATAACAGTTGGCAAACACTTCAGGAGTTTCTTATGTTTTATTTCATTATAAAACTCAGGATCTTTTGTTTTAAAAGCCTTATTGGCCAACGTGATTAATCTATCATAAATATTATTTACACTTTCATTAGGTATGAGTTTTATATTATCAAATTCTATATCAATAATTGTTTGAGATTCTTTAGAAAAGAATCGCGAAAGTTCCTGCTTAATGACACTTACGCTATTTGAATTATCAATTTTCTCATTTTCAAGAAAAATTTTTAGAGCAGGACCAGCTAAATTTTGATTTGATGAACAAAGCATATTTATTGACTACATCAAAGAAAAAGTTCAAAGTGTTTGGATTCAATTCATATTAGGATACTAAAAATTTAAAATTATTTTTTGATGAAGTCATATTTAAATACGCATACTTATAAATACATAAGCGTGTTTAAACAAATCATAATAAGTTATAAATAATAATAACATACGAACAAATATGTATTATAAAACATATAAAGCATAAAGAAAAAATATATATATGTACATTACCTGTAGCCTAAGCTGCAAAAAAATCATTAGAGAAAAAAAAAACATTTTTTTTATGGGGAAAAAATATTGAGAAAAAAAATATTTCAGCTATTAGATTTTCATAGAAATCAGATGTACTTGGTAATTAGTTCCTTTTTTTCCGTAGAAAATTAACGCTTCTTTTCTTTAATATTTTGCTAATACACAATTGAAAAATAAAATTTCTATAAGGAACCTTCAATGAATCGTCAAGATAAAATTTTGATGACACGTGATACGCTATTTCAAATAAAACACTTCCTTTTTTTTTGGGGGGGGGGGGGGTAAGAAAATCTACAATCAAATTAAATGTTTTTATATGTTGTGTTATAAGCACAAATGAAGACTGCTTCCTTTTTAGGTGCGTTCGTAATTATGTAAATACGTAGCACCTATTGTTATTTTTACTTTTGCAGAAATCGTCGACACTTTTTTTGGAGAATAACTTTGTGTTTGAAATTCCATTCGGAACAGAAACTAAATCACTAAACAGTACACCATGCATTCACGAATCCAAAATTATCAGCATCATACGTCCGTTTCGATCTCGTACATCTGACGTAAAGAACAAAACCAATAGATACTATAAAAGTTAAAGCAACCAAACACATGAAAATATCCCTTCACCGCACCACATGGAACAAGCGAGATAATGTGCTGAATACAAGTCACTTTTCTGTGGGTTTTTTTTCTTTTAACCATTAAAAAATGGTTGTTGTTTTCGGTGGAGGATTGACAAAATGACGTGGTCACTTTTGAATTTAAATAATTTTTTTTTACTTTTAGAAGAATTTTTATTTGAATTTAAATTAAACTCTTTACTTTTAGAAGAATTTTTATTTGAATAGGAAATTAAAATGTTTAAAATCATTGTAATAAAGGAGAAAACTAACAAATTAAAAAATGGGTAGACGGAAATTAACAGATACGGAAAAAGCCGAAGCCAAAGAAATGAATGACCATGAATGTCGCATTCAATGACATTAAACACAATACGCGTACTTAAACAATCATAAAGTGATTTTTATTTCGACATTTTATTAATGTTTCACTAATTTATTTGTTCTTTTGTTATTTAAAATAAAAATTTAGTCAACATGTATAAGTTGCTTATTAGTTTGGCGATTCGTTATTTGGCGAAATTGGTCGACGGGATAACTAGGTAGTACTGTATTTGGTTTGGCGCAAAAACGTCTTTCAATTAGTGCTCTCGATTATACGTTTATACGCGTATACGTATAATACGTATTATACGAAATACGGATCAACTATACGTATAATACGGCATCGGCGGTTATACGTATTGCGCAAAACAACATATACGGTACATCGTATATACGGATCTTATCCAAGCGGTTAAACGTATAAACGTTTAAACGTTTTTCATTCAAGATATGAAATTTGATGTTTCAATGCTTTTCTGCGGATTACAGACATTGAGAAATATCCGGTAGAGTATCCCCATCGCGATTCTATGTTTAAAAAACTACGATGCGTTTATTTAACTACTACTTGTTATGCAGGTACCTAAAAAATCTGAATACGTTTCTCAGTTTAAATTTTGGTTTCTTTCCCAAAAAACTAAGTTATTTATTATAAATTGTCTTACATTAGTTGTGGATAGCATCAAACTAATATTTGGAAGAGCTGTGGCTCAGTACTTAGTTTTTTTTATATTTTCTTGTATCTTAACAAGAAGAAAGTAATGGATTCGAGAAATCTTTCAACTGGTTTACATTCTTTAAGGGTAAGATAGTCCGAAAAATATGTTTTTACAAAATATCTGTCTGTGACTTTGTCTATATGTGGCATGAATTTTGTTCCACCAGTTGCACAGAATGAGTTTTCAGCAATATCATCATCACATAGCAGGCAGTAGGCTCTGTCATTCTTTTTCTCAGCGTACCGCCACACCCAGCTTTTTCTATTCATTTCTAATTGTAATCTAAGCAGAACTGCGTCTATAAATGCTCGTTCTTCTACACTACGAGATACTTATACTAACAAGGGAATCACCAAACATGGTGCTCACAGATTTTGATGATTTCAAAGTATGTTGTAGGGGTCACACCACTAATTATTCAGCTGAAAGGGTTTTTTCAAATGGGCCTTAGTTTTTGAGAAATTTGGGGTCAAAGTTTAGCGCTCATTTCAAATAGCCGTTCGTATTGCAAGCAGATTGTGGCTGGGTGGCGCTGCGGTAACGTTCGAGACTCCAGACCCGGAGTTGGCGGGTTCAACCTTAAGTTAGAGCTTTTTTTTTTTTTCCTTTCTTTATATACTTTTTTACACTTTGCATATTTAAAGCAGAATTGGGAATTCTACAAGCTTTGAACTTTTTAATATTTTCTTAATAATTTAAATTTATATTTTCGAATTTATTTCATAAAAATGTATTTTTTGTGCAATTTTTAAACTAATATTTTTATTGACAAAACTGCAAAACTAATTTATGCCTAGAACCCCTTTTTATTATTTATTATGTAATTTCTTTTTTTATGAAGCACAATTCTGAAATAATAATTTTTCTTTTTTCTATCGCCTTTTTTTTTTGTGGAATTTTTTAAATGAAAATTTATCCTTTTTTGCATAAATTATATAAAATAATTTTCAGGTGCAATTTCTCAAACATTTATAGGATTAGTTAATTCAAATAATGCATATCTTCGAAAGTGTAATAAAATATTAATGCAGCAGAGCTAAAATATTATCCAAATTTTTACTGATCTTTAAATACATTCATCTCTAATGTTCAACCTAAACATTATTTATCGTTTGCACAAATAAGAAATGACAGATTACATTAAAAAGTTATATATTCGCGTTTGTAATGACCGAAAGATGGCGTTGTATAGACCTGATAATCGTTTGTTTACTTTAGAATGCAAAGAAGAAGAAATAGAGATTGTAGGCTCGTGTTTACAAACAAGCCAAACAAAAGGAAATCCCCATATCATTTCAGGTTTGCTAGTAAAGGAAAACAAAAATTTTAAAATAAAAAAATTTTCTTGCTCTTGCAAAGCTGGAGCAAGCGAATCATGCAAGCATTGTGTTGCTGTCTTGTTATTTTGCCATGAGTAAGTCAAATGTACTTTTTTATATTATAAATCTAAACTTTGTGTATAAAATTTTGATTTTAGATAATTTTATTACAAAGAACCCAACGTTGCATGCTTTATAGAACTGTTTATTTATTTATTTATTATAGAACTGTTTATTTATTTATCGGCCTTTTAAACACTGATTTCAGCGGAAGATGCTCACGGTATCAGTTCTATTTCGTTTCAGACTTTGTCCGCGAGAGGGCGTCTATTTCATTTCAAACGCGAATACATTTTTATTTTAACAAACTAAAACACTATTCATAAAAAAAGTAAACTAGATCGGAAAAATCGTCTGCTAATGATTTCAATAAGATAAAATTTACGATACATAATAAAAAAAATACATATGTGTTTATTTTATTCGTCTGCTTTTATTTGCTCGGTAAATCACGCAAAAATAGAAATTCTTTTTACTAATGTCATTTACCTTCTTTTGCAGACAAATAAAAGATTTGCAATATTGGTATGAAGGCGAAATTACGAATGCATTAAAATATTGCGAGACGTTACAAAATGTTAATCTGCTTACAAATTCTCTACCGCATGATATTTCCTGTGCTTCTATTACTATGGCTGAAGAATTTCATAATTCAATATTAAAAATATTAGATGATCGACAAATTATTGAAGCAGATGAACTGATACTGAATGAAGAATATGAATTAAATGAATTTACAAAGGTATTAATTTTTTTTACTTAGCAATATATATAGATGTATTTATACGTTATATTTCATTCCGAAAAAATCGAACAGTAAAAATTGAAAAAATAAACTATCCCCATAAGAAAATAGTTATAAGTTCAAAGCTTGTAGAATTCCCAATTCTGCTTTAAATATGCAACGTGTAAAAAAGTATATAAAGAAAGGAAAAAAAAAAAAAGCTCTAACTTGGGGTTGAACCCGCCAACTCCGCGTCTGGAGTCTCGAACGTTACCGCAGCACCACCCAGCCACAATCTGTTTGTAATACGAACGGCTATTTGAAATGAGCGCTAAACTTTGACCCCCAATTTCTCAAAAACTAAGGCCCATTTGAAAAAACCCTTTCAGCTGAATAATTAGTGGTGTGACCCCTACAAATACTTTGAAATCATCAAAATCTGTGAGCACCATGTTTGGTGGTGCCCTTGTAAGTGTCTGCGTCACGTGACACAATGGTTTTATTTTTCACCATATGTAAATTGTCTTACCGCGGAGGAATTTTAAAATAATTTACATATTTGGTAATTTTTATTAGTTTCTTTTTTAAATAATTTAATTATTTTGTCCTCCCAGAATATTTTATGACTTATTTAATGAAAATTAGAAGAAGCATAATTAAACATTGAGTATGTTTAGAGTAACTTACCGGTCACTTACCGAAGTGACCAATGTTACCAACCGATTGTAGGGTAGTATGAAATGAAAATCAAGGCGAATTGTGACGTCAGCTACAGTTCAACAGGATAGTTTTCATTGGTGCCACATTTCGGTTTCGTACTGCCCTACAATCGATAGGTAACATGGGTCACTTCGGTAAATTGCACTGAACATGTACGTTGATTAAAATATTTATAAAGGGAAATACCAAGATCTTGGTTGGAATCCAGATAGTAGATATTTCACTGTTAGTGAAGCGAGATTAGCCAATCAGGAGTCTGATCTTTTGTGAACTTTTTGCAAACTGTTTTAAAAAATATACGCTTTTCATTGCTTGATTTTATGTATAAGACATACTATCAGGGCCGTAGCTAGAAGTGAACCATAGGGGGGGGGGCCTCGAGAGAATGTAGGGGGGGCTCATAATTTTTTTTTTCTCTTTCTGACGCAGAAAGATAAATTAATAACTATTCACATTGCAGGTATTATGTTTCTAATTAAACTGTTGTACTAACTTCATTTTATGCTAAGAAAAGTATAGGATGATGAAAATTTTGATTGTATAAGGTGCAAAATGAAACATCATGTTAACTTCATATGTACATATAAGATGAAGGAGTATTGAAACACTTATTTTAGATACAATTTAGTAACTCTGCAAAACTGTGAAAGGGTCTCAAAACTAAATTAGATTTTTGAACAGAATTTCATTTGAATTTTTGGAACAGAAATTAATTGAGTGACCTTGGAATCTTTTCCAGGGGGGGGGGCTCAAAATATTCTAGGGGGGGCTGAGCCGCCCATAGCGCTCCCTTAGCTACGGGCCTGCATACTATGCGGATTTCTGTCGTAACGCTACCGATTTCCAAATTATTCTCCATTCAGCGACATAAGACTGGTGAAGTCCGCTATTTAAATTAGATACGATACGGCGAATATACGTATACATTAAATATACGTATTCTTAAATATACGTTTAGTTGATACGCCTTATACGTACCCGGATACGTTTAAACGTATATTCGAAAGTATCCGTATAGCAGAAAAACGTATTATACGGATATACGTATATCGTTTAATCGTATACCTGCTATACGTATCCTATCGCGAGCACTACTTTCAATGCAGAAAACGAGAAAATCAAAAGATTATCGAGCAGCTGAAAAACAATTACGTGTTGAAAGGCGAACACGAAAAAGGAAGCAATTTAATGCCGAACCGATTAATTGTAAAACATCATGTCTTGAGGCCAACCAATCCACTAGCCATGGCGTTTTACAATCGGTCGGTTCTAAACAGGAAAATTTGAGTGCCAATAGTGATTCTAACAAGCCAGAAAATGTTATAGCTATTACTCTTGATTTTCCACCACCTAAAAATAAAACTAAAAAGCAATCGGCTTGGGAAAAACTGGAAAAAAACTTTTTTGATTCAATGTTTGATGGACCCATTCACAGATGCATGTGCTGAGATCAACTTTGGTTTAAAACCTCCATCACCAAAATTCTGCTCTGTAAAATCAAACAGCATATGTCAAAGCTGTATTTTAATAATGATTACTTTCGCACCAACAATGTTACATAGTTTGAAATGTTTCTTTCGTCGCCAACTTTTATGCTTGGTGACAATGGAGTGATGTAACTTAAACGAACCGTATCTTCAAATTGCAGTATGTAAAGTCATTTATAGCAGTGGCACGGATAATACACAATAAAACAACTGGTATTTAGCTTAAAATGATAGATGAATGTTTCGAGTGAAACATTTTTCACATGGTTGGAGTAATGTCTTAAATTACATTTTTTTTGGGGTAGAAATTTGCACTGTTTATCCAGAAAAATATTCCCTTTTCAAGACACCTAGTTCTATGATGGAAAACGCTACTTTCTTGTAAATGGCCATGCTTGTTGTTTTATGAATAGTTACCTGGTTTATTTTTAAATTTTCTTCTGGATCATTGAACAAGAAAACCAGTTCTTAAACATCTTCTTGACAAGTTACTTTTATTTTTAATAATAATATGAGAATATGAACACTTATAAACAGCATGATTGCAGCAAACTAAAATAAACGCTTTTAAAGATAATGAAGAACTATTTATCATTTTCGACAATTGCGAATGTGCGGGTTAACCAAGGCCCGATTATGACTAATTGGGGCCCTGGGCAAAGGTAAATTAGGGGGCCCCCTTCCGAATCAATGCAACGTAATTCAAATAGAACTGATGGTCACTCATATGTGTATGTGCAATGCATAAACATATTTTCTCATCTTGGATATAAATAGAAGAAAATTCTTAGTTCCGTCAATTCTAAATAAAATACCTTAATTAATAAAAGTTCTTAATATAGAACAAAATATTAATAAATAAGTTCTTTATATAACTTAGTACAATTTGTTATTTTGCTTTAAGATGGATTTATTAACTTCATCATATAGAAGAGGTGGAATTGCAAAAAGAAAGTAAATATTTTATAATTTAATATATGGATTTTGGGGGCCCTTAAAGTCCAGGGCCCATGGGCAAAGTCCCGATTTGCCCATGCGGTAATAAGGGCCTGGGGTTAACAATAATCACGACAAATCGTCATCTCAATAAATTTTTACGTTACACAAACGGCAAAAGAACATGTCTTGACATACAATAGATTCCCAAGCTGGGCTCAAAACCGTACAAGTAAAAAGTAGCGTTATATAAAAAGCAATGGGAAAAATTTTAAATGAATGTTGTCAAGAATAAAACAGGTATCGCCTTCGGCGAAAAGCGCGCAACGTACAGTAACCCTAATACAAAATTGCATTATTGGTAAAAATTAAGTACGTTATATAAGACAAATGAGATGATAGGAAATAAATATAGCAGTTATTTAAAACAGAAAAAATATATTTAATTCGTTTGATATTTAATAAACTGGAAAGTAAGAAAGAAAGATCTAGAACTGAAATGATATTTTAAAACTAATTTATTATTTGGTTTATTTATGTGCAATTTGGAGACAAACACTCAATAAAAATTACCTATTACAAATGTTTTTCTTTTAAAATTAAATTTTAAAACTTTTGCAAATAATATTTCATGAAGAAACCAGAGAAATATCTGCAAAATAATGTTCAGGAAAAGTGATTGGAAATTGCTCTTACTATCCTGAGTATCAGAGGAAATCACAATAAATATTTAAACACACACACATTTTAAATGATTAGCTAAAGGTAATAAGCAGTAAAAACTTTATCTTAGCACAATAACAGTAACAATAGTAACATGCAGCTAGCAGTTATTTCATTTGAAAGGAAAAAATCGTCTATAATCGCTTTATTCTTCGAAAAAAAAATATATATATTTGTAAAAAATGTTGTGTTTTGAAGAAATGTGTCCTGCTCTGACGGAAAACAAAAAACTCTGACAAAAAGTTCTTTGAGTCGATTTTAAATGAAAAAAAATAGGATATTTTCTGTTGCGAGATTTCCCCTTAGCACTGGCAGTGACGTCATAAGTAGGGAAACCTTGATACCGAAACTAGAAGGAAATGGCACCCCCTGGGATGAACTAGAGCATCCTACGATAAGCTAGAATGTTGGCGCTGAGGCGGTCATTGGATTCAATAAAATAACGCCAAATTGAATTGGCCTAGGATAAACTAGATTGGACTTGGATAAACTAGTTCAGACCATTAAACAGCAATTTAAACTAGTTTATCCTATAAGAGTTAGGTCAAAATAGATTAGCCTAGGAAAAACTAGTTTGTCCCACGGGCTTTAGCATAAACCGGTTTGGCCTAGTAAAAATAGTTTATCCGATGGGCGTTATGATAAACTAGTTTGTCCTAAAATCGGGTTTGGCCGATATCATATATATACCATATAATGAGAAAATTTAGTTTAGCAAGAAAGCGCCTAACTGGTTGAATTTTTTCTTTCATCAATTTATATTAATAGATGGAAACATACTTGATTACTTTTGTTCAGCCCTATAGTTTACGTAGTACCTTAATTACACGCAAGTATTTTGCTAAAATTTAGTTCAAACAAAAGTATTCTTTAAACTACTTAAATCATATTTCCAGAAATTATCTAAAACAAGCGACAGTGTATCCCAGAGCTGCTAGAGCGTACCAACTTAATGCTGGAATCTGTCGTAAGCAAAAGGCGGGGTCAAGGCATATGCCATCTAGCGGCAGGGGTGCATAACTAGAGGATGACGTGGGTTTGACGTCATATATGCGCAGATGTTTATTATCTCCATATTTTTTGCGCATATTTTCTGAATTTTCTCTCAGTCATGACAAATTAATCAAGTCTACGAGGTTTATTGCAAAACATTTTTGTTATAGTTTGTTTCGATAAAGTCATGTACATTTAAAAAAATAGTCACAATATCATTTTAATTTTATTTTGAGAGAAAAAGTACTAATTAGTACTCATAAGTACCATGTCATGCTACAAAAAATATTGACTTTTACCCTAAAATTAAAATAAAAATGAGGCTTTTTTTAAATACACATATTTTTAATTAAAAAGATCTGTGTTTTTAAAAAAAGTCTCATTGTCATTTTAATTTTAGGGTAAAAGTCAATATTTTTCGTAGCATTATATGGTACTTATGACTACTAAGTTAGTACTTTTTCTCCCAAAATTAAAATGATATTGTGACTATTTTTTTAAATGTACATGACTTTACCGAAACAAACTATAGCAAAAATATTTTGCAATAAACCTCGTAGACTTGATTAATCTGTCATGATTGAGAGAATAGCTTGAAATTTATGAATGAATTTTTAATATGAACTCTCAAAATGGCTTTGTCTGTTTAAAAAAAAAAAAGAGTCTAAGCAACGATTTTAAGAAAATTATTGTCTAGAACGCTAAATATTTAAACAAATCAATTAACAATATTTCTTTGTTTAACAAAACAACATTTAATACATACATTTAAAATTCAGTTATTCCGAATATACGTATAATAAAATAGGTTTTTAAATTAAAAGAATGAAAAGTTTGCAAGTTAAATAATAAAAGTCGATACGACCAAGAAAACATTGGATTTTTATCGTCTGAAATTGGTAAATAAAAAATGCAGCTTGTTGTAAATAAAAGTTGAATATTTTATTTAGTATTAAATTCTATACATTTCTAAATATTGATAAATATTATCATATGAAATACTACATGTATATCATTTTGTATAATTTAGCTCATCAAAAAATTACTAAAATGTGACACTATTTCAAAATTCTGCATTTATATAATAAGTACTTACAAAATTTAATGAGTCATCTTTCATTACATTAAAAGCGTAATTAAAATCGAACATATTTTAATCAGCGATATTTGTATCGCATAGTTAAATGATATTTCATCTTAGTATATTTTATGTTAATATTTAGTCGTACTACACTATATTTATTTACAATATTTCAAACCTAAAACTTATTCTACGAAATATTTTGAAGTAACATTTTACAGAAACAAAAAAGTTTTGTTGCCATTCACACAAAAGAAACTGCCATAATCCTCTACTTAATAATCCTCTAGTTATGCACCCCTGCCGCTAGATTGCATATGCCTTGACCCCGCCTTTAATCTTGCGGACAGCTCTTCCATAGGAGTTGGAACGCTTGAAATATATGCAGTTTTGGTGTATCCAGTTCTTTACGTCAGCCTGTTTATCATTTTATATGTATTCTACAAATATTTTTTAATAAGCTGAATGAAGTTGCACGTAATTATGCATGATGTATTTAAAAACCACCTTTAAGTAAATTACGCTCACATTCAGTAACCTTTCCAAACTCTTTTGTGTAACTCTCTATAGCTGAATTGTGTAACTATTAGCACTTATACACACCATATATTGTGCGTAAATTTAGTGACACTGAAAATTTATCCATCCAGCAGCCATCATTCATAATATACAGTACTATATTATGGATATAGATAAGCTGTTTGAAATATTTTGTGTGTATCTGTAAATGGTGTGCACTTCGTATTAAGCGTTAAATAAATCATATTAAACCTCAGCGACGTATTTCAACTTCATCATACATGAAATCGCTTACCACAATTAAAATATGTCGCAAACATTTCCCCTCTTTATTATTATGTAATGTAGATCTTCTGTGTGGCCCTGTAAATGAATAATAACTTTTCTTTAACCTGCATATTTTAGAGCACTTCGTAATTGCATATAAATTTGAACATGTTTGACTGGGTGTAACATCTTTAAAACTTATTTGAAATGATTTTCTCCCCATAGGCCGTAATCTAACGGAAAACTTTTGGCTATCTCTGTAAATGCACTAATCATGCTAAAAACTTCATTTTCAATAGGGTTCGTGCTAGGATAAACAGTAATAAGATCCAAAAAATTCATGGCAATCCGAGTATATTTACGAGAGTTAGAGCGCGGACAGAAAGCCAGACGAACAGACGGCCAAACGGACAGGCAAACCGAAAGCATAAACACTTTTCAATTTTGTTGGAAAGTGTTAAAAAGGAAGCAATATGCTATTTTGAGTATATAAGATTTTTTTAGAAAAAAATCCCAATATGTTTAGACATATATTTTTTTTACATAAAAAAGAGAAAAAAAATAACAAGCAAATAAACGACGATGTTAATATATATTTGGCGCCCCTTCAATTTCCGTGCCTGGGCGATCCCCTCCTTTGCACGGCTCTGATCAACAAACCGATATGAAATCCAAATAGTTTGAAATTTCAGAATAATTGATACAAACAGAATGATTACGCATACACTGATATGGAAACAACTGAAACTCATGTCTATTGTCACAACATTGAGTCCGAACACAAGTTCGCATCTCAATCCGTATTCAACTGTCTGGCTGCATTCATGAATTACACAAACGTAAACAGCGTTTGTAGTTAGTTTCAATTTGTTGAATTACGAATTGACATACTTACCGCTAACGAGTAGTACTTTTATTTAACGATTCGTTACTTAGTATCTTAGAAAATACCCGGTACTTAGTAACGAATACGTGCAGATTGAAACAACTCTATTGACACTAAAAACAACAATAAAAGGAATATTGCCCAGTTAAACTGATGGCATTGAGCTCACAGGCTAAGCATACTAATTGTACATTACAGCTTTGTATTTTTGTTAATTCCGTTCGAAAAAAAATTAGGAAGGGGAAACAGCTCTCCTCTTTCTCATTTTTTATACTTAATCATTGAACCTCCTAAACTATCAAGGACATGCTTTATCATATAAAAAATCTATATCCAAAATTCAGAGCAAATCGGATAATTCTTAATAAAAACCCATTTAGCATTTATATAATTTAAGAGGAGTTATTCCCCTCTTTTTTACTTAACCATTAAGCTTCCAAAACTATTCAGAGATTTGAACGAAATCTGACAATTCTGATTGAAAAATCCATTTATACAAGTTAAGGGGAGGGGCATTAGAACCCCCGTCCCCCCTGTTTGTATTTATTCAATGAACACCTAATAACAGCCACGGACTCACCTCATCAGAGTGTTCCTATATCTAAATTTTGAACGAAAACTGTTAATTTTGCATGAAAATCCCGTTTATATCAATTAAGGGGAGGGGCATGAGCCCCCCGTTCCCCCTGGTTATACTGATTCAATGAACACCTAATAACAGCCACGGTATCGCCTCATCAGATTGATCCTATATCTAAATTTTGAACGAAAACTGTTAATTCTGCATAAAAAACCTACTTAATTCTATTAAGGGGAGGGGCTCGAGCCCCCTGTTCCTCCTCTTATACATATCGAATGAACTCTAATAACTAATCAGGGAATCGCCTTATCAGGATATACCTACATACAAAATTTCAAGTGGATCGGATATATTTATCATGAGTTATCGCGTTACGCACGAACGCACGTGCATACAGAACGGACGGGCACATAAGGTCTCAGGCTATGATAGCCTGTGAGCTAAAAAGCACTTTACTTGAAAAATATAAGTTATGTATTCGAATATAGGGATTAACAGCCAAAGAAACTTTGAAAAATTTTGTTAATTACAACAAGCTTTTTTATCCTGATTATTTTAATGCTTATGTACGTAATATTATTATACAGGGTGTTTCACAAAGGACCCCTAACTTTAAAAATCTATAACTCGGAAACGGTGATAGATAGAAACATGAAACCAGTGGTGTGTTAATAAAAAAAATCGTAAGAATCTTATACATAAATCAGAAAATTTAGTTAAAAATAGCTCTCATAGATGGCGCTGAGAGCGATAGGCGCTCTGTTGAGGCTGATATTGACGTCACTTAGCACTGATACGAATTAAGGTGTTTTATGCGGAGTGGGTCTTTTTCGAAAATGCACTTTTGCTTTTACGACCCGATTTTGAATTCAATCCATATTATTTCGATTTTGTTGGCGTCAGCACAAAAATAGAAAAAATAGTGTTTCCATAGGAACGTTGTTTCTCACATTTCAGTTTTAAAGGAGTCGTTCCGATGGAAACACTATTTATGTCTATTATTGTGCTGACAGCAACAAAATCAAAATTTTATGGATTGAATTCAAAATCGGGCCGTAAAAGCAAAAGTGAATTTTCGAACAAGACCCACTCCGCATAAAACTCCTTAATTCACATCAGTGTTAAGTGACATCAATATGAACTTCAACAGAGCGCCTATCACTCTCAGCGCCATCTATGAGCGCTATTTTTAACTAAATTTCCTGATTAATGTGTAAGATTCTTACGATTTTTTTTAATAAACACACCACTAGTTTTATGTTTCTATCTATCACCGTTTCTGAGTTATAGATTTTTAAAGTTAGGGGTCCTTTGTGAAACACCCTGTATGATTTATTTATTTATTGATGAAATATCGGTTTCACAATGGAATATTACCTGGAAATAAAGGCTGAACATGCAATGGTTTAAATGCAAAAGAGTCAGGTTTCCTTAAAAAAAACTACTACATGTATGTTAAAAGCGCTCGAGAATTCAGAATATTGTTTGTACCTAGTACGGTTAATGTAACTGAATATCTCTGGACATGTTTGTGAAGTCATAGAAATTTTGCCTTTTTGTAAAATTTTCCTTCTATAGTAAAAAAAAACTAGCCTTAAAAGGAATGACTCCTGGAATGATGCTGATGTGGAAGATTTCCGGAAGTAACGAATCCGGGTTGTCCACTCCTTCCATGAGTCGAATAGACCAATCAGGAAAGGGCTCCGTCTATGCATCGCCATATGGGTTACCATAAAAAGAGGAAAGGTTACCATCGCCAACAATCGCCAAGTTGGTCGCCAACTTGGCGATATATCGCCAAATTTGGCGACCAAAATTAGTTGTCAAAAGTGACGCCAACTTGGCGATAACTGTAATACTTCGCCAAATTTTAAATTTCTTTACAACACCAGTCGTTTGATACATCATTTGAGAGGTTTGCAACTGCTTATTCATATAATGGATGTCTTGTGTGTTATCCCCCATTCTGCTGCCCAGGGGGGACACATTTTTATTTTCTTTACAACACCAGTCGTGTTACACAAGATTTGAAAGGTCTGCAACTGCTTATTCATATTATGGATGTCTTGTGTGTCACCCCCACACTCTGCTCTCCCCAGGGGGGGGGGCGGTCACATTTTTAATTTCTTTACAACACCAGTTGAGTGACACATCATTTGAAAGGTCTGCAACTGCTTATTCATATTATGGATGTGTTGTGTGTCATCCCCCACTCTGCCCCCTGGGGGGCACATTTTTAATTTCTTTACAACACCAATTGTGTGACACATCATTTGAGAGGTCTGCAACTGCTTATTCATATTATGGATACCTTGTGTGTAACCCCCCCCCCCTCTGCCCTCAGAGGGGGCGCATTTTGTAATTTCTTTACAACACTAATTGTGTGACACATCATTTGAAAGGTCTGCAACTGCTTATTCATACCATGGGTTATTGGCGAGCGCAGCAAGCAGGGGTAGACAATAATTTGGAATCGCGAAGCGATTACGCGGGGGGTTGGCGAGCATAGCGAGCTGGGGGGCGGGGCCCCCCTAGTTGTTTTAAATAAATCTAAAATATTTTCATTATATATGAAGTTTATGAACACACTAGCTCTACATATACACTTATCTTATACAGTAGCATTTTTTTATCGACTAAAAATTTTAAGACGATTATTAGATTTCAGTTTTCTAAAACAGAGTGACATAAATTTGCATTTCAGATTTTATCAGGTTTAGTTAAGTACAACGTTTGCATAATTTTAATTACAGAACTAATTCCTTTTAAACGTATTAAATCCTTACATAACTATGTTTAGATCATAATTTAATCTTTATATCAGGGAGTACGTCATAGAATGAAATGCCTCACAAAATAAAAATTTAAATTATAAATTTGTTGACAATGCCTGTTGCCGAAGCCTTTTAGTTAAGGATTATTTTTAATTCAACGATCTCACATGTTAATGCCTTGTCATTTTCCGACGTCGTTAATGAAACTTAATTTTCGAGTATTGGGATGTGGACATTTTTTTAACCCACTAGGATTCGTGTACTTAACCCTTTCGAGTCTGGTGTACTATTAATAGCATATGTCTTTTAATTGAGTATAATTTTGTTTTAAGAAAAATACCTTTGTTATTGTTTATATATAGTAATATTAGTATATGTCTATGAATTTAGTATATTACTTCATTAATTTTTAGGCATCTAAGAAATATAATAATAATAAATAAATGCTTGATTAGCTGTTTCCGATTTTTTACTTTCTTCTATCTTCAATAGATCGAATTTTTTTTCGACTTCCGGTTTTCGACGTATTTACACGTTTTAGGGGTCAGAGATTCCAAAAAACAAGTTTTTACAAAATGTCTGTCTGTCGGTGTGTCTGTGTGTCTGTCTGTGTGTCTGTATGTCGGCCTTCTACCATCAAAAAGTGTATGAATTTATGCATAGAATTGAACCAATTTTTTTTGTAAATGTTTTTGGCTGTGGCAAGCAGGTTCTCCTTCAGTTTTGAAATATTTCGCCGGAAAGGGGTGCTGCAATCACCATTTTTGTGCCATTTTCAATATTGTACCGGTCAAAAGTATAGTAAGTTATGCATCGAATTTAACCAAATTTTTTGTGTATGTGTATGACTATGGCTAGTTGGTTCTCCTTGAATTTGAAAAAAATCCCCTGGAAGGGGGCGCTGCAATCGAGATTTTTGTGCAATTTTCAATTTTGTACCGACCAAAAGTATATGAAGTTATGCATCGAATTTAACCAACCTTTTTGTGTAAGTGTATGACTATAGCTAGTTGCATCGCCCTGAATCTGAAAAAAATCCGCCGGAAGGGGGCGCTGTAATAGCGAATTTTATGTTATTTTCAATATTGCACAACATAAAAGTGTATGAAGTTAGTTCTAGAACTGAACTATTTTTTTTATATGATTACTTTTTGGTATGGCAAGTAAGTTCTTCTTGAATTTGAAAAAAAATATCTGCCTATCATTTTATTGTCCATCGGCTCGTGCATTTTTTAATATTAAAATGTACGTATGAGATAGAAGAAAGTTTTGGGATTGGCACATCCAACTAGTTTTACTTTAAACACATATTTCACGATTCTTTCCTGAAAAAATCATGTATAATTCAGCAAAAAAAAAAAAAAAAAAAAAAAAAAAAAAAAAAAAAAAACTAGTCGTTGGGGGCCACCGTAATACTTACACATCATGGATGTGCATAATATAAAATATGAAAATAAAACACATGTAAACTATTTATAAAATGCATCGCAATTCCAAAATAAAATTTAAACGCATATTTAAATAGTTTTAATATACATAGTAATGCTGTATTAATGAATTGCTGATGAGCCAATTGACAAATTATATAAAGCGCCAAAATACTCAAGTAGTACCGGATTGCGTGAAAGAAACATCTTTATAAATCCAAAAACAATAATCATATTAACTAACAATTTACTGCGTCGGATTAAGCGTCTCATTTCCAATTAAAATATATCTTTGAATTGAAATTTTAATGAAATACAGGGTCATGAAAAATCGAAGAATGTGAAAAACAGGATTACACATATCTCAGCAACTTATAATCTGACCGACTTCGTTTTTTATGCAAAATTTATGTTATTTCATTGCTTTTTACGTCCATTCCTTAAAATAAAACTTTTCGAAAATTTTTATATACCTTTCATCAGAACGAATTTTTCGAGAGTCCAAAAAAAATAGTTACGGATAATCGAGGTTATTGATATTAAATAGACTTCGTTCCATTGTTACATACTAACTACATACAAAGTTTCAAGTCTCTATCTCAATTTGTTCGGGAGATAGAACGGTTACAGACAGACAGACACACAAACGGACGGACGGCATTTTTTTTTTCTAAAAATATGTTTTTCGGAATCTCCAGTATCTGAAACGTGTAAATCCGTCAAAAAAATTTTCCGATTTTCAAAACGATTGCAATATTTACCCTATACTACGTATGATGGGTAAGTAAAAGAAAGTTATAATATTAATTAAATCTCGTTAGAATATATTGATTTTTAAACATTTCCAGAAATTTTTGCCGAAACGTCAGTGAAGGCTTACTTTGGAGGCACGAAATTTTTTGGATTCTGTCTGTCTGTTAATCTGTCTGTCTGTTCCGCGATAACTGACGTAAAAAGCATTTGATTGGCTTGAAATTAAGTGGGTATGTTAGTGAGACACTGGGATTAAGTTGTATAGTTTTTGTTAGATTTGATTCATTCATTCCGGAAATATAGAATATTTTATTTCGCACAATAATGCTTTTCCATGGCAAATCCGATGATTTTCATTTTTTTCCCCTGAGAGAAAATGACACATTTGATTAATGGAATTCAATGATAAATGAATACTAAAATTTACCAGTTAAATTATTCGTATTATTTTGAAATTTTGTCAATGCATTTGTCAGATTTTTAAAATTATTACTGTAAATTTTGGAGATTTTTTATAAATGTGTTCCAATAATATAAACTAATTTGTTTTAGAGATTTACTTATTTGAAATGTATTTATTTCATTTTCTTTATTTTCTTTTAATGGTTGCTAAGCAACCATTCATCTTAATCCTTATCCTTATAATGTTATAAATTTGAAAGCGTGTACCAAAATTTAAATGAAGTCAACATCAAAACTTATGAATTAATTAATGTCTTTGTATCTTTGCGTATAAATATAGCATAGCCCAGAAAAAAAAAAAAAAAAAAAAAAAAAAAAAAAAAAAAAAAAAAAAACAGGCTATTTTTTATTAATTTTATTAAAATATTTTCCTTAATAATTCAAAATTTCATTTTTTTTCATACAGAATCAATAGGGAATTTTTAAATAAAATTTAACCAATTTCCTTTATCGTTGCCAAAAAAAATCAAAATTTGGAATAATAATTTTTCAACAGCAATAAGTTTCAATTGAGCAATTTCCATTCGAAAAATTAAACTATGAAAAAAAATAAATAAATATGACGTTAGAATTAAAATAACTATAGATATAGTACTTTTTGTTGAATATTAAACACGGATATTCGTTTCGTTAATAAGAATTTTTCGGACAAAAATGGGGACATAATTAGAAGTAAAAGAAATAAAAAAGAATTATATTTTTAATAAATATTTCACTTAGTAAAATATGACGTCATAGTTGAACAAAAACAGATATTTTATAGTAGTCGTTAAAAATGCAAGAAACATGAATATCAATAACTCATGAATAATGACGTCATTGCCGAAACTTCAGTGAAGGCTTACTTTGGAGACACGAAATTTATTGTTTTTTATATGCCAGTCTCTTCTTCTATATGTCTGTCTGTCGCGCTATAACTGCAGCAAAATGCAATCAATTTTTTTTTTTTTTTTTGGGGGGGGGGAAACAAAATTGTAAAACTCTACATTACTGAGTTTACACTTACAAAAGTTCCTGATGCATCAGGTTTAGATGTTTGTGGTTGGCAGGCATGTAGAAGTATGAGGATAATGAAAAATATTTGCCCAAACTGTTACTTATTCTTATAAATCAAAATGTATAAAGAAATGCAAGATATACAATAACAATTAGCACAATTATTAGAAAGTGACAAATTTAAATTAAGCGAGGCTCAAGGGGTTCAGGGGGGCTCTGCCCCATTGAAGAACACTACTATGTTATAATAAAGAAAACAAAAATAATAGATCATGAAAATTTCAGAATATCCTAACATAACTAAATTTTTAATTTACCGTTTTTGATGGCTGAAAACTTCTAATTCTTATTTTATTCTTATAAATAATTATGCAATTTGAAAATTTTAAATTACTGTTTCCAGGAAGTGGAATATTACCCAAAGTGTGTTTAAAAAAAATATGAACAAAGCTGACGTTAAGGCTCCTGATCTGCAGGTGTACTAGTTATAATATATTGATTTTTAAACATTTCCAGAAATTGTTCCTTAGTCTATTTTCATATGAACATAATGAAAAATACGCGAAACAACAAAATTCGTTACATTTCAAACAATAAAATATTCATTAAACTCCAATTAATTTATTTGAATAGCTAGTGTTAATGTTATTATTTCCGAAACGTCAGTCAAGGCTTACTTCGGAGACACGAAATTTTTTGGTTTTTGTCTGTCTGTCTGTCAGTCAGTCTATCAGTCTGTCTGTTCCGCGATAACTAACGCAAAAAACATCCGATTGACTTGAAATTAAGTGGGTATGTTAGTGAGGCACTGGGATTAAGCTGTATAGTTTTTTGTTAGATTTGATTCATTCGTTTGTAAAATATAGAATATTTTGTTTTGCGCAATAACGCTTTTCTATGGCAAATCAAATGATTTTCAATTTTTTTTCCCTTGAGAGAAAATGACACATTTCATTCATGGAATTCAATGATAAATGGACACTGAAATTTACCAGTTAAATTATTCATATTGTTTTGAAATTTTGTCAATGCATTTGTCAAATTTTTAAAGTTATTACTGTAAATTTTGGAGATTTTTTATAAATGTGTTCCAATAATATAAACTAATTCGTTTTAGAGATTTACTTATTTAAAATGCATTTATTTCATTTTCTTTATTTTATCTTAATGCTTGCTAAGCAACCATTCATCCTAATCCTTATTATATTTTAATGCTATAAATTTGAAAGCAAATACGAAAATTTAAATGAAGTCAACGTCAAAACTGATGAATCAACGTCTTTGTATCTTTGCGGATAAATATAACATAGCCCAGAAAAGAATATAGGCTATGTTTTATTAATTTTATTCAAATATTTTCCTTAATAATATTTTCCTTCTTTTTCATACAGAATCAAGAGCGATTTTTTAAATAAAATTTAACCAATTACCTTTATCATTGCCAAAAAAAAAAAAAAAAAAAAAAAAAAAAAATCTGGAATAATTTTTCAACGGCAATAAGTTTCAATTGAGCAATTTCCATTCGAAAAATTAAACTAAGAAAAAATAAATTTGACATCAGAATTAAAATAAAAATAAAAATAGCACTTTGTTAAATATTAAACACGGAAGAATTAATAAGAATTTTTCTGACAAAAATGGGGACATAATTAGAAGTAAAAGAAATAAAAAATAATTATATTTTTAACAAATATTTCAATTGATAAAATTTGACGTCATACTTGAAATAAAACAGGTATTTTATAGAAGTTGTTAAAAATACAAGAAACATGGACAGCAATAACTCATGAATAATGACGTCATTGCCGAAACTTCAGCGAAGGCTTATTTTGGCGACGCAAAATTTATTGTTTTCCATCTCTCAGTCTGTTCTTCTGTCTATCTGTCAGTCCCCGATAACTGCCACAAAATGCAATCAAAACTTTTTTTTTTCGTAAACAAAATTGTAAAACCCTATACTCTATTCCACCTTAACTTGGCAGCACTGTGAAAGGTAGAAACAGTAACATTCCGCCGTGGAAAATAGTTCTCCGTTTTTTTTTAATTTTATGGTGAAAATTCGTAGATATTTATATGGTTATGTTTATAAATTAATAAATTCGAGATTTTGTAACACATATTTAAAGTAATTTTTCTGTTAAAAGTATTTATTTCAAAAATAATTTCTATTTTAAGCGTATGTATAAAGTAAAAAGCTTGGCGTAAAAAAACTCTCCTTTGGCGAAGAACCAATCTTCAAGGTTAAATTACTGGCGCGTTTTTTAAGCGCCCGTGTCATCTGCTTTTATGATAAGTTCTAAAGCATAAAACTGTAGCAATTAATATTATATTCCTACTTGGAGAATCAATTGTTTAATAATTATTAAGATACTACTTCATTCATAAAAAATCCCGCTCGCCAATATTACTTTTATGGAAGAAAATTTAAAAACTATTTAATTTTCATTTCATTATTTTTAAATCATTAGCTTCGCATTTCATAGCTGAGGTCGACATTGTTGAGTTCAGATACTTTTCACCGGAAAGAATTTCTTCGACTTCGGGGGAAGGGGGGGGGAATATTGCAATTTTTGGACATTGAAAACCCATAATCTCATATTTTTCGGGGGAAGGGATCAGGGTCGCATTGTTCCGAGGAGGAATGCCCCCCAGGCCATCTCATGAATTCTACACTGGAGGTCAAGTTTCACAAAGATTTCTATTATCTTTTCAAATTTGTTTTAGGATTTTTTTTTTTTTTGATGATTTTACTTTTGAAACACTTTCGAAGTCTGAAAATTGAAAAATCCCCGCCCCTCCCCCCCCGAAAAAAAATTCCTTCTCACAAAATCTAAAAAGTAAAAAAAAAAGTTCTTTGTAAAGATCGAGCTCAGCTATCCAATGTAAGAAAAACAAGTTGGAAATTACACGTGAAACATGTCAAATACGGTATACTATAATGAAGTTTTTAAAATATTCAGATCTTACTGTTATAGTATACAGTACTTCGGATACAGTATAGCGGTCAAAATATTTTGTGTGCTCCTGTAAATATAGAGGAAGTAACTAGTATTAAACCTCAGCAACGTTTATCAATTTCATAAAATTTGATATAGTTTAATACAATTAAAACAAGCCTCAAACAATGTTTCTCTGTATACCATTATGTAGTGAAATACTTTTGTAAATTGAAAAAATATACATTTTGCTTCACAGATTGTACATAATGTTTATTTTAGTTCATGCTTCATAAGTGCATATCAGTTCTATTATATTTGAAAGAGTGTAACATCATTAAAATGTATTTGAAACTTTTTTCCCCATTGACCATAATGTAATGGAATACTTTTGAATGTGCCTTTACTTAAATTATATATCAGAATTTCATAAAAGTTGAAATGACTTTACAAAATTATGCAACAATTATATATTTTAAATTTCAAACGATTTGGTTGGGTGTTTTTAATCTGTTATATGCGAACAGACAGATGGACGGACAAACTGAACGATGACTATACGTGCTACGTATTTATATAATTACGAAATACCTAAACAAGTACGAAAAATCATGCGTTAAGCATACATTATGAAGCACTTTCCAACATTTATTGAAATCTTTAACAAAACTTTGTTATTTAGGGAAATAATAGTGTATAGCCAAATATACTCAAATATGTATTGCAGTACATTAGAACAGCCCTGTATTTCATATGTCAGTTCATATAATGGGAAAATTTAGCTCAGCAAGAAAATACCGAGTAGCTTGAAATTTCTTTTTTAGCAATTCATACTATTAGATGGAAACATACTTGGAAACTTTTGTTCAACCCTGTAGTTTACATTGTATCTTTATTACACATCAGCATTAGGCTAAAATTTATTGTAAACTAAAACAATTTTAAAACAACTGAAATCACATTCTCATAAATCATCGTTCATAGGCATCCATGTACCGAATTCTTTGCGTGGCCCTGTATATCCCTTTATCTATATTCTGCAAACATTTCTCAGTAAACTGAAATGCAGCTCAGCGGAAAAATGCATAGCTTATTTAAGAACCACGTTTAAATAATTTACGCTCATATTCAGTAACGTTGGTGAGCTCATTTGGGTAGCCCTGTATATCAAATATAACATTTATACACACCATATAATGTGCATGTATTTAGCGAAATATAAACACGAATATCATAATTAAAATGCATTTCATCCCTCCATCAGCCATCATCGGACACATATACGGTACTTCGGAAAGAATATACTATTTGAAATCTTTTGTGTGGCCCTGTAAATGCTATGTACTTCACATTATGCAAGACAGTAGCGTATAATTTATATTAAGCTTCAGTGACATATATCAATTTTATTATACATGAAAAAGCTTAATATATTTAAAATATGCCACACACAATTCCTCCTTTTACCATTATCTAATGGAATTCTTTTGTGTGGCCCTGTAAATGAATATTAGCTACATTTTCACCTTATATTTTATAGAATGCATATTTTAATATGTTTGACAGGGTATAACATCTTTAAAATTCCTTTGAAACTATTTTTCCCCATTGGTCGTAATGTAATAGGAAACTTTTGATTCGCCCTGTAGATAAACTAATCATGGTAGGAACTTCATTTTCGATAGGACTTGTGCTAGGGTAAACGTCAATAACGTCCTAAAATTTCATGGCAATCCGAGTATATTAACGATTTTTCCCCATGGGCCTTAATGTAATGGAAAACTTTTGATTCGCCTTGTAGATAAACTAATCATAATAGAAACTTCATTTTCAATAGGGTTCGTGCTAGGGTAAACCTCAATAATGTCCTAAAATTCCATGGCAATCCGAGTATATTAACAATTTTTCCCCATAGGCCGTAATGTAATGGGAAACTTTTGATTCGCCCTGTAGATAAACTAATCGTGGTAGAAACTTCATTTTCAATAGGACTTGTGCTAGGGGAAACGTCAATAACGTCCTAAAATTTCATGGCAATCCGAGTATATTAACGATTTTTCCCCATAGGCCGTAATGTAATTGGAAATTTTGATTCGCCCTGTAGATAAACTAATCATGGTAGATACTTCATTTTCAATAAGGTTCGTGCTAGGGTAAACCTCAATAACGTATAAAAATTTCATAGCAATCCGAGTATATTTACGGGAGTTAGAGCGCGGACAGACGGACAGACGGCCAGACAAACCGAATGCATAAGCACTTTTCAACTTTGTTGGAAAGTGCTAAAAATCAGATCTTGGTGTAATAGTATACAATATTTCAGATACAGTATAGTAGCCAAAATATTTTATGTGTCCCTGTAAAAACTATCTGATTTTTATTATACAGGAAATAACTTGTAGGAGTCCTCAGCAATGTACATAAATTTCATAAATGTTAAATAGTTTAATATAATTAAAACGCGCACGAAATAATGTCTCGATATATAATTATGTAATGGGATACTTTTGTGTGGCCCTTTAAATCAGTAACAAATGTTCTTCGGACCACAGATTGTACAGAATGTATATAATAGTATGCACTTCATAGATGTATATCACTTTTATTATGTTCGAAAGAGTGTAAGACCATTAAAATGCACTTGAAACTTTTTTCCCCATCGGCCGTAATGTATCGGAATCCTTTTGATTGTCCCTGTATATGAACTATTCATCCGATTTTCATAAAATTTGAAATGACTCGAAAAATTATCTAATGGTTATATATTTTAAATTTCAAACGATTCGGTTGGGTAGTTTTTGAGTTATTATATGCGGACGGACAGACGAATGGACTGAATGACAACTATAGGTGCTGCATATTTGCATAATTACGAACGCACCTAAAAAATAAAATATTGAAATGTAAACGAGATATTTAAAAAAAATCTTCCATTGGATTAAACTAGAGTGTTTTTGCATGAGTGAAGAAGCCCCTTTAATTTTAAGCAGTGTTAGCAATTAAATGCAATTTTTAAATATTTTAATAAGCGTAAATATCTGTTGTGTTTAATATTGTTTTCGATAATTATTGTAAAACTTTCATTTACATAATGTTATTGGATATTAATAACTAATGAAATTACTAATTTTGAGTTTACATAATTTTTGAAATTTCTAAATAATAATTATAATTTTAGGATTAAAGATTAAAGCATAAAAACATTTTATATTATTATTAGAGATTTAATTGTTTTGGAAACAATCTATTTTCGAGAAATTGTGCATTTTAAAGCAAGGGCGGGGACAATGATAAAAAATTTATAAAATAATTTAAATTTTTAAAAATCATGACATTTTTATACCCAAAATATCTATAATTTTAGATTAAAGTTGAGAGGTACTGTCTGATAGGGTGGACCTGACTTTTTCCAGATATCTGCCAGTGGTTGGGTAATATAAATAATAAATTTTCTGTTTTAAATAGATTTTCGGAGAATTTGGCTTTAATCTTTTAATTCAATAAAATTAATGCTTTCCTCTTTTCAATAAATTTCGCTTAAAATTCTGTTTTTACTTTTATTTTACTTGATTTTTTTAGTGCGATTTATAGATTTTTTTTTCTTTTTGGGGTTTTTTTTAACATTTGTAAGCGGTTTTATTTTTTAAACTTTGAGCTTAAGTACGTAAAATTTATCCTCTCTCCTCTACGATTTAAAAAAAAATCACACCGAAACGCAAAAATTCGCACAGAAAATCAATATTGAATTCAGGAAGTGGCCCGGGAAGGACATTTTCCCCCGGAGCAATGAAACGTTCCCCCTCCCTGAAAAATTGAAATTTTGCGTTTTCAATGGCCAAAAAGTACAACTCCCCCGGGACTCTATAATGTCCCCCCGGAGCCACTGAAGTTACCTCCTAGAGAAAAAGTATCTGAATTCAACACTGCAGAAAATTCTTTACAAAAGTATGACAATGCATGGAATTCAGTTTCAATTTTTTAGCTTATTTCAGAAAAATTTATCTTTTCAATAAAGTTTTTTCCGGAATTTCTGTAATGTTTTTTAACTTTTCGAGATTTTTAAATATTTTTCACATTTTGTGGGCCGGACAATGTTTGACGGATCAACAATATAATATGAAATAATGTTGAAATAAATTTAAAAAATGGTAAAACTAAGAAAAACATAATAATATTCGTTATTTTAGTAAATGATTATGTAATAAAATTAATTTCATAAGAAGTTCGAAAGGTGCCGATTTTTTCAGATTCATTATTATATCTTTCCGCCAAAATGGCGATTTCCCTTGTTTGTTAGTGATCCTGTGCTGTTCAAGCAAACCCTGGTTTCTATAGCAACGGCTGCAATTCGGCTCTTGTAGCATATTCAGTGCTGCCAAGTTAAGGTGAAACGAAGTATAGATTACTGAGTTTACAATTTCAAAAGTTCCTGATACATCAGATTTAGGTGTTTTTGGTGGGCAGGTATCTAGAAGTATGAGGATAATGAAAAATGCTTATTAAAACTGTCACTTATCCTTATAAATCAAAATGTATAAGGAGATGCAAGATATACGATAACCATTAGCCGATTGATAGAAAGTTAGAAATTTAAACTTAATGAGATTACGGAGGGTTCAGGAGGGCGGAGCCCAACTGAAGAAATCTACTGTGGTATAGTAAAAAAACAAAAATAATAGATCATGAATTTTTCAGAATATCCTAACACAACTAAATCTTTAATGTAACGGCTTTTGATGGCTTAAAATTTCTTATTCTTATTTTATTCTTATAAATAATTACGTAATTCGAAAATTTTAAATTACAGTTTCCAGGAAGTTGAATTTTACGCTAAGTGTGTTTAAAAAAAAGAAGTGAAAAGCTGACGTTGAGGCTCTTGATCTGCAGATTTACTAGTTGTAAAAATAGTTTTTAGGTAGATTTCCTATGGAATACTATCTATTGCGCTCGCTCCTATGTTGGAATTTCTGAAGTTTTTTTACAAATCTATGCCGATTATGACCTCTAAACCCCAAAACCACCACCAGTAACAAAGTTTATATCAACATTTATATCTGTCTATCTATCTATCTATCTATATACATATATATATATCACTGTTTTTTGTACATGATTGTTGGGATTTGGAAATACATTTCATATTTCTTTATCCGACCACCGTCAGCTAAAAGAGTTGCGCAATGATAAGCAAGAATCAGTTGGTTTTTTTTTTTTTTTTTTTTTTGAGAAACAGGTGTGACGCATGGGCGGAACATTCTCTTATAAAAGCACATTTTTGTTTATTGATTTTTTTCTTTTCTTTTTTAGACCTGTTTGAAGTTATACGATAAAGGATGTATATTTGAAATCGTCTGTGCAGAACAATATGTATATAATATTAATGCATAAATGTACTTGTTTTGTGAATCATGATGTAATTAAACTAAGAAAAAGTAACCTAGGACTTTTCTTTTTGAGGTAAAGTTGTTTCTTTATGCTGATGCTGCCAATTAATGATTAGGACATCCGGAGCCCCGATACCCCGATTTTCTGAAGAAATTGGAATTTTGGAAGTAAAAAATTTTTGTTTTGTGAAAATATTAAAATCAATGGGCATATTGATATTTCTTTGTGCAGCAGCCCTGGATGTGGTTATTTAATTTAGGCAGTCGGAGTTGTCACAACGATAACTTCTATAATTCTGCTACAATCTCGTCCAAACTGAAACTAAAATTAAGGGGTAAAAAACCACGTCTAAGTTCGCTAATGGGCAAAATCGGACCAAGGGGGTGAAGATAAGGAAGGTTTTTGTAAAAAAAAAAAAAAAAAAAAAAAAAAAAAAAAAAAAAAAAAAACGTAACTTTTTAGTTAAAATATATATAGAATTGGTTTAAAGTTTATATTACTTCTAAAGAAAAGACCAAAAGTTTATGCATGGCAGATTTTTGATAACGTTAAAACTGAGCTCAAGAAGCGAAAAAAACAGGGATTTTGAGGGAAAAAAAATCATAACTTCGTCATTTCTCAAGATATCAAATCCAACTAAATTTTTTATAAATGTTCTTAAAATTATCTAAAATTTTTGTATTTACAAGTTTTTTATAAGATTAACTTTTACCGATGAAAAAAATTAAAAATGAAAAAAAGGAGGGGTGGTGGAAAAAGAAAAAAATCCATAACTTACTCAATTCTTAAGCAATCAAATCTAATCAAATTTATAGTACATTTTCTCAATAATATCTACAACTTTTATACTGACAAGTTTCCACAGTACCAATTCTTACAGAAAAAATAAATTAAACAGAAATAGGAGTCGGAGAAAAAAGCTCAAATCCAAACTACTTATATTCTGACTCATTTTTAAATTCATTTCTGATTTTAAACGCATCCACATGGCAAATCCTCTTTTTTGGAAACTAAAAAATACGACGCATTGGCCAGTTTTTTGATAAAGACAGAATATATTTCAAAAAAGGCTGCCAAAAAGGGTATTTTGAACAAAATTTCCCGAAATGATTGTGATTGAAAATTTGAGGAATTATTCAAATAACAAATTGCGGTTTTTTTACTTATTTTTAAATCCATTTCTGCTCTCAAACGCATCCAATTTACAGGTTCTCTTATTTAGGAACTATATAATGTGATGTATTGGGCAGTTTTTTAACCTTCTCACTGCCGTGACCGGTTATATCCGTTCACTATGCTACAGGTTTCACTGCAGTTGAAAACTTTATTTAAATTAATATAATTCTACAAATATGATCCAGTTTTAAGAAATGAAATTATGATTGATACTTTCAAGGCTTACAAGCATATGTGTAACAAAAAAATTATACCATGATAGAAAATCCCTCTTTTATTAAAATTTATAATAAAATGCAGAGAAAAAAGCTTTACAATTTTTGCCCTTTTGCTCGGCGGTTAGGGGATTAATAAAACCACAATATATATATATTTTAAAAATGCTGCTGAAATGGATATTTTGTGCAGAATTTCACGAAGCGATCGTGATTGGAAAATTCAGGTATTCAAATAACAAATTGCGTTTTTTCTCACTCATTTGTAAATTCAATTTTGCTTTCAATTTCATCCAATTGACAGGTTCTCTTATTTAGGAACTGTATAATGTGCCGTATTGGTCCGTTTTTTGATAAAGGCTGGGTATATTTTTAAAAATGCTGTCTTATTGGGCACTTTGCATAAAATTTCCTTAAGCAATCATGATAAAACAATTGAGGATGTATTCAAACAACAAATTGGTTATTTTATGACTCATATTTAAATTCAATTTTGCTCTCAAACGCATTCAGTTGACCGATTTTTGTTATTTAAGAACTATATAATGTGCCGTATTGGACAATCTTTTAATAAAGTCATAATATATTTCAAAAATGTCGATAAAATGGGCATTTAAGCCGAATTTTGCTTTAAGATGATAGTGATAAAACCAGTTCTTACATAAAAATGACATTATTTTTTTTAAAGTGGCCAAATAAGTTGTTAAACTGGTTTTATCCCTAATCATGTTTTATTTTTGTTGTTGAAATGAGCTCTCTTCGAAATCTACCTCCGCCTACATGCCAAGCCGACAGTGATTTTTTTTATTGAAAAAAAAAAAAAAAAAAAAAAAAAAACGAACTAAATGTTAAATGATTGTATTGTCTAGTTCAACCTGTTCTTATAATAAATTAAAGTATAACGCCGATTGTCGCAACTGCAATTAATCAAACAAACCATATCTCTCTCTCTCAAAAAGAAAAAAAAAACATTTAATTATTGGAACAAATATTTCGCTCAAATTTTTTTCAATCAAATTTCCAATTATCCAAACACCCTGTTTCTCTTATTTTTTAATCTTCAGATTTAGCAAGTGGAATGAAATCTCCGGTTAGTGTATCATTGGAAGCAGTGGTAACAAAAAAGAAATTGAACCAAATGAAAACGAATACTCTGGAAATGGCCCTGGTCCATAATACAACGAAACCTTTGAATGCTTGGAAACGGATAGAAAATGGCTCCAACGGCAGAGAAACACGGATTCCATTCAACTAACGTACTTAAGAAAATTTCGAACTAAGGTCGCACTGAGAAAAGTGTTTTCTTTGAAGCAAACTACAATTGAAAGTTATTTTGCTTAGATTGTTTTGCGTCATTAAAGTTCAGAATATAATAAGAACAGAAAGAAAATTATTTAATAAAATAAATGAATAAAAAAATAAATAAGTGAAAAAAAAGACTCTAAGAATCTTGTAAAAAAAAAAAAAAAACATTAGCCGTCACTATATTTTTAGTCTTCGTTACGTTTTTAGGTAGCTTTCATTACAAAAAGTAAAAACCTACGTATTGCAACCGTCCGGCGGAAAACTTTTGTATATTTTAACCGATCATAACCACCAGACCCCAAAACCAACCTGCGTTCAAAAGTTGAAATATATATGTTACAGGCCAAACCCGATTTTAGGCCAAACTAGATTGACCTAGGCCAGACTAGTCTATCCTAACGCCCATCGGATAAATTAGTTTTTCCTAGGCCAAACTAGTCTATCCTAACGCCCATCGGATGAACTAGTTTTTCCTAGGCCAAACTAGTCTATCCGAACGCCCATCGGATAGACTAGTTTTTCCTGAGCCAAACTAGTCTATCCGAACGCCCATCAGATAGACTAGATTTTCCTAGGCCAAACTAGTTTGGCCGAACGGTCATTAGGATAAACTAGTTTAGCCTGCTATTCATTGGTTTAAACTAGTTTGTCCTAGGCCGATCTAGATTGTCCTAGGCCAATTCAATTTGGCGTGATTTTATTGAATCTAAAGAACGCCACGGCGCCAACTTTCTAGTTTTGATCTAATTTATCCTAGGCCGATGCAATATGATGCGATTTTATCTTACAGGCTATCAAAGCCTGAGAGCTAATGTGCTCGCATATTCTGTTAGTGTGTATGTAACCATGTACGTATGTACGTACGTTTGTACGTAATGCTAGAATTCCTGATAAAAATATCCGATTTGCTTCAAATTTTGGACATAGATTTATCCTGATAACGAACTTCCCTGATTAGTTTCAAGAGTACATTGGATAAGAATAAGGGGAGGAGAACAAAAGGCTAATCTGCACCCCCTCCCCTCCTTAATTTAGATAAATCAGTTTTTCATGCAAAAGTATGAGATTTTATTAAAATTTTAGGCATAAGATCATTTTGATTAGGCACCTCAATGATTAGTTGTGGGTGTTCATTGTTTACGTATAAAGAAACAAGGAATGGGGGGTAACCCCCTTAATTCATGTAAATAGGTTTTTCACGGAAAATTTATCGATTTGTTTCAAATTTTCTATGTAGGTTCCTTCTGATAAGGCGTTTGCCTGATTAATTTGGGGGGTTCAGAGGTTAAAAATAAAGGAATTAGGGATTACTTTTTCAATCGGAAAAAATTTTTTGGTTTTATGAAAAGGTTTTTAATTCGTAACAGACATTGGTTTTTCCACACATCACTTCACTCGAAATTTTTCATATTAAATAACTAAATATCCGACCCCTTTTAAAAATAAGAAAAAGCTTAAATAAAACATGACACCTAAAATATAGGATGGGGGGGGGGGGGTAGAGTAAGGGGACGCTTGAATTTTTTTTAAAAAGCTCAGTTTTTTTTAACGTTTTATCTGCTAATTAAATATTACCCTTATTTGAAACTTTTAGAAACATAGTAAAACATGATGTTAAATATTTAAGAAAAATGATGCCGCATCAAATTTCGTGCATTAGTTCTTCAATTACAACCCCGACAAAATTTATGGCACAGACAGTCAGACAGAGTCATAGACTTACAATTTGAAGAACATGTTTTTTGGAATCTTGGACCACTAAAACGTGTAAATGCGTCAAAAACCGGAGTTAAAAAAATTTCACGAATCAAACACTTTTTGTAAAGACAGAAGAAAGTAAAATAAATAAAAGAATGAATTTTAAATGAACTTCGCTTATTTCAATAGATGTGTTTGAGCTGAGCTGATTCGTTTGAAATATTTTGAATTTGAGCTTAAACTTGATTAATTTTTGAGAAATTAAATTTTAATTTGAAATAATTCTTTTCTTTGCGAGCGTGCCAAACAATAGTTGGCATTGGTTACAGCACGTCAAATTGAATTGTCCTAGGATAAACTAGATTGTCCTAGGATAAACTAGATTGGACTAGGCTAAACCAGAAGACTTGGCGCCGAAGCGGTCTTTGGGATCAATAAAAACCCGCCAAATTCAACTGACCAAGGACAACCTAGATCGGCCTAGGATAGACTAGTTTAAACCAATGAATATCAGGCTAAACTAGTTTATCCTAATGACCGTTCGGCCAAACTAGTTTGGCCTAGGAGGATTTAGTCTATCCGATGGGCGTTCGGATAGACTAGTTCGGTCTAGGAAAAACTAGTCTATCCGATGGGCGTTAGGATAGACTAGTTTGGCCTAGGAAAAACTAGTTTATCCGATGGGCGTTAGGATAGACTAGTTTGGCCTAGGAAAAACTAGTTTATCCGATGGGCGTTAGGATAGACTAGTCTGGACTAGGCCAATATAGTTTGGCCTAAAATCGGGTTAGTCCTGTAACATATATATATATATGTATGTCACAGGCCAAACCCGATTTTAGGCCAAACTAGATTGACCTAGACCAAATTGGTCTATCCTAACACCCATCGGATAAACTAGGTTTTCCTTGGCCAACCCGGTCTATCCTAACGCCCATCGGATAAACTAGTTTTCCTAGGCCAAACTAGTCTATCCTAAGGTCCATAGGACAAACTAGATTTACCTAACACTTATAGGATAAACTAGTTTAGACTGCTGTTTATTGGTCTGAACTAGTTTATCCTAGGCCGGTTCAATTTGGCGTGATTTTATTGAATTCAATGACCGCCTCAGCGCCAACATTCTTGTTTGTCCTAGGCTGATCTAGTTTATTCTAGGCCAATGTAGTTTTACGTGTTTTTAGCTCATGGGTGTGAAAGCCAGAGAAATAATGGCTCACAAGTTCTGTATGTGCATGTACGCATGTATATACGTATGTGCATACGTATGTATGTAACGCGGTAACGCTTGATAAAGATATCCGATTTGCTTCAAATTTTGGATGTAGGTTCATTCTGATAAGGTACTTTTCTGATTAATTTTGGGAATTCATTGAATAAGAAAAAAGGGGGCGAACGGGAGGCCAATCTCCCCCCGTTAATTTAAAGAAATGGATTTATCATGCAGAATTACCGGTTTTCATTTAAAATTTTAGATATAGGATCATTGTGATAAGCCGTCTCCGTGATTAGTTGTGGATGTTTATTGTTTAAGTCTAAAAGAAAGGGCAATGTAGGTAACACAACATAATTGTCGGAGCACAGCTCCGGCTTCCCTGCAAAAATTACACTTTTGTGACCTCAATAGCGTCCAAAATATTTATTGCATCGACACGAAAAATGAGCTGGACGTCGGTAGGGCTAAAATCTCGGCGGGTATTGAAAATCAGAAATATTCGTCAACACTAACACCCTAAAATGTCGGCTTTTAATTTTCCCATAGAGATAACATTGGGAGTTTGAATCTTCCATTGTTGAAAAGAAAGGAAAAATAAAGTTTGTTTTTTTTATCGATGCCATTTTCTCATAAAATATCAAAATAAAATTTTAAAAAATTTTAACATAAAATGTCACGTTTTAAGAAACACGCATAAATTTCATAACTTTAATTTTTTTCATAGCTTTTTCAAAACTTTTGAACAGATGATGAAGTCACGATTAAAAAATATATTTTTACTGATAAAGTTTCTATATTTCTTTTTTCCTCCATTTAATTGAGACGCTCATTTCAGAGGGCTTCAGTGAGTAAAAATGACACCATAATAAAAATTAAATTAAGTATTTCTTTTGATAAAATTATATATCTGATAACGAAAACGTCTAAAAAGACATAAATTTCTGGATTTTGACGGCACTCAAAGTAGAACCAAAAGTCAACACAAGGCCCGCCTTGAGTCAACAATGCAGAGATTCAGCAGCAAAATTGGAACTGGCAAACTTAACATTGCGTTTAGGTCTATGTTTACTAGAAAATAATTGAAATATACATCTGTAACTGGTATTTCAAAACGAAATTTTGTGCCAAATCAACGTCAGAAAAATAAATTGCGCCACTATCTTGCGTATATGACATCCATGCCAAATTATCAATAATTTGAAATTTACAGATAAATTTTAGTTATGAATAATATTTGTTTTATGAATTAGTCAAGCAAATATAAGATTAATTATTATAATTATTTTTAGGCACAGATTTCATATACGCACCACACTGGCACGATTTGTTTCTGACACCAATGTCACATACGCACTGGGGTACATAACTGACGCCAATGTGTCATTATTTTGTTTGATACAGTAACCCGAATGTTGTTATTTATTTATAATTAAACGATTTATTTACTTTTATTTTCTTTTTTTAAATTATAAAAATTGTTTTGTTCTATGGTTATTAATTAATCTTTTTTTATTTATTGTTATTCCGTTTTAAAAAGATATGTAACTGGTACAGTATGCAACTAGTATTCGAAAACGAGATTTTCGCCAAATTCGCGTCAGAAAAGAATCTCGTCATTGTGGTGCGCATATGTAATCTGTGCCATTCTTTTACAACTTCTATCTAATAATTCTTTTCAACATCTTCTTTCATCAAATTCGACGGATGGAGCTTTATTTTTGCCCCCAACGTTATGACGTCAACGTTACTGACTCACACAATTCTAATTTATGATATAGACTTGCTTATTTTTTGTGTAAAAAAGTGCGAATTGATAGACTACTTCTATGTTAGCCAAGCGCCAGTGATCGACAAATTTTCTTAAATCTCGCCAATCCTGTTTTTCGCATCAATCTTACAACATTAGCCAATAACAAAAAGACAAAAAATTATCGTTGCACATTGCAATGTCAGATGAAATTCTCTGTCAGTAAATGAACCTTAACAGAAAAATATTATAAGCAACAAGCATTGATCAACTGTCCGGGGAGAAGAAATTCCGACTCTTTATTCCAAGAAGGCTTGCCGTCTATGTGTCACTCATGGAAGGAGGCATTCAATGAACTAAATATTGATACATATGAAGAAATAAATTTTCCTAATAGTGTACAGGAGCCTGAGATAATACAAGAATACCGCGAGCTTGATCCCTATATGGACCCTGCTGCCATAATCCCTGTGCAGACAAACGAAGAGAGTTGGGGCCACGCATAATTGATAATGCATGTGAGTGGAAAAGTGAGAGCTAAAATTACTCTAATTAAGATTTAAATTCATTTTTGAGCTATTGTAAAGAACAAAAACTTACAGTAAATCTAAATTATGATAATTCTAACATCGTATTTACAGATGAGCAGAAAAAAATACTTGATTTATGCACTGAACAGCTTTCATCTTTGCAAACAGAGCTATAAATTGCCCTAAACGTACTTTTATTACTGGGAAAGCCGGAGGTGGGAAAAAGTCCGGTGATCAAAGAAATGCATAAGAGGGTAACTGAAGAGTTAGGACAGGAAGCTATCAAGATCTTGGTTCCAACAGGTGCTGCTGCAATTAATGTTGAGAGTAAGACAGTCCAATCTGCTCTAAAATTACCAACATGTTTTAAATCGTTCGGTAATTTAGAAAGTGAAGCAGCAAGAAATTTACAGCTCAGCATGGATCCAGTATCTTTTCTAATTATTGATAAATTTTCAATGATCGTATGTCGCCTGATGGCTGCCCTTGAGCAAAGATGTCGAGAAAGCAAGTCAGTTAGCAGTGAGCCTTTTGAAGGTTTATTTGTTTATCTCATTGCAGATATTAGACAGCTACAGTTTGTAAAAGACACACCTCTGTATAAGAGATCTTCTGCAAAAGATATTTTGGCTTTACGCGGAAAAACAGTGCTTGGCACTTTTGAAAATTATTTCACCTTAACAAAGTCAATGAGACAAAACAACGGTTGTCAACAACAATTTCGGGAGATTCTTGATTCACTTTCGATGGGACAAGTTACATGCGACCAATATTGATCCATTATGCAAGGACGAAAACTATACTGCCCCGAAATACCTTGAAAGGTTTCAAGATGCTAACGCCCTTTTCTCATAAACAAGCAAACTGAAGACTATAATGAAGAAATATTGCATAAATCAAAATCTCCTGTACCAAGAAAATTGGCAGACCACAACAATCAAATAGCAGGAAGGAGGATGATCATGCATCTGGACTTCAAGCAGAACTTTTTTTAGCAGTTGGATACAGAATTATGCTACGAACTAACCTGTGGACAGACGGAGGATTGGTAAATAATGCAGTTGAAATGGTAAAAGATATGTCTACGACACAGAACTTCGACCTCCAAGCTTGCCTCAAGTTTTAATGGTTGATTTTGACGATTACTATAGCCCATTTCTAACTGGAAGGCTTTTCCCTGTGACTGCCATTTCAAAATCTTGGAAAAAAAAAGTGTTTCGTGTTCCCGAAATCAGTTGCAGTTAGTAAATGCATATGCTCTCACGTTACACAAATCCCAGGGTTTAACTTTGCCAAAAATTGCTGTAGACATTGGTCCCAAAGACTTGTCACTTGGAGCAACTTATGTCGCATTCAACAGAGTTCGTCGTTTATAAGATACTAGCGGACCCGACAGACGTTGTCCTGTCACCGACAGACGTTGTCCTTCCTGGCACCGACACCAGAAAATCAAAAAAATGTACTTAAATATAGTGATACGCACGATAAACACTACGCTCTTAATTTAATTTCTTATTACAATTATGTAAGGAAATTATTTTTCACTCTTCAGTATTTTTTGAAGTCGGTTCAATTTTTGATAGAAAAGTTTATTTTTCTGTTTTTTGTTAAAAGTTAACGATTTTCTGAAGTCAGTTAATCAAAATTATAATACAGGCTATATTACTGTAAAGCACACACTTGTGACAGGAGCGGGGTTCGAACACGCGATCTCTTTCTTCGAGAAGTTGAGCTTAAATCTGGCGCCTTTGACCGCTCGGACATTCCGTCCGTACGCTATTTATCGAAATTATTCAACACTTTTAATTAACAAAAAAATCACTAACTATTAGGTTTTGCCTAATTACTAAAAAAGTACTGAATCAATTTCGACGAAATGTGAATCTAAACCATTCTCGAATCTACCAGAACGCACACACAAAATTTCATCAAAATCGGTCCAGTCGTTTAGGAGGAGTTCAATTACATACACACGCACAGAAGATTTTTATATATAAAGATTCTCATAGAAGTACCTTTCACAAAGGAAACGCTTGACCAAATTAAAAGAATGGGGGATAGAACAGCATTCGAGAATTACTGAATTGGCCTGTAACTATATATATATATATATATATATATATATATATATATATATATATTACAAATTTAACTTTTTTTCGCCAAAATTAACCTTATACTATATCAATTTCCTTTTAAAAATATTCCATACTTAGTTTAAGGTATACTAACACGTTGTTATCGGCATTTTGGGCCAAAAAGCATAATTTTTTTTATTATTTTATTATATAGAACATTTATTTGGCTTTCTAAAACAGGTTTGTTTTTGCCTCTACTCTAATTAGAACGGGAGATATTAAAGATTTTGTGAAGGTCGATAAACCGGAAGTGGGCTTTTAAACCACAACGAGTGGGTGTTTAAGGAGCCAAACACCTGTTATAAAAGGAAATAAACAACGTGCTGTTTGAAACATAATTATTTGTAAGTATTTAATAAAATATTTAAAATAATTAAACTACCGGATATTAAGTGGCATCATTTAAAGGTCTTAGAAGTCGAGGAAAATTGACCGATACCTTTATCGATAAATTGCAAAATTATTATGGCATTGCAATCCTCAGTAATGTAAATGATTTGCAGGGTATGCAAACTGCAATATTTGCTGAATTTTTCCGTTGCTGGTCAAGTGCAAAAGCACCAATGCATGGACAGTGTCCTGTCGGAAAAGAAAGCTGGTGCAAATTTCAACGAGCTGCTTCGAATGGGAGAATTTATAATGATAATTCAAAAGGACTTCCAAAAAATGTTATGAACATTATCAAACCAATATATATATATGAAGCTCTGCAATAAAAAACTCTTGAAAAAACATTTGCATGGAAAAACATAAAATGCAAATGAAAGTTTCAATGGTGTCATCTGGAAATTTGTACCGAAAGATGTATTTTTGAGCTGCAAACACTTTAGTTGGGATCATTAATGGCTGTTTTTCAGTTTAACAAAAGATTTGAAGGATTGTTGGATATTATTAAAAGTATTGGAGTACATCCTGGTGTTCATGCTTTGGAAGGTTTTGCTAGACTTGATGATGAACGTGTAACGGAATCAAAGCATCATTCCTTGGCAAACATAAAAAATAGCCAAGAAAAAAGATAGGTTGGTTAAAAAAGGAAAATTAAATAAGGCTGAACAAAAGGAGGGTTTAACTTACAAATGTGGTGAATTTTATGTATGTATGTCTCTGATTTTCATAAAAATGTAATATTTTAAACTTCAAATGCATTTTTCTCTAAAGTGATTTTTACGAGTAATTTGTTCATTTTAAAGATGATAACTTAAAATATCATAATTATATTTTTATGAAACTTTGTAAACTTTATCTATATGTTGTTTTTTAGGGCATGACCTAAAAGAATGTTGATATTATAATTATTTTTGAAATTTGGGTCCTTTTTCTGAATTGTTATATTAAAAAATATGCGAAATATCTTAATAATTTTCTCGATCAGTTCTAAAATATTTGTTTATTGATATATATTTAAGCTTTTAGGTCATTCTCTGCATAAATGTATGTAGATTATTTTGGTAGTAAATTCTTTTGAATAAGCTTACTATTTTTTGATGGAAACAAAATAGTTTCCTTAAAATTTGTTAAAAATTCTTCCCATTTTTACCATTTAAAAAATTTGAGGATTTATATATAATTTGGACAGCCAATTATTAATTTGAAATGAAATGGATCGTAAAAAAATAGTTACAATGTTTATATATCATGTTTTTCTAAAAAAGTGTCCCGAACGTGTTCGGATACCTTAATTTATCATACAGCACGATAGTGCTGTATAGTAGAGCTCAGCTGCATCTCTAATGTTAAAGTCCAAAGTTTGCCTCCTAATAACTTTGGACCCAATCATCGGATCGCCACGAAATTAAAAAGGGGAAGTGTCCTACCCTAGATCTCAAAGTTTACAAAAATTCATCCAGATCCACCGATTAGTTTCGGAGATCCAGAACCCCTGTTTTGGCACTTTTTGCTCGTGAAACAACAAAAAAAGATAAACAACTCAATTATAACCCGAATAAGGAAACATTCAGCGACGTGTAATAGCTTGTTCGAAAGCTTTTAATTTAGGGATGTGCCTTTCGAAGGTCAGGTAAAAAAAATATAAAAAATTAAGGAAATGGCACCCATTTAAAATTTATATAACGCTATTCCTTTCATAATTTAACATTATAGAAATCTCTCCTTTTTAATTGCTAATTCAATTGTTGCTTTCGAATTGCCACCAACTAAAAAACAATTCAATAATTTAAAAAAGAAACGATAACACGTGTTCTTTTTTTTATAGATCAATAAAAATTCTGATTCTCCTGATAGTTTTGAACCTTTGAAATTGACGTCATTCGAAACAGAAAATGCATATTTTTCATAAACATATATGAGGAGCCCAGAAGCCAAGGGGTACAAGTGACAAAATGTCGATTTGGAGTAAACTGAGTTTAAAGATAATTGGTGTTAAATTGGAACATCAATAACAATTGACTAAATTGAAATAGAAAACATTTGCTTGTTGTATTCTAATCTTTGAACTCTCATTTCAATAACTGTTAAAAAAATAGAGTACAATTTTCTTTAAATGTATAATTAATCAATATTGTTTGTTTTTCGAAAAAAGTGGTTTATCTCTATAACTCTCCAAATAATCAGAAAATGACATATATTTTTTTACCTGAAATGGAAAAAGCATATTTCCAGATACCCTGTGCACTTAACTCAATTTTTTCAATTTTGGCACTTATACCCCTTGGCTTCTGGGGTCTTCATACATAAGCTGTAATTAAATATGTGTTAAAACAACATCGCACCTTTATTTGAGTGTTTTCGAAGTAAAACAGTTACTACAATATAGATATTTCAATTAAAAAGGGATAATTAGGAAAAAAAATTCTTCTATATTTATAAAAATAACTATTTGAAAATGAAGCTATGAAAATCTGTGTAGATACCTATCGCCATAAGAAAATCTACGTAGATACCGAGAAACTACAGTGGGACTACCATCTGGGAGGGGGCGGTTCTGTCGCAAAATATCGCCAAGTTTTTCGCCAACTTGGCGATATATAGCCAAATCTGGAGTCCAAAACTACTCGCCAAAATTAAAGCCAACTTGGCGTCACTTCAAGTATTTCGCCAAACTAATATGCCTACTAATAATTTTAAACTAATACTAATAATAGTTTAGATTTGTAGTTGAAGGTGATAGATAAAGTTCCTGAAAGGATCTAAAAAAGCTATGAAATCATACAAAAAACTGGTGGACCAGAGAGAAAAGTAGAGCTCGATTTAAAAAAAAAAACCTTACAGTAAAATTTGGGAAATATTTTCAATGTGCGTGCAAAAGAAAGGGAATCAGATGATCTGTAAAGCTTATGAAATAACCCAAATTTTTGTTAGCTGAAAATGAGGACTGAGCTTTACTGGTGCTTTAAAATCAATCAGGGAAAAAGAGGCATTTTTAACTCTCCGTATTTCAATCATCCATAACCAGTTTAAAAATTTGGGTTCATAACTATATGTTACAGGCTGATGTAATGAAGTATGAGAACGGTTTGTTCTGTACAAAGTGTGAACACAATTCCATACCAGCTGTTTTGATAACTGGAAGATCAAAGCTCCAAGTAAACTCAAAATCTTCAATAGATACGATTCCATCATATACTAAATATTTCTGTTCAAACATACTTATCTACATCAATTCCTCAACAACTTGATTATATTAATGTTATACTTTAATTATCACATCATGGTTTATATTTGTTTAGCATTGTGGGGCTTAACCGATTTGAGACAACATAACAATATATTCTATTGACTACATTCCTCAGTAATCATTTTGAGTGGATAATAGTATAATTCTGAATATAAGGCACCAGTACAGCTCAGTCCTCATTTTCAGCTAACAAAAATTTGGGTTATTTCATAAGCTTTACAGATCATCTGATTCCCTTTCTTTTGCACGCACATTGAAAATATTTCCCAAATTTTACTTTAAGATTTTTTTTTTTTAATCGAGCTCTACTTTTCTCTCTGGTTCCACCAGTTTTTTGTATGATTAAATTAAAATCCTGTTACTAGATCTAATATATTAATCTTTATAGAAATAATATAAATTCTTAATTCGCTTTAAAAAACGTTCCTTCCAATATGCGTAAATAAAAAATGGCTCTAAATTAAAAATATTCTTAATTAAACTTTCTTTCTTAATATTCCAAATAAAACTCATCCTTTTTTTCCCTGTTTTTATCAACAGTTTTCAAGAATTGTTATTAAATTTATTCCAAAACCATACCTTTAAAAAATATCATTCTTTTTATTTATTTATTTTTCCCCTTCAACGTTTGATATTTGCTGCGTATCAAAAAATTTATTTATTTTCTTTTTTGATTTAAAATATCGGCTGCAGGATATTCGAATTCTGAGTTCGATTATAAATTAGTTAAATAATAATCTTGTAAAATAAAAATTATCGCCTGAATGAAATGGGTAATCCCAACGCTGGAGATGAAATTATGTTTATATAGAAAAATCATGGTTAGAGAATATAGAATCTTATGGAAGCTTCTGATTTTAGATTTAATGAGAAGCTAAGAGATGATGACCGATATTCTTTCTTTTTCTTCCAATGTTGGTTAGAACGAACTGCGGAATAATATTTTTATGATGGAATAATTTTTTCTTCTTTCGTGGATTTTGTTCCAGACGGCTTGCAAGAGAGCATTTTCCGTTATATATGCCTACACTTGAATAAACATTTCTGGAGCAGCCAATGTGTAGTTCAATGAAGCGTCTACATTTATTTTATTTTTTTCTCGCTTGCCACGAATCTGTGTTTAAAAAAGGGGAAACCGGAGAAGATGTTCCGAGCTTCTCACTTTAAAATGTCACATATATATGATTTTTGTCATGCTGTAACTATCGTATCGATGAAGCTATTTGAATGAAACTTGGTGGGTACGTAGTACGTACTAATTTCTTGTTCGAGTTCGTTGGCCAGCATCATCCGCCATTTTGTTTCAAAATGGTGACCATTTAAATTTATTTAATTTAAAATTCAAAATTAAGAAGAAAAAATTAGAAATAGAAATAAATTTTTTTATGTGTTTAAACTTGATAGAAAGATTCCAGAGCATTTATTTTTTTGTTTATATCTTTAAACATATTTGAGTTATAGAAATTTGAATTTCTATTGTGGCATAGTATATGCCGATGTCTGAAACGGGTTCGTTCGCCAGTTTCATTCGTAATCTTGTTTCGAAATGGTGGCCATTTAAATTTAAAAAAAATAATTTAAATTTAGTTACATAAAAAATAAGAAGTTAAAAAGATTTTTCTTTTCAGTGTTTTAGGTTGATACAAAGATTCATGAGCAGTTTTTGTTTCATCTGTATCTTAAACAATGGCTGAGTTATAACCTTTTGAATTTTTAGTATGGCTGACATTTTGGAATGATATGATTTTAGTCACTTGATAACACGGGTATTAGTAAACCGATTTGGATGTAATTCGATGTGTACATAGTACATAAGAATGTTTCGACCGAGTTCATTCGCCAGCATCATCCGATATTTTGTTTCTAAAGGGCGGTCATTTAAATATTTTAAATTTTAAATTACGAAGAAACAAATAAGGAATTGAAAAATATTTTTCTTCTATGTGTTTGACCTTGATACAAAGATTACAGAGCATTTTAGGTAGCTTTCATTACAAAAAGTAAAATGCTACCTATTGAAGCCGTCCGGAGGAAATCACTTCCAGAAAATTTTGGTATATTTTCACCGATCATGACCCCCAGACCCCAAAACCACCCTCCGTTCAAATGTTGACATATATATATAACCATATATATATATATATATATCTGATTTTTGTCATGCGATAACTATCGTATTTATGAACCGATTTGAATGAAACTTGGTATGTACATAGTACATACAAATGTCTCGACCGAGTTCATTGGACAGCACCATCCGCCATCTTGTTTCAAAATGGCGGCCATTTAAAAAATTTTTAAAAATTTAAAATTTAAAATAAAATACAAAGAAATTAAAAGTTGAAAAATATATTTTTTTATGTGTTAGAACTTAAAACAACATTTTCATAACACTTTTTATTTTATTTATATCTTAAAAAATGATTGAGTTATAGCACTTTGAATTTTTCTTATGACTGACATTTTGAAACAATCTAATTTTTGTCATGCTGTAACTAATGTATTTATGAACCGATTTGAATGAAACTTGGTATGTACATAGTACATACAAATGTCTCGACCGAGTTCGTTAGCTAGCATCATCCGCCATCTTGTTTCAAAATGGCGGCCATTTAAAAAAATTTAAAAAATTTAAAATTGAAAATTAAATACAAAAAAATTAAAAGTTGAAAAATATTTTTCTTTTATGTGTTAGAACTTAAAACAACGATTCCAGAACGCTTTTTATTTTGTCTATATCTTAAAAAAGGATTTAGTTATAGCACTTTGAATTTCTCTTATTGCTGACATTTTTTAAACGATCTGATTTTTGTCACGTGATAACACGCGTATTTATGAATCGATATGAATTAAACTTGGTATGTACATAGTACATACAAATGTCTCGACCGTGTTCGTTAGCCAGCATCATCCGCCATCTTATTTCAAAATGGCGGCCATTTAAATTTTTAAAAAAAATTTAAAATTTAAAATTAGGTTCAAAAATGTGAGAAATTGAAAAAGATATTTCTTTTGTGTATTTGACCTTGATACAAAGATTCCAGGATATTTTTTGTTTCATCTATATCTTAAAAAATGGCTGAGTTATACCACGTTCAATTTCCAGTGTGGTTGACATTTTGAAACGCTATAATACGCATATTTATATATTGATTTGGATATAACTCCGTGTGTACATAGTACATATCAATGTCTCGACAGAGTTCACTAAAAAACTTCATCCGCCATCTTGTTTCAAAATGGCGGCTATTAAAATTTGTCAAAAATCTTTTAAATGTATAATGATGTACAAATAAAAAATTAGAAATTGAAAAAAGATTCTTTCGACTGTATTTATCTTAATAATGAATTCCGGAGTATTTTTTGCTTTGTCTTTATCTTAAAAATCGCCTGAGATATAGCAGTTTGAATTTCTAATGTGGGTGACATTTTAAAAAAAATCAATTTGCCCGCGACAGCAGTCGTATATATGTTGCTTTAAAATGACATACACTTCATGATATCGTGGAATTTGGCGGCTCTCCGAATCGCTGAAAATAAAACCAGGTTGAATAAAATAGGACTAATTTCTAAAAATTCCTACTAATAATTAGTATTGACAAAAACTAGCATTCAATCTTATAAAATCGAGTTTCTCTAATTTGAGCTTCGTTTCTTTGAATAATATAACTTAATTAAAAATAAATAATATATAAATGAGTATATGAAAGTTACCTCTTCCTCCCGGCATTGCCGGAAGGACTTTTTTCTTTTGTGTATATCTTTAAAAATGATTGAGTTATAGCACTTTGAATTTCTACTGTGGCTAACATTTTGAAACGGTCTTTTTTTGTCACGTGATCACATGCGTATTTATGAACCGATTTGGATTTAACTTGTTGTGTATATAGTATAGGCCGATGTTTGAACCGGGTTCGTTCGCCAGTTTCATTCGTAATCTTGTTTCGAATGGTGGCCATTTAAATAAAAAAATAATAATAATTTAAATTTAGGTACATAAATATAAGAAGTTAAAAAAGATTTTTCTTTTCAGTGTTTTAGCTTGATACAAAGATTCCAGAGCATTTTTTGTTTCGTCTGTATCTTAAAAATGGCTGAGTTATAACCTTTTGAATTTCTAGTATGGCTGACATTTTGGAATGATCTGATTTTTGTCATGTGATAACAGGAGTATTAATCAACCGATTTGGATGTAATTTGGTGTGTACATAGTACATAGAAATATTTCGACCGGGTTCGTTGCCCAGCGTCATCCACCATCTTGTTTCAAAATGGCGGCCATTTAAATCTTTAAAAAAAAAAAATTTAAAATTAAGTTAAAAAAATTAGAAATTGATAAATATTTTTCTTCTATGCGTTTCAGCTGGATACAATGATTCCAGAGCATTTTTTGTTTTGTCTACATCTATAAAAATGACTGAGTTTTAACACTTTGAATTTCTAAAATGACTGACAATTTGAAAAATCTATTTGCTGGCGACAACACTCTGATATATCAACCAATTTCGATGTGAGGAAGATTGAGCACACAACTTACCAAGATCTCGATAAAGCTCATTGGTTAATTTCACTTACCATATTGTTTTAAAATGGCAGGCTCTTCATTATATTACGAATATGGCGATCAAATATAAATCGCTTTAAATAAAACCAGATTGTATAAAGTTTTTCGAAATTCCCATTCATAATCAGTGTTTATATAAACAAGTATTGGATTTTCTATTATCGTGTACCACTAATTTGAGGTTTGAATGATTAAATTACGTAACTTGATTATTATTTTTTTTTTAAGTAAAGAATATAAAAGCTACCTCTTCCTTCCGGTACTGGCCGGAAAGACTTTTTTTTGGTCACCCTGTACGATTCTAACTATTAATAAAACTAGAAAATTGTAACATAACAAATTACAACGTCTATTTGGAAAATAATATTTTCAAAGACTATAGATTTATAAGTGATTTCTAAACTTAAAAAAACAATAATACCATAATATTATTATGACCAAAACGTAGCTTACACAATAACAAAGTCATATTAATATGCCTGGACTTTTACAGACACGTAAATATTCCTTGACCAGTCATAAACAAATATTAAATGACATTGCAATTTAACAATTTTCGGTACTGCAAATTTTAAAACTTCTAAACATCGCACCTTTTCAATTTTTACACTATCGTATAAAGAAAATTAAATGCAACTTGTTTGAAATCCGCATCTGTTTTTTTTAAGTTATTAATTTTTTTGTAGTTTTTAATACTTTTTTTATCACCGTGGCAACAGAAGTATTCCATTTTTAGACATTAAACGTGGACCAATCACAAAACAAATTAAGTAAAATAAGTTGCGGAATTCAACCAATAAAAAGATTTAGAAATACTTCAGATTTCCCAATTCTCTACCGAGAACAACAGCTATTTTCCCCAAACAGTTAATAAATATGTAAAAAAAAAAAAAAAAAAAAAAAAAAAAAAAAAATTACGGGTGTTCGCTGTCCTCAACCTCGATAAATTATGAAAGTTTTTGTTTAGTCATGTGCATTTTTTAAATTGGCTCTCCATTTATCCGAACCTTTGCTTATCCGAACTAGGGTCCGTCTCGACTTGTTCGGATAATCGGCGCTCTACGGGATTGTCATTCTATTGCATGAAATTGAAAAAAAAAGCAAGTTAGACAGCTATTAAATTAATCTGTAAGGAAAATTAATAGAAATATTTTTTAGTGCTTATTCATAAAACTAATTAACATTTACTGACTATTAGGATATAAAATCTTTTATATATTCTTATCCGTTACCCAACGCAATAGCTTGGTTTTTCCAAATTGCAACTAATTTCAGAGTTTTTTTAAGTTTTACATGGAAAGGGATACCATTTTTAAATAAAAAAACTGCATTAGTTCATAAAATTGTTTTTAAATATTCTAATATTTCACCATAAATTCCATTAAACAATTTAAGAGGAATTTATTGATAAATATTTAAATATATCTTAAAAAAAAAACAATATTGAGAAATCATTGTGATATTTCAAAGCAAATTATTATTATTTTTAATGTTTGTACTGCAGAAAAAAAACAAGTATTTCATAATATACGAAAATTTAAAACATACTGTAATCGAGATACCCACCATTTCTAAATCTTTTTTATTATAAACCTCAAAATCAAATATATTTTCTAGATTTATTGAAATATGCATAATAAATAAATTTGTTTTGCTGCTACTCATTTTATCGAGTAGTTTTTATAAGTGTCATAATCCGTTTTCATAAACCGAATATCGGTTTTTTATTGTGTGTGTGGTATTTTTTAATTAAGCCATTTCAGTTGCGTAATCGAATTTATTAATCCAGGAGAAATGGAATAATATTAATTTAAATGTTAATTTTGGGGCTTTTAATTTGTCTGTGAAACATGTTTTTTGAACATTAGAAGTTTGAAGTTTATTTGATAATTGATAGCCTCCTATAAATCTATCTGTATTCCCAGTTAAGAAAACTGATAAATACACTATAAATATTATCCAGAAGTGTTTTCAAAAATCAGTGAAAAAAAAGAAACATTGGTTTTATAAATGCTTCAGTTAAATCTCTGAAACGTATATTGATTATAGAAGTCTTTAAATATATAAAGAACACTTTTCGGAATTATTAAAAACTTGCAATTAAATAATAGAATTATGAATAGCATGATTTAAAAATAATAATAATAAAAATCGTAAACCATAAAAACTCGATTCATATTGAGAAAAAGAATAATCTTTAAAAATGATCCAATCAAATCGGTCCCCGTTGTAAGGCAGCAAAAAATCAAGTTGAATGAGCCCCGTTGAAATAACGCCCATAGAACCTGGAATACGAATACGCCGTCTAGCTGTGATAACGAAAATTAAAAAATGTAAGTCGATGAATGACCATGTCGAATGAGCCAAAACCAGTGGAAATCGATCCCATAGGACCGGAAATAAGAATGTATTTGCTGATGAAGGAAAGTGTATCTAAAAATTGTGAGACAATCGAAAATAAAATTGACTGAGTCGTACCCTGCTGAAATCGGACAAATAAACCTGAAAAAAAGAATGCACCACTTGACAGTATGTAGTGACAGCAATTACTGTAAGAAAATTGTAAGCTAAATTGAATAATTTTTTTACCGTTGAAATTGGATTCATATAAATCTAAATAAGAATGCGCTGTTAATGTTCGAAGAATGATTGTAAGTGAAGTTTTCTTTTAGGAAAACGTACTTTTTAATCCAAGTAAAAGCACAGAAATCTGGATAAACTCTTAACTCATATCAAAGGACTCTTGCCAGAGAACATCCTAATAATCTTAAAAATCGATTAAAAAAATGTAAAAAAAATGGCATTTCCAATGTAAAAAAATATATATATATACGTTTGCTCTGAAATTTTCAAATACATATTATGATTAGTTTTCTTAATTTTTGACCATCAGAGAGAAATTTCCTCATGTTTCATTTCCACTGGCAAATCAAACCAAGTTAATATACGGTACTTTTGCATTTTTCGGGGGAAAATGTTGGTTTTGATAATTTTTTACGAGCTTTTAATTAAAATTTTAGTTAGCTAGGACAATATTTTACAAAACAAACATTTGTGAAAAAAGTTCAAAATTTATTATACTGAACAAAAGGATTGAAACCGGAATACTTATAATTAAGGGGACAGTTTACTTTTAAATTTGTGAAAACGTCAGTCTTTTTAATACTTTACAACAAAAATAAAAGTGTATTTCTAATGAAGGTCTAACATGATTAGTTTATTTACAGGGACAGGATGCAAGGTTACCAGTTGTGTGTGTCCCTCTCAACAGGCTAATGGCCCGCTTATGTTGGACAAGAAAACATGTTTCCTGGACCAGACAACACTGGGCTACTGTACTCTTCACAGACGAGTCCAGATTCACATTTGAAAGTGATTCAAGACGTCTTTTGATTTGAAAAGAACAAAGCACTCGATACCACCAATCAAATACTGTCGAAACACACAGGTACAGATCCGGTGGTATCATGGTTTAGACAGGAACTCTGGCTGGTGTGAGATATCGGGATGAGATTCTTGATCCACATGTGATCACCTATGCCGGTGCTATTGGCAATAGTTTTATTCTAATGGATGATAATGGGAGATCACACTGAGCTGTGGTTGTTGAAGATTATCTTGAGAATCACGGTTTTGAGAGAATGGAATAGCCAGCTCACTCTCCAGACTTGAATCCATTGCGTCTATCTTGAAAGATAAGTTGCAGCTTTAAGTCCTCCTCCAAGGTCATTAAAAGAATTGGAACGAGGTTTACTCCATGTCTTGTCAGCGCTATCTATTTCGATGTCTGACAATTTAATTGAGAGCATGGAATGTCTATGCCGCCAATTCATACAAGTCCGGGGTAGACATATTACGTATTAGAACGAGTTTTCTAATCTTTCTGTCACGTTTTACGACATGGTACTGCGATGTACTGATTTCTCCAAGAATGAAATTTTCTACCATGAGTGCTTTTTTGTTGTAATTTCATTAATACAATTATCTTAAGTAAATTTCTATGTTGCATTTAATAAATAACAGTTTAGCCAACATTTCCTCCAAATTTGTTGTTTTTACATTCATTCATTTTTAAATTAGACTAAAAAATTCGGTTATACCTTAAATTTTTGAGGCCATTGTATGTAAAATAAAAGTGTAGGAAGATGTGTTAGAATTCCTTGTTTTTCACTATATGCAGGAAATCAAGAAATAAGAGCCCAGTTTAGAGGACACTAGAATGTGTTCTATTTTTCCAAATACGATTGAATTTGAATTACAGATACTTCAAATGATACTTTTGATATTTATTATAAAGAATTACGAAAATTAAGATTACGAAACTCCGCCGCTGATAATTAAATCTCTAAGTATATCACAACGATCCCTAGCAACAAAATTTTGTAATCTTAATTTTTGTAATTTTTAGAAAGTATCATGCGTCATCATTTGAAATATCTGTAGTTCAAATTTGATATCATTTGGTCAAATAGAATGCATTCTGGAGCCCTCTATAATGGAAAACTTATTTCTTACAGTCTTCGCATGGTTGTGCGAGTGTGCAAGTTGTTTACCCAGTACTGGTTGTGCGCTATTTTTCTGTAATGAAAATGTTACCATGGATTTTGCGTTTTTATTGATCAGTTTCACTTTTTAAAAATATATATATTTTTTAATTATAAAAGATTTAAATGTTTTAGATGTATGACAACACCGCTTAGCGCCAAAAATTTGATTTTTATTTTTAAAATTTTTTTTTAATGTCAAGCGCATTACTTGAGTTATCTGAAGTTTAAATTTGATCTCATTTGAACCAATAGAACTCATCCTACAGCCTACTGAAAATGGGCAACTTATTTCTTGATCACCCTGTATGTCCAAAAAACAATACCAAGTTGAATGTAGATTCTGCCATTGCAGAATTCAGTTTCGCTTCCAATTAAAAAAAAAAAATCGATAGAGGTTTTTCGATAAGGGCGACCCCGTTAGAATGCAAGGAACAAACTTCATTTTTCTTGTGTTTATCAACATAATAGCAAACCGAACGGCTTGAAATACTCAATTGATTAGCAATTTCTCTGTGAGACATTGGAATTTCGAAATAATAAAGAGATACAATTTGACGTACTACTTCTTCATTGACTCGATTCATCAAAAACGGATTTTTTTTTAGCATCCGATGCTATTTCTTTCAGACAAGCTAAAAATGTCGTGTCATCAGCCCTGAATTTTCTAGTCAACCGATTTTGATAATTATTTTTTTAAATGAAAGCTATTTATTTGTAGTTGTGCCCATTTTAATTATTTTTCAATTTATTTCCATTGTTATATTTTATTTTTAATTTTAAAAGCTTTTTCATGACATTTCTTCAAAATGGTGGCAACACAGTCTAGCTTTTCTCTCGATAATAAAAATTTATTTTCTAAAATGATTGCGTATAATTATGCACTAATTGAGTTTAAAAATATATATATTTACTGAGAAATAATATTAATAATGTAAATAAAATGACAGAAAATAATTTATGATAAAAATTAATGTCTAAATCAAAATAAGAGAAATTTCAAATGAGGAAAATTATGTCATTCAGCAACCAGATAAAAGGGAATTGCAATATTATTATGGAGGCCTTTTTCATAAACAGTAACTTTTAAGGAACATTTGAAGAGAAAATGACGTCACTATTTAAAACATTGTATTTTTACTCATAACGATATTAGGTGCTACTCTGTTATCCCGTCGACCAATTTTGCCAAATTATACAAATCGCCACATTAATAGCCAAACTATACATATTGACATAATTTTTATTTTAAATAACGAAAAAATAAATAATTAGTAGAATATTAATAAAAATATTAATAAAAATCACTTAATGACATTTTAAACACATGAATCGTATTTAATGTCATTGAATGTGACATTCACTATCATCTATTATTGGCATTTAATCTTATAGTTTGGCGATAATTTTTTGGTCGATGGGATAACCTAGTAGTACCCGATATTATTTTTTTTTCTTTTTTTTTTTAAATAAAGCTGTTTTTCTGTGAGTGCATATAAAATAAAATTTCTGGATTTCGCCGGCACTCATATTACAATTTTAACTGTAGATGTGCGAATATATGAATGCAAAATTGTAACTGGCAAATTTGACATTTACTTTGTAAATATATTTATTATATATTGATTCAATAATGTAATTACTTTTGCTTTTTTTAAAACCAAATCGATCGGGTCTTTTAAACATTTCATTCGTCGAATTCGACGGGATTCCACTCGTTTTATTGTTAAATTGCATTTCCATTTACTCAGAGTCTATAAAAAAGCGTTTAAACTAAAGAAAAAATCCGTTTTTGATGAATCTAGTCAATGAAGAAGTAGCACGTCAAATTGTATCTCTTTATTATTCCGCAATTCCAATGTCTCAGAGAGAAATTGCTAGCCGTTCTGTTTGCTATTATATTGATAAACACAAGAAAAATGAAGTTAGTTCATTGCAATCTAAACGGGGTCGCCCTTCTAAAAAACTTCTATCGATTTTTTTTTTTCTAATCGGAGGCGAAACTGAATTCTGGAATGGTAGAATCTACATTCATCTTGTTTTTTTTTTTTAGTTTAAACGCTTTTTATAGACTCTGAGAAAATGGAAATGCATTTTAAAAATAAAACGAGTGGAATCCCGTCGAATTCGACGAATGAAATGTTTAAAAGAGCCGATCGATTTGGTTTAAAAAAAGCAAAAGTAATTACATTATTGAATATAAAAATTAATAATTTGGAAATATAATAAATATATTTCCAAACTTAATGTCAAGTTTTCCAGTTACAATTTTGCATGCAAATATTCGCACATCTTCAGTTAAAATTGTAATTTGAGTGCCGGCGAAATCTAGAAATTTTATTTTATATGCACTCACAGAAAAATAGCTTTATTAAAAAAAGAAAAAAAGAAAAAAAAAAACTAATTTCATTTTTACTATGACATTATTTTCACTAACTGAAGTCACCTGAAAGTAAAATCTCAATCTCAGTGTCCATAATGAAAAGAAATATTGAAATGTAATATCGTTATGAGTAAAAATGCGATGTTTTAAATAGGTACGTCATTTTCTCTTCAAATATTTTTTAAAAGTTACTGTTATTAGTAATATGAAAAAAGCATTTTTTAATAATATTGTAATTTCCCTTTATCTGGTTGCTGAATGACATAATTTTCCTCATTTGAAATTTTTCTTATTTTGCTTTAGACATTAATTTCTATCACAAATTATTTTCTGTTGTTTTATTTACATTATTAATATTATTTCTCAGTAAATATATTTTTTTACCTCAATTAGTGCATAATTATATGCAATCATTTTATTGTGATTAAATTTTACGAAAACAATTAACTTTTTTTTAAATGTGAGGACATGTTCACTGATGAAATAAAGCTTCTGACTGGTGGAAAGTGATAATGGAAAATAAATTTTTACTATCGAGAGAAAAGCTAAACTGAGTTGCCACCATTTTAAAGAAATATCGTAAGAAGCCTTTAAAATTAAACATAAATATAAAAATGGAAATAAATTAAAAAATAACTAAAATCGGCACAGCTACAAATAAATAGCTTTCATCAAAAAAAAAAATTATTAAAATCGGTTGAGTAGAAAATTCAGGGCTGATGACTAAAAAAAAAACAAACAGCCAGGTCTTTTAAATAAGGTACCCTGGGATAATAACGCCACGCCAAGGTTCTACCAATTTTCACGGCTCAGTTTTAGATTGTATTTTTCAAACAAATATATGATTTGATACAGCAACTCATTGACTATCTATATAAAAAAATAATTTAACAGATATGTATTCATAAAATGTTATCGCGTGATTTCTTGACCAATGCTATTTGGCGTTCTTACTCACCTATATGGGTAATAACGCCATGCAAACAAAACTATGAAATAAGATGGAATAATTGCATGTAGATTACCCAATTCTAAAAATACAAACTCTACAAACTTAGAAATTGACAAATTGCATTCTAAGCTATTGAAAATGTTCAATTTTTGTGAAAGTGTAAGAAAAATAAAGGTGTGGTGTGAGGGGTAGGATTATGCAAAAGAATATCAGACCGTGAGCTTCTTTTTGCTTAAAAAGGACCACCTAAATAGAATTATTAGAAACATTGCACACTTTTAATTGTGTTTATTTGAATCCGTATTTAGGATGTAGCTCGGCCACTGTAGGGAATCAACCGGGGTATTAATGCCAAGGATTGGCGTTATTACCCCGTTATAGTTATTGCGCTGCATATTTTAAATTACAAATTATCTCGAGAAGATATCCAAAATCTTCAACTACATTTTGAAAGTCCGTGAAATGTACTACAAATTTATGTAATTAACATTGTATTTCCGGGTAAAAAAATAGTCTTCACATCACAAAACGTATGTCGCAAATTTTAGATCAAGCGTTAATTTTAGTTGCTTGTAAAAACAACTAGTTGGATGTGCCAATCCCAAATATTTCTTCTATCTCATACGTACATTTTAATATTTAAAAATGCACGAGTCGATAGACAATAGAATGATAGGCAGATATTTTTTTCAAATTCAGGAAGAACCTACTTGCCATACCAAAAAATAATCATATAAAAAAACTTAGTTCAGTTCTCGAACTAACTTCATACACTTTTATGTTGTGCAATATTGAAAATGGCATAATATTCGCTATTACAGCGCCCCCTTCAGGCGGATTTTTTTTCAAATTCAGGGAGGACCAACTAGCCATAGTCATACACATACACAAAAAATTTGGTTAAATTCGATGCATAACTTCATATACTTTTGGTCGGTATAATATTGAAAATGGCACAAAAAATCGCGATTGCAGCGTCCCTTTCCGACAGATCTTTTTCAAATTCAGGGAGGACCAACCAGCCATAGTCATACACATACACAAAAAATTTGATTAATTCGATGCATAACTTCATATACTTTTGGTCGGTGTAATATTGAAAATGGCACAAAAATCGCGATTGCAGCGCCCCCTTCCGGTGGAATATTTCAAAACTGAAGGAGGACCTGCTTGCCACAGCCAAAAACATTCTCAAAAAATTTGGTTTAATTCTATGCATAACTTCATACACTTTTTGATAGTAGAATGGCGACATACAGACACACAGACAGACATTTTGTAAAAACTTGTTTTTTGGAATCTCTGACCCCTAAAACGTGTAAATCCGTCGAAAATCGGAAGTCGAAAAAAATTGCGATTACAATACTTTCTTCTATTGAAAATAGAAGAAAGTAATAAGACCTAAAAATGAAACAATTTAACTTGAGGCTGTTTTTTACGATTTATATGACTGAAAACCCTTCTGCATAGAACACATGGGTGTCATTTACCAGATTATTTCATAATTATGCATAATATTAGCACTTGGCGTTATTACCCCGCTTAGCGTTATTACACCAGACCACCTTATATAGATTGTATGAATGTCTCGTTTTAATGGTCAGATTATGAAAAATTGGGCCACAATTTTTGACACGACACTTTTAGCTTGTCTGAAAGAAATAACATTGGAGACTAATAATAATAATAATAATAATAATAATAATAATAATAATAATAATAATAATAATAATAATAATAATAATAATGGTAGATGTATTGTTACGGATATTACAAATAATTAGTATTTGTTAAAAGAAAAGTAAATAAATCACAAAGTCAAGCAAACCTGCTTGGAACGTATCACATTCAGAAAGCGTCTAACTAGGTCCCTGACTGACTGACCTGACTGTTGCCCTGCTCTAAGCAAGGCAACAGTCAGTCATAAGCAAGTGCATCCTATAGAACATGGTGATCTTGTTGGAGTTTATGAAATACCTTATATTACAGGAAATGAGGACTTAAATTATTACATAGGTATGACTGGGAGAAAGCTTGGTATTAGAAAAAGGGAACATGAATCTGATATTAAAATTGGACGTACTAACACTGCCTTATCTAGAACATATTTAAATAAGGGGATAAAAATATTGTTTAGTGAAAGCAAATTATGTTTCATATCTAATTGTTGTCGTAAGTCTATTATAAGAGAGTCCATTGAAATTAATACGCGTAAAAATTTTGTTTGCAATGATACCGCTTCTTGTATTATTCCTAAGTTATGGTTAGAATTAACGAATAAATTCCTCGTGAGAACTTGAATGGGGTGAACCATGTTGGAAATTTTTTTAGATCATGGTCTATTTTAGTTTAATTTTTTACAATAGAGCGTGATTTTTGTTTTTTGTTGTTTATATCTCATTGTTGCGTGTCATTTGTATTGACTGTGAAATGTTTTAAATTTAATTTTTATTATGATTATGGATCTTATTAGACGGATCCGAAACATGTCAATGTCACTTATTTTTAATTATTATAACATCTTTCTTAAGTAAAATAAAAATTTTATTAAAATGTTTATATAAAAGGTGAATATTTTTAAAATCTGGTGATTTAAAAAATCTATTGGACTTAATAAACTTTTATCATAGTCACCCTGCTGCAGAATACTTCCAAATTTGTCGCCAATTCAGTGATATATCGCCAAAAATGATGCCAACTTGGAAATACTTCTAATAATATATATATATTAATTATACATAATAATTTAATTTTGAGTTATACACGTCATAGGAGCACATGTCGCTATCGCCTCTCCTTATTTTGATAATCCTCATTTTACCACTGATTTTGCCAATTCTGATTAGGATAGTCATTTTCGAGGGATCCACGAGAGAAGAAGCAACCAGTATTCCTGCTTGCATGCGACTATCTTCAAAATAGTCTATATGGATAAATCGTTAATTAGTTCATTATGAACAACAACAAGAACAAAAAATTCTATTTTTCGAGCTAGATTAATGTTTTCTTTGGCTATTACTTTTTGTTTGCATCCAATTTCGTTATTTAATCCATAAAGGCGTACTTCTTCAAATTTAGGAAGTATTTTTTTTATAATTTTTGAAATTCAGTTTGAAATCAAACATCTTTAGAAAATCTAGTCAGAGTCTGAAAGATCTGTTATGTCTGCCACAAATGTCATATGGTTGGACCAATGTCATATTTGTCATTCCAATGTTGATGATTAAATGTACCTTTCCACGTATGCCTTTCTTGTTGCCTGTCAGAGCTATTACGGTAACGCCCGTCGGTGTACAGATGAGTTTACACTTTAATTTCCAAGCCAAGTGTTACCGTCGAACAATCAAATGCAGAGAGAAGTTTACCATTTGAGCCATTTAAAAAAATTTAATTTAACAAATTACACCAACCATTTTAAAACTAATATTTTCAAAGACTAAAATTTTAGACGCAAAAGATGGCTTACGCAAAAACACAGTCATATAATAAGTACGCCATTGATTAAACATTAATGCACTTGGACAATAATTATGAAATTCTATGAAATTTAAGCTTTACAATTTTCGTTACAGCGAATTTTTGAACTTTTAACAATTGCATATTTTCATTTTTACATCGCATACATTCCCATATTTACATTTTACAGTCGTATAGGGAAGAAATGTACTTTAAAAAACTGCATCTGTATTTTTTGAGTTATTAATTTTTTTGTTACTTTTAATAAGTTTTCCTGTCATTTTGGCAACAGAAGTATGCTCTTTCTGTAAATTATACATAGATCAATCAGAAAACGAGTAAATTTCGGAAATCACAAGGATTCAGATATGGTTTAGATATTTATAGTTCAAAATCTATATCAAATCTATATCTATAGTTCAAAATCATATCTATAGTTCTAAACCGTTAGTCATAAACATATAGTTCCAATTGCAAAAATGTTTTAAAAAAGGTAAAGAATCATTTTTCAAGTGATTTAGGTGAAGAAAATTTTTTATTATAAAATTACGAAAATTAGAGTTTTATACGGTCCCTCGGTCCTATAAGTGATAATCAGTAAATTTTTACCACTACTCTAACAAGTAATACTAAAAAAGTCCCATTCCTCTGCGATTAAAAAAAACGAGTAATATCTGTTTAAAATTGAAGAATCTTTTTTGCTGCAAATTAGGGGTCAGTCACAAATTTACTGGCAATAAAAATAAACACAAGATATAAAGTTTAACATTAATTATTGAGGGTAAAATAATTTTTACAATATTATTTTTAAATTTATGTTGAAAAAATTATGTTTAAAGCAAAGTTTGTACTAAAAATATAAAGAAAAAAAAAATTAAAGAAAGCTTGTTAATTTAAATTATGAAAAGCAACAGTCACAATTCGTTACAAAATGACACATATTTAAAATTCTATTAGATTACTTAACCTAACAGAATTTGGTATAGTCCTATAAAATAAATAAATGGTACGCGCCTAATATTGTATTAATATTACATTGTCATTGGTTATAAATAAGTGTGCAAAATTTGAATAGAAATTTTGAACTAGGGAAGCATACATACGAACGTTTAAAGCAAAATAAAAGCTTATCAAAATAACACATCTTATTTTTTTTTTTTTAATAAAATCGCGATTTCCCGAAGTTTGATTTTCTCGATAAAGAGAATTTTAAAGCTCACTTTTTCAACAATTTTAACCAATCTAGAAGTTAATTAATAAAAATTAACACTACCGTAAAACTTGTACGTTAAATTGCTTTAAAATATCTCATTTAAAACATTTTTGTAATAGGAACTATATGTCTGTTACAAATGGTTTAGGAATTAGCTATTGGACAGCGTTGGAAATGATGCCCTTTATAATAATTTAAGCACTTAGTGTACGTTCCCTTAAAGCACAGTGCAATTAATTCGTTTTCAACTACATAAAAGTGGTTTAAGTCATGAAATTTAAAGTTTCATAACTCGGAAAATTTTAATGTTAGACGAATGGGACCTTATTTGTATTGCTTGATAGGGTGATGGAAAATTTTTACTAAATATCACTAATAGGACCGGGGGACCGTATAAAAAGTTAATTTTCGTAATTTTTTGATAAAAAAAAAAGTTTTGGACCTAAATTGCTTGAAAAAAAAAATTCTTTACCTCTTTTAAAGCATTTTTGCAATTGAAACGATATGTCTATGACTAACAGTTTAGAAATTAGCCATTGGCCACCGTTGAGAGTGGACACTCTGTATATTGCCGTTCTTACCTAGAAAATTTTGTAAGTCTATACATACTCAAACTTTACAGAGCATTGTCGACATGCCCAGTCATACACAAACTAGTTTTTATTATTATTATAGATTCTCGATAAACAAGCTAAGTGTATTTTCAAATTATCTATTGCTTAAGATATCTTTTAGTACAATTTGTATGCCAATTTAAATTACATCACGAAAATAAAGAATATTATAAAATAAAAGTTTCATTTAGAAATTCCTTAAGAATATGCATCGTCGATTACTTTTAATTAAGAATTATATTTAATCCAAGCATATCAGATTGATTGTACCTTGTCACGTTGTAAGCATAAATAATAATTTACTTATGTTAATGAAATTCGTTTAATACATTGGAATTTGAGTAATTGAAAATATTTACCTAATGTAAATACTAATAATAAAAATAAACCATTTTCACTTTATTATGGGAAATTGATAAAAGAAAAATTAAAGCTAGTTCATTAAACTATTAAAAGGATCTGCATTTCAAGTTTCTAATAAAGGTTAATTAATGTTTGATAGAAGTAATTAATGTTGGCATTTTCTTAATCTCATAACTTTTACCCGTCTTTTGTGAGGTGCAATAGTTTCATTAACCAGATCGTAATTAATTCTGAAATATTAAATTTGGTATAATACTTTCATTTAACAAAATAATTATTTTACCCTTAAAAGTAAAGAAGAAAAACCTTCGTTAGTATTTGCAACTGATGAACCGTTTTGAAGGATTGTTCCTTCAAACACATACATCATCTTTACCTTCATATCATTCATCGAGAATTTGCAATTTCAATTTTTAATAATGTTTTTTTCTAATTGAAAATTTGGTACATATTTTTTTAGACGATTTTTTAAATGAGCTTTTCATTTTGGTTTTTAATATGGTACATTATTTTTTTTCAAATTTGGTAAACCTTTCTTTTAGATGATTTTTTTAAATGAACATTTTATTTTGGGTTTTAGTAGTGTACATTAAGTTTTCAAATTAACCGAGTAAAATTATGTTTCTGCAATGAAGTCTGTATCTTACACATTCATTATCGCAAACATCACTAAAGCAAAACTACAAAATCCAAATCATAAAACGCATTACAGAAAATTTAATCGCAATATTTACTAAAAAACAAAGAATACACTTTATTAATTTCCCTCTATTTCTGATTGACTTAAAAATATGTATAATATTTATTTTCAACGAATACGAGGCGCTTCAGTCTCTTTACTTCCAGAAATAGAAGTCAGTGAAACAGACGTGAAACTTATGCAATTCTGGTAAAAAGATTTCTTTTGAATGTGAAAAAGCATCCTGCAGAATATGGTTCTGAGTTTAAGAGCTCACAATAGTTACAGAAAAACACCCGAATGGTAATGTTAATTGTATGAGGGCGTTATTTTCAAATATCTTACTTAAAACCTAATATTTTTACATGATTATTTTTGCATAGGATAGCTGAGGACGATTTAGAACCGGGCTAGGTTTTACTTACTTTCAGATTTTTCTTAAAAAATTACTTAAAATTTCGAGACTACTTCGAACCGGTTCTGAAATCGGAACAATCATAAATATAGATATCCAAAATCAATAGGGTGAAAACTAACCCGGTTGTAGATCGTTATCAGCTGTCCTATGTAAAAAAAGTAATTTAAAATATTAAAATTTGAGTGAAATATTTGAAAATAACACCTTCCCCATAGACTTAATATTATCATTCGGGTCTTTTTGAGTGACTCTACGGCAGCGTATTGTTTCATTTATAGAAGTTATCTTAAAGTTACTGAATTTATTTAATATTCATTATCACAACATAGAAAAGCCAGAAAAGCTTAGTCCCAATCGTTCCTTTTTAAAATAAACTTATTAATAATTTCGAAACTTCATTAATGCACAGTAGATATTTTTTGCGTAAAATTGCTTTTTTGAGTAATTAGTGGACAGTCTGAAACAATATATTGCATGTAAAGTTTATATTGGTGCTTTTAATTAGAAATAATTTTCTTCTATGTTCCGTATTCTTTGCAGAGCACACTTTAAAAAAAATCAAGAGGTTACTAAAAATTTTTTAGTAAATATGTATTCCACAGAATTTTTTAGTAACCATTACAAACTTTTTTTTTTGCATGTGAAACAAACATTTTTTTTGTAAATTGAACAAAACAATTTTTTGTATAACTAACTTAAAATTTTTTAGAATGAGCCACCAAGCAAATTTTAGCAATAGCTCCAAAAATATTTTTAGTAACCTTTACGTGTGCCCGAAGGGCAGGAGCTTCCTTCGAACAGCATCCAGGGGGTAAAAAAACAGACTACTGAAGCGTAAGGTTTTCGGCGAAGCCGCAATAGATGGCAGCACCAAACATTGCTACCTGCTCTATTCTGACATATTTCTAAAGGAGAGGGAAAGTCCAGATATCATTACCCATGGTAACTGCTACAACAGGATTTTCATAAACCCTTTATTTAACGAGTACTTACATTACATACATTCGGTGCATATTTGGTGGTATTCAGCATCGAACCCGGGTACTTTCAGCCTGGCGTTCGGTACTATGATCACTAGGCTATCACGACCACACCAAGTGAGTTTTAGTAATAGCTTTTAAAAATGTAAAACTATTAACTCTATTCGTTGCTAGCTTTTTTCTAGTAATTTTTACAGATTCCTTGTAACCGTGTAAGATTACTAAAAATTTTTTAGTAATTACAAAGATCACTAAATTTTTTTTAGTAAATCGACCTTTTTTTTACAATGCAGTCTGTATTCCTAAAACCCCGGATAAGACACCCTATTATACTTATTATCATAAAACTAAATATTTTAAATTTTATCCATTATTATTACAGTTATGCAACAGTTTCATTTACAGATAAGTAATTAGTTTTGGAACATTAGTTTAGACGTGACATTTTGGTGTAACTAAATAACTGCATTACTTTATTAAATAGATCTAAACTATTCCTAACGTTTGTCAATATGTTCCGTTTTGAGAGTTGATAGATTTGAAGTGTAATACTGGTATAACGCTTTTGTCTGCACTTTAAAATCAATTATTTAGGAACTAAAATGTCTCTATGTTTCGAAATATTTTTCCTAGTATATATTTTTTTAATTTCCTTTTTTACTAAAGATGGTTAAAAAGAAAAAGAAAGAAAGAAGGAAAAAAGAAGCATGGAGTGTACACAGTATCCTTTTTTAAAGATTATCATATTATTCTATTTAAAAAAGCCCTTTCCGACTGTGCCTGGAGGAAGAGATAGCTTTCATATTTCTTGATTTTAAATTTTTGCAAGTTTTATTCGAACTTAATTTTAGCTAGATTTTAAGAAGCTAAAATGATACTAATCAAATAAGAGAATATTCGTCAATACTGAATTTGAATAAGAAATGCACCAATTTAGTAAGCTATAGCCAAGTTGCAAACACTTTTGGTTGTTTTTTTTGTCTCCAAATATGCAATATTTTGCAAAATGCTACTAAGCTTAGCGAGAATTGAAGGCTGACGGACATTAATAATATTTAAACATTTCGCTCAATGCACGGTGCAAACGCCCACCATTTTGAAACAAGAATGCAGATGACGCTGGCCATTAAACTCGGTCGGGACATTGGTATATTTTATACACACAAACAGTCTCGTTACATCAGTTTATAAATACGAGAATTACAGCATGACAAAAAGCAGATTGCTTCAAAATGTCAGCTCCCTAGAAATTCAAATTGCTATATCTTAGCCATTATATAAGGTCCCATATTGGAGTTATTTTTTAAGATAAAGACAAAACAAAGTATGCTTCGAAATCCTTGTATTAAGGTCAAACGTTTAAGAAACAAATATTTTTCAGTTTTTAATTGATTTGCACCGCTTTTTTAATTAAAAAAAAATTCCAATTTGAAACAAGATGGCAGAAACGAAGCTGGCAAACGAACTCGGTTGAGACAATGGTATGTACTATGCATACAATTAATATTATTCAAATAGGCTACTAAATACGAGAGTTATCCATGACATATATCAGATATATATGTCAATCAGATATATATATATATATATATATATATGCGGAGGGTAGTTTTGGAGTTTGGGGATCATGATTGATGAAAATATACCAAACTTTTCTGAAGGTGCTTTTCTCAGGACGACTGAAATAGGTAATTTTTAACTTTTTGATGAAAGTTACCTAAAACAAGGTAAAACAAATGAAGTACAATAAGTTGTCTAAACCAGTGATTTTCAACCTGTAATTCAAGACTCAATGGTAGGTCGCGTAACAATCTAGGATTTTCGTAAACATATATCTTTTATTTCATCTGTTTTAAAAGTACAGCAATTTCAATAGCAAAAAATATTTCAAGTGAAGATTTTTACTTACTATTGGATAAATATTTCCTGAGAATATTTTTCTTGAGAATTGGAGAATATTTCCTGTCATAGGGCGACTATAAACTTTCATTTAAAAATTAAAAAAAAAAACAGTAATAATCGGGTAAGTGCATAAAGTAACGGTAATAACCAGATAAGATTTCTATTTATTTCTTTAAATCGTCTATAATTCTGCAGATCCGGTAATAACCAAGTAAGGCACATTTTTAATATTTTGATAAATATTAATAAAATGTAATTTTTTTAACATTTATTTTCATAAATGTACAATATGTTAATAAATACATTTAATATGAAATATTATTTTAATACATGTAAATAAAATTAAAATTTATTTTATTTACATTTACATTTATTAAAAATAAATGTAAAACGGTAACAACCATATAAATGTTACATGTTTCATTGGTCTAAATTGGTTCTCAAAACCATTTTTATATAATTATTTTGGCAAAAAAAGAGGTTCTTATATCCTAATTGAATGTAGTGAAAACTATTAAGTTCTAATCTATTTTATAAAAGTAATGATAAAAAGGCATTTTCGAAAACTTTAAACGTTAATTACTCAACATATTAAAAATGTGCCTTACCTGGTTATTACGGGAAGCCACAGATTTGTATCCGAGGATTGCTGATGGATGGATGAAAAGCATTTTGTTTAAGATATGAGCTTTTAAGCTTCACTAAAACTATGCATATTGCATGGGTGTGAATAAATGCTATAGTTGACATTCTGATCTACACAAAAAAGCTCGTAAAGGTTACTCATTATGAGCGTAAATTACTTCAAATGTTATAAAAGGTTACGCAAAGTATTGGATACATGGGCGCCTATGAATGATAATTTATCAGAATTTGATTTCAGTAGTTTTAAGAGTGTTTCAGTTTAAATTAATTTTTAGCCAAACACTGGCATGTAGTAAAGATACTTGGTAAACTACAGGTATGAACAAAAGTATTCAAGTATGTTTACAACTGTTAATATAAGTTACTGAAACAGAAATTTTTACCTGCAATGCATTTTCTTGCTAAATTGAATTTCCCCATTATATTGTATATATATCAAACGACAGGACAAATACAAGACCGTTCAATTGTACTGGAATGCATGTTTGGCTGCATACAGCACCTTTTTTTTGCTAAATAACGAAGTTTTGTTAAAGATTTCAGGAAATGTTGGAAAATGTTCCATAATCTGGGCTTAACACATGATTTTTCTTACTTTTTAATTATTCACTTTGAATTATTTTGAAAAATTTTCTTTTTGTTACACTATGGAAGTATGTGGGTTGGTTATGCCTTGTGAGCCTGTGAGTATACATTTTTTGGTTGATACTTGTTTCTGAATCTCTCCCATCTTCCAATGACATAGGATTTGTTTGTGTTTTTATTGTTCTTGTTCGTCCACTTAATAGTTTTATTATTATTCTGTTTCGTACTCACTTTTCATGATTAACATATTTTTCGGATAAACTGTCTATTGACTATAATATGTCTCCTGACATATAAAAGCTGCTTTGCACCTTCTCCCTTTATATACCTTTAATGAAGCATAAAATATTTATGTAAATACAGATAATGCAAAACACATTTCATCTTTAAGACATAAAATACTTATTTTTTTTATCCAAAAATCTGCTTTTGCGCCCGCTGAAGAATTCCACATTTAAGATCCAGTTTTAAACAACGTCTATAAAAAAGTATATGTATAACGACACTATCACGGAATATTACAAAAGCCAAGCTAAAAGCGATATTAGCATTCAAGAAACTCGACAAAGGAAAAATATGGGTACCTAACTAATTATATGATCTTCATTTGTTTAAAATAGTAACATGAATAGTGAATATAAAGTACATTTTATAACAGCTCCATGTCTTCTCAGAATTTATATATATATATATATATATATATTTCAAAATATAATGTATTTATTTATATTTCGGAAAATATTATGACACACACACATAAAAATGCATTGCTTCAGATTTTTGATAAGAATTAAGTAAATGCGGAGAAAAACACACATTACCCACATTAAAATATACATTTGACACAAATTACCTAAAAAGTACATTTTTATAACAGACGATCTTCTCAGCATAGCGCATAATTTAATTAGAATGTTTTTCTATTGTTATGTGCAAAATTACAACAAAAAGACATAGTGATTATTTTCTCATTACTTTCTACAAATATGCAGTACTCCAGTTGCCATCATTACAGAAATGATATTAAAAACTACAAAAATTATAATACCTCAAAAATGAATAATGATGCAATTTTTGATGTAATTCCGTTTAAAAGCACTCTGTTTTCATTAGGGGGGGTATAAACATTGAAAATGTCGATAATTTGAAGCTAATAAAATGCAGTAGATTATCAATATTTAGCACTGAAATTATACATGTTTGTCCATGTATGGGTGGCTCATGGCTAGATGTAAAGTTACTATTTAGTGATGGCACTTTAATTGTAGTTTGAAAGATATACATATCAGGAACTAAAAAAGAAAAAAAAAATATCTTATAATATTATAGAAAACTTTCTATTCATTCAAACTTTGTTTTGCATTAAAAAAATGAAGTTAGAGGTATAGACTTGATTTTCTTTTTCTGCCGCAAGTCACAGAGTAAAATATATATATATATATATATATATAAATGTGATGATAATATGTGACGTTAAATCCTTTTAGTTAAAAACTTTTTTTTAACTATTTAAATATAACGATCTGAAAATGAAAGCCCCTTTATATTTTTATATTTCTAACGTTGCTTAATTTGTTTACATCTTTGAATGAAAATCATTTAATCTATTTGGACGCGAGTACTCGAAACACCGGAAAAATTCGGACGCGTGTCCTTGAAAAAAAAATTACTACTCCCATTGTATTGGAGGGAATTGAAAAAAAAAAAAAAAAAAAAAAAAGAAGTCAATTCCACAAAACTATTGAAATTATCTGTCATTGAAATTACTAAAAATATTAATTAATTTTATTCATAAAACTAATTAATGTTAATATTTATTTCTTCTCGTTAAATAAAAATAATTTATCTTTTACCAGTCAGTAGATTTCATTAACGGAGTCCTAATTAGTTTTGGAGTATTAAGTTAACACACTAAGGTATAGATAAATAACTGCATTACTTTATTCATTTGTTCTAACTAATCTAATAATTTTCACGGTCTGGTATAAGATAATCTTGACAGATGGCTAATATTATATAGTTTTTAGCTTTTTCTAAAGATCCGTTACGTAAAAAATAATATTTATGATATTTTGAAATCTTGTTTTTCTTATTTCAATTATCTGCAGGAAATACTGGGGCATATGTGAACAGTTTATAAAGATTTTCTTCATAACTGCATTAGTTTTTATGAACAAAAAATACTAAAAGTACTGATTATGATAAATAGAAATTTGAACTAAAGTTTTTGACATGTGCATCATCAGCGGAGTAGTTGTGAACACGCGTGGGGCACATGTGAATAAAGGGGAAAAAATAGCCTAAGGCATGCTTTTTAATCTGTTATTTGTTTTCATCATAATAATTATTTGTATTATGTTTTAAATTCACTACAAAGAAAACAAATATGCATAAATTTCTCTAGTTTCTGTCGGATATCTTTAAGCACAAGATTATAAAATGAAAATAGATTGGAGGGCTAAGTAGGAAATGATTAGCAATGATTGTTGCAATAAAAAAATTAAGGAAGTGAATTTGAAAAAAAAAATAAGCTTTTTAAATTTGGCTTAGAGATTTTTGTTTCGGGGAAATTTTATTGTGGGGAATTTAAGTATTGTTTATCGGAAATTTGCCAAAATGCAATCCGATACAAATTCATTGTCTTACTTACATTTCAATTCATTGTAAAGAAGGGACTTGTAGGGGTTAAAGGATATCTCAATTATAAGCTCCGGTCGTCCGCCCACAAATTTAACTTATTTTTCTTTTGTCAGGAGGGATGCTTGCAGTTGTAATTTTATGGTAATTATCAATTTAAAAAAATTTAATTTCTTAACATATTACTGATATCTATCCCCATTCAAAGCATCATGTACATAGCTATTTTAAAGATGAAAGTAAAAGTCATCATTGCAAATTAGAAGAAACGTGGTAGAAAAATTTGCGATGTTGTTTAACGTAAAACTTTGTGTATTAATAGTGCATAAAATATTTTACTTTAAAAGAAAATTACATAACATTATTGCATTTTAGAAACACTAAATTCATTAGAATTACGATTAATTTGATCGTAAACGAGCTTGTTTCTTTTTACTTGTTGACAGATGTTTTATTTGAATTTTTCAATACAAATGACGAAATGGTTTCAATTTAAAGAAAATCATCCCTATCAGTATCAACCATATTTGTACATTGAAATTATAAGAAAAACAGTAATGCAACTAAAGTTTAGTAAAACGTTTTGCTATAAATACACAGGCAGTAAACAACTTAAGATGTTACTGCTTCCTACGGTGCAGGACATATGTACAGCAAGCTCAGAAATTTCTGGACAGAACTTCAAAAAGAAGATTCCATATAGCAATTTTTGTGTTTGTAAAAGCGGTAAGGGGGGCACAGGTGAATATGCGGCAAATGTGAACATCGCATTTTTTCACTAGATGTTATATTTTTTGTTGGAAAAAATTACCAACGATTGTAACCACTGTAGACTTATAGTAAAAGTTTTTTGAAGCTCTTTGACATTTTGGTTTCTCTCAGTAGCCAAAGCACTGTTTATTTATCTCAAAAGTAAAATCTTAGTTCCAACTTGCAATGCGAATAGCTTCATTTATTTATTCATTTATTTGAATTTAAATTTTTTATTACGAATATTAATACAATTTTTTGAACACAAACTTATAAAATTGAGATGGGGGGGGACTCCCTTCTCATTTTAAATTCATGTCACCCCTCTTCTCAAAAAGCTTCTGCTTTTCTATATTTGATTAATAGAGCTCACTTAATTTGTTCAGATAACAATTCTATTAGTGAAGAGTTAAATTATATTAGAACAGTTGCCATAGATCACGGTTTCAGTTTATCATATATTAATAGATTAATTTCTCCTACTTTTAATAAATATGCCGATAATCTTGATCATCTGCTACATCAGTTTTTTATTCTAATCTAATTATTTTAACGTTTCAACATAGCATTAGCTTTAAAGTTGCTAATGTATTAAGACATTATGATTTTAAAGTGGTGATTCAAATTTGTTAATAAATTAACTTTTTCACAATTAAAAGATCAAATTCATTCTTTGGATTTTTGGGGTATTTATAATATACAATGCCAATGTTGTTTGTCTTATACTGGACAAACCAAACGTAAACTCCGAAAAAGAGTCAAAGAGCACGTAGGCTATGTAAAGAGAAAAAAATTGAAAAATTTCTTTATTGCTTCTCATTGTTGGAAGAAAGTCATAATTTCAATTTTACTTCAACCACCATTATCCAAAAAAATCACTACTCCGCTTGATTTACATTTTTTTGGAGCACTCCATGTAATTAAATTAAAAAAACTCTTTGGTTAGTGATTTATCTAGCATGACGTACATCTCAACTTTTGGGTTAGATTTGTTATGTCATGATAATTCATTTCCAGTTTGATTCTGTTGGTTCACTGTAAAGCATTTGTGTGACTTTACTCTATAAAGTTGGTGGCAGCCATGTTTCCACCAAGTTTATGGTGGAATAATGATAAACCGAGATAACCAGTGTAACATTACACTAATATAAATGTTTCACCAGTGACATATGTTTTAATTACACCCTTATATAAGTGAAATAAAATCACACCATAACACTGGTACGGAGTAATGTTACATGGAGTAATGTTACACAAATGTTTTACAGTGTTGCTGAAGCTTCATGGTAATTTTGGTTTCGTGTTTATTATCATGTGGGTTTCCGACCTGCTGGCAGTTGGGGGGACTGATTTTATACATTTTGCAGTTTCAACACTGAGGAAGCGAGTCCCAGTACTCGCGAAACGCATGCGTATATTCAGAATTTTTAATTATTGTGTGCTTAAACGCTTTATGTTTTAATGATTAAATGCATCTGTAGCAAAAAATAAAGAACTCAAACAAACACGATGATGACCAATGAAAATAAAAAAGAGATTAGAAAGCGAGAAATAACAGAACTTTTCAGTTACTTTTTATAAATTTCTTTTTACATTTTCATAAAGTAACACCCACTTCTTTGTATCGACACTTTGAAAAAGTTGTAAATAACTTGAATAATTTGAAAAGGTAAAAGTAGCAATAAATAAAGAGTTCAAACGAACACAAAGATGACCAATGGAAATAAGAAATGAATCAAACTATACAGCAAAAAATAATAAAATATTTCAGTTGCATTTCAATATTTTCCTATAAAATATATATATATATAAATTTCATAATGAAGCATTTATTTCATTGAATTAGAAATAAATCTAATAATAAAATATTTCAGTTTCATTACAATATTTTCCTACAAAAAATGTATATAAATTTCATAATGAAACATTTACTTTATTGAATTAGAAATAAATTTACACTTAAAAAAATATATGTTACTTAGAAAAAGTACCCGTTGCAATAAAAATCACGGATTAAAATAAGGTCAAAATGACAAGGGAAATAAGAAAATAGGCCGCATAAAAAAGTAAAAATTTTAGTTGTACTACAAAATTTTAATTAAAATAAATTTATAAATTTGGCGATTAAATGGTGGATTTCTCTCCCCCCCCTCTCTCTCTCTCTCTTTTTTAGGTGCGTTCGTAATTATATAATACGTAGCACCTATAGTGGTCGTTCAGTCCGTCCGTCTGTTCGTCCGTCCGACTGTCCGTCCGTTTGTCTGTCCGCATATAACAACGCAAAAACTACCCAACCGAATCGTTTGAAATTTAAAATACACAATTATTACATAATTTTGTCGAGTCATTTCAAATTTTATGAAAATCGGATGCATAGATCAATTACAGGGGCAATCAAAAGTATTCCATTACATTACGGTCAATGGGGAAAAAGTTTCAAATGCATTTTAATCGTTTGAAATTTAAAATACGCAATTATTACATAATTCTGTCGAGTTATTTCAAATATTTTGATAATCGTGTGCATAGATAAATTACAGGGGAAATCAAAAGTATTCAATTACATTATGGTCAATGGGGAAAAAGTTTCAAATATATTCTATACGTTTGAAATTTAAAATACATAATTATTACATAATTTTGTCGAGTTATTTCAAATTTTATGAAAATCGGATGCATAGATCAATTACAGGGGCAATCAAAAGTATTCCATTACATTACGGTCAATGGGGAAAAAAGTTTCAAATGCATTTTAATCGTGTTACACTCATACGAACTTAATAAAATTTATATGCAACTATAAAGTACATATTATAATATACATCATACATAATTTGTGGTGCAAAGAACATTTGTTATTGATTTACAAGGCCACACAAAAGTATTCCATTACATAATGGTATAGGGAGAACATTGTTTGATGAGCGTTTTAATTGTAATACACTATTTACAATTTTATGAGATTGATATATGAAAGTAATATTTTTAAAGCTTCGTTATCGTACGAACGCACCTAATTTGCTACGCTTCACGTGCAATTTCCAACTTGTTTTATTTAATAGTACATATTTTTAAAGCTAAGTTTCACAATCCAAATTTATTGTTATGCTACTAATATAAAAAGTATAATTACTGAATTTTCATAAAAAACATAAATAATTATAGTTTGAAAAATATCCTTTACATTTATTGTTTTGATTGTATATATTTACAAAGAAAAGCAATACATATAGGGAGGTAGGTGGCAGCACAGATATAACTTCATCGAATTGAAGGCTGCAATACCGGAATTAGTTGGATCTTGATTCATGAATAAAAACGAAATGGTCTGTCAAGTTATAACTTTATGAAAAACATCTGAAAATCCAATTTTAACGGTTGACTCGTAGTTTTAGATTATGTTTTCTGCTTCCAATTTTCCTTTAGGTGTTCCAATACATTTGGGTTCAGGGAAACACAATGATAAATATATGACTCAACCACAAAAATGAATTATTTAAAGATAAAAAACCAACGATTATAAATGCACAAATGAAGTAAGAAAAGGTAGCAAACAGCTGTTTCGAATCTACTATGGAGATTCTTCATCAGTGCAAAAACTCAGCGAGCTAGAGAAAGCAAAACTGAGCGATTGACTGTTGCTCAGTTTTGCTTTCTTTAGCTCGCTGAGTTTTTGCACTGATGAAGAATCTCCATAGTAGATTCGAAACAGCTGTTTGCTACCTTTTCTTACTTCAATTGTGCATTTATAATCGTTGGTTTTTTATCTTTAAACATTTTTGCACAAAGGCTTTATTTGCTATTTTAACACAAAAATGAAGTATGAAGGTGTTTTCCCTCACGATGTGAATGGCAGCCCAACTGCGCTTTATAATGCAAATCAAGTTGAAACTAATTGCAACATTTTGGTCTGAACTGCCGCCTCCCGAATAGAGGGATTAGCAGCTCACCAATCGTGCGAATTTATGTGGATATGTGAGTTCAGAGGCAGAGCATCGGGGTTAAAATGTATAAAATTGGGTTAGCTTGAAAAATATTGCAAATATTCTAGCAAAGTTCTATGCGTTTCGCATTCTTAAATTCAAATACAGCGATAAAAATAACGGAATGTTGTGCGCTTCGAAGCCATAGATCGATAATACGTGATTGCTGTGAGGGGAATCTGTATTATTCAAGTCTTATAAATCTTTGAAATGGTATAATCTATAATGGAACCAAGTGAACTTCACCTTTTACACCCAAGGAATTGAATCTGTAAAATTGCAAATACACGTTTTAACAAATTTTTATATTAGGTTTGTTATGCTGCATATCAGGATTTTACCCAAAATACTACTAAGATAAGGTAAAATTACCTAAGGTTTTCAACACTCCTTTTAACCGACTTAAGAATTGAATTTCGATAGAGACTTTCTTAGTAGATACATCCTTTTCAGACCCGATGTATCCTGTAGAATACACATATTTACAATTTTTTCCGCATATAAATAATGTTAAAAAAGAGAGAAATTGATGTGAATGGATCTTAATAAATAACACATCTAAAAAAATAACACTTTCATTCTTACAGAACATTTTTAGGGAGCTACATGTTATGTAAAAATTGCTTGAAACAGAAATGTAAGAAATGTACAAAAATGAAAACATAAATAATTTTACTGTGTGTTATGATACCATTTGTATAGTTTATTAGCAATACGAATTATTAAATATATTATTATTTTTTGTTTTTCGATGTTTTAACAATGCAAAAAAATACAATAAATTAAAAAAAATCTTAAAAAAGTATTTTTTGAGTCCCCATGTATTATGAAATTTTGTATAAGAATAATATATATGTGGGAATATTGAGTGATTATCTTATGATTTAAGTAAAACTAATATTCTTGATAAGATAAAAAGGTTTAATAGACATAAAATATGTAAGTAACATTCAATGATAACAGTAGAACTGAATAATATTTAAAATAAATAAGCTTCCCTGAGCTTTTGATTAAAAATCCATCCAACTGGCCATCGCTGAAATCTATAGAACACCTCGTTCTTTTTATGCATCATCACGTGAGTCTCAATTGGGATATCACGTTCATTAAATCATTGAGTATATTATCTTTTATTGCTTAATACTTCATCCTTTATACCCACATTTTCGGTCATCCTGACGTTCCTGGCGACCTCGCCAGCTGCCTATTAAAATTTAGACACAAATTTATAGAAATAAAACAGGTAAATATAAAACAACAACATCTATCGTTACAAGTAAACATAAAACAAAAACATCTAACATTATGCAGATGCATTACCCCACGGCTTGACGTATTTTGCAATAGTGGATATCTTGTCCACCATGGTCTCCAATCCTCTTTGCATCATAATGATCATGTGATTTTTCTATAATGTTTTTATTAGGTCCATGGAATTTTCTCCTTTTCATTCCTGTTCCATACTGCATTTCTTGGATTAACTTGGTATCATTTAATTCATATCTGTTAGGTACTTTTCTCATCATGTTAAATTGCTTTCTATAATTACCATTACTCCAAAAATATAGATTTCTACACGGACCATTAAAATTTGTTTTTATGCTTCTTTTGCCTTTAAATTTAAAAGTATCCTTTTCACACGGTTCAGCCCTTTCTTTTTCAAAAATTTCATATTTTCTTTCTGTTTGCTGTACCTCTAAATATTTCTGTTTGCTGTTTCTCCAATTTTCATATGTGTGACGTTTTCCATCAAAATTATTTCTCGAATAATATTTCTTTTCTTCATCTCTATCATTGTAATCACGCTTCTTGTAATTTCTGATAAATTTCTGTTTATTTGCATTAACTCCTTCAATATTCCTTTCTTCCCTCGTATTTTTCCGTTTATCATATTTTTTAATTTTCCTCGTTTCATTTTTATTTTCATTGGCGCGTGCACATAAATTGCGTTTTTCTTTTAGGTCATTCATTCGTCCTGTTTGTGATGTCTCGTTTCTTTCATTCAATCTTTTCTTACTAATTAAATTTTCTTCTTTCTCATTTATTTCTTTTCTAATTTTCAAATTTCTCACGTGATTCAAATCAATTTCATTTTCTTCTATGACTCTCGCGAAATTAATCAAGTGATTACCTCCTGCATTATTATCATTTGCAAGTATAACATTTTCATCGCGTGAATTATCTAACGTAGACGTTTTCATTTCATTATTATTTTTGGCAGCATGATTCAATTTTATATCAGAATTCTTCTGAACTTTAGTGTAACCTACTTGAATACTATTGCGTTTGCCAACGATCTTAATTCCATTCTCGTCTATCGCCAAATTTAATTTGCTAATGACATCATATCCCAGTAAAATATCATATTCAAGAGATTCTAGCACGTACAAATTTGTTCTGATTAGAAAACCATCAATATTAAATTCATATGGGAAGTATCCTTTTGGATAAACAACTATTTTATTTATGCCGGACAAAAAGATATTATTTGAAAATAATCTTGGCGAGCCTATTTTCGTATAATATTCGTAACTCACCAAACTGATATCACTTCCAGTGTCGAAGAAGATCTGTGTCTTTTCACCGTTAATATCAATATTTTTCATGTAATCTGATTTGGCACTGTTAGTTTGCTTGATTACTGCGGAATTCATCTCTTTGTAGTTGGATAATCGCGGATTTTGGCTCCGATTTTGGCTGTCATTTTTTATTTGTTTATTATTCCCATTATTACACTGCGATATTACGTGGCTAAGACGATTACTTTTGAAACACATAATTTGTGCCCTGTTCTTTTCATTTAAATAAGAAAATTCATTTACATTATCTGTATTATCTTTAAATTGTTGTCTTCTTAAAGTATTATAACGTTGATATGGTAACCATGGTTTTGTGTTGTTGTTTTCGCGCATTTTTGGCTCTCTTTCTTCAAAGCGGTGTAAATTTCTATTCAGGGTTTTAATATTACGTCTTGCTGTTTCGTAATCATCTAGTTTACAAACTAATGTATCAACACTTTTAATTTTTGGAAGATCATCGATAAAATGTTCTTTCATTTCTATCGGTAACCTTCTCTTGATTTGATCGACTAATATTAATTCTTTTAAATCTTCAAAATTGGATACATCAAGACCGGTAATCCATTCTTCTAAATAATTCCTTAACTCAAATGCTAGATCGCGCCAAGTGGCTGAGTTTTCTTTCTTATGCGACATTAATTTTTGCCTAAACTCTTCTGGCGTCAATTTGAATCTTTTGAGCAGCAAGTTTTTTACATAATCGTAGTTATTTGTTAATGTTTCTGGTTCTCTAGTTATAACATTAGCAATTTCTAGCGGCATTAAACTTAATAAGTGCATGACCCAATTCTCTTTTGTTATATTCATCCTAGAAATCTGTCTCTCGAATAGAGCTAAGTAGATACTAATATCACCCTTCCCATCAAAGTGTGACATTAATTTAGACAAATCTAGTTGCTTACCTGTACCAGTTAGAGCCGAACCGTCACTTGTATTTATCATATTTCCTTGAAGTTCAATTTTTCGTAATTCGTACTCCATTTCCATCTTCTTTTCCTCTAATCTTCTTTCTGCTTCTAACCGTAACCGTCTTTCTTCTTTTTCTGCTTCTAGTCTTTTTTCTTCTTTTTCTGCTTCTAGTCTTTTTTCTTCTTTTTCTGCTTCCAGCCTTAATCGTCTTTCTTCTTTTTCTGCCTCTAGTCTTCTTTCTTCTTTTTCTGCTTCCAGCCTTAATCGTCTTTCTTCTTTTTCTGCCTCTAGTCTTCTTTCTTCTTTTTCTGCTTCTAATCTTCTTTCTTCTTTTTCTGCTTCTAGTCTTTCTTTTTCTATTCTCTCCGCGGCAATGACTTCAAGTCGAACTTTTACAAAATTTTCTTCATAATCCTTCGATTCAGTCACCAACTTTATCAAATCAATGATTCTTGGACTCTGAGGCACAACTATACCTAGGTCATCACACAATGTTAACAAGTCCGCCTTTCTAGCTTTATTCAGAACAGACATTATAATTTTTGTTTACACTTCAACAAAACAATATAGTGCACTATCTTGCAGGCTTGATTACGGATAATTTCTAATCATTACACATATAACAAACAGTTCCTTTTTTACATAATACGTATTAGTTTAAAAACAAAACATTTTTCTTAGACTTAGATCTTCTTAGTGTAAAATAGCTTTCATCGTGAAATTCAAATTCAAATATAAATCAGCGAAATCATTCAAATCCCGGCAACGAACCCCCAAAACTTGTGGGAATATTGAGTGATTATCTTATGATTTAAGTAAAACTAATATTCTTGATAAGATAAAAAGGTTTAATAGACATAAAATATGTAAGTAACATTCAATGATAACAGTAGAACTGAATAATATTTAAAATAAATAAGCTTCCCTGAGCTTTTGATTAAAAATCCATCCAACTGGCCATCGCTGAAATCTATAGAACACCTCGTTCTTTTTATGCATCATCACGTGAGTCTCAATTGGGATATCACGTTCATTAAATCATTGAGTATATTATCTTTTATTGCTTAATACTTCATCCTTTATACCCACATATATATATATATATATATATATACATATATTTGCTGTTGAATTTTTCTTAGTTATCAATTTGTTAATGTAAATAAATAACTGAAATTTAAAAAGTAAATAATTAAAACTCGGGGTCTCAAGAGCATATATGAGGAGCCCAGAAGTCAAGGGGTACAAGTGACAAAATGTCGATTTGGAGTAAATTGAGTTTAAAGATAATTGATGTTAAATTGGAACATTAATAACAATTGACTAAATTGAAATAGGAAACATCTGCTTGTTGCATTCTAATCTTTGAACTCTCATTTCAATAACTGTTAAAAAAAATCGAGTACACTATTCTTTAAATATATAATTAATCAATATTGTTTGTTTTTCGAAAAAAGTGGTTTGTCTCTGTAACTCCCCAAATAATCAGAAAATGACCTATATTTCTTTACTTGAAATGAAAAAAGCATATTTCCAGATACCCTGTGCACTTAACTCATTTTTTTCAATTTTGTCACTTATACCCCTTGGCTTCTGGGATCCTCATATGTTTTTGAATTTCAAATCTCGTCTTATCCAAAATTTAAAAAACAAGCAAACAAAAAAGAAAGAGTTTTCTCTATGAGTCTATTCTATTGGCACTATACAATCTTGATCTTCAATGAAAGACAATGGGCGCACGCAGAGATTTTTCACGATTTCAGAAAATTTGATTGAAAATCTGGTCGATAAAAATTTTGAACTTTTGTTCAGATATATGTTGTGAGACACGAATACCCCAGCGTTTAAATTTTCAGTTTCGATATTTTTGTCTGTGCGTTGATGAATCAGTCAGTCAGTCAGTATGTGAGGGAGTGACCTTTGTCATAAAGGCACTTTAGTATTTCTGAGATCGTGACGTCAATAATTTAACACGTGTAAGCGTAAAAGCGACATCTATCCTCTCTTTTACTTTAACTTTCTAGAGTGTGTGTCTCTTTCGGATTCTGCAGTTAGGCTCGCGGTTAGTAGTAATATGTTAATTTGAAGTATCTCAGTTTGCAGCATATAAAAGCTTGGGTTTTGAGTGTGTGAAGTGTGTCTCTGGCATTAGCCAGCCAAGACTGAGTGTGACTAGCGACATTAGATAGCGAAGTGAATCACTGGCGATAGCCAGCCAAGTGTTCTGGAGATATTAGTCAGCGAAGTGTGTTTTCCGCTGGTATCTAGCAGATTGAAAGTAGCATCGAGCCTCCAGTGAGTTGTGAAGGAGTTTCGGTATTCAATTTGAGAAGTTGGCCGTGGTAAAAAATTTAATAGTAATTGCATTTGATTATCTCAAGGTAAATAAAGGATATCTACAGCCAGGTGCTGTCTAATTAACTTTTATCTAGCAGTTTAGCTGAAAGGTAGTGTGAAGTAATCAGAGTTGCCCCGATTGAGCTAGTTTCCGGAGCTGTGGGTATACGTTTAGTCTTTTCATAGTATTCTCAGTTGTGAAAATTAAGACTTGCTCCACTTCCCTTGAGCCCTTATCATTTTAATAAACTGTGTTTTTTATCTTAATTTCTAAGTATGTCTGCATTTAACTCCCAGCACGAACACCCAACCGTTACAAGTGAAATGCTTTTTTAGGTATGTAATTACAATAATAAGGAGTAGATACAGCTGTATTCTGCATGTAAATTCCTCACCTGAGAATAATAAGGTTCTTTCTGTATTTTTGAAAAAAATGACTTTTAGAAAGAGAAAAGTTCTATTTGTATCTATGAAGGCATTTTTGGATCAAAATGATGTTATGTATTGTTATGTTTGAGCTGACGCTTTGGTCAGGGCATCAAAGGAAATATAATGTTATGTTTATTTGAAAGTGGAGAAAGCACTTTTTATTTGCCTCTACCCACAATTAGGCCAAATAAATGATCGTGATAATGACAGCACATCGCGGAGAATGGGGGCCTGCAAACGACCCACGTGACCATCCTTACTTCACTTAAAAAACAATAAAAATATTCTTTATCCATGATGACATAAAATGTCAAACATAAAGTTAAAAAATATAAAATTGAAAAGGTAAAAAAAGTTACCTGTCAAGTCCTTGGATGTTGATGACAAATAAATCCAGACAATAGGCACGAGAAATTATTATGCACACAAAATTTGAAGAAAAACTATTTTTATTTCATGAAGAACTTGTTTTACTTTTTTATGAATAAATATTTCTTCACATATTTATATTATTTTGACTCGTACATATTAATCTCTCTTTTCATAAAAAACCATATCATAATATATGCTAATCACAACAATTGCTATCTCCAAGCAATAAAAATTCTTTGTCAATAATATATTTTAGATATCTCAACAGGATGTAAATTATAAATCTTCTCATGACATAAAAGGAGAATATAATATTATTTCTTCTTGAAAAAGAGCAACTTTCATAATATGAACTTTCAAAAAAAACAAAATGTATTATACTTCATATTGCATAGATGCAAACCAATATTTTCTTCATAACGCCCCTTGGGTATTCGAAAATTATATATATAAAATTGGGCAAAATAATGAAGTAAAAACTTTATGAAAATCAAATATCTTCACCTGATGAAAGAAAAATGTTCACCTCTTAAAGCACACGTTCTTCACCTCTGCTTGTTTTTTCAGAGGATTGTGAACATATAAAAGCACAATTGAAGAATTGATCATATAAATATTTGACGAAAATTTTGGACGAAAAGATGAAGAATAAAACTATTTAGAATAAACATGTCGACAACCTTCTTTAGTTAAAAAGTGGCATCAATAGAGCAACACATAAAAGGCTTCACGACGTCACCTCAATTAATACGCATATCCAAACAGAGTACACAACAAAAATACTTTCAGGATCCTTTGAAACAAAAGGTTTGCTCCACGCTGCCTAACAGAAATCAACATCACTTTCCTAGATGCATTTTGAGGGCAGCACTTTTTCTTTGCCGCACTTAAAAATCAGCATCGTACTAATATCAACATAACAAAAAAAAACCGTTCCATCCTTCGTTAACGGGGGAGCACCTCTGCCCCGAAATTACACTAAAAACTTTCAATCATACGACTGCATCCATCACAGCAGGTGTCTATCGGCGCAACTGACGCAGGTGGCCGCGAGCCCAGGGGAAAAAGAGAAAGGGGTTATTGTAAATGCAAAATACGCCAATTTGGCAGAGAGCAAAAGAGGGGGTGAGGAAAAAATAAGCCAAATTACAATATACAGTATGAAAAGATATGTAACTAATAAGAATAAAATTGATAACCATCTTAAGAGGGGAGGCCAAAGCCGGTGGCCATGTACCTAACGGCTTGAAATACGTCACCTGTGAAATTTAATTTGATAGGTTAGGGGTGTGTCCGAATAAACGGAAGTTCCACCCAAAAGAACTAGCGAGAATGTTCTCGAACAAATTTAAAACCGGAAGGAATGATTTCAAACAGAATTTTACCGGCTTGGAACATTCGAAAGCTAAGTAAGAAAGAAAACATTACAGGCGACGATAAGAAAATAAGCGAAATCGAAATAAAATTTAAATTGAGAACATTAATAAAAAAGAGGTAATAGGAAATAAAATGACTAATAAAAAATGAATTAAATTAAATATATGGGGGGGTTATGGAGTAACCACCACATATTACCCAGGGTCCCCCAAAAGAAAATATTGGTGAGATGACAAAATGAACAATTTTTCATCGAGACAATATTTTCTAACACTTGTACAAATATACTAAATAATTACACAAAATAAATATCAGAAATAGTTATAAAAATATACATAATTGTTGTACATGATATTTAAATAATAAAAAAATAATTACTGTTATGATAGTAATCCTTATGAACATATACCAACTGTAGTAAATGTTAACATGAAAGGTATATAAAGTTTCTTTCAGAGGTATCTATCATATAAAAAAAATTAAAGTCTATGTGCAGAAAAACAGTCCATAACTTTGAAGAGTCTCTTGTTAGGCTGTGCAAAATGCACTTATAATAGTAGAATGCTTTAGCATATGTCACAATATGTGATTATACAATAATATGTATATTTATATTCTTAGTTGTCAACAAAATGGAAACATACTATAACTGTATATGAATCATACTATAACTATATATAAAATATATGGTTTCAAATAGCACATGTTAACTTGAATGAATTTGTAAGTTGAAAATTGAACAATAAAAAATATATATAAATGGTGCAGAGAGATTAGTTAGGCTCTCATAAAAATATTTACTTATATCACCACATAGCCTTTTAAGCTTTCAATAAATCTTAAATGAATAACTTTAGTATTATTCAATAACACATTTTTGCAGAAAATAAAATTAATAAGTTGCAAAAAGAATGGTAATAAAAGCATGATATTATTTTCCAATAAAAATATCTTCAAAGTGAATATAATAATTTTCAAAGAGAGAATTTTTACACTCTCATAAAGGAATATTCTTAAACATTTTCAATATAAATTGACAATAATTGCATAAATACCTTTAATACTATACTTCATTCAAAATAAACATAAAACATAAGATGTTTAATATTCCGAAAAAAGGAAGAAACTTATATGAATATGTCAATCTTATATATGACTTGATAATGTCAACTTACAAAGAAAAATCAATTGTGTCAAAATTTCTATATAGAAGATATCTAGAACATATTTACTTGTAAATTTTCAAACATTTTTAAAAAAAATTAAGTAAGTGATCACTTTTGCATTTGTCATAAATCAAGAATTTGCTTTATATAAATATATATAATGACTCATTAAACATCTTTGGATCCAAAGTATAAACACTCAAAAGTATACAAAAAAAAAATATTATATACTACTTATGGTGAGTCATTCACTTTCTATATTTCACCAAGAAGAGAAGAAATATTAGTATATATAAGTTTATCATGCACTTTCTCTCTTTTTTTTTTTTAAAAAGAGGTTAAATGTTAAAACATGCATGCATTGTAAAGAGCAGACACAATAGGGAAAATAATTTGATGAGTACTCATATTTATGTTTACCTTATATCAACTACAATTTCACCTTTTTTATTAGAATGAAACATTTGTCAAAAATAACTTTAAATAATGACATAATATTATAACAAGGATATAAAAGACAAATTCTTTCTCAATTTTTTTTGCATCACCTATTGTAATAAAGACTTTATAAAATTTAAAAGTATGGCATACATGAGATTATGTGTAAATATTGTAAAAATTATGACTTATAGATAAATACAGTAACTAATAAAACTATTAAAATTCATACATACATCCCGAGGATGACCGTTGAGTTGTACCAGGGAGAAGAAGACTTACATAATGAAAAAAAAAATAATAACAGCTGCCTGCAGCCTGGAGAAAAGAAAAAAAAATTACATAGCGATTCTTCTTGCTGGACTATCAGTGCGGCTAGCTTCGACTGAATATATTACAAAGCAAAAGTCATCCTGTAAAAGGAAAAAGAGAGTTAGTCTATTTTTTATGTAGTTTATGATTGCGAGGACGAAGATCATAACTTCTATATTGAGTGGATTTGCTTTTAGCACCAGTATGAGTGCCATCAGGAGGAGCTTGTGACAGTACCGATTTACTGGAACATGAAGATGTTTGCTGGCATTTAGAAGAAGAAAGAATTTGAGGAGAAGTATTACAAGCTGCATCATGATTTGAAACTTGAATAGAAGAGTGTTGTCTCACAGGAGTGGAGGATGCATTATCAACAGCTGGTTGATCATGTGATGCACCTTTTGAAGAAACTGAAGGATGTTGCAGTGCTTCATTTCTCTTTTGAAGCTTCAAGATTCGATTAGTGTGAATCAACATTGGTGAAGCATGACTATTATTGGGATCTTGAATTTGAATGAGCACAGGAGAAATTATTTTCTTGACCATGTATGGGCCTTGTATCTTTTTGTTAAACACAGTAGGAAATTTTGCATAAACAATGTCATTAACATTGATGTTGGAAAACTTTAATTTTTCTCTGGATTTTTGGTACACCTTTTGTCTGGATGATTCGTTATTCTTGTAAGCTTGATAGTATATTTTTTCAATAACATCCATCAATTTATGAATTTCATATGCAGTGTTGAGAATTTTCCATGAAACTTGAGATTTATAATTGGAATAAATATCATTTATTTCTCTGCCAAAATGAAGAAGATTTGGGGAGAACTTTGTAGCTGGATGAGGTGTAGCATTATATATGGATTGATGAATTTTTAGAGCAGTGGGTACATCACATCCTTGTGAAGCCATTGTGTTCACAGACGATTTTATTTGAGAATTGACACGTTCACTTAAACCGTTAGCTTGGGGATGGGCTACAGAACTATGTTCCAACTTAATGCCAAGCTTTTTGTTAAAATATGCAAACATATCACTAGTAAATTGAGAACCATGATCAGTAAGAGTTAATTCAGGTTTCCCATGAGTGGAAATATAATGCAATAAAGCCTTTGTAACTGACTCAGCACTGATATTATTCAAGGCATATAATTCTAAATGACGAGAAAAATGGTCTATCATTGTTAACACATATTGACGATTTCTCAATGGGCCGAGTAAATCCATAGAGACCTTTTGATTGGGAGCTGTTGGGAGTGGTGCAGGTAGGTATGGAGCAGTGTTTTTTTTATGATTCTTATTTACTAAACAAATTTCACAAGAGTTGACATAATTAATGGTATCAGAAACAAGGGTTTTCCAGGTAAATCTTTTCTTTAAATTAACAATGGTTTTATGAATTCCAGTATGAGTAATATGAGCAATTCTTAAGGCCTTTGCTCGAAGTGATAGAGGTAAAACAGCTTTGTGTAGCTCGATATCTTCTGAAGAGAAATGACCATTATAACAAAGTAACTCATTACTTGGATTAATATAGTAGCCATTTAAACTTTTAGATTTTTTATTATTTTTAAGATCTTCATAAATTTGTTTAATTTTTGGGTCCTTCTGTTGTTCAGAGAAGATGGTGTGATCAAGAATTTCTAATAAAGGATCTTGGTTATTATCCTTAGTTAGAAGTGAAGAGTCACTTTGAAGATGACATGTATGGTGGATTTTGTCAACTAAACCACATGGAAAGTGAGGAATGTCATTATGTAAATCGTTTTGATTATCAACAATAGGTAGAGGTTCTTGTGAAGAAATAAGATCTGGATTATTATTGAGATCTTCAGTAGGAATGTGAGGAGTTCTACTCAGAAAATCTGCCAAGACATTTTCTTTGCCTGGAACATGTTGGAATGTGTACGAGTATTCTGACAGTTCTAACATCCAACGAGTAGTAATATCAGCAGGTGATGTAGCTTTTTTATAATTATTAAGTGGTTTGGCATCAGATAGTAGAATAAAGGGTCGACCAAAAATATAGTATTTAAAAGCAGTTATGCCTTTGTAAATGGCATAAAGTTCCAATTTGATGGCAGGGTAGTGTCTTTCTGATTGAGATAGAGTTTTAGAATAATAGGAGATAGGTTTTAGTTCACCATCAAATTTCTGCATAAGAACAGCTGATATTGCTGTTTTTGAGGCATCTGTATTAACATAAAATGTTTCATTCCAGATAGGAAGATTGAGCATAGGTTTATGAAAGAAAATGTCCTGTAATTCTTTAAATGCATTTTCTTGTTCAGATTTCCAAGAAAACTTATTTTTAGGTTTGGTGACTTCAATGAGAGGAGTAATCAAATTAGAAAAATTAGGTATAATTGATCTATAAAATGAACACAAGCCGATAAAACTCTTTGTTTGCCTCTTGGTTTTAGGCTTTGGAAAGGAAGTAATTTTTAAAATGTTACTTGTAATAGGAAGAATTTTATGATCTGTAAGTTGGAAACCCAAAAAGTTAATACTAGTTTGCATAAAGGTACACTTTTCAGGAGACAAAGTAATGTTATTAGCAATAAGGGTGTCTAATAACTTTGTGAGTTTCATGGTCATTTCTTCAAATGAATTAGCGCCCACTACTATATCATCTTGATATGCATAACAGGAGTCAATCTGAGATAATTGAATCACAGAGTCGATTAATTGTTGGAAAGTGCTGGCGGCCGTCTTCAAGCCAAATACTAAACGTAAATATGTAAAAATTCCCCATGGAGTAGTAAAACTAAGTTTATCTTGCATATCTTTCGGTACAGCAATCTGCCAATATGCAGAGGGTAAGTCAAGAGTTGTATAATATTTAAATTTTGACAACTGCACCAATAGATTTTGAATTCTAGGAAGAGGATATGAAGATGGAATTATTATGGAATTTAACAATCTTAAATCAAGAGCCAAACGATACTTTTGAGGCTTAGACATATCAGTTCTCTTCTTTTTAACAAGAAGCATGGGACACGCCCAAGATGAATTTGACCTCTCAATAATACCAGCGTTCAACATTTGATTAATTTGGTCAAGAGCTTCTTGCTCGAGTGCTTGAGGTACAGGAAAAGGTAATGTTTTTACTGGATGAGAATTTAACATGGTAAACTGAGGATTGACCAGGTCAGTATGACCTAAAGTGTCAAGAGATTTTGAAAAAGCAAGAGCTTTACTACATAATAATTTGGTCAGAGATTCTTTTTCATGAGGAGGCAAGTGTTTAAGATCAAAATCATTTGGAGATAATTCTTGAATGCGTTTCCTCTTAATCTCTTCAGATGGTAAAATTAAATTACAATACTCATTTTCAAATTCTAAATCAAAAGAGTATTCTTCAATATCTTTTTCATCTACATTGATACATTCACCAATAATTGAATTTTTATTTAAATGAATATCGAGCTTTGAAATATTCTGACATACAACCAAAAATAAATCATTTTGAATGGAAGATTTTGAGTGCAATGATTCATGTAATATAAGACCTTTATTTTTTAAATTTGGTTTGAAAACAAAATATTCAGATGGAGGATTGAGATACTTAACATGTAAATAAACAAACGAATTAGGAGGTATTACTTCTCTATTGAGTAATTGTACCATGTTGGAATTCACCAAGACTTTATTACCATAATTTAAATGAGTTTGCTTTTCACTAAAATAGTTATCATCATTAGTATTCTCAGATGAGAAATTCCTACTAGGAATATTATTATCATTAGTAGACACATAATTCACCACATTACCATAATCAGTTGGAAAATAATTAGGAAAATAAGCAAAATTATCATCAATATAAGGATTATGAAAATTCATAGCAGAATGAGCCATACTATTTGTAAACAAACCATTATTTTGAACATTATAACAATAAGGATAGGTTGTATAATTGTTGGACAACTGCAAACTTGAATTATCACAATTTGCACAAGTATTATCAATGTAAGTATCATTCGTTAGATTATTTGATATAGGCCTTTCATAAGAAGGCATTCTGTGTGCATCAAGAGAATATGGTACATTTGAATTCACATAATTATATTCAGAATTCATAAAATAGCAAGTAGGAGATTCATTATAACTTTGAAAAGGAATGTGTTTGTCCTTAATTAGGATAGACTTAAAACTTGGAGAAATAGTAATAGAATGCTTGTTAATAAACTCAAAGCCAAGTATGGCTTGAAAGTGAACATTTTGAATTTTTGTAAGGTAAAATACATGATGAAAAAAATATTTATCAATCTTAAAAGCTATCTCTATGCATCCTTTGAAGAAGACCTTAGAATTTATGGTGGAAACTGATACATTTCTGGATAAAAATTTGTAATGAAGCCTGGATTTAATGCTATTAAAGCATTCTTCATCCAAGAGAGATAAACTTGATCCAGTATCTATTAATGTGGAGATTTCATTATGTTGAACATTTATTAGGATGCATGGAAGAACATAAGAGTTGTTAAAAGAACTGCATATGACATGATTTTCTTGTATGTCATCGTTGATTTGAAAATTTTGTTTGGAAGGCAAAGAATTATATGAACAAGAAGATTTGTTAAATTTAGATGTCATAGGAGAAGTTTGGACGGCTGTGGATGACACTAAAGTGACTGACGAGCGTTTGTCCAATTGTTGATGTTTGTTATTGTTGTCAAAGTGTACTGACCCTGAATGAGAATTACGGGAGAGAAGGCGGTCAGTAGAACCAGTCTCCCTTATTTGTTTAAATGATAAACATTGTTATTTTCAGAAGAAGAAGAGGTGTGGCTTTTCTTTCTGTAAGGGTGAGACGAAACCTGAGTTGAAGAGTTTTGATTAGAATTACCAATAATGTTTTTGAATTTGTAGCATGAGTCCATACGATGATTAAATTTCCCACAGAACGCACACTGCCCAACATCTCGTCTGTGATAAAAGGATGTAGAATTTTTTTTGTGAGAATATTTGTCAAAGGTTGGTTGATAAGGACGTTTCCGGTGAAAGTTTTGATGACGAAAATTATTGTTACGTTTATTTGTAGCCTCTTGTCTCGGTGGAGAAGGCGAAAATGTCCTAGGTCTTCTTTGAAAATTACGAGAAGTATGAGAACTGTCCTTTTGAGTTTGTAAAGGAGAGTAGTTGGTTTGAGAATTGTGATAAATTTTATCCTTCATATGCTTTATAGGAGTTTTATGAAGAGAATTACTAGAATTATCGTGGACATTTTCAGAATCGATACAATAGGCTTGATTAAAATTTTCATAAGATTTTTTAGGGGGAGAGTCATAAATATTTTGAAGAAAAGTTGCTCGTTCAAGAGCTAATTCGAAGGACGTAATATTTTCTTCTAAGATTTTACGTTTGATTTGTTTAGGTAAAGCCTCAAGAAAATGAGTAAACTTTAATGAATTAAGAGCAGAAAGATCCAATTTTGGATAAGCAAGTCGAAGTTGTTTATCCAACCGAAAAGCAAAATTTTTAACTGATTCATTTGAATCTAAGGTCAAGTTCTGTAAAGATTTTAGAGAAACAGACTTTTTTGTGGGTAAGAAATAGTCTATAAATGCCTTTCGAATTTCACTAAAATTAGAGTTCTTGAGCTGTGACTGAGTTTCCAGAAAGAAGAGTAAGGCGGTGCCCTCAAGTTTTGATTTAAAGAGAACAAAAAGTTCCTTGTCTGTAAAGTTATTTAGTTCCTGTAAGTCAGATAATTGATCGAAGAAAAATTCTACAGTCTGAGGGTTACCGTCGAAAGGTTGGATTGCAATATTTAGTTTGGCTTTTGGAGGCATGATGAAATAATTAATATAAGAACTCAATGTATGACATGATAAATTTGGTTATTTGGCAGGTCCTATGATGAACAATATATATAAATTGACCCGTTACTTAAAATATTGATGACTTTCATTTACTTCATACATCATTTTTATATGTAAAAAAAAAGAAGAAAACGTATACTAACATATTAGTATCATATGAAGAATATAAGACCCAAATATTTTATGTAAATATTTATATATAATATGGCTCAAAACATAAATTATTATATGTATGACAAGAAGAATAATTTATCTTAGCATGAACAATAATTTTTACCAGTACCTCCGTTAAATAATGCATATATATATTAGTTGCAAAATATAGCAAGACAAGAAAAAAAATATATATGGAAAAATTATGTTATATATATATCATGCACTGCTCCAGAAAAATATTATTTCAGTATAGAATCAATATGTTGCAATTAATTACTGCACCACTCTCAATAATAATATAATTAATAATATTAATGTATGAAGAAAATAACTTGAAAAATAATGAAGAATTAACTGAAGATGATGACGACAATATGTATAAATATAACAAAAATATGATGATGGCAAAGGAAAAATGGATGGTCATGGAATGTTGGATACGCTTTGGTGACGGCACCACAGGAAATTAAGTGTTGTGTTTGTGCTGACGCTTTGGTCAGGGCATCAAAGGAAATATAATGTTATGTTTATTTGAAAGTGGAGAAAGCACTTTTTATTTGCCTCTACCCACAATTAGGCCAAATAAATGATCGTGATAATGACAGCACATCGCGGAGAATGGGGGCCTGCAAACGACCCACGTGACCATCCTTACTTCACTTAAAAAACAATAAAAATATTCTTTATCCATGATGACATAAAATGTCAAACATAAAGTTAAAAAATATAAAATTGAAAAGGTAAAAAAAGTTACCTGTCAAGTCCTTGGATGTTGATGACAAATAAATCCAGACAATAGGCACGAGAAATTATTATGCACACAAAATTTGAAGAAAAACTATTTTTATTTCATGAAGAACTTGTTTTACTTTTTTATGAATAAATATTTCTTCACATATTTATATTATTTTGACTCGTACATATTAATCTCTCTTTTCATAAAAAACCATATCATAATATATGCTAATCACAACAATTGCTATCTCCAAGCAATAAAAATTCTTTGTCAATAATATATTTTAGATATCTCAACAGGATGTAAATTATAAATCTTCTCATGACATAAAAGGAGAATATAATATTATTTCTTCTTGAAAAAGAGCAACTTTCATAATATGAACTTTCAAAAAAAACAAAATGTATTATACTTCATATTGCATAGATGCAAACCAATATTTTCTTCATAACGCCCCTTGGGTATTCGAAAATTATATATATAAAATTGGGCAAAATAATGAAGTAAAAACTTTATGAAAATCAAATATCTTCACCTGATGAAAGAAAAATGTTCACCTCTTAAAGCACACGTTCTTCACCTCTGCTTGTTTTTTCAGAGGATTGTGAACATATAAAAGCACAATTGAAGAATTGATCATATAAATATTTGACGAAAATTTTGGACGAAAAGATGAAGAATAAAACTATTTAGAATAAACATGTCGACAACCTTCTTTAGTTAAAAAGTGGCATCAATAGAGCAACACATAAAAGGCTTCACGACGTCACCTCAATTAATACGCATATCCAAACAGAGTACACAACAAAAATACTTTCAGGATCCTTTGAAACAAAAGGTTTGCTCCACGCTGCCTAACAGAAATCAACATCACTTTCCTAGATGCATTTTGAGGGCAGCACTTTTTCTTTGCCGCACTTAAAAATCAGCATCGTACTAATATCAACATAACAAAAAAAAACCGTTCCATCCTTCGTTAACGGGGGAGCACCTCTGCCCCGAAATTACACTAAAAACTTTCAATCATACGACTGCATCCATCACAGCAGGTGTCTATCGGCGCAACTGACGCAGGTGGCCGCGAGCCCAGGGGGAAAAGAGAAAGGGGTTATTGTAAATGCAAAATACGCCAATTTGGCAGAGAGCAAAAGAGGGGGTGAGGAAAAAATAAGCCAAATTACAATATACAGTATGAAAAGATATGTAACTAATAAGAATAAAATTGATAACCATCTTAAGAGGGGAGGCCAAAGCCGGTGGCCATGTACCTAACGGCTTGAAATACGTCACCTGTGAAATTTAATTTGATAGGTTAGGGGTGTGTCCGAATAAACGGAAGTTCCACCCAAAAGAACTAGCGAGAATGTTCTCGAACAAATTTAAAACCGGAAGGAATGATTTCAAACAGAATTTTACCGGCTTGGAACATTCGAAAGCTAAGTAAGAAAGAAAACATTACAGGCGACGATAAGAAAATAAGCGAAATCGAAATAAAATTTAAATTGAGAACATTAATAAAAAAGAGGTAATAGGAAATAAAATGACTAATAAAAAATGAATTAAATTAAATATATGGGGGGGTTATGGAGTAACCACCACATGTATAATTTATGTATAACATAATAATTATATTATGACAATATTTTGATTCAGAAATGTCTTTAGTGATACAAATAGAACTTTTCTCTTTCTAAAAGTCACTTATTTTTAAAAAAATACAGAAAGAACCATATTATTCTCAGGTGACGAACTGTTAAAATGTAGCCAATTAAACTTTTTTGGGGCCATATTTATGTTAAGCACATTAAATTTTTTAAGATAAAAAAAACAGAATTATAAACAGCATTGATTTTTGCTGCACTTTGCAATCAGAGTCAAGCAGTTAATAAAGATTTCAGATTTTAAAATTTAATTAGTCATGTTTTCGAAAGAAACACCATAGGGCATGAATTTTTTTATTAAATGATATACTTAAAGTGATTTCTTATAATATGACAAAAGTTTGCCTTGTGAAATTTCAAAGTTAAAGCTATAGTTGTGAGGGAGTGACCTTTGTCATAAAGGCACTTTAGTATTTCTGAGATCGTGACGTCAATAATTTAACATGTGTAAGCGTAAAAGCGACATCTATCCTCTCTTTTACTTTAACTTTCTAGAGTGTGTGTGTCTCTTTCGGATTCTGCAGTTAGGCTCGCCGTTAGTAGTAATATGTTAATTTGAAGTATCTCAGTCTGCAGCATATTAAAGCTTGGAGTTTGAGTGTGTCTGGGTGTCTCTGGCTGCATTAGCCAGCTAGCAGGGAGTGTCTTTGGCATTAGCCAGCCAAGACTGAGTGTGACTAGCGACATTAGATAGCGAAGTGAATCACTGGCGATAGCCTGCCGAGTGTTCTGGAGATATTAGTCAGCGAAGTGTGTTTTCCGCTGGTATCTAGCAGATTGAAAGTAGCATCGAGCCTCCAGTGAGTTGTGAAGGAGTTTCGGTATTGATTTTGAGAAGTTGGCCGTGGTAAAAAATTTAATAGTAATTGCATTTGATTATCTCGAGTGAATAAAGGATATACACAGCCACGGGCTGTCTAATTAGATTTTATCTAGCACTTTAGCTGAAAGACAGTGAGAAATAATCAGAGTTGCTCCGATTGAGCTAGTTTCCGGAGCTGTGAGTATGCGTTTATTATTTTCGTAGTATTCTCAATTGTGAAAATTTAGACTTGCTCCACTTCCCTTGAGCCCTTATAGTTTTAATAAACTGTGTTTTTTATCTTAATTCATGAGTATGTCTGCATTTAACTCCCAGCACGAGCACCCAACCGTTACATAGTTATCGCTTATGTTTTCTTTTTCATGACATTTTTTAATTGGGTCTCTTTCAAATTTGATGTGATTTTCACCATTTTCGGATCTTCTAACAAAACTAGGAGGTGGCAGCACAGACAAACATCTCAACGAGTTCATGCCTAAAATTCCAGAATCGGTTACAATTTGATTCGCATAATAAAGCGCAATTAGTCTGCCTAGTCATACCTTTGGTGGAAAAAACCCGATTTTATCGGTTCACATGTAGTTTACTATTATGTTTTCCTGATTCTAGTCATCTATCCTTTCATAATTTTGCGCGCAAGAATCATGGAAATATCGTATTTGCAATGTACTTCTTCAGCATGAAGTAATTATAAATGGTAAAAAGGTATTCACTAATCCTAAACTCTATGGAGAATAAATAAAATCTGCTTGTAAAGCCCTTTTAAAAGTAATTATTCATAAAAAACACGAAAGAGAATACAAACTGGTTTATATATAAAATGATTTACAAAACGAAATATGTACATATAAAACTTATGTGTCTAAATATTACTTATTTATTCTGACTAAGACTACCATTATTAGTAAGATGATGGTTTTGCCATGAATTATTCACAAATATTACGGGTCGCAAACAAACAATACATCTAAATTACATTCATACTTCAGTGCTGCGACATTAATAAAGATTACTTGCCATAATTTTGTTCTTGTTTTCACAGCTGAAGTACCAAAACAAGATTTTTTTATTACCTGTTACGTAATACGTTATGCATTTTGAATTCCCTGTTTCATAATACATACCGTTGATGCTTATTATTTCAGAAGATTTTTATAAAATTCAGTACTTCTGAACATAATTCAATATTAATTTTTACTTACTTTTCTGTCGTTGTGTTTTAATTATCTGGAAATACACAAATACTTCTGAAGTGGTTGTAATTTATTATTGTGATGAATTACGCGTTTTTCTTTGTTAAAAAAACATGGTATTCCATAAAAGATACCAGAAATCTTAAAAGTTTTAAAATTATCAACTCTTATTTGACGAGCGTCATTTTTATGTGCCACATGAGGTGTTTAAATGCCTTTATTAATTCCATCAATCATTTTAACTGTAAACGTTTCCTTATTTAATCAGAGCATTTTTGTAAGTAAATTATACTAAAATTTCTGCTTTAAAAACTTATGATTAATTTTGTAAAAGGCCCTCGTCGTTAAGCTTAACAAACTGAGATGTGAAATAAATGACATATCTCTAAGGTTGCAGATTAATTTTGTATACAGTGTCCGCAAAAAACCCCTTTATACTCAAGCCAAAAACTCATTGTTCGAATATTTTTTTTTTTTTTTTCTAGTTTTAAATAGAAGAGGCAGGTGAGAGTTTTTATCACGCGTTGGTTACGTGAAATGCTGGCCCTTAGAGCTTAATGTGATTTATAGTTTTCACTTTATTATTTTTACTAGCAGACTAAGCCCGCTGCGCTGGTCTATTTTTCAGAACAAAACAGGAATCAAACAAAATATTGAATATGATTGTGTTTTTTAAAGCAATTTCACTTCGAATGCTCTTTCACATTTCTGAAAATCATACAAATCGCCATTATATTTAAAGATAGACAACCAACGATTATAAATGCACCAAAAATGCATTAAAAGTTAGCAAACAGCTGTTTCGAATCTACTGTCGAGATTCTTCATCAGTGCAACACAAAACTCAGCGAGCTAGAAAAAACAAAACTGAGCCAAAAATAAAAACAACAACAATGGAATCAAGGTCCGTTGACGCCAAAATATATTAAAATAATAATAAAATATAAATTTGTTGTATCAGCATTCGATAAAATTTGGGCTTTTAAGAAAAAAATATTTCAGTTGACCATTTATTGTAGAGTTTGATAGATAAATGAGGCAATTATGAAAAGAGCAATTTAAACATTGTCTATTCACCATACTTCTAAAATAGCGAGCATTATGATCGCAGATATTGACCATTGAATTTAAACAATTTTCAAGTTATTCATTTTCATTTGATAGTTTTTGAACTCTAAACCTTTCAACTTGAGAATATAGGTATCTGTGGAAATCTTAATACATCCTCTATCAATATTATATTATATTTCGCAACGTACATCTGCTCTTGACAAATCTATTATAGTATTCCGTTTTTGGAATGCAGCAGAATAAATAAAGTTAAATAAAGTTTTCCTTAGAAAAATAAGGTGAATGTTTTTTGAATGTGTGAAATTCATTTTTTGATACAGATGTCATATACGCATTTCGTTGGCGTGGTTGAAATAAAATGAACAATTTATGCCTCTTAAGGTAATCCAACTTTGTTTTTAATTTATTAATGAACTATTTATTTACTTTCATTTGCATTTTAAAGTGATACAAAATGTTATGCTCTATACATAGAAAAGTAAAATAGAAAATTGAAATGTATTGGTCATTTGAAAACGAAGTTTCTGTTAAGGGAGACCCGTAAGAAAAAACCCAAAATTTTTATATTGATTTTAAAGTAATGAATTTTGGTGTACTATTAAAGAATCTTTTTGTAAATTCACTTTTTATTAAAAAGTACATTTTTTGGGGGATTTTTATGATTTTTTTTTTTTTTTTTTTGTCGAAAAATACATTTTTTAAAATTACTACTCCTCATTCAGTTTTCAATATTTTGGTATTACTAAAATTTCTTAAATAGTGTTATAGTATATAAAAAAGAACTAAGGAAAGAGATTTTTAATTTTCTATTTTAATCGGCTAAAAAAAAAAAAAAAAAAAAAAAAAAAAAAATACGCATGGTAAATTTCCTTAATTTTGTTATAATTTTCATGTTGACCAATTTATGTAAAATTTTCAGAAATAATTAAAAAAAATATCTCTCCTTACTTTTGTTGAAAATTTTTTTAAGATTCTAAAAACATAAACCCTTTGTTTCTAAATCATTTTACCACTGAGCCTTAGTACTTTGAACTTAGGCGAAATATGAAAAAAGTCATTATCAGGAAAACATGTTTTAAATGGCCGCTAGTCCTTTAACTCTATAGTGAGTACAATTAAAAAAGCTCATTTTCTGCATGCCCCAAGTGTCCCCGAGTTCTGAAATTTTGCATGGATATTCGCAAATGTGTATTTTATCGTTTTCTGAGATAAAAAAATTTTTGAACTTTTGATGATTTTTGGCCGAAAATGGGGTTCGGGTCTCCCTTAAAATGGCGCCAGAAATGTATCACCCAAACGTGGTGCATATATAACATTTGTGCCTCTTACTTACAACATGGGTGTGTGCATTTGCACCTAAATTTAGTTATTTAGCTCTATTTTTAGGTAGATTTCGTAAGAAATACTACCTATTGCAATCGCACCAGTTTATATATATATATATATATATATATCTCACTTTTTTATGGACACGATAACTTCTATAATTCTTCACCAATCTCCACCAAACTTGTACATAAAATCAAAGGGGATAAAATCTTGGCTAAGTTCGTTAATGGGCAAAATCGGACCATGGGGGTCGGAATAGGGGGCGTTTTTGTGAAAACCGAAAAAATGCGATAACTTCTTAATTAAAGTAGATATCGAATCGGTTTAAAGTTTATATTACTTCTTAAAAATGGGCCAAAAGTATATGCATGACAGATTTTTGATAAATTTAGAAGTGGGCTCAAGGGGCGAAAAAAACAGGGATTTTGAGAGAAAAAAAAATCATAACTTCGTCAATTTTCAAGATATCAAGTCCAAATTAATTTTTTGTAAATGTTCTTAAAATTATCTAAAACTTTTGTATTTACAAGTTTTTGATAGGACCAACTTTTACTGATGAAAAAAATTAAAAACGAAAAGAAAAAGGGCGCTGAAAAAAGAGAAAGATCCATAACTCCGTCAATTTTTAAGATGTCAAATCAGATTAAATTTATTTTACATCTTCTCAAAACTATCTACAACTTTTATATTGACAAGTTTTGCATAGGACTAATTCGTATAGCAAAAAGAAATTAAAGAAAAATAGGAGTTGGAGAAAAAAACCTCAAATCCAAACTGCTTATATTCTGACTTATTTTTAAATTCTTTTTTTTTTGATTTTAAACGCATCCAAATGGTAGATCCTCTTAATTGGAAACTGTATAAAGTGACGCATTGGTCAATTTTCTGATAAAGACAGAATATATTTCAAAAAAGGCTACCAAAAAGGGTATTTTGAACAGAATTTCCGAAAGTCATCGGGACTGAAAATTGAAGGAAGCATTCAAATAAAAAATTGCGTTTTTTTCTGACTCATTTTTAAATCAATTTTTGTTCTCAAACGCATCCAATTTACAGATCCTCTTATTCAGGAACTATATAATGTGATGCATTGCTCAGTTTTTTGATAAAGACGGAATATATTTCAAAAAAGGCTACCAAAAAGGGTGATTTGAACAGAATTTTCCGAAATCATTGTGACTGAAAATTTACGGAAGTGTTCAAATAAGAAATTGCGTTTTTTTCTGACTCGTTTTTAAATCCATTTTTGCTCGCAAATGCATCCAATTTACAGATCCTCTTATTTAGGAACTATATAATGTGATGCATTGATCGGTTTTTTGATAAAGACAGAATATATTTTGAAAAAGGCTACCAAAAAGAGTATTTTGAACAGAATTTCCCGAAGTCTTCGTGATTTGAAAATTTAAGGAAGTTTTCACATAGCAAATTGCGTTTTTTATGACTCGTTTTAAAATCTATTATCGCTCTGAAACGCATTCAATTTACAGATCCTCTTATTTAAGAACTATATAATGTGATGCATTGATCAGTTTTTTAATAAAGACGGAATATATTTCAAAAAAGGCTACCAAAAAGGGTATTTTGAACAGAATTTTCCGAAATCATTGTAACTGAAAATTTAAGGAAGTGTTCAAATAAGAAATTGCGTTTTTTTCTCACTCGTTTTTAAGTCAATTTTTGCTCTCAAATGCATCCAATTTACAGATCCTCTTATTTAGGAACTATATAATGTGATGCATTGATCGGTTTTTTGATAAAGACAGAATATATTTCAAAATATGTTGTCAAAATGGGCATTTGAGCTGAATTTTTATTAAGATGATTCTGATAAAACCAGTTTTTGCAGAAAAATGAAATTAAAATTTTTTCATAAACGGCCAAATGAAGATATTAAACTGGGTTTATCTCTATTCATATATTTTTTTTGTTGAAATGAGCACTCTTCGAAATCTACCTCCGCCTATAGGCCCAGCCGACAGGGATTTTGTAATATTAACTGGAGTTTGTACAATGTACGACAGTACTACTTGATTATTCTATCGAGAAAAAAATCAATAGCAGATTATAGGAATAAATGTCAATAATCGATGATCGTAAGTATGATAGCAATTGATATTACACGTGATGCACGTATTTTTTTACGTCATAAGTGCTTTTTAATTCGACTTTTAATTTGTATTTTTTATTTATGTTTATTGTTTTTTCGTTATTTAAAATGAATTTGTATAAATTTGAATAGCTTGGCAAAACTGGCCGACGTGTTAATCAAGTAGCACTCAATTTACATTTGAAAATATCATATTTCACAAAAAACTCCGGCACAAACTCGGATTTGCAAGATTTTCTTCCAATACCAATGCGGAAAAATCCTCGTTTTAGAATAGCGAAGAAATGTGCATTTTTAAAAATTATTTTCGTTATTTTAAAACGAAAATATTAATAAATAAAAAAAGTTACTATAGCACAAAACAATTTATAGAATTTCTAAAAAGAAATTGACAGTGAATAAACAATTTATTAATACAGAAAACCCTATTGCTGGGTTACCATATCAGGAAAAATAACACCGTTTTGGCGATAGTCAGATACCTCAATGTGTATATAATATCTGTGCCAAACATGTATGGAAAAAACAATAAACGTTATTTATACAGCATGTTTAAATACTGTTGTCGCGGACAGCTCCCTCTGTTTCTCTTTGTAAAGACTGAACGCACCTCCAAACGATTTTTAATCAAACTTTAACTTTTGTATGAATGCAGAACTTTTTTCCTTTTTTATGAACTGAAATGAACTGATAAAATTGTTTTTTCTTTAGAATGTTTTTTCCGATGTTGCTATGGATATGGAGAAGAATTGTTTTGTTTTGAACGAAGCTGTGACTTCGTATTTAATGAAAATATTCGAATTTATTGTTAAACAAACGTAATGCTGTAAATAACTGTAATATAGTTGTATATAATTTTTAAATTAATGCCTGCATCCTTTTTTGAGTTTGTATTTAAATGAAAATCAGCCTGGCGCGGACTCGATTTTACGGAACCGAAGCAGCCCGAACTTACCTGACCAAGAGAGGGTAAGTAGAAGATTTTGATCTTTATTTTTAGCTGCTAATATATTTGAAAAAGAGTTTTTATATAATTTCATGGCGCACGAATTCAGGGACGCCAGGTGGTTTCAATTAAATGAAGAATTGAATATAGAAATAAATAAGTGTTAAATGCTTAATTCTGTTGAAGATAATAATAATAATAATATTGATATTTAACGTATTTTGAGAACAAGATTATTTTGAAAGTTATTGAATTGTTGTATTTTGAAAAGTATAGTATTTCAAATTATTGATTAAAAAATGTCTGATCTTGAAAAACTAAAGAAGAAACGTACGGTTTCTCGAACAGCAATTACAAAATTAATTAATACTTGTGAAGTGTATCTTTCACAAACAGAACATGAAATTTCCGTTCTTACGGAACATATTGATCAGTTAAGTACGAAATACAGCAATTTAATGGCTTTAGATGAACAAATTCAAAATTTAATGAAAAATGACAGCGATCTAGAAACTGAATTTGAAACTGCTGAAAGTTATTCCGAGAAAATAATTTCAATGAAATCGAAATTAACTTATATTGTTAAAACGAAAGTTGATCCTGAGCGTTCTGTTAAGAAACCGAATTCAGTGAATGAGAGTATTTTAACTGAAAATTTAGCTGCTTGTTCTCATTCTAAAGTGAAGTTACCAAAATTGAACATTGATAAATTTAGTGGAGATCCCGCTCATTGGTTAACTTTCTGGAACCAGTACGATAATGCTATTCACCAGAATGACAGTTTAAACGATATTGATAAATTTAATTACTTACATTCTTTTCTTACCGGAGCTGCTGCAAGTGCAATTAGTGGTTTTTCGCTATCAAGTGAAAATTATACTGCAGCTATTGAACTACTTAAAAAACGTTTCGGTCGTAAAGACTTGATAATTAATGCTCATATGGGAAAATTACTGAATTTAGAAACTGTTAAGAATGTAAATAACATTTTCGCACTACGGAAACTTTATGACAGTATCGAAACACAAATCAGAAGTTTGAATTCTCTTGAAGTAACTTCCGGTACATATGGTACGTTACTTACCCCAATTTTACTGAAATTAATTCCCAATGAGTTAAATTTAGAATTTCAGCGTAAACGAAAGTCGCAGGAAAACCTTTTTGAAGTTAATGAACTACTTGATTTTTTACGGGCCGAGATCGAATGCAGAGAAAACGCGATTCAAATACAAGACAGGCTCATTGTTCAAAATCCACCCCAAGTGCAGAGGGATAGAAAAATAAATAAATTTAAAGATCCTACTGCTGCTTCATTGAAGGTTACGATTAATCAGTGTATCTTTTGCGGAGATTCCGCTGAATCAATCAAGCACATTTCTGCAGCTTGCTCTAAGTCCGTAGCAGAAAGGAAAGCATATTTAAGAAAAAATGGAATGTGTTACCTCTGTATGAAAAAGGGAAATCATTTAGCAAAAGATTGCTTTTCAAAAATAAGATGTGAACATTGCAGTGGAAAACACAATTCTTTAATTTGTGATAAGGGTAATAAAGTTAATGAGAAAAAAGAAACTAATGAGAAAAATTTCACTTTGACGAATAAAACATGTACACAGAAAGTTTTATTGCAAACTTTAATTGTAAAAATTTGCGGAAATGGTGAAGATAAGTTTGTTAGATGCTTAATCGATTCTGGATCGCAAAAAACCTACATTTCAAAGTTTGTTGCTGAAGTGATGCAATATGAAAGTTTAAGTGAGAGTAACATTATTCATAGTTTATTTGGTGGAAGGGAAATGTCTGAAATTCATAAACAGTTTGTTGTAAATCTGAGTAGTGTAAAAGGTGATTACAAATGTAATTTTAAGGCTTTTGATCAAACTAAAATTTGTTCTGATGTTCCACAAATTGATGTAAGACCCCTGTTAAATGAGCTCAAAGAAAATAGAATCTTTTTGAATGACACTATTCGTATGAAAAATAAGCTATTGTTTGAATCTTCGCCAACTGAAATTCATGTTCTGATAGGAGCAGATATTGCGGGAAAGTTACTTACGGGCAAGATAAGAAAATTAAGATCAGGTTTAGTATGTGTCGAAACTTATTTAGGATGGACTATTATGGGAAAAGTTCCTTTAGAAATAGAAAATAAAATTGATAACTCATTTACCTTTTCTATGTATGTATCAGATTATAAAATTGCTGAATTATGGAATCTTGATACTCTAGGCATTTTAGATCCATCCGTTAATGAATCTAAAAAGGAATTGCATGATCAAACACTGCAACATTTTCTTTCGACGGTAAAAAGGGATGAAGAAGGCAGATTTGAAGTCTGTTTACCTTGGGTCGAAGGCCACCCCCCACTCCCTAATTATCGAGAAATCGCTGAGAAAAGATTAAAGAATACAGTAAAAAATTTAAGAGACAAGGGTTTCTTAGAAGATTATGAAGCGGTTTTCAAATCTTGGGAGGAAGAAAAAATTATAGAAACTGTACCTGAAAATGAATATGATAATTCTTGCCATTATTTACCCCATCGTGCCGTTATTAGAATGAATTCCAAAACAACCAAAATAAGACCAGTATTTGATGGGTCGGTGAAAATTAAGGGGTTTCCTTCAATAAATGATTGTGTAGAAAAGGGGCCTAATTTGATAGAAACTATTCCTGCAATTATTAACAGATTTCGTGAAAAGTCAATAGGTGTAAGTTCTGATATAAAAAGAGCCTTTTTGCAAATAGGGCTTAACCATAATGATCGTGACTTTTTGAGGTTCCTGTGGTGGGAACAAGGGAATCCAGATCAGTTGAAGATATATCGACATAAGAGGGTCGTTTTTGGAATATCCAGTAGTCCTTTCTTATTGAGTGCTACTTTAACAAAATTAATGAATGATGTTCCTGAACATCTCAGAGCGACGGCTAAGAAACTTTCTGAATCTTGGTATGTTGACAATTTAGTCACAAGTGTAAACAATGAAGATGAGTTAAGTAAATTCAAAAATGATTCGATTGGAATTTTGGCTAGTGCTAAATTCGAACTGCAAGATTGGGCTTATAATTTGCCATTGACGAACCAAATTGCCTGTAATGATAGCTTTTCGAAAATTTCATCATCTGATAATTCAAAATTTGAAAATTTTGACGATCCTAATGAAAGGAGAACAGTCCCTATTCTTGGTCTCATTTGGGATTTGTGCGATGATACTTTGAGTTGTGATATTAGAAGTTTAAACGAATCTAATAATAAATTCATCACAAAAAGAATTTATGAGGAAGAGAAGGTATCCAAGTTAGAATCAACAAAACAAGATAATCTTCTCTTAAAAAATGCTGTTGAACCTCTCTCTGTTGTAAATGATGAACTAAAGAATGCCAATATTTTACTCAAAACAAAACTGGAATTTCCTGAAGCTTCTACAACTGTCTCTCATCAAGCTGAATCTGGAACAAATGATGAAATTGAAAATCTGAAAAAAGCTCATCAAGAAGAAATTAATGAACTAAGTGATTCACTTGAAAAGCATAAAGCTGAAGCTAATGAAGCTAAAGAAATATTAAAATCTGTTATTAAAATCCTTGCAAATTCACAAGAAGTCATTGAAAAACAGAAGAAAGAAATAATATCAATAGGAGAAGAATGTACATTATTAAAAGAACAATTATCACAAGTGCAATCTGGGAAGAAAGATATGGAAGTAAAATTGCAATCTTTAACTGAGAGCCTTGATCTTGAGAAACAGAAAGCATCTGAGTTAGCTAATGAATTAGAGCCAGTTAAAGAAAAAGTTGCAAAATTTAATTCATTAGAAACAGAATACTTGGCCTGCAAGAATGAAATGGCTACTTTAGAAAAGGCTAGCCTTGATTTAGAAGAAAAACTTCTTCTTGTTTCTAAAAAGTCTGAATGTGAGATAAGCTTTAAAGAACAGTTAGAGAGTAAGAGCAAAAAGTTAGAAGAAGCTCTTAATACCATCGATTTACAAAAAGATGAAATGAAAAAACTGAGAGGTGAGAACAGAAAGTATTCTGAGGAATTTGTTAAGTTTAAAAATGCGAAGAAAAATCTTGAGGATGAATTTAACAAAATTTCTTCTCAAATTGAATCTGAAATGAAGCTTAAAGAGCAACTGGAAAAGGAATGCAGAAGATTAGGAGAAGCTGTTAATACTGTCAATTTACAAAAAGATGAAATTGAAAAACTAAGATGCAAGAATAGAAAATGCACAGATGAATTAATTGAGCTTAAAAAATTGAACAGCGATCTTCAAAACAAGCTTGATTGTGTTCAGAAAGCAAGTTTTCGCATTTCTCAAAATGATAATGTCCATGAGTTAGTGAAAGTACTTGAAACATGTGAAATTAAAGCAACTCATAATATTGAAGAAATACAATCTAATTTGGGACTATTGAAGGAGAAACCTGCAAGCAGTTCTATAAACCATGAAAAGGAATATGCTGTCTTGCATCAGTTGATTAATATCTTAGAAAAGTGTGAAGCATTTGCTAGCAACAAAATAAAACAGTTTCATTCTACCGGCATCAAGTATGTTGAACAGATTATGGACTTAGAAAGTACACTCAAAACAAAAGAAAAAGTTATTGATATGTTGAATAATGATATTAATGATTTGAAAAAAAATTATAAAGACTTACAAACATCTTCAAAGAAACAACAAATAGAAATACAGAAGATTATGTCTAAAAGTGAGAAAATGGAAATGCGACTGACAGACTATAAAAAATTTAATGAGTCAATAAAGTGTGATCTGGCTAAGCTTGAAGTTGGAAAGGAAAAATTTGAAAGTGAATACAAAAATTTGAAAGATAAGGAAGAAACAGCAAAAAGAATGAATTGGCCTCTCGGAAAAGTTATCCAGTTGTTTACAGGAAAAGATGGTGTAGTACGCTTAGCAAAACTACGAACCAAGTTTGGGGAGATACTTCGTCCTGTACAAAGATTATATCCGTTGGAAGTAAATTTAGAATCTAATGACTTTTTCCAGAAAAATGTTGAGTGTGCTCCTCCTACTGAACCTAATGATAATGAGTCACCCATTTCTGCCAAAGTTCGAGAAGACTCTCCTAGAAAGTCTAAGTATGGACGTGTGATTCGAACCCCAGAACGTTTAGACCTCATGAACTTGACCTCGACAGTGATTGAGTTTCAACATGGTAAAACTCAAGGGGGGGAGTGTGTCGCGGACAGCTCCCTCTGTTTCTCTTTCTAAAGACTGAACGCACCTCCAAACGATTTTTAATCAAACTTTAACTTTTGTATGAATGCAGAACTTTTTTCCTTTTTTATGAACTGAAATGAACTGATAAAATTGTTTTTTCTTTAGAATGTTTTTTCCGATGTTGCTATGGATATGGAGAAGAATTGTTTTGTTTTGAACGAAGCTGTGACTTCGTATTTAATGAAAATATTCGAATTTATTGTTAAACAAACGTAATGCTGTAAATAACTGTAATATAGTTGTATATAATTTTTAAATTAATGCCTGCATCCTTTTTTGAGTTTGTATTTAAATGAAAATCAGCCTGGCGCGGACTCGATTTTACGGAACCGAAGCAGCCCGAACTTACCTGACCAAGAGAGGGTAAGTAGAAGATTTTGATCTTTATTTTTAGCTGCTAATATATTTGAAAAAGAGTTTTTATAACTGTAGTATAGTGAAAAAATGTATACATGACATATACGCACCACATTGGCGAGTTTTTTTTTTTTTCTTCTCATGCCGATTTGGAGAAAAATTTATTTTCAAATACCAGTTACATATAGAGTTTACAATTATTTTCTGTTATTTTAAATAGAAAATAACAATAAATTTTAAAAAGTTTGGTTAATAATTATAAAACAAAACTATTTATATACTTTAAAAAATAAAATAAAATAAAAAATTATTAATAAATAAACAACAGCCAGATTACCAAGTGAGGCGTAAAATCGTCATTTTATTGCAGTCGCGCAAATGTGGTGCATGTTTGACAAATGTACCTAGATTAAAATAGTTTATATATTTGGAAAAAAAAGAAAAAAATTGTAAATAGACAATTTATTTAATATTGTCTATGACAATAACATCCGGGTTGCCATATCAAGCAAAATAATGACACTTTGGCGTCAATTAATTACCCAGATGTATATATGGTATTGGCGTAAGAGACAAATCGCACCAACGTAGTGCATAGGAGATATCTGTGCCAAAAAATTTTAAAAGTTGCAGTTAAATTATTTTACAATATCTATGTATGTGGAAAAAAATTTACCCTAAAATTTAAATATTATGCACTTTTGTGGTATTAACTGCTATATATGTATTTAAGTTAAATGTAAAATGCTTTCTTAAAAATGCTCTCAGTCATTAAAAGAGAGAGAGATAAACAATAGTTCTTGCGAACATCGCTCCGTCTTGTGCTTTTTTTGGTTTAGAATTGCACTGATTGGCGACAAAAGTAGATTGAAACACCCGATTGAAAAAACAACATACAAATAACAATTAGAGCCTTTAAAAAAATAATTCTGCGATTTTCTTCTGTAAAACACACAACGGGAAAATTAGATTTAAAAATATTTTTAAAAAAAGAAAGAAAAAAATACTTATGTTTTACCTAATGAAATTTTTGATATGTTGTTTTCTTTTAATCTGGCTCGAAAGAAATAAATAGCCAAATATTGTGTCACTTCAAAACTTTCTTTCACATTGAAATACTTTTTAAATATTATAAATATTCTTTTTTTCATTAAAGATAAATATTTTCCTTTCATAATATTATTTTGCATTAAACGGATTTTTTTCTTTTTATCATTATTTATTTTAAATCAATGAATTAACAGGGTTTTTTTTCGAAATGTTTATATTATTTTCCATTAGAGAAAGCATTTCATTTCTTTTTTGAAATATAATTATCACCAAAAAATTAGTTGTTGCAACCCTTCCGTCAAAAATAACCGAAAAATATGAAATTTAGCACGAAAAATCAGAGTTATCCCTGTATATTTGTATCATAAATCTCCGCAAAAATATTTCCTATCGAATGATATAATCTGCAAAAAGATCCATCGGGTAGTTTTTGAAAACACCCGTTTGAAAGTTTCAGAACTTCTGCTTTATAATATATATGATAGTTTTGGTAGTGATTTGAAATGTGGGATGTTTTAAATTATTTTCTTTACAATAAATAAATAAATAATGAATAAATAAACTTTTCTGGTGCACATAATCGACGTAAAAAGCTTACAATTTTTGTGCCACCTCGTGCTTTCACTTTATTTGAATTAAATTTTCCTGTAAATCTAAAGCCTTAGGTTTACAAACATCAGTAAAAAACTATCTCTGTTCCAATAAAGGTATGAACGATTATCGGCATGGTTGCACATCAAAACAAAAAAAATTAGTTTTAAAAGACTTAGAGAAACTTCACCTAGATCTGACATTTTTTTTTTTTTTTTACTCGACGTACGGTTAATAATACCAATTACAACAACTAAAGAAATAATAATAATAAAAAAAACATTATTAATGAATGTATCTGTAAGGATCATCTGCCACAATCTTGCATTTTTTTTCAATGAGTGTCAAGATTTTTTTTTGGCTGCCACTGTACATTAATGTGTGCAAACCAATAAAATTTTTGTTAATGAGCATATATTCCCAAATCAGAAACAATGCAAAAACGCAAATTCTTCAAAATGAAGAAAATAGTTTGATATTTCAATTGCTTAACTGGATGAAGAGTGAAAACTAATTCAGTTTTAATCAATAACAAGTATGTTAATATTTATAATAACTGTATAATAAAGCTGAATGTCTGTACTATAAATAGAGAATGTGAGGAAAATAAGTTTGTACGTCAATTTCCATGATGAGGAATTTTGTAATGCATTTATCTGTTTATTGTTTGTAGAAGAACACTTAGGTTAAAATATTTAGAATGATGCTTAAAAGAAACTGCATTACGTATGTTTATTTGAACATTCATAATCATATTATGTGAATTTTCAAAATGTAATTCACTTCGAAGAAATCTTTTAGACTAAGTAAGCCAATTACTAGGAAAAATGTACATTTGCACGTATGTTTAATTTCCCATGTAACTTATAATCGCCTTTAAAATAAGTTACAATTAGCACAAGTATGCTTATGTTGATTAATTTACACAATAATATGGTATTACCGTATGGTTTAAAATTTCTCATCTTTTAAATAAAAATATAGTTTGATTTAAAATATTAGTTTAAATACGCTTTCTTCCTTTGGGGTAGTCATCGGAAATCTAATTTGATTTTGCTACTAAATTTTATGGTTCGAACAGTTTCTAATTTTCTAAACAAGTAAGAAAAATCATGCGTTAAGCATAGATTATGAAGCACTTTCCAACACTTAATGAAATCTTTAACCAAACTTTGTTATTTAGGAAAATAATAGTGTATAGTCAAATATACCCAAATATGTATTCCAGTACTTTTGAACAGCCCTATATTTCATATGTCAGTTGATATAAAGGGAAAATTTAGTTTAGCAACAATATACCCAGTAACTTGAAATTTCTTTTTCAGCAATTCATACTATTAGACTAGCGAGCTACGCCCGCTAGCTGGGCCACTTTTTCTAACGAACCTCGATATTAAGCAGTATATAATAAGCAAAAAAATTCATTTAATAAGCAAGTCTTGGTGTTCGAATCCTCAAGCACAAAACAAAGTAAATTAAAGAGCTATGGTTGTTATGCGTCCATTATCCCGTTAAAAATATGTGATTTCGCACAGTGGGCGCTACGCGCCATGGTCGCCATCGTCCCGTTAAAAATATTTGGTTTTGCACGGTTGACGCTGCGCGCCCATAAGACATTTTCTCGTATTTTTTTGGTTCATCAGAAGCAGACTTTTACGCAGATTCTGAATATGTAATCAGTTTTTTTCTACTTTAAAAACTGTCTGCATGATGGTTTAAGAAAAACGCGCAAAAAAAAAATTCGGTATTAAAAACTGCAAAAGAAGCTATTAAGAAAAAAATAAGTAATTTCATTAATATCAGGAACAACATAACTAACAAATAATTTTGGCAACTCGTTTTCCGTTTGTACTAACAGAAATTAGTATTAATCGCGTAAATCTTAGGTTACACAATATTCGTGTATGCTACCAAAAAGAAAAAGTATGAAAATGAGCTACAACGATTAATACTCACATACAGAATAAGTATATGAATAGCCAGTTACATCTGAGATCCTCAAAATATTAATTAACAACACTATTACCTCTTAGTGAACATATCTTGCTGTGCTTAAATAGTTGTACTTATTATATTAATTAAACCGAGTTTAACATTTTTTACCCATTAGTTCTTTTTCTCTTATACATTCTTTGACAAAATGACGGGAGAAAAAGAGGTTTTCGGCTGCTTCTTCTTTTAGCCAAAGCGGAAAAGTTCTAGTCGTTCACCGCAAGGTGGCGCAGTGTTCTGCCTTAGAGCTCCGATTGAAAAATGAGACGTTTTCCATTCCAATTCCAGACCGGTTTTTAATTCATAACTTTTTTAATTTTGGTCCCACGGTCTCGAAAATGCCCGAAATGACTTTCACGGAATTTTTCAAATCGAAAGACACCTCTCGCGACTTCCAACTCGCCCGAGTTGCGAACTGTAATCGGCTTCAAGCAGACAGACAGACAGAGGCGCACGGATTTTATTAGTATAGACTAGCGAGCTACGCCCGCTAGCTGGGCCACTTTTTCCAAACGAAACTCGGTATTAAGCAGTATATAATAAGCAAAAAAATTCATTTAATAAGCAAGTCTTGGTGTTCGAATCCTCAAGCACAAAAAAAAGTAAATTAGAATCTAGGAATCCCTCGCCATGGTCCCGTTAAAAATATGTGATTTCTCACTGTGGGCCACGTGCACTTGAAAAAAAAAAAGATTGTGGATCGGAGCTATGGTCGCTTCGCGCCCATAGTCCCGTTAAAAATATTTGGTTTTGCACGGTGGGCACCACGCGCCCATAAGACATTTTTTCGTATTTTTTAGTTCATCAGAAGCAGATTTTTACGCAGATTCTGAATATGTAATCAGTTTTTTTCTACTTAAAAAACTGTCTGCATGATGGTTTAAGAAAAAACGCGCAAAAAAAACGCAATTAGCGCCGGTAGAAAAAGCGGTTTTCGGCTGTTTTTTCTTTTAGCCAAAGGTGAAAAGTTCAGGTTCTTCACCGCAAGGTGGCGCAGTGTTCTGCTTCGGAGCACCGTTTGGGAATTGAGATATTTTCCGTTCCGATTCCCAAGGGGTTTTTAATTCATAACTTTTTTAATTTTGGTCCCGTTAAAAATATTTGGTTCTGCACGGTGGGCACCACGCGCACATAAGACATTTTTTCGTATTTTTAGTTCATCAGAAGCAGATTTTTACGCAGATTCTGAATATGAAATCAGTTTTTTCCTACTTTAAAAACTGTCTGCATGATGGTTTAAGAAAAAACGCGCAAAAAAAAACGCAATTAGCGCCGGTAGAAAAAGCGGTTTTCGGCTGCTTCTTCTTTTAGCCAAAGGGGAAAAGTTCAGGTTCTTCACCGCAAGGTGGCGCAGTGTTCTGCTTCGGAGCACCGTTTGGGAATTGAGATATTTTCCGTTCCGATTCCCAAGGGGTTTTTAATTCATAACTTTTTTAATTTTGGTCCCACGGTCTCGAAAATGCCCGAAATGACTTCCCCGGAATTTTTCCAATCGAAAGACACCTCTCGCGACTTCCAACTCGCCCGCGTTGCGAACTGTAATCGGCTTCAAGCAGACAGAGGCGCACGGATTTTATTAGTATAGATGAAAACATACTTGAATACATTTGTTCAGCCCTGTAGTTTACATTGTATCTTTATTACATGTCAGCATTTGGCTAAAATTTATTGTAAATTAAAAAACTTTTAAAACAACTGAAATCACATTCTCATAAATTATCATTCATAGGCGTCTATGTACTGAGTTCTTTGCGTGGCCCTGTATATCCTTTTATCAACATTCTGCAAACATTTCTCAGTAAATTGAATGAAGCTCAGCGTAAAAATGCATAGCTTATTTAAGAAACATGTTTAAATAATTAACGCTCATATTCAGTAACGTGGTGAGCTCTTTTGGGTAACCCTGTATATCAACTATAACATTTATACACACCATATAATGTGCATATATTTAGCGAAATATAAACGCGCATATCATAATTAAAATGCATTTCATCACTCCATCAACCATTATCGGACACATATACGGTACTTCGGAAAGAATATACTATTTGAAATCTTTTGGTGGCCCTGTAAATGCTATGTACTTCATATTATGCAAGACAGTCGCGTATGATTTATATTAAGCTTCAGTGACATATATCAGTTTTATTTTACATGAAACAGCTTAATATATTTTAAATATGTCACACACAATTTCCCCTTTTACCATTATCCAATGGAATTCTTTTGTGTGGCCCTGTAAATGAATAATAGCTACATTTTCACCTTATATTTTATATAATGATATTTTAATATGTTTGAAAGGCTATAACATCTTTAAAATTCCTTTGAAACGATTTTTCCCCATAGGCCGTAATGTAATGGGAAACGTTTGATTCGCTCTGTAGATAATCTAATCATGGTAGAAACTTCATTTTCAATAGGGTTCATGCTAGGGTAAACGTCAATAAAGTCCTAAAATTTCATGGCAATCCGAGTATATTAACGATATTTCCCCCATAGGCCGTAATGTAATGGGAAACTTTTGATTCTCTCTGTAGATAAACTAATCATGGTAGATACTTCATTTTCAATAGGGTTCATGCTAGGGTAAACCTCAATAACGTCCTAAAATTTCATGGCATCCGAGTATATTAACGATTTTTCTCCATAGGCCGTAATGTAATGGGAAACTTTTGATTTTCTCTGTAGATAAACTAATCATGGTAGATATTTCATTTTCAATAGGGTTCGTGCTAGGGTAAACGTCAGGAACGTCCTAAAATTTCATGGCAATCCGAGTATATTAACGATTTTTCCCCCATAGGCAGTAATGTAATGGGAAACTTTTGATTCTCTCTGTAGATAAACTAATCATGGTAGATACTTCATTTTCAATATGGTTCGTGCTTGGGTAAACCTCAATAACGTCCTCAAATTTCATGGCAATCCGAGTATATTAACGATTTTTCCCTCATAGGCCGTAATGTAATGGGAAACTTTTGATTCTCTCTGTAGATAAACTAATAATGGTAGATATTTCATTTTCAATAGGGTTCGTGCTAGGGTAATCGTCAATAACGTCCTAAAATTTCATGGCAATCCGAGTATATTAATGAATTTTCCCCCATAGGCCGTAATGTAATGGGAAACTTTTGATTCTCTCTGTTGATAAAGTAATTATGGTAGATACTTCATTTTCAATAGGGTTTGTGCTAGGGTAAACGTCAATAACGTCCTAAAATTTCATGGCAATCCGACTACATTAACGATTTTTCCTCATAGGCCGTAATGTAATGGGAAACTTTTGATTCTTTCTGTAGATAAACTAATCATGGTAGATACTTCATTTTCAATAGGGTTCGTGCTAGGATAAACGTCAATAACGTCCTAAAATTTCATGGCATTCCGAGTATATTAACGATTTTTCCCCCATAGGCCGTAATGTAATGGGAAAATTTTGATTCTCTCTGTAGATAAACTAATCATGGTAGATACTTCATTTTCAATAGGGTTCGTGCTAGGGTAAACCTCAATAACGTATAAAAATTTCATAGCAATCCGAGTATATTTACGGGAGCTAGAGCGCGGACAGGCGGCCAGACGGACAGACGGCCATACGGACAGACGGACAGACCAACCGAATGCATAAGCACTTTTCAACTTTGTTGGAAAATGCTAAAAAGCTGGAAGTTAGGAAATACATATTACAAAATGAAATACTTAATTGTTAACACTTTCCAATGAAACTGAAAAGCGCTTATGAATTCAATCTTTCTGCCTGTCGGTGCTCTTACTGTCATAAATTTCATCAGATGCAATTCATGTATGTTTTGGGGTAAAATTTGGGTATGTTCAATATTGAAAATTAAATGTTTAGCATTGACAGTTTATTTACAGGAACACTCAAAAAAAAATGTCATCGCATTACAGTGTATGGTAAAAAATCGTTTAATTATCTGATATTGTTTTAAACATATTGAAATTAGTAGGATATTGAGGTGTATTAGGCGGTGTTTAATAGACCGCGGTGTGCTTAGAATTTATCATTTTTTTTAGAAAGACACAGAAAAGGATTTGACTACAGAAGAATTTAACAATTCAACTGCTGTAGATTATGAACAGTAATTATTGGAAATGAGTTTTCAGTTATGGTACACGTTTTAAATTGAATTATTATTTCTTCAATACTACTTGGTGTGTATACATTCTGTTGATCCATAATGGCTGCAAAAAAATTACCTTCTACATTTCCGTTTATTGGTGAAAATTGCAGTATGGAAATTTTCAACTCTTTTGTTCCCCTAATTGAAAAAAACTTTTAGCATATTGTATAGTATACATACATATCAATAGATCATTTATATGCAAAAAATATGATATTTCCCAGACTAATGATGGTCAAACAAGAAATTGTGGTTTAAAATATTTTTGTTTTTAAATCAGCATTTTCTCTGCAACTAATAGACTATTTAAACTGGAAATAATGAAAATGCATTAATACAATACTCGTACATACATTTGTATGCAAAAAGGTGCTATTTCAAATGCAACGTAGTGCAAATGTTTTCCAAATCGACCGGAATCAAACAATAAGATCTCTAAGATAAGAAAATAGGAGACAAGTGATCAAAACTAAAAAAAAAGATTTAAAATTATACAAAGGGATTTTATTGAAAAGGTAACTTGGTATACAACTGTAGAGAACACAGAAAAGTTCATATGAGAGCTTTCTGGCACGAACAATTTAGTCTTTAATAGGTGATATGGTCACAGTTGACTGCGAATGAAGATTTGCAACATCGGTCCATGCTAAGGACGACGTTTTCAAGGAGCAGTTCAGCCATTGAATCATATTAATCTTGCTAATTGTAAATATCTCCCGAGAAAGTATCACACATATACTGTGTGATTTGGGCCCAAATACCTTCCAGGCGAACCCATAAGTTCAATATATCAATTTTCCAACAGCCTGTGACATTCACTGTACGATGAAATGTACTGCAGTCATACATGAAGAGGAAGACTAGACCGACAGCACCTGAGAATAGGCGCATGTGAGGTAAGAGAATTTTACTTGAATAGCCGATACCAGCGGTTGAGCTTTCTTTAGTCCCTTAACTTGATAATTCTTTTTCGTTCAATAAATTGACAATAGAGGGTCACTATTATTTAAATAAAATATTCGTAAAATTTAGTCTAAGCATTTTCGCCTTTCAATAGTATGAAAATTTTCTTTAAAATAATAGTGGTGTCAAAAAGCTTTAAATGGTGAAATAAGCAAATTCGTCTTGAACCACTTAAGAGGATAAAGACGCCAGGTTCGTACAACTACCAAGCACGACACCGTTCTAAATCAAAATTTCAGCACATCTCAAAATAGGCCCTTCCAACGACGATGGAAGAGTAACTATGTGTTCCCAGCTCTCGCCAGACATGTATACGGCCAAACTTCCGGCCAAATTTTTCTTATTCAATTAGAAAATTTTTGCTTTGAAAAACTTTTGATAAAAGATTAAAAATTATGTAAATGATGCTTATCTTCAATGTGTTATAGCAGAAATAAACAAATATATATTTTCATACATAATCGTTATTTTTGATCTGTAATTTTTTTTATATACGTATTTCGTTTAAAAATGACATGAAAATGTGATTTTTGAAATTTAAAGAAACAGGCATAATTCAAAAGCTTTTTCTTAAAAGTATTGATCCGCTAAGTGGTTACAAATGTGTTGAGCAGTGCTTATAATCAATTTATGCTATACAAATATTTTTTTTTCATTTTTTTAATTGTTTGAAATTTTCCTGTAAAAAAATCTGTATATATCTGTAAAAAAAGAAATTGTTTTAGAAGCTTATTAACTTTATGATATAGCTAGCAGGAGTGACCGAGCTAAGCTCGGTCAAAATTAATTTTGTGTTCACCTGGATATAGTATTATCACTGTATCATTCACTTTGTATTATTACTGTTAAACATGTTATTTATAATAGTATTATTTTCAAAAACAATCAATAAGAAAACTATGTATGCACATGTTCAGAAATTTTACTTTATTTTAAAATTTAAAACGAAAGGATATCGATCTAAATCACTTTTTTACCTCGACTGTGATAGGTTTAACCATGCATCTCGAATCCTGTTAAGAATGTATAAAAAAATTCTTCGCATTCTGAAAGAGATTATTTTTTGCAGATATAGCCAAATTTGGAGACATTTTTTCATTTGACCCAAATACGTGCTTTTGCTTTCGTATTCTTAATAGTCGATTTTTCAGGCAGATGTAGCTAATATTATTTCAAATATCGCTTATACTTATTGGCTGTTGCCATATACTCATAACCCTGACCTGTATTACCCCAAATGATCCACAAATCAAATTTGATCAAACATGTGACTTAGCTCAAAGGTCTTCAGGTAATCAAAAACAATAGAATATATAATTGAATCAAAACCGTTTAAGCGATTTCTTAAGTAAAATTACACTACCCAACATCAAAAATGTTTCGGGCTCAAAAATAGTTATTTCCGAAGTATTTTGTCTCGCTAAACACGAAAATCAACATAAAAAGTTGAGATTAGCTCTTGTTTTCGAGGTAGGAACTAACTTGAGAAATCTCACTATGGCTGTTTTATAGGAAATCGAATGTTCGGAAATTGGTACTCCTAATACCTGTAATTCCCCTCAACTGAATCCTCTGTGTAGAATCCAACCAGAAATCAAGATCACAGAATACAGGGTTCGTCACAAGAATCTTCTTCATTTATTAGAGAAGAAAGAGCATGTTGTTGCTTGCACTGATGGAAATGGTTTGATGAATTCAATGAACATAACTCATGATCCACGGAAATGGAGAATATTTATAGACGCTTCCAAACTTAGTTTGAAAGCAGTCTTACTACACAGCACCAACATTATTCCTTCCATTCCCACTGGACATTCCGTTTGCATGCAGGAAACTTACGTGAAATTACTTCTCGAGTCAATCAAATATGAGGATCATAAATGACAGGTTTGTGGTGACTTGAAAATAATTTCTTTACTCCTGGGAATACAATTAGGGTATACCAAGTACTGCTATTTTCTGCGTTAGTGGAACAATCGAGATAGAAACTTTCACTTCATAAAAGACAAATGGCCTTCAAGAAATCTAAATCCCCATGAGAGAAATGTCCAAAAAGAGCCTCTAGTTAATCCAAAAAACATTCTGCTTCCACCACTGCACATTAAGCTGGGATTAATGAACTTCGTGAAAGCCATGAACAAGGATGGAGAGGCTTTCCAGTACCTTAGAGCAAAATTTCCAAGAATGAGTGAATCAAAGGTTATAGAGTGAATCTTTGTGGGCCCTTAAATTTGCACAATAATGAAGGACCCTGCTTTTGATAAAGTTTTGGAAGGGAAAGAGAAAGCAGCCTGGGAAGCCTTCAAAAATGTGGTATGAGGATTTTTAGGCAACAGAAAAGCTTAGAAGTACCAACAGTTGGTGAAAGAACTCCTACTAAAATGCCGTGACCTTGGATATGAAATGTCTCTGAAACGTCATTTCCTCAACTCCCATCTTGATTTTCTCCCTAAAAACCATGGAGATAGAATAGTAGAAGGAGAACAGAGAAGATAGGCTTTTCCCAAAAGAACTTAGCCCCAAAGTATTGCCCGGTGCATGGCGTGGCGCTAGTGATGCTGCACTGACTTTCGATCACATGACCTGTTTGACTGGTCTCTAGACTAATCTGCTAGCGGGACGTAGGGGGCGCTAGATTTCATCTGCTCCCAAACCGCCGGAAATGCCAGCCTTACTCGGAAAGTCTTTAGGGGCAAAAGTGGAAGTACCGTCTTTGTTCTCCTTCTATTATATCTATCTTCATGCTAAAAACTGTGGAGTTGTAAGCTATGGGCACGGTAAAAGGTTTCACAAAGATATTGCTGTAACAGAACGCCCATATCAGGGTCGTTGGGATGAGTCAATGCTGGCCGACCACTATTGGACAAGTGATGCTCCGGCGTTGACATACAAGAGGCAATTTAAAAGGAAACATTTGCAAGAATAAGCTAAAACAACAACTGCTTTCTGAAAAATGAACATTGTTTAGTGAAACATACCTTTTGTATTGTATTTATTACATAGGAATTTTTTTCTTCTTCAATTTGCTTTTAAATAAATGCATGGAATGTTGTGTATCTTTCTCAAGTGGGCTGTATTGTATCTTGAAAACAAGAGCCAATAAAAAATTTTCATTTACATATTTATTTTTTTCAACCCAAAATTAGTAGGAATTGACTATCTAGAACCAGGAAACTGACAAAAATATTTTTTTTGTTGCCTAGTGTTATCTTGGTAGCATTCAGCCATGAAGCGAAATGACCCACTTATATAATTTTGTTTAACGTGCGACTCAGCCCAATAGTCTTCTCGTGACAAAAAAAAATCGTTACAAAATATAGGTAAAATTGATTGAATCGTTGTTATATATAATTAGAATGACCCTAACCATTATGACCCAAAATGACCTACTAATCGAATTATCACGAGAATGTGTCCTAGCTTTCCCTTTCCCGAAAACGATATAATACAAAGTATAGTCAAAATGGCACGAACCGTTTTCTACATAAATTTAGCATGACCCATCATGATCCACAAATTACCCTTATAATCGAAATCTCTCGAACATATGACTTAGTCCATTAGTTTTCGCGTGTGTAAATATTGTTACATACAAAAGTTCGTTAAAATCGATCCTGCCGTTCTTTAAATATAAGAATCTTGACCCAGACCTTTATGAACCAAAATGACCCAGTAATCGAAATTTTTCGAACATATGACTCAACCCAAGAGTTTTTTCGTGCGAATAAAACGATTGGATACAAAATTTCCTTAAAATCGATCCAGCCGTTCTCTAGATATAAATAGCTTGATCCTGACCCATTAGGACCCAAAATGACCCAATAATCGAATTTTCTCGAACATAAGACCTTGCCCAATGGTCTTCTTGTGCCCAAAAATGATAAAATCGAATTTTTTGCGAAAATCGTAACAGCTGTTTTTGAGATAAAATTCACACACACATACACAGACAGACACACACACACGATTTTTACTCGCATTATAGTATAAGATAAATATGAAAGTGTGTCCGAAAGTTGTAAGGAAGTGGACATCATACGGATGAATTAATGTCTTTGTATTTTTGCATACAGATATATTGTACGTCTGAAATAAACATAGATTAATTTTTATTTATTTTCTTCAAATACTAGCTGATCGGCCCAGCGTCGCCCAAGTCCGTGATAATAATAATATTAAACGAGCCTGAAATTCGTATGATGATATCTCTAACTCGAAATACGGAGAAATACGTTGTCTGAAATACATGGCTGCTGACGTTACACACTCACAAACTTGTCTCTTTATTATTATAGATTACTATGAATATAAGTCATTCATTATTGCTGATTCTTTAATTTTATGTTTTTTGCCTCTTTTTACATACAATTCAAAAATAGATAAGACCATGATGCGTACAAAAATCTATAACATTGACAAACAATCTCAGCTAAACGCACAAAAAATCGAAAAATCGTTAACACTCACATCAAAAATCGCCCTAAAAATCGCATTGAAAACCATTGAAATTCAAAAGTTATAGCAGACAAAATTTAGTAAGTTACGCTGAAAGTTTGAAACAATTTTCTTTTTATCTGTGTAAAAAAATAGCCCCAAAATGCGAAAAAATATTAAAAATCGCAGTAAAAAATTGTTAAAAATTCAAAAATCTCTGAACGAATTCGGAATAAACTTTTTTTGAAAAGAGAACAAAATTTGCGTCATTGGGTTAAAAGAAAGAAACCGTATTTTTTCACTAATGTGAAACAATCGCCTCCAAACATAAAAAGAACGTTAAATATCGACTAAAAATTAAATAAAAAAAATCTAATAAAAAAATCAAAAATCGGGCTTCGAGGTGCAAAACTTCATGTATAGAGGTACCTTCTCCCCAAATTTTGTAACTTTACGTGCAGCGGTCTCTTCAGAACACTGCTGACACACTAAGAAACTTATTGTCTCTTCATTATTATAGATTTTTCTTAATAATTCAAAATTACATTATTTTTTATACAGAATCAATTGATAATTATCTTGTAATATTTAATAAGATTTAATAATCTTCCTTCTTTAGTTGCCAAAAAGTAATAAGACGAATAGCAATTTCTGTTCAGTAGTAATTAATTTTCATTTGAAAGATTTTTACGTGATAAAACAAAATGAAATTAATTAATTAACTATTTAAAAAACATCATTGTGACTTCATATTGGAAATAAAACGTAAGTTTCCAAGTACTCATTTCTATTAACTCAAGGTACATGAATTTTGAGTATGTGCTAAAAGGAGACTAATATGACGTCATAAATGGAAAATAAAATGGATGTGCTTTGATGATGAAATAAAATAAGATTGCGTTCTGATATCAAATGTTATTATTTAAACAAAATTTTATTGATTATCTGCGAACGGTGTATATAAATATTTCGTTTTTAGCACTTTCCAACAAAGTTGAAAACTGCTTATGCATTTGGTTTGTCTGTCCGTCTGTCTGTCTGCGCTCTAACTCCCGTAAATATACTCGGATTGCTATGAAATTTTTATACATTATTGAGATTTACCCTAGCACAAACCCTATTGAAAATGAAGTATCTACCATGATTAGTTTATCTACAGACAGAATCAAAAGTTTCCCATTACATTACGGCCTATGGGGGGGAAAATCGTTAATATACTCGGATTGCCATGAAATTTTAGAATGTTATTGACGTTTATCCTAGCACGAACCCAACTGAAAATGAAGTATCTACCATAATTACTTTATCTACAGAGAGAATCAAAAGTTTCCCATTACATTACGGCCTATGGGGGAAAATTCGTTAATATACTCGGATTGGCATGAAATTTTAGGACGTTATTGACGATTACCCTAGCACAAACCCTATTGAAAATGAAGTATCTACCATTATTAGTTTATCTACAGAGAGAATCAAAAGTTTCCCATTACATTACGGCCTATGGGAGAAAATCGTTAATATACTCGGATTGCCATGAAATTTTAGGACGTTATTGACGTTTACCCTAGCCCAAATCCTATTGAAAATGAAGTTTCTACCATGATTAGTTTATCTACAGGGCGAATCAAAAGTTTCTCATTACATTACGGCCTATGGGGGAAAATCGTTAATATATTCGGATTGCCCTGAAATTTTAGGACGTTATTGACGTTTACCCTAGCACGAACCCTATTGAAAATGAAGTTTCTATTATGATTAGTTTATCTACAGGGCGAATCAAAAGTTTTCCATTACATTACGGCCCATGGGGAAAAATCGTTAATATACTCGGATTGCCATGAAATTTTAGGACGTTATTGACGTTTACCCTAGCACAAGTCCTATCGAAAATGAAGTTTCCACTATGATTAGTTTATCTACAGGGAGAATCAGAAGTTTCCTATTACATTACGGCCTATGGGGAAAAATCGTTTTAAAGGAATTTTAAAGATGTTATACCCTGTCAAACTTACTAAAATATGCATTCTATAAAATATAAGGTGAAAATGTAGCTATTATTCACTTACAGGGCCACACAAAAGAATTTCATTAGATAATGGCAAAAGGGGGAATTGTGTGTGACATATTTTGAATATATTAAGCTTTTTCATGTATAATAAAATTGATATATGTCACTGAAGCTTAATATAAATTATACGCTACTGTCTTGCATAATATGAAGTACATAGCATTTACAGGGCTATACAAAAGATTTCAAATAGTATATTCTTTCCGAATTACTGTATATGTGTCCGATGATGAAATGCATTTTAATTATGATATTCGCGTTTATATTTCGCTAACTATATGCACATTATGTGGTGTGTATAAATGTTATAGTTGATATACAGGGCTACCCAAAAGAGCTCACCAACGTTACTGAATATGAACGTAAATTATTTAAACGTGGTTCTTAAATAAGCTATGCATTTTTACGCTGAGCTGCATTCAATTTACTGAGAAATGTTTGCAGAATATAGATAAAGGGATATACAGGGCCACGCAAAGAATTCGGTACATAGACGCCTATGAATGATGATTTATGAGAATGTGCTTTCAATTGTTTTAAAAGTGTTTTAGTTTACAATAAATTTTAGCCTAATGCTGACGTGTAATAAAGGTACAATGTAAACTAAAGGGCTGAACAAAAGTATTCAAGTATGTTTTCATCTAATAGTATGAATTGCTGAAAAAGAAATTACAAGCTACTGGGTATTTTCTTGCTAAGCTAAATTTTCCCATTATATGAACTGACATATGAAATACAAGGCTGTTCTAATGTATTGGAATACATATTTGGGTATATTTGGCTATACACTATTATTTCCCTAAATAACAAAGTTTTGTTAAAGATTTCATTAAGTGTTGGAGAGTGCTTCATAATCTATGCTTAACGCATGATTTTTCTTACTTGTTTTATTTTAAAATGAAATAAGATAAAAAGAAAGGTTAAAAAGAAAATCAATGGAAAATGACAGTAATGTATACCACAAAAATTGTCCAAGCCGTAAATGACGTAATAAATAATGAAAAATAGCTCAATTAATCGAAAAAAAAGATTTTTAACAAGTGTTAATTTTTAATGTTGCGCAGTTCAGAAAAAAATTTAAAAAATTTACCTTAAGAAATACCCTTTCGGGCTTAAAACCTACAAATTTAATATGATTGCGTGAAAATAATATCATTTCACTCTGCCAATATCCAATAACGCTCCAATCGGGAGCTCGAAGTGCATTATTACCATGGTGATTTGCAACCGGAAGTTTAATTCCATAATTCTTTTAGTTTTCAAAGAGTAAAAATATGTCGTCACTTTTAAAAATATTTTTAATAATAAATTTCTATAAAGTTTTATAGTACGCAAAGCAAAAATATACAAATTTTACAAAAATACCACCTAAAACACAGTCTTGTAGTAGAATCTTCCTAACACTAATATTTTGTTTTACGAAAATAAATTCGTCTTTCATTATTTTATTAGACCTTTTACTTTCTAACATGGTTGAAAAGTGTTTACGACTTCGTCCTGTCTGTAGCCGGATGCTGAGTGACTGGGGTCTGCTGTCTGTCTGTCCGTGCTTTAACTCGAGTAAATATAGTCGGATTTCCCACGAAATTAATAGGTGTTATTGAAATTTGTGATAGCATGTTCGTCTTTGAAAATGAAGCATGTAGCAACCACAGAGTAGCATTCAAAAGGAGAATTTACATTATGGTTTGAGAGAAAAAAATATTTGCGATGTCTTATAATAGTCTCGCATAATTTTAAAGCACTGAAACTTGTATGCATTGTTACTGTGCGCAAGAACATGGTTACTATCAAATATGTTAAGTATAATATTTATCGTATGCTTACAGGGAACTCAAAAGTATTCCTTTATATTATGATCTATGATGAAAAATCCTTCGGGCGTATTTTAATGTTACTCTGTTACAAAAATAATCAAATTGATATCAGTTTATGAGATGTACTAAAATGAGATTTCTGTAGAAATGGGGTGCAAAGCATTTAACATTCTATTACAGGGTCACAGAAAAAAGATTGCTAATATAACAGTTTATGGGGAAAAGATATTCCCAGCATATTTTAATTGGCCTGCACTATTGCAAACATGATGAAATTCATATACATTACTAAGATTTATTTTAATAAGCCTGCAGTTGAGTATGATTAGCATTACATTTATTGTTCATTTATAGGAACACATAAAATATTTCGGATACAATTCTATATTCAAAGTTCTATTATAAATAAATGCTGAAGAACGTTTTAAAATATGGTATGCATTTTAAGGTTAACTATTTTTTGCATAATATGTCGTGTGCTTAAATTATATAGACTAAATACGGGATTTTGCAAAAGAATTCACAAGCAGTACTGACAATGAGCGTGAATTCATTAAGGTGTCTTTAATTTGAGCTACATTTATTATGATAAGAGATTTTTGCGGAACTTAAATAAAATCATAAACCGAACAAAACAAAAATCTTTAAAGTCTCCATGCAATAATAATTCCTCAAAATGTAAATTTAGTAATTTTAATCGAATTTTTAAATTTAAGCTAAACTTGAATAAGATAAATATACGGCACGTATAAAAATCTGCATGTAATATATTCAGGATTGTGCAAAAGAATTAAAGCATAATCTCCATATGTGCAAAATCACCTACATTTGCCAGTGTACTTGAAAGAGTTAAAAATCATATTTAAAAAATATATATATGCCATCAGTTGGAAGATTTTAGCCTTAAAAGCTTATATTTGGCTTGTTGATACTTTTTTCCATATAAAGTCTTCTATTTCCATTTATATAATATTAATTAAGCATGTGTTTTATAGTTACTTTTTATCTTTTTCTCCTAGATACTGTTAAGAATCATGTATTATGGAATGGGGTATCTGATTTCCAGATTGGAAAAGGTATAGCCAATTGGTTGCGGCATGCAAGAGGAAGAATGGAAAATAAAAATAAAAATAAATAAAGCTTTTCTTTCCACATTTTTATTGTATGTTTCTCTTTAAAGCTCAATGATCTTACACAATAACTCTTTAAATAGTCATTAATTTTATAACATTGGTGAAATTATTAAATATATTTTATAATAAATTAGATTTATCCTCATATTAAACATAACTAGCAGGGGAGACCGAGCTTAGCTCGGTCAAAATTAACTTTGTGTTCAACTCGATATAGTATTTTCACTGTATCATTAACTCTGTATTATTACTGTAAAACATGTTTATAATAGTATTATTTAGAAAAACAATCAATAAGAAAACTATGTTTTTATGCGCATGTTTATAACGAAGGGACATCGATCTAAATCACTTTTTTAGCTCGACTCTGATTGGTTTAACCATGCATCTCGAATCCTCTTAAGAATGTATAAAAAAATTCTTTACATTCTGAATGACAGTATTTTTTGCTTGATATAGCCAAATTTGGAGGCATTCTTTCATTTGGATCCAAATACGTGTTTTGGTTTTCGTAATTTTTATAGTCGATTTTTTGGCCATATGTCGCCAATATTTTGTCAAATATCACCAAGTTATTGCCTATTGCCATATTCTCGTGACCCTGACCCGTATTACCCAAAATGAGCCACTAATCAAATTTGATCAAGCATGTGACATACCTCAATCGTCTTCAGGTAATCAAAAACAGTAGAATATAAAATTGAATCAAAACCGTTTAAGCCATTTTTTAGGTAAAATTAGCTTGGCAGCATTCAGCAATGAAGCGAAATGACCCACTAATATAATTTTGTTTAACATGCGACTCAGCCCAATAGTCTTCTCGTGACAAAAAACGCTTTGTTTCAAAATTTAGGTAAAATTGATTGAGTCGTTGTTATATATAATTAGAATGACCCTAGCTCATTAAGACCCAAAATGACCCACTAATCGAATTTTCGCGAGCATGTGTCCAAGCCAAATGGTTTTCTCTTGCTCAGAAACGATATAATACAAAGTATAGTCAAAATGGTGAGTACCATTTTCTATATAAAATTAGCATGACCCATCATGACCAACAAATGACCCTTATAATCGAAATCTCTCGAACGTTGGGCCTAGCTCATTAGTTTTAGCATGCCGAAAAACATTAGATACAAAATTTAGATAAAATCGATTCAGTCGTTTTTTAGATATAATTAGTTTGACCCTGACCCCTTATGATCCAAAATGACCCATTGATCGAATTTTCTTAAAAATCTGTCATAACCCAATGATTTTCTTGTGCCCGAAAACGATAAAATACAAAATTTAGTCAAATTTGCGCGAGACATTGTCTAGATAAAATTAGAATAACCCAAAAGTGACCCACTGATCGAAATTTCTCGAACATGTGACATAGCCCAGTGATTTTCTCGTGCCAAAAATATGCTGTATACAAAATTTCGTTAAAATCGATCCACACCCGTTCTTTAGATATAGCTTGACCATGACCCACAAATGACCCTTATAACCGAAAGCTCTCTAATATGTGACTTAGTCCATTAGTTTTCTCGTTTCTAAAAATTATTACATACAGAATTTCGGTAAAATTGATCCTGCCGTTCTTTAATTATATATAGCTTGACCCAGACCCTTTATGATCCAAAATGACCCATTAATCGAAATTTTTCGAACATATAACCTAGTCCAATGATTTTATCGTGCCAAAAAAAAATGTTGCATACAAAGTTTCGTTAAAATCGATCCACCTGTTCTTTAGATATAGCTTGACCATGACCCATCATGACCCACAAATGACCCTCATAGTCAAAATCTCTCAAACATGTGATTTAGCCCATTAGTTTTCTCATGTCAAAAAACTGTTACATACAAAATTTCGTTATAATCCATCACGCCGTTCTTTAAATATAAATAGCTTGACCTAGACTCTTAATGACCCAAAATGACCCATTAATCGAAATTTTTCGAACATGTAACCTAGTCCAATGATTTTATAGTCCCAAAAAAATGTTGCATACAAAATTTCGTTAAAATCGATCCACCTGTTCTTTAGATATAGCTTGACCATGACCCATTATGATCCACAAATGACCCACATAGTCGAAATCTCTCAAACATGTGATTTAGCCCATTAGTTTTCTCATGTCAAAAAACTGTTACGTACAAAATTTCGTTATAATCGATCACGCCGTTCTTTAAATATAAATAGTTTGACCCAGACCCTTAATGACCCAATATGACCCATTAAAATTTTTTCTCGAACATGTAACCTAGGCCAATGTTTTTCTCATGCCCGAAAACCATAGAATGCAATTTTTAGTCAAAATTGCGTCAGAAGATCTCTAGATAAAAATAGCATGACCCACAATGACCCCAAAAATGACCCACTAACCGAATTTTCTCGAACATGTTACCTAACCCAATGGTCTTCTTGTAATCCAAAGCGATACAATATAAAATTTGGTCAAAATCGTTAGAGCCGTTTTTTAGATAAAAATGGCTTGACCCATAATGACCCCAAAATGACCCATTAATCGAAATTTTTGAACATGTGACCCAGCCCAATAGTTTTCTCGTGCCAAAAAACGATTGGATACAAAATTGCCTTAAAATCCATCCAACCGTTCTCTAGATATAAATAGCTTGATCCTGACCCATTGTGACCCAAAATGACCCAGTAATCGAATTTTCCCGAACATGGGACCTAGCCCAATGGTCTTCTCGTGCCCGAAAATGGTAAAATCCAAATTTTTGCGAAAATCGTTAGAGCCGTTTTTGAGATAAAATTTACCCACACACACACACAATTTTTGCTCGCATTATAGTATAAGATTTAGATTTTTAACTAATTAATTTTATTGCTCCTAATTTGACCATAGCATTGTATTTTGTCAAAATTAATCTAAAATGATTTAAATAGTTTTTATTTAAATAAAACTCTTTGTATATATTTTTTTAACTGGAATGTATGACATTAAACAAGAAACTTAATTTTATAATACCTAAGTAATTCACAAGATCTTTTTTTCTCATTCAATTATGTTGAAAATAAAAAACTTTGATGTTAATTAACATGTTGAGTGCCACACCAGACCCCAATGTCTAATACTGAAATTTCCATTTCCACTGAACTTTCTTAAAATTTAAGCTAACTCTATTATTCACCAAATGTGAAATGCTTCAGTTGATACTGTATGCTAATGGATAATTTTCTAAATAAAACTGCAAAATTATGAGAGTTTTAGTCATCGCTAATTTCTTTTAAAAATCTTCTACTTATTTAATATCAGACATCTGTTATTAACCCCTTGGAGATGATTGATCATCGTATACATGCCCCTTAAGCTGCTCAGAATCTTGCACTATTCTTACCAGTTACTTTTTATTATAAAGTTTATCTTATATAATCAGAGCATTCGCAAGAATCAATTATTGAATTTTTCAAATACTGATGATAAAATATTAAAAATTAAAAGGCTCTTTGCCGTCAAGGGGTTACATAAAGCGAAGATTTCTATTAAAAATTAGTGCAAGCTAAAAATCGTAGCTGTTGTCTGCTATGCAAATAGTATCTTTTTAGAAGAATTATCATCATCAATAATAATATAAATGAAAACAAAGATTTTTTTTTAAAAAAAAGGAGAAATACAGTCAATCAGAGTAACTTTGGCCAAGAGAGAAAGATTAAATATTCTTCATCACTTGAGTTAATGAGAAAAATTTGGTCTCAAAATATAGATATTTGTTCTAGTGTGAATTTGGCAACTCATTAGATATAATTTGTCAAGACTCCATCATGGCAGAATGAATAGCAATGTTACCCTGATTTGGTGCAAAGTTACCGCGATTGACTGTTTATAAAATAAAAATGTGAAGAAGAGCAGAAATGCATAGATATCTAGACATGCACAAAAAGAAACTTAGAGAATTGAAAGTTTTAAAAAGCTAAAAATAAGTTTTATTCTCAATAATACTTTTTAATATAAATGCTTTAAAAGCCAAAATAAAATTTACTATCCTTTAACTAATTTTTTATTTGAAAAAAAGAAATATGTTATTGAATTAAAAAAAAAAATAGTTTCATTTATATAAAATCAATGGATGTGAGAAAAAAATATATACATTGGCGTTGGTAAGAATTTTTTTTAATATTTTAGTTTTTTTTTCCTTCTAATATGAAATGAAAAAATGGAATTATTTTTTCTCTAGATATTTTAAATAATAAAAATGTTTGACTTTATTTGCTTTTTAATATGATGTCATCTTTTTTTTTATGGGGAGATAACACATATTCGTCTTGTTTTGGTTTAAAGAATGTGTTTTTGATCTACTTAAACACTCATATTGCGGCTAAAACGTGCATATATTTCATTTCCATGTAATAAAAATAAATTCTGGATGTAATAGGGACAAATTTTGTACGTAGTATAGACGTAATAAGAACAAATTTTTGAGGTCCAGTTTACGTAAATTTTATGTTCATTCTATGCTCATTTTGCGGTCCAAAAGACGTACATTTTACATTAAGAGGGGTGACATTTGGACATAATTTTGACGAAATATTGACGAAGTCTGCACGTAATAACAACGAATTTTGGACGTCCAGTTTACGTAAATTTTATGTTCATTCTATGGTCATTTTGCAGCCCAAAAGACGTAATTTTGACGAAGTCTGGACGTAATAAGAACAATTTTTGTACGTTCAGTTTACGTAAATTTTATGTTCATTCTATGCTCATTTTGCGATCCAAAAGACGTACATTTTACATTGAGAGGGGTGACATTTGGACATAATTTTGACGAAATATTGACGAAGTCTGCACGTAATAACAACGAATTTTGGACGTCCAGTTTACGTAAATTTTATGTTCATTCTATGGTCATTTTTCAACCCAAAAGACGTAATTTTGACGAAGTCTGGACGTAATAAGAACAAATTTTGGACGTTCAGTTTACGTAAATTTTATGTTCATTCTATGTTCATTTTGCGGCCCAAAAGACGTACTTTTTACGCAAAGAGAGGTGACATTTGGGCGTAATTTTGACAAAACATTGAAGAAGTCCGGAGAACTTTTAGACTTAAATTGGACACGTCCATTGATCCAAATTACGTACTTTACGCATAAATTGGACGAATCTGTGTTGTGTGGGTTTCTGTCTATTATTAGATATTGCTAAATGTGGATTTTAATTTTCATTGTACTTTTGTAACTAAATTATACTATTGTATTTAGAATATTTACAAACATATAGATCATATACATAGCACAAAAGAATGGACAGCCGAAGTTATGAATTTTGGAAGTGTTGGATTTTCTTTTTATTATTTAGGTTTAACGCACGATTTTTCTTTCTTTGATATAAAATTCTGAAATGCAATACAATATGTTTTCTGTAGAATATGGGGTGCTTTACAGTGGTTCCACGGTGTAAGTGGTTGGAGTTTCCTTACTACGATTGTTCATATTATCAAGCACAAAATTTTCATTTCATTTGTCTGAATTTTTTCAAGTTCCCTGTAAATAAGAACTTCTATATTGTCTGGTATAAAAAGTGATAAAATGTGTCTTAATTAGGCATGTTTCAAATAATAGTTAATAAAATGTTTTGCTTAGTTAATGCGGTTATCTTTCATTAATGCTACGCGAACGACGTCGCGGGTAACAGTTAATATTACTATTTTTATATCTACATAGAAATTATTTTTTAAAGAGTTACAAAACTCCTAATTTACTTTCAGAAAAGTGAGTTAAGAAATGAATAATTTATACTTTAAGCATCTAAAAATGAATTATAATGTACACATTTTACACAAACGTTTGTTGTTTCTTTTTTGGCATCATTTCAAGTAAACTGAACTTTTTGCTATTTCTGATACAGAGGTGTTAAAAAAAATAACAGCTTTTCTTTCACATTATTCCATCCAAAATTACACAAAATCATAAAATAAAAAATTAACGTCACGAATTTCATTTGAAGAGTTTCGAAGTAAATTGCTATTTTATTCTCTTTGCGAAACGTGAGAATGAAAATTTTGTTAAAAAGAATTACTTAACAAAAATATCAACACAGCTATTAATTGTAAAGTGTCTGTTAAAAGTGGGTGTACATTTTGAAATAAGCAAAAAAAAGTATCATTGTTTGGGCAATATTAAACTGTTAACATTTTATAAAGCAAAATTTATTGTTATACTTATCAACTATATTTAACTTTATTATGTATATTTCGCAAAATATATGTTTTTCTTCCTCTTATACGTAAAAACAGAAAAAGAAAACATATACATCAGAATGGAATTGATATGAATTTCTATTAAAACTTTTCTTAGTTCATATATAAACAAAATCTTAAGAAAACTCTTAACAACCTACGCATCTTTTCATTGCCAAAATTTCAATGAAGCTTCATTGTGAAGAAAACATACGTTTTTGGTTTCATCTCTTTGTTAATCCGTCTGCCTGTTACGCAATAACTGCCTTAAAAGCACCCGATTAGCTTGTAATTAATTAAGCATGCTAGTGAAGTAAATGGATTTAGCTGTATAGTTTTTAATTATATTTGGATTAACTCATTCACTATAAATTAGTTTCATTAAATCATAAATTTGATCCATTGTTCACATAAACCAGAAGGTTTTATATAACGATAAAAATTAATATAATGAAATAAAATTAACGAAGAAGCATAATATCATAAATTTGATTTACTTCTTCTACTGTCTTCTGGATAAAATATGATGATAAAGTTCTTAAAGAATAGAGACGAAAACTTTCTGCAGAGTCTTGATCAATTATATGAAATGAAAACTGAAGTAAGTGCATGAAAATGGTCCACATAGTCCATGACTATGTGGTCTTCAACTGAACTTTCGATTCATATCAATTTATTTTATTTTAATTTTTTTTAAGTTATGATAGCAAAGGTGTTAGATTGGAGCTGCTGGTTTCTAGTAAAATCACATCCGTCGATCTTATTAGGCGTTACCTTGTTTTTTTGCGAACGTTGGATAATGGTGTGAAAATAAAGATTAGATCTTATTTAGATCATCACCGAGAGCACCTCTCACCCTTCGGACTTATAGTCCTCCTGCATATAATTAATAGTCATAAATAACACCATCATCCCCTTAATGAAGCGCTAAAAATAAGCATGATTCACAACCAAACACAAAGAATAGGAACAGGAATATTAGATAAGAAGAAAGAAATTTCGGAATTAAAAAGTTAATAAATCTAAGTTAAAGGTGCACAATCGGTGACCCGCTGGCCACATAGATACAACTAATATCAAACAGAATAATTTTTCCTTATTAAATGACAAAAGCTAAATGTATTTATCAAATATTGTGATAGCAAATAATTTTCTGGCAAAATTGTTGCGCAGCACTAATCTAAACCATTATACAAAATTTTAGTTCTTGTTACCCAGGTTGCTATCCATAATTTATATAACCTACCTCGAGTTCAAAGTTTTGTATCGTAATAATAATAATAAATAAAAAATATATATATATATATATTACATTACGGTCAATGGGGAAAAAGTTTCAAATGCATTTTAATCGTTTGAAATTTAAAACATGTAGTAATTACTTCAAATTTTATGAACATTGGATGCACAGATCAATTACAGAGCCAATCAAAAGTATTCCGTTACATTACGGTCAATGGGGGAAAAAGTTTCGAATGCATTTTAATCGTTTACTCGTTTCACTCGTTCGAATAAATAGAAATGACATCAATCTATGAAGTATATATATAGTAAAATATACATTCTGTACAATCTGTGATGCATAGAATACTTATTATTAAATTACAGGGCCACACAAAAGTATTCCACTATATAATGCTATACGGGGAAACATTGGTTTGGCGTGTTTTAATTATATAAAACTATTGCACATTTTATGAATATGATAAACATTGCTGAGGTGTAATAAGAGTTACTATTTTTGTATATTTACAGGAACACAAAAAAGATTTCGACCACTATATTATATCCGAAGTATTGTCTACTATAAAAACAAGGACTGAATATTTTTTAAACTTTGTTATCGTACGAACGCACCTCATTTGCTACTCTTCACGTGCATTTCCAACTTGTTTAATTTATGGAAGCCAGGAAAATGACATAATAAAAGTCTATTCAATTCTTACAAAGACTTTAAACACATTATTTTCAAAGATATATCTAAAATATCTTGTAGATATAGCTATGATTTTACTACTTCGGACTTGAGCTATGTCAAAAATAAGAAAAAAAAACTCTTAGACAGCGCCCTATTTATACAATATAAACAACAAAAATGCAGAATAGGTTTGGTTTATTTTATCTATTCGAGGGATATAGGCCCAAGGAGGATTGCTTTGCGTGGGGATATTTATAAGACAACCTAACCGGATTTACGCATGGTTCGAAGAAAACCACGAAAACTCAGAACGGTGAGGCCGATGGCCGCGACTGAGTTCGAACCCAGAACCAGCCGTCTACCAGTTGAGAAGTCAGAACCTCTCGGCCACTGATGGGGCCAATGCAGAAAAGGAAAATGCAAGCCAGGAAAATCACATTCATTTTCAGTGACAAAATTAGGAAAAATTATATATAAAATACAGAACTTGTTACTTTTCTCATATATTTGTTAAGGTATAAATATTAATAAAAATTAAAAAAAAACTAGAAAAAGCTATGCAGTATAGAAGAAGGCTCTTTACTTTGCACACTTAACAATGTGACATGCCATGTGAAATGTGAGATCTCTTGAAAATATTTCTAAGGATATTTTTTATTAGAATGTATCAAAAGAAATTCCATAACATAACTTTTAATAGGAATTTTATTGTGCGGATTGTAGTTTCCATATCTTTTTATATTTACCCTAATATACTATAAAAGTTACTCTCAAACGTTTCTAAAATCAGTGACAGCCCATAGATGCTTTGTTTTCGTAAATTCTTTAAATCTCGAAAATACATTGGTTTTTAAGGATTAAAATCTTTTTTTCGGAATCGCGGGTTTTTCGGATGCAGTTGTGGCCTCAATTTCATTTGGGATTTTATTACTTGCCCATCACACGTAGTATAGGGTAAGTCTTGAAATCGTTTTGAAAATCGAAAAATTTTTTTTGACGGATTTACACGTTTTAGATAGTGGAGATTCAGAAAAACATATTTTAAGAAAAAAAAATTTTGCTGTCCGTCCGTCTGTCTGTCAGTCTGTCTGTCAGTAAACGCTTTATCTCCCGAACAAATTGAGATAGAGACTTGAAATTTTGTATGTAGTTAGTATGTAAGAATGGGACGAAGCCTATTTAATATCAGCAACCTCGATTACCCGGAACTATTTTTTCGGACTCTCGAAAAATTCGTTCTGATGAAAGGTATATAAAAATTTTCGAATTTTTTTGTTCTAAGGAATGGACGTAAAAGGCAATAAAATAACACACATTTTGCATATAGAACGAAGTCGATCGAATCATTAGTTGCCGAGATATTTGTAGTCCTGTTTTCCACATTCTTCTACTTTTTATGACCCTGTATTTCATTCAAATTTCAATTCAGAGGTATATTTTAATTGGAAATGAGACGCTTAATCCGACGCAATTAATTGTTAGTTAATAGAATTATTATTTTTGGAGTTATAAGGATGTTTCTTTTACGCAGTTCGGTACTACTTGAGTAGTTTGGCGTTTTATATAATTTGTCGAAATTGGTACATCAGCAGTTCTTTAACATAGCATTACTATGTATATTAACAATATTTAAATTTTGTTTATGAATTGCAATGCTTTGTATAAATAGCTTTCACATGTTTTATTTTCATATACATATCCATGATGGGTAAGTATTACGATGGCCCCCAACGGCTAGTTTTATCTTTTGCCCCATCCCATCAAGAACGGCCAAAATGTCTTGCACTTAGGTGAATACTTACATCCATTACAGTGGCGCCCTAGGGACCTGAACACACCCAATAATTTTGAATAATAGCGTACCCAATTTTCATTGTTCTAATTACTTTTTTTTCGTTATTATTTTAATATTCGTTTTTCACCTTAGAATAAAATTTATTTTTCCCGATGACCATGTGTTTTATTTCTTCGACTGACACCCATAAATCCCAAATGAGTGAATTTTTTTTACTCCGTGTTTAACTTTTTGCTCATTAAATTTATAGTCATGTTCATGGTATCATGACATTACAATAAATGAGGACCCCAGAAGCCAAGGGGTACAAGTGACAAAATGTCGATTTGGAGTAAATTGAGTTTAAAGATAATTGGTTAACATCAATAACAATTGACTAAATTGAAATAGGAAACAACTGCTTGTTGCATTCTAATCCTTGAACTCTCATTTCAATAACTGTTAAAAAAATAGAGTACAATTTTCTTTAAATGTATAATCAATCAATATTGTTTGTTTTTCGAAAAAAGTGGTTTGCCTCTATAACTCAGCAAATAATAAGAAAATCACTTACATTTCTTTACCCGAAATGAAAAAAGCATATTTTTTGGTCTTCTGTGTATTTAGTTTATTTTTTTCAATTTTGTCACTTATACCCCTTAGCTTCTGGGTCCTCAAACATCAGTGTCTTTATGAGGAAAAACGAAAGAAAATGTAATTTAATAAAATTGTAACTTGATTTAAAATTCCCATCTTTCACCATCTGTCAACCCTTCAAAGAAAAACATACTAATCGCATCATTTTATAAAATTATTTTTGAGCTCCCCCCCCCCAATATTTTCGAGCCAACCCAATATTTTTCAAAAGTTGGCGCCACTGAAACTTATACATTTGGAACACAAATTATACAATGAAGTCACTGTATTTAAATAACAATGATTTGAAGAAAATTACATCTTGTTGTTAATATAAACTTTAAAGTAAACATGTTGTTATTTAAGGGCAGTTGTACTTTTAAAACTCGTTGGAAATAAATAAAACATGAATATATGACAATGATATGTCATGAATATATGACATGAATATATGAAACAAATAATGAAAGTTTGAGTTGGTGTATCTCCATTAATTTTTTGTGTAAAATGATGAAATTTTGTCTTTTAATTAAACAGATTATGCTATTTAATATATAATATTACTAAATATTGACTTTTACAGAATTTGCGTATTGTTAAAATTAAAACGGCTCTTTTTTATTGCGCGCATGATATCTTGAAAACGTTCGATTGATATGAAATTTGATATATACAATAAGCAAAGCACATATATGTATATTTTTTTTGAAAATGACCTACTCTTTGATCAAAAGTATTTCATTAACTATGAATAAAAAATTTTTTTTTGTTAAAAAATTGTGCTATAGCATTATTAAAACGATTTTAAAAGGAAGAAAACCTGTTCCACGAGTAATATGGAATGACCCTGAAATAAGTGTAATAATCTGCGCACTTTAAAACTTTAATACCTATACGCAAGTAAGCTGCCCGTTTTTAATGGGTTTAAAAATTTCTACATTTTAAATTCTAGACATGAGTAATCTTCCCATTTCAGGGCATTTCACTGAAAACAGTAAAAAATGTACTATGCATGACACTTACATAAATACCTCTATCTATGAAGTTATAACTTGTTAACCCCTTAAAGACGAGCGACACGTATACGTGCCGCAAAAAGATTTAAGAATCTTTGTTTATCCCCACCAGTAAAATTTTACTGTAAAATTTGCCTTATTCAATCTTAGTATTTGCTCCATTTAATAAGGCACAAATTTCTGCTTTTAAAAACCGGTGACAAAACAATAAAATTTTCGCAAAAGGCTTCCGTCCGTTCGCAAAAGGGGTTAAAGTATAAAATATGCATTAAAATGTAAAAAAATACTCCAAATGTACATATGAATACCAGTTATTTTAATATGAGGTTATATGTAGCACTGCGAAAACAGCAGAAATATGTAAAAAAGCAGTGCCACGCTTGACGTGGAATAGCCCTTTGCCAGATAAGGCAACATCTCTATTCTTTTACAGCGTCAACAATTTCGACTCAAATTAAGAAATGACACATTGAAGCAGAGGAAAAGAGCACATAAAAAATGGCGTCTAAGGTTTTATTTTTGTTTTAACTATTTTTTTGTACACATTTTTTTAAAATAGATATTATAAAATGATATTTTATCTACTGTTTTTATTGGAGGAAAATTCTGAATGAATGGCTGGACACAATCTTCTAAACCTATTTTTGTAAAATCTACATTGCATTATAGGTCATTTTTTCTTTTTTTACTGGAAGATGAATTACGATTTTCCTTGCTTGAGCTTTTGATTTCCAGCTATGAATGTTTTTACTCTTTGACTTTTGGCTTTGGGATACAAGAAAATCTACTGAAGAATTTTCTCAGTCTTCTAAATCTTTTCTTCTTCTTTTTAGAAACTTGCGATACCCCATTAACTGACTTTTCGACTAAGTTTCTTAGCTCCATACTAACCGGTTCTTCTATTTTTTTCGTTAACTGCATACCAACCGATTTTTCTGCAGCGTTTTTATTTGCTAATTCAATGGGATTCTCTTCAGCTGTATTCTCTGGTGGCTGCGTACGAATCTGTATATTGTCAACTTCATTTGCCCTTAACTGCATATCGACCGGATCTTTGTCAGCTTTGCGCTCTTCTTGAGGCACGCGCACCAATTCTTTTTCAGCCTTACTTTTCGTTAACTGATCACAAGATTGCTCCGTTTTTTTCATTTGAACTGATTCTTCTTCTTCAATGTATGATATCAGAGCTTCTCTCGTGACTGGATAAGGCATTTTTTCAAAAATCGTTGGTAAGTATCCGACGTCCGGAATCCTGTGAATTTTCGGATGACCTCTCGGACGACCTCTGTTCAGAGCTTTTAAATAAAGGCGTTCTTTCTTCCTCAAATCTTCCTCCTCTTCAACAAGATTTATTTCATAATCTTCATCCAGATAGGCTGGGAATTCTATTGGATCTGATTCTCTTCTATTGTTCTGAGGGACATTGACTAATTGAGTCTTATTGTTTTCTGAATGATTGGGGGCTGTATCTGAATCCAAAATTTTACTGAACCTATTTGTCTGAAACTCAAACTCCCGCAACTCACCTCGCCCAACCGTGATGTTAGTCGCTGGGTTCAAACCATTTTCACGAGCGCTATCTTCAGTAGAATGATGATGCTCCAAAAATCTCGTAAAAAAGCGCCTGAGAAACTTTTGATAAGTAAAGTATCCCAAGATAAGAACACCTAAGAACACGATGTACGCCATTCTCAGATAAGAATCTATAATTAGACTGAAGAAATTTCTCCAAAAAGATATTGTCATGCATTATTCATAAGAATCACACATTGTTGTACAGTGTGATCTTTGTTTAATTGTTGCACAAATTTGTTGACAAAATAAATGCGCATATTGTTTATTGAGTATTTTTTTGCATTGTTTATTGATTGTTTTTGTGCATTGTTGGATACATCTATTGTTAACAACTTTTTAATCTTTTATTTCCATATTTTTCTGTAGAAAAAATTCAATATGGCGCCAAAAAAAGTTCCAGTTCCTTGCAAAATTTTTGCAAACGCCGAATAAATAAGGATTTTTAAATATTTATTAATATACGTCTATTAAACAATGCTTTTGTTTTATCTTAAAATGTTGAATAGATACGATGCTAGGTACACAGCATTATATACGTAGATAAATAAGTAGCATGCTAAATTTATCTTTAGAAAAGCAAACTTAAAATTACACTATGTATAAATTATTTATAAAGACGACAAAAAAATTAAAAAGTTTTTAAATTACTTTAATCCTTAGTACTTTCAACTGCAAACACAGGCATCGTCAGATAATATAAAAATACAAATATTAACCATTTCATTTACAAATGTCACGTAATTGGGGTCAAAAGGAGTAAAAGTGAAAGTCAATTTTTAGATCTAGAAAACATTGGGAAATTAAACTTTAGATATTGGGGGAAGTGGAATATTACTTGCATTATGTTTCTTTAAATAAACTAATCCAAATTCTGACTATGTTGTAGGATAAAACGTCATTACTATATTGTTTATTATTATAATGTCTAGTTATTAACATTATTATATTGTTTATTATTATACTGTTTAGTCATTATCAATATTATTTGTAGATGACGATTCTTGTAGTCGACAGCCCTTAGATGTTTGCTGGTTCCCAGGGTTCTCGCTGGCTTTTGATCAACTTTAGGAATTTGGCGAATGAAAAATAAAAAGCACTCCCCAAATTAAAAGAAATGTAAGAAAAGTAGAATCCGTATAAAATACTGAAAAATCTATCTTTAACCCCTTATTGTATCTTCTTTTTACCAAAATATTCTAAGGTATTCACATTTTTGAAATTGACTATAAAATAGGAATTCGAATATCCGCTACTGAAAATCTTAAAAATAAGTACATTCTTAATGATTCCTAAATATGTAATTGTTTCAGACATTCTTTTAGCAGTCTAAATAAAAATTTAAAACAGCTATCTTTGATTTACCGTTGTAAAAGTATACGAAAAAATTGCTATGAGATTTCGATTTTTAATCGAAAGAAAAAAATTGATCGATTAGTGATACTTTAAATACAACTAATATATGGTAAATAATTTCGGCACTGCATTCCAAAACTTTTCTCTATTAGGTAGATTTCGTAAGAAATACTACCTATTGCAATCGCACCAGTTTATATATCTATCTATCTATCTATCTATCTATCTATATATCTCACTTTTTTATGGACACGATAACTTCTATAATTCTTCACCAATCTCCACCAAACTGGTACATAAAATCAAAGAGGTTAAAATCTTGGCTAAGTTCGTTAATGGGCAAAATCGGACCAAGGGGGTCGGAATAGGGGGCGTTTTTGAGAAAACAGAAAAAACGCTATAACTTCTTAATTAAAGTAGATATCGAATCGGTTTAAAGCTTATATTACTTCTTAAAAATGGGCCAAAAGTATATGCATGACAGATTTTTGATAAATTTAGAAGTGGGCTCAAGGGGCGAAAAAAGCAGGGATTTTGAGAGAAAAAAATTCATAACTTCGTCAGTTTTTAAGATATCAAGTCCAAATAAATTTTTTGTAAATGTCCTTAAAATTATCTAAAACTTTTGTATTTACATGTTTTTGATAGGACCAACTTTTACCGATGAAAAAAATTAAAAACGAAAAGAAAAAGGGCGCTGAAAAAAGAAAAAAAATCCATAACTCCGTCAATTTTTAAGATATCAAATCTGATTAAATTTATTTTACATCTTCTAAAAAATATCTACAACTTTTATATTGACACTTTTATATTTTTCATAAGACCAATTCGTATAGCAAAAAAAAAAAAAAAAAAAAATTAAACAAAAATAGGAGTTGGAGAAAAAACCTCAAATCCAAATTGCTTATATTTTGACTCATTTTTAAATTCATTTTTTATTTTAAACGCATCCAAATGGTAGATCCTCTTATTTAGAAACTGTATAAAGTGACGCATTGGTCAATTTTTTGATAAAGACAGAATATATTAAAAAAAAGGCTACCAAAAAAGAGTATTTTGAACAGAATTTCCGAAAGTCATCGGGACTGAAAATTAAAGGAAGTATTCAAATAAGAAATTGCGTTTTTTTCTGACTCGTTTTTAAATCCATTTTTGCTCTCAAATGCATCCAATTTACAGATCCTCTTATTTAGGAACTATATAATGTGATGTATTGATCGGTTTTTTGATAAAGACAGAATATATTTTGAAAATGGCTACCAAAAAGGGTATTTTGAACAGAATTTACCGAAGTCTTCGTGATTTGAAAATTTAAGGAAGTTTTCACATAGCAAATTGCGCTTTTTATGACTCGTTTTAAAATCCATTTTCGTTCTCAAACGCATCCAATTTACAGATCCTCTTATTTAGGAACTATATACTGTGACGCATTGGCCAGTTTTTTGATAAAGATAGAATATATTTTTAAAAATGCTGTCAAAGTGAGTATTTCGCACAAAATTTCCCTAAGCAATCATGATTAAAGAATTAAGGATGTATTCAGGATGTATTCAAACATCAAATCGGCTATTTTATGACTCATTTTTAAATTCAATTTTTTTCTCAAATGCATTGAACTGACAGTTTTCTGTTATTTAGGAACTGTATAATGTACTGTTTTGGTCGATTTTTTAATAAATTCAGAATCTATTTCAAAATATGTTGTCAAAATGGGCATTTGAGCTGAATTTTTCTTAAGATGATTCTAATAAAACCAGTTTTTGCAGAAAAATGAAATTACAAATTTTTCATAAACGGCCAAATGAAGTTATTAAACTGGGTTTATCTCTAATCATACATTTTTTTGTTGAAATGAGCACTCTTCGAAATCTACCTCCGCCTATAGGCCCAGCCGACAGGGATTTTTTTTCGACTGAGAGTAATTTTGTTTGCGTTTTTATTGGTGCGATGTACACACAAGGATAGTGATTAACTGGCAATAGAAAAAACCTGTCGCGTCATTCTTTCTGTGTCTAAAATGAACTGGTGTTGAGTTAGTATCGCTATAAATAAACCAATGTAAATGAGACGCTGCGATTGAATATATAAAGTAGCATCAATCGTTTAGCAACGCGGATAAGAATCTCGACTATACTGGCACACGCACGCACACAAAGAACAGAAATTGAACATTCGTAATTTGGTGAATCCTACTGTTCTTTTACGCTCCAAACGAGGAATTTTGTCGAGATTTGGCGCGATGGCGAGCAACAGCGAGAACTCTGCTGGTTCCTAAACTGCTCCTACGGATTCATTCGTCTGTTGTAATTCGCTATCGCCTCGATTGGACTCCGTCTAAAGTCTAACCGTCGCATAGTGAGACAAAATCCCGAAAACCTGGCCAAAAGTCGAAAAATAAAGTTATCGGTTTGGGGATTTTGAGTATACAGTTGGCTGAAGAAATGTTTAAATGGTCAAAATCTGTATTTAAAAAAGAAAAGAACCAAGATTTTTAGTTTTTTCTTCTGACAACTTGCATCATTTCAAAAATGATGCTTGTGGGAATATCACATAAAGCGAACAAATCGTGCAAAAAAAAAAAAAAAAAAAAAAGATTCTTTAAAACAAGTACAAGTTTTTTCTATATATTATCCGATTTTAATGATTTAAAATGGATTTACATGCTGATGGTACGTAGATTATTTGCATGTATAAAACAATTATATCAAGCACATAAAAGATTGAAAATTTCATTAGTACTTTTTGATAATTTTTTCAAAAATTTATATTGTTATTTTATTTTCAAGCATCAAAAGGTCTAAATGTTCTATAGTGTTCCATTTATTCTATTGGAAAAAATAGCCTTAACTATTTTCTAATGAATTATAAAAAACAGCTGCCAAAAATTGCCATTCCGCATTTTGTGCAAGTTTTTGTAATAACAAGTAAAAATGTCAATTTCCTAGTTGCTTCAAAAATTCTCAAACTGAAAAAATAGAGTGTACAGTAAAAATTAATTTTATCGCCAACGATGCTGAATGCCAGCACTTCTTTGTGCAAAATTATTTATCCGAAAATAACAGCATTTTTGTTTTATTGACGTTCTTTATTCTAAAAAAGAATTTTGTAAACTGCGAGCGTTTAAGCAAAGTGTGATATTGTTCTCTTTTTTCTAAATTAAATGTGTCTTTTATTTCTTCAATATATAACTAATTATTAATACATAAATAATTGAATGAATGATTATTAATTAACTAAATATTATATGCTTAAATATGTTAAAAGAATGTGTTCAATAATATCAATTTTAATTTAATTTGACGAAATCTACTATAATGGCTACGGACAGAGATGATACTGGTTTATCACAGAAAGACATTTTTCACTTGGTGAAAAGCCAATTAAATGAAAGTATACCTGTGATTTATGAACATATCGAAAAATTTATTTCCAGTCGACTTAAATGTATTTTACACTGCCGGAAGATATCAAATTAGTTATTCGAAAATTGATAACTAGTTTTTGTACTAAGTGGCAAGAAGTTAAAGAAACTGAGAACGTATTTTTTTTTAAATTGAGAGTTGGGTAAGCACATTTATTTATTTCGAAGAAATCCTCAAAAAATCAAAATCAGGACGACCTTCTTTAGATTTTAATGCTGCCAGCGAAAGAACGAAACAAAGAAAAACTGAATATTTTTGGTCACAATCAATATCAATCAAAAATGGGGAGAGCCTATCAAAACATCACAAATATAACAGATCTCTATCTATTGTCCCAGAAAATGCTCTTTCCCTTATGATAGAGCACAAATTATCAAGAAATCAGTATCAAGCGCTACAAAGTGTAAGCTTAGAAAACGATTGCAAACTTTATCCATTGTTGAAAATTGTGCAACAAGCTAAGCAAAAATGTTGCCCTTTAAGTGAAGCCCTTTAAATCAAACATAACGATAAAAAATGTGTTACCGAAGTTAAATTACAGTCTTTCCTAAATCATACGGCTGAGCGTATATTATTATGCAATCGGAAGTCAATAAAAATCTAACTTTCGAGAACGTTATCAATTTCAGTTTGATTTGTGAGTGGGGATGTGATGGCACACCTAGTAAAAGTACTTTCAAGGAGAAATTTAGTGATGATGATGGTAGCAAATCAGACGCAAATATCTTTTTCACTTCCATCGTGCCTCTAAAACTCGTATGTGTTGCGAATAATGCCGAAATCGTTGTCTGGAAAAATTCGGGATCATCATCTCTTCGAATTTGTAGTCTCGTAAAAATCCAATTTTTGCACGAAAATACAGAAGTTACTCTCAATGAAATGAATTATATTAAAGATCAAGAGAATTAACTCATTGATTTCAAAACAATCATTCATACAAAAGAGATAATTGTTAATTACAAACTAGGCTTAACAATGACTGATGGTAAAGTTTGTAATGCCATTACCAGTAATATGTCAACGCAACGCTGCTACCTGTGTCATGCAACTTTATAAAGAACTTTAACAACCTTGATGATACTGTCAAATAGAAAGTAAATGAAGATCATTTGCAATTCGGGATGTCCACATTACATGTCTACATAAGATGTATTGAGTGCTTTTTGTATCTTTCATACAAACTTAAAATTAAGAAATGGCAAGCCCGTATTCCAGACGAGAAGAAGAAAACTGAAATAGCTAAACGAAAAATATAAAAAGAATTTCTTTTATAACTAGGACTTCTCGTTGACAAACCAAAGTCCGGATTTGATAGCACAAATGACGACAATACAGCTCGTAGATTTTTTGAAAACATTACTATTTCTTCCTCTATAACGGGAGTAGGCGAAGACCTGATCAAAATATTCAACGCCATATTACAAGTATTTTCTTGTGGCCATGACATTCACTTGATCAAATTCAAGAGTTTACACACAACGCATATATTTGCTCAACTGTATCCTTGGAACCTTGCCAACTTCAGTTCATAAACTACTCATACATGGAAAAGAAATTCCTCATTATTGCCAATCGGACAAATGTCTGAAGAAGCACAAAAATATTGCAACAAATTGATCAAAAAATATTGAGAAGCTCGAAAATGCAGCAGGGAAAAAGCAACGGAAGATTTTTACGACTTTTGATATCATCAGACCCCTTCATATCAAACTTATAAAAATTGCCACAGAAAAAATTAAGATGCTTGTCTCTAGAGGCAAAAAAAGTTCTAATACCTCCAAGTTCAGTAAATTATTTCGATATCTCCTCTTCTGATATTCTCCTTTGTGATACTACAGATGATTCAGAAGATGAATTTTAGAATATCCTTTCATTTTGTTTTCATATTGTAAAAACTAAGCATTCTTATATTTTAATTTTCATAACGTAATTCCATTTTAATTTTAACTTAATTTATTTAATTATATTTCATAAATAAAACGTCATTGTTTAATTTCCATTAAAAATGTCTTAGTTCCTTGAAAATTCCTAATGATGCTTAGCTTCAAAACTGTATGTTTTATTGAAATCTAATTGCTTTTAACATATAACAGCCTTATCAGATCAACCTTGTGTTTAATTTTAAATTTGTTATCTTAATTAATATCTTCAAAAGCACCTGCATACAATGTCCGCCATATTGGAAACGACATTTTTTTTTCAAATTTCAACTCTAGAATCGGAATTAGCATCCTAAAAAATACATTAATCTAAACGTGGAGTTTGAATATCGTCTTCATATTTTGGCCAGCTTTTCGGGATTTTGCCCCACTGTGCATCGCGTCGATAGGGGAACCCTCGATCCTGCCACGGTTCTTGTCTTAATGTTGCCAATCAAAAATCTATATATTTAAAAGACCTGGCTGTTTTTTTAGTCACCAGCCCTGAATTTTCCACTCAATCGATTGTGATAATTATTTTTTAAAATAAAAGCTATTTATTTGTAGTTGTGCACATTTTAGCTATTTTTTAATTTATTTCCATTTTTATATTTTATTTTTAATTTTAAATGCTTTTTACAATATTTTTTCAGAATGGTGGCAACTCAGTTTAGATTTTCTCTCGATAATAAAAATTTATTTTCCATTATCACTTTCCACCAGTCAGAAGTTTTATTTCATCAGTGAACATGCCCTCGCATTTAAAAGAAAAAGTTAATTGTTTTCGTAAAATTTAATCACAATAAAATGATTGCGTATAATTATCACTAATTGAGGTAAAAAATATATTTACTGAAAAATAATATTAATAATGTAAATAAAATAACAGAAAATAATTTATGATAAAAATTAATGTCTAAAGCAAAGTAATAAAAATTTCAAATGAGGAAAATGATGTCATTGAGCAACCAGATAAATGGGAATTACAATATTATTACGGATGCCTTTTTCATATTACTAATAACAGTAACTTTTAAAAAACATTTGAAGAGAAAATGACGTCACTATTTAAAACATCGCATTTTTACTCATAACGATATTATATTTCAGTATTTCTTTTCATTATGGACACTGAGATTGAGATTTCACTTTCAGATGACTTCAGTTAATGAAAATAATCTCACAGTAAAAATAAAATTAGTTTTTTTTTTTAATAAAACTATTTTTCTGTGAGTGTACATAAAATAAAATTTCTGGATTTCGCCGGCATTGAGATTACAATTTTAACTGAAGATCTGCGAATATGTGCATGCAAAATTGTAAATGGCAAACTTGACATTAAGTTTGGAAATATATTTATTATATATTGATTCAATAATGTAATTACTTTTGCTTTTTTTAAAACAAAATCGATCGGGTCTTTTCATTTCATTCGTTGAATTCGACGGGATTCTACTCGTAATAAAATAAAAGCACAGTAATATGGTAAAAAAAGCAAATCCAAATAAAACAAAATACTTGGAATGTGACAATATCACCATCTGTAGCATCTGTTTCAGGAGGAAAGACCAGGAGAAAACTCGGCGGAGCTGCCATGGTTACCTTGAAAAGGGATACAGGAAACCAAATGAGTTAGTTTTGTTATTTTTAAAATTATCACCAAAAAATATTTTCTTATCAGTTGAAACTCATTCAAGTATGCTGTATCTTTATACAGTGGGCTTCCAAGTTTCTTGCCCATCGATAGGAACGCATATCCGAAAGTGTCAAAAGTTGAAGTGGCATTAAAAATAGTGATTGTGCTTAGTAAAATTGTTGATTCTTATTCACCCATCATACCTAGTACAGGGTATGTCTTATAATCGCTTTAAAATCATAAAACCTCTTTTTTTTAATTTATTTACTCATTTTAGAGACTGGAGATTCCAAAAAACATATTTTGTGTGCTGTCATGTATTGCTTTTGGTATCATTTAACGTACATAATCAACAGGCAAATTATCTACTCACTTTGTTTTCACTGTTTTAACCTTTTACAAAAATCATCAGGGGAGTTATAGCCCCCCGTTGGATTGTCCCAAGCCAAATTTTTGCATTTTCACGATGCTCTTTAGCAACCAAATGTACTCGTTTTGAACGCTTTTCAGCATAAACAGTTAGACCTTCATGCAAATGGAGATGACACCCACTTTCGTCTGGATTAAATATTTATTCTTGGAATGTCATGAGAAAATTATCATTTATAAATTTTTGTAATTTATTAAAAATTATCATGAATGATATATTTTTTGAACTGCTCTGGCAAGATTTATTGATTAATATTTCTCTTAGAAAATCGAAATTTCTTTTTAAAAATGCTTTCAAACAGAACCAGCGAGCCATGTCTTTTCTAAATGATAAATTTTGCGTGCTTTTAATTTCACTGCAAAATTTAAAAAAGTTTAATGAGTTTAGATATAACTAGATAATATACATCTGCAAGCCTAAAAATTCTTGTGGAGTGATCTTTCTCTTTGTCTAGCGTGAGAACTGGTTTTCAACTCAATAGCAATTTATAAGTCTGATTATTAGCAATATAACGACGAATATTTCATCTGCGAATACCTTTTTAAAGAAGCATTTTGCGATAATATATATTATTTTATTGTTCTCAAACACCCATTTAGGCTTTTTTCTTTCTATGACTTCTTTTCTTTTCGAGATCCACAGTCTAGAATAAAAATTATATAGAATTTGCGAGAATGAAATCTAGCTAAAGGTAATTCAGTTTTACGTAACCTATTTTTTAGGTGCGTTCGTAGTTATATAAATACGTAGCACCTATAGTTGTCGTTCAGTCTGTCCGTCTGTCCGCATATAACAATGCAAAAACTATCCAACCGAATTGTTTAGAATTTAAAATATATAACTATTACATAATTTTGTCGAGTCATTTCAAATTTTATGCTTAGATCAATTACAGGAACAATCAAAAGTATTCCATTACATTACGGTCAATGGGGAAAAAATGTTTCAAAAGCATTTTAATGGTGTTACACTCATTCGAACATAATAAAATTGGTATGCATCTATGAAGTAAATATTATAATATACATTTTGCATTATCTGTGGTGCAAAGAACATTTGTTATTGATTTACAGGGCCACACAAAAGTATTCCATTACATAATGGTATTGGGAGAACATTGTTTAATGGGCGTTTTAATTGTAATCTACTATTTAACATCTTATGAGATTTATATGATATACGTTGCTGAGGAATACTACACGTTATTTCCTGTATAAAAGAAAGCAGATAGTATTTACAGGGAGACATAAAAAATTTTGGCTACTATACTGTATCCGAAATACTGTGTACTATTACATCAAGATCTGAATAATTTTAAGTGCGTCCGTAATTATATAAATAGCTAGCACCTGTATTTGTCGTTCAGTCTGTCCGTCCGTTTGTCTGCCCGCATAAAACATAGCAAAAACTGTTCAACTAAATCGCACGATATTTAAAATATATAATTTTAGCATAATTTTGTCGAGTCATTTTAAATTTTAAGAAAATCGGATATATAGTTTAATTAGAAGAATAATCAAAATTACTCATTACATTACGATTAATAGGAACAAGTAGTTTTAAGTACATTATAATGATGTTAAATTCTTTTGAATATAATAGAATTGACATGAACCTATGAAGTATATCTATACTAGGACTTCTCTCAGAGGGATTAGTGGATTAGTTTGAGCGATATTGCTGAGAACATAGATTTAATAATAACTTGCAAAAAGTAAAAGAAAAAAAATACGATGCTACCTTTAATTGACCATATACTGCCACAAGTTCAAATGACGAAAATGTCCAAATTAAACTGTACAATTACAAAATATTCTGCATAAATTCGTATACACGGTTAAAAAAGAGGGAAGGAAACTATGCAAAACAGCCATGCGGTGTTATAAAATTGAACGTACGCAATATATTAAAATTAATGCACATAATAAAACACTAAAATATCTTATATCGGAATTTGAACTCTTTGAAATTACGCCAAGAAGATAAACAGAAACTCCACATCAATTTTAGTACGTAAAAATGGCACAAATCATGATGGTTTAAAAGAAAGAGAAAATTTTTTATATGATGTGTGAACCCCTTAAATAGTTAATACAGAATAGTTAATATATATAACAGTATAATATCTACATCTGATTTCTATTGATGCGAAATAAAAGGAATTGGCAATATTTGTAGTATAAGATACGACATGAGATTTGAAAATCTCGTCTGCATAATCTTTGAGCTGTCAAAGTATCATCACAAGGGGTTTAGAAATTTGCACACATTTCTTCAGCAAAACATGCAGGCTCAATACGCCAAAGTAAACTCTATTATGCAGTTTTACCTGAATAAATTACTATTTAAAAGACTTTGTAATATCAAATGAGAAAATGATTCTATAATAAAAATATTTTGATTGGAAAACAATAATGCCCCTCCACCCACATAACATTATGCTTCGGAATTCTTTTATGGTACCCTCTAAGTGAATAATAAGTATTCTTTCTGTGGCATATTCTACAAAATTTATATTCTAGTGCCCTTCATAAATGCATATCGATTTCTTTATGTTTCTACGGGTGTTATAATTAAAAAACACTTGGAATTATTTCCACCCATCGGCCATAATTTAACAGAATACTTTTAAATGACTGAACAAATTTCGGCGCCAAATATATATTTAAAATTTCAAACGATTCGGTTGGGTAGTTTTTGTGCTGTTGTATGTGGACATACTGACGGATAAGTAGACAGACGGGTGGATCAGTCGAGGATTGTAGATGCTACGTATTTATATAATTATGAACGTACTTAAAAATAGTTAAATTTAAAAGCACATGCCAAAATTGAAAACTCATCTCAGCAATTGATACTAAAAGACAGCATTGTAGCTGATTTCTTTTGTGTGTCCTGATAAATGGATTAAAAATGCTACGAATATCCTGTTCTAACCTAATCGTTGTGAAATTGGATGATTTATATCAGATTCAATCCATCTCAATAGAGTAATGTCATTAAAATACTCTGTAAACATTTCTTCCCATAGACCATAATGTAATCAAATTCTTTAGGGTGCTCCTCTAAAGGAATTTTAATCTAACATGCATCATATACAAATAAACATGCTTAGGGGACGTTAATAAGGTTTACCAAGTGCATTAAAATAAGCGTATATTTACGGGCATTAGGTCGAGGAGAGACGGACAGACAAACCAAATGAATAAACAATTTTCAACTTTGTTATAAAGTATTAAAAATTCAAACCATAAGCTGAATATTGAAATCACATCGATTCATTTAATGCCAAACAAATAATTTAAATTGCTCGCCAAAATGCTGGAAAAGAATATAGAACTTTTCCGCACATGGGCGTGCAAAGAAAAAACTGCGCCAAGAAACTGTTTCAATTTGCCATCCTCCCGCATAACTTTTTCTTGTAACAGGCCAAAAATGACGTTGGTAGTACAAATTTGGCTCCCCATAAATTTCCGCGACCAGGTCGATTGCCCCCTTCGCTCCCCCTCCCCTTTTGCACGGCGCTGCTTTCGCTTGATTGGCGCCAAAATATCGTTATTTTGCATGACCTGGTAGCCCGGCTATTATTGTTTATTTGTTAATAAATTGTTTAATTTTTTTAACAAATTATATAAATAATTTTTCTTTCTTTATTAATTAATTGTGTCTTTAATTATTATTTTATTTTTAAAATAATATAAAATAATTGAAAAGTATATTTGTAACTCATATTCAAAAATGATTTTCGCGAAATTTGCCCCAAACCCGATCCGTATATAATATACCTACTCTAATTTCATAGTACTTTTCCGATATTACTTTACCTTGGCGTTTTTATAAACCTTCGTCCTGTGGAGACTTCAGAAAGTGATATTTGTTGCAAATAGATATGAACAGTTACATGAATAAACCTGATGAACGTTTATGCTTATTTTTATGTATAAATATAGCACGGATGTCATATATGCACTACGTGGCGCGATTTCTTCTCCCGTAAATTGGTAGAAACTTTGTTTCTGTGAAAGTTATTGAATATTTCTCTAATACGATTTTTTGTCATATTTATACTTTTTATTCTATTTATTATTATGTTTATTATTTATAACTGTATATTGCTTCCACCATTTATTATTTTTTAAATAAAGTGATGGAACAAAATAAACGGGTTCCATGTGAGACATGAAATCGCCATTTTGTTGCAATCGCATCAACTTGGTGCATGTGTGACATCTGCGTCATGTATATGTTTTCATAAAATGAAGCCATAATAAAATGCGTGCAATAGAGCAATTATCGCCGGGGAACACAGGTTGCTTAATGAGAAATAATATTAAGTAATCTATGTAAACAAAATAACATAATATGATCTATGATTAAAAGTAATATCTAAAGCAAGGCCCCCTTATCATAATATCATTATATTATGATAAGTTAGCCTTGATCTAAAGCACTCATGTCAAACTCGTATTTTATTTAAACACGAAAGATTTTTTTCCTAATTTGCACGCGTGAAATATATAAGATGCCAAGCAAAAGATGCGATTAGAAAATGTTATTATAAAAATTATCGCAAAACCCCGAATACTAAGTCACTAAGTATTATGGCTTTTTTCTTTTAAGTGAATAATACAATAATAATAATAAAACATATTTCTTTTCCAAGTTGTTTCTTAAATTTAAATATGTTTTATTGTATTTAAATAAAAATTGCTTGCGTATTTTCTTTGCTCCATGTGCTCAAATTCTGGAATGTAACAAAAACATTCAGCCAGTGAAAAGTGCCGTACATCAAATATCTGATACGTATGCAAATAAATCATACTTTTTTATCAGTTTTTTTAATATAATTTTTAAACTATTTGGAACAAATTTTTGAGAGTAGGTGCATTCAGTAAGTTACACTTATAGGTACCTTCTAGTACAATCAAATTCAAAATCCGTCATGTATTTTTTCAGATTTGTTTGCCAAAAGAATTATGCTTAACTTTTAATATCATTACGTACTATGTGTATTAGCCTTCGCTTCGCTCAAACAATTACTATTTACTCCATACACTCTGATTCGGTTCTCTACAAAAATATCCAGCCGGTGAAAATGACGCACACCAAATTTCTGTGACGTATGCAAATAAATTGTGCTTTTTTATCAGTTTTTTAATATTTTAAACTATTTGGAACTAATTTTTCGTAGGTGGGGCATTCACCAGATTACCTCCATAGGTATCTAATGGTACAAACATAATCAAAATCCGACAAGTACTTTTTGAGATTTGCTTGACGAAAGAATTTTTTTGTCTTTTAATATCGTTACGTACTCTGAGTATAAAACTTCGCTTCGCTCAGACAATTAAAAATACATTCTGTACAATCTGTGATGCAGAGAATATTGATTTTTAAATTATAGGGCCATACAAAAGTATCCACTACATAATGCTATATGGGAAAACATTGTTTGGGGCGTGTGTTAACTATATTAAACTATTCCATATTTTATGAATATGATATATGTTGCTGGGGTGTAATAAAAGTTTCTTCCTGTATATTTACAGGAACGCAAAAAAGATTTCGACCACTATACTATATCCGAAGCACTGTCGTTATCGTACGAACGCACCGAATTTGCTACGCTTCACGTGCAATTTCCAATTTGTTTAAATACGTCATTGGTCAAAAACCAGATTACGGAATATTCCTATAACATTTTAATTCATCAACGAATTTTTTTAGCCGAGTTCATATTTAGCTAAGACCATGTTTTTTCCGCTAAAAGCAACTGTTTCCCACATGTTTAACTTAAATACAATTTTTTGATTTTGAAATAAAATGTTTTGATTTTGCTATTATCTCTTCTTATTTATTTATTTATTTATTTGTATTTTAAATCAGACGAGCAAAAATCGTGTGTTTTAAATGTATTTAAGATGTATTTTAAATTTATGTCTTTTATACGGAAAGAATGCATTTGTAATGAGGGTGAAAATTCTAATAGTCGGCGATTTATCACCTGCGCCCGGCTAAATAAATTTATTATCATGCATTTAATAATTTTAACAGCATTGATGTACCACGTTTGATAGAAACCTGGGCAGAACTGCACATGGCCGAAAAGGGCTAGTCCATACCGCGAATTTTTTTTCCAGAGCACCTTCGTCGTTCCAAGCCCAAGCTCGCACTCTGATTGGTTGTTGCTCTCGGCACTGTTTTCACGTAACTTGGCTATAACCATACTTGGAGAAAAAAACTTCGCTCGTAAGTGAACGAGTAAACCTAAATCCTAACCTACTCATTCTTATTCTCCCTTCATTCTTATCCTCGTGGTCTTGTGCTCTTGTGTATTATTATCGTGTGTTATTTTATAAAATGACTAATGCTTTACTTATTAATAAACTGGAAAAGTTACTTTGTACTCGGTTCGGAAGGAAATCAAACTCTTTGACGGAAGCATCTATCGCTACGCCAAGTATGATTATCGCCAAGTTACATGAAAACAGTACCTAGAGCAACAACCAATCAGAGTGCGAGCTTGGGCTTGGAACGACGAAGGTGCTCGAAAAAAAAATTACGCGTCCATGCCGAAGTCCATACCATCTCGGTATAAGTTTGTTTATTAAACATCCTAGATATGTCGAAATGTTTTGGCGAATACCTTTTTGTTTTTGTCATTGAATTATACTTTTTTAAAGAGTATTATATTGTAGTTTTGTTATAATAAAATAAATTATAAAAAGTCAAATATAATAAAACAACTTTTTCCCTCTCAATATAGCGTAATTTAATCTTTCTAAAATTAAAGACGGTGTGGCGTGATTTTAAAAATTACCAAATTGACGATTTTCAAAAATTATTTCTTTACATTATTCGTCACATTATTTAATTATATTATTTGAAAGCATTGGATAAGAATATGGCACAGATATCATACACGCACAGGGTCTGTTACGATTTTTTTCGAACGCCAATTTGGCGAAAACCCCGTTTTCAAATACCAGTTACACATACATTTAAAAAAAAAATTCTATTATTTTAAAACGGAAATAAAAGTAAAAAAAAATTTTACAATTTATTAAATGTTAAAAACTATAACTATAGACCAAAAAAGATTTTATTTAACTTGAAAAGAGAAAATTAAAATAAATAAACAATTTATGAATAAATAAACAATAATAGCCGAGTTACTATATCAGGCAAAATAACGCCATTTTTGCGCCAAGTAAATATCTCAGTGAGTATGTGATACGTATGTATGTGCCCTGAATATTTAGCTCGTTAGAATTAGTGATACTATATCAGGCAAAATAACGCCATTTTTGCGCCAAGTAAATATCTCAGTGAGTATGTGATACGTATGTATGTGCCCTGAATATTTAGCTCGTTAGAATTAGTGATACTATATCAGGCAAAATAACGCCATTTTTGCGTCAAGTAAATATCTCAGTGAGTATGTGATACGTATGTATGTGCCCTGAATATTTAGCTCGTTAGAATTAGTGAATTTATCGCATAGCCGCCAAGCGAGAAGCCAAGCTGTCGTTAAAAATTTTTGGTAACCATCTATCTAAAATAAAATAAAATTTATGTCGGTACAACAACTTCCATCAATGTAGGAGCAAAAAAGCTCTAAAATTACGATTCCTCTGATATTCGTTGGGCTAGAAACTTGACATTTGTTGTGCTGATTACTTTTAAGATATAATATACTCGCTATGAACAATTTCTAAAAGTTTTGAAAGTTTAATTTGACAAATAAACATAAAATAGTCTAGAAAGTTTTAAATCACGATTTATTTGGAATATTGCAATTTATGGTATATTGTTTAGGTTAGAAACTATATCTTAAGCATCGCAATAACTTAGAAGATGTAAATACTTACATTTTAGAACGAATTCTAAAAAAAATCCTTAACTGTTATCGAACCGTAGAAAACAGATATTTAACAATTTAAATTATTCGGAGAGATCTCACAGCATATAAATTAGAGTCCATTCTCTTCAAACGTATTTTTCTTGTTACTTAGTGCTACAGAAATTGCTGAGAAATGTCTGTTTATGCTTTTGACATCTCATTTCTAAGATTTAAAATTCCAATATAAGATAATTAAATGTTTTTTTTTCTCTAATTTTTTTAACGTACTGCGTATTTCCAATTTTATATCCATACATGATCATTTGCTTTCTCTTTTTTTTTTTAAACAATGTATATGAATCTATATATAAGATTTTGTCATTCTAAGATTCATTTCGCTTATTTTCATCATTTCGGTTTATTGCAGTATATGGCTTTTTAAAGTTAGCACCTCATTTTCTTTACTTATCGCAAGTTATTGAATCTTTTTTTTCTCAGATTATCGCTCAGACTAATACCTCTGACAGAAGTCATAGTTTAAGTTAACAAAAACGGATCTAAAATGACTGATATCCTTAAAATATTAACTTAATTATTGATAACATAAACAGCGGTTACAAGTTGAAGTAATAAATTAAAGATCTTTAATTAGTTGAATGATGTACAAATTCTTAATTTTTTAGGTGCGTTCGTAATTATGTAAATACGTAGCACCTATTGTTGTCGCTCAGTCCGTCCGTCTGTCCGTCTGTCCGTCCGTATATAACAACGCAAAAACTACCCAACCGAATCGTTTGAAATTTAAAATACATAATTATAACATAATTTTGTCGAGTCATTTCAAATTTTATGAAAATCGAATGGATAGATCAATTACAGGGACAATCAAAAGGATTCCGTTACATTGCGGTCAATGGGGAAAAAGTTTCGAATGCATTTTAATCGTTTGAAATTTAAAACATATAATTATTGCGTAATTTTGTCGAGTCATGTCAAATGTTATGAAAATCGGATGCATAGATCAATTACAGGGACAACCAAAAGGATTCCGTTACATTACAGTCAATTGGGAAAAAAATTTCAAATGCTTTTTAATCGTTTGAAATTTAAAACATATAATTATTACGTAATTTTATCGAGTCATTTCAAATGTTATGAAAGTCGGATGCATAGATCATTTACAGGGACAGTCAAAGGTATTCCATTACATTACGGTCAATGGGAAAAAAATTAAAATGCATTTTTATGATGTTACATTCATCCGAACATAATAGAATTGGCATGAATCTATGAAGTATATACTAAAATATGCATTCTGTACAATCTGTGAAGCAAAGAATTTTTATTATTAAATTACAGGCCACACAAATGCTATACGGGGAAACATTGTTTGGGGCGTGTTTTAATTATATTCAACTATTTCACATTTTATGAATAAGATATACGTTTCTGAGGTGTAATAAAAATTACTTTCTGTATATTTACAGGAACACAAAAAAGATTTCGACTACTATACTGTATCCGAAGTACGCTCTACTATATCAGCAAGATTTGAATATTTTTAAAATTTTGTTATCGTACGAACGTACCTGATTTGCTACGTTCACGTGCAATTTCCAACTTGTTTTATTGTAAAGCGTTTATTAATTATGAAAATTTCTTATTTTGTGATGTATACTGTCTGGAATGCGTTTTGAAAAGAATACTTGAGAGAATGCATTTTGCAAACTCAGATCATAATAACCTTTATTTTTTGAGGAAATAAGTATCAGTGTTTTCAATTATTGATTTGGATTCAAAGCCAAAAACGCATAGTTAAATAGAAATAAAGTAAAAATGTAAAAATATCAAATAGTTTAGCTTATATTTTCCTCAGTTCAGAAGTATCACATGCGATACTTCAGAAATTAGGAGGTTAATGGTCATCATTTTCAAAAGCAGTGAGGCTATTAAAAAGCAGTTTCAGTCACACAAAAACATCCGTTCGAAAGCTTTAATCCTATAGATTTTTTTTTTAAAGATAACTCGCTTGTTTTTCAAATTTTTATATCTTTATTGTCTGTTTGTTTTTGAATTGAGTAGTTGTGGTCGATCTGTAAGAAGGCCATTTTTTATTTTTGCGATTTTCTTCGCAGATTATTTTTAATGAGTATACTTTTACTTTCGAAAACGGTTCCGAAAATAAAAGTACCCCCATAAAAGCTACTGGTACACAAAATCAAAAAAGTTGAAAACGATCTTTGTATACATCAATCTTTGATAGCAATTGAATAAAAAGTAGTTTAAAAATGCTAGCAAGCTACGTTTGCTAGGTAATTTTCTAGGCGATTGTTTTTTAGAAAAGTAGGATGCCTAGAACACTTTACGTAACTGCAGCACGGACTATAGATAAAAGCTTTGCAAGCTTGCTGTCATTTTAGCAGATTCGTATGTAACTCTACCGAATTCTGTAGCTTTAATAAAACGTATTTAGTAGATTTACATCTTTTTACAGGTGTTTCACAAAAGACCCCTATCTTTAAAAATCTATAACTCGGAAACGGGGATAGATAGAAACATGAAACTAGTGTTGTTTTTATGAAAAAAATCGTAAGAATCTTATAAATAATCAGAAAATTTAGTTAAAAATAGCGCTCATAGATGGCGCTGAAAGCGTTAAGACCTTCTAAAGAGACACTGCTTCAAATTTGAAGCTTTTGCTGCATCGTCACTTCACCACTTACATAGAAAACGATTACTTCAGTGTATTAAGGAGGATTCTCATTGGTCAAAACAGAGATATTCTATAAAAGCGATCGAGTGACGATGCAGCAAAAGTTTCAAAATTTTAACAGTGTCTCTTTAAAAGGTCTTAACGCTCTCAGCGCCATCTATGAGCGCTATTTTTAACTAAATTTTCTGATTATTTATAAGATTCTTACGATTTTTTTTAATAAACACACCACTGGTTTCATGTTTCTATCTATCACCGTTTCCGAGTTATAGATTTTTAAAGTTAGGGATCCTTTGTGAAACACCCTGTATATACAGTGTACAGATAATATTTTAATGAGTATACAGATTTCCTCAACTTTACATCTATAAAATTACCAATTTTATGTATACATATATATATAATGCAGTATTTGATTTTTTGTACTTCTGAATCACTTTTAATCTACAAAATTTTACACATATAAAATTAAAAATACACTGCTAAATTTGAAAAAAAAAATACTTACTTATTAAGAAATTGTTTAAGTTTGAAAATATTTTACTCTGTAAAATAAAATCTTTAATTCTTTATTCTAAATGATGTAATTAGATCGTTTCATTAACTGAACACTAATTACTTTTGCGATATTTAATTAGAGAGCTCATTTGTTTAGCTAAATAACTGCATTACCTTTTTTAAATACCATAAACTAATTTAAATTTTATCAATAAATGTTAATGACCAATCTTGAAAAGAGTGATTTGTAATATATATTCGGTTGATTTCAAAACCATTCTTTTTAAGGATCGATAGAGTCTGTAATATTTAAAAACATTTTCCTTTTCTAAATTTTACCATACGCATCAATTATGTCCATGGATAATAGCTGAAAACTATTTAAAGCGAAATTTGCATTATTATTATTATTTTTAATTCCAGAGATGTTACATTATTTTTTTCGAAATTATGAAATACATTTTTAAACTGGAATATTGATTGAGATTGCGTCCACAATCGTAAATGAAAAATGTGCATACATTTAAAAAAGAATCATTTGAAGTACATTGAAAACCCAATAGTTTTGAATTCTACTAGAGAAAGACTTTATTTTATAATGAAAAAAAAACTGATTTTTAATATTTTTAATATTTGAAAGGGAAAAAATCTTTGTTATAAATCACAAAAATCGGGGTCAATAATGTTGACTTTATAACCATGGCGGCAATAATCTGCATAAACTTTCAAGATTTTATTACCTTTAAAATTATATTTCATTGCGTATTACAGTAAAACCTCCATAACGGACACTCCCGAATAGCGGACACCTCTATTTAACGGACAGTTTTCTAATCCCCACTCCCAAAATCTAAATTTTTGTATGTTTACCCTCTGAATAACGGACATTCTAAATAGCGGACACTATTTTCGGCGATAAAGGATGAAAAGGTATTTTTTAACGAGAGAAAAAAAAAATGAAAAAAAGTAAAAATGCCTTTTAATTTATCAGGGCAATTTGTCACAAATTTTGTGATAACAGAAAAATGTAGGTGGTGGGCTGAGGAAATTTCTTCTTCACGTTCAGTGTTGAATTCAGGAAATTGCCTGGGAGGGACATCTCCTGGAGCATTCAAATTTCTATGTCCCCCCGGAAGATTTTATTCTTTTAATGATCAAAAAGCGCAATCCCCATTCTCGCCCGAAACTCTATAATGACCAATAATGTCATATTGAAAAATAAATTCCATGTAATCGGAAGCAAAAGTAAATTTTTGTAACAGATTTTTTTTATAAGTATGTAATAAACAGCAGTTAAAGGTGTGCACAATTTTATTTAAGTTTTATTGATTAAAAAATAATTTTAATTTCTTATTAATCATATAATAGAGGTTTTAAGACATATAGATGTCAATTAATGAAATATTAAGTATTTCTTAGCGATTTTTGTATCTCTGAAGTTTTCCCAATAGCGGACACCTCCGAATAGCGGACAATTTCTGCATTCCCGAGGTGTCCGTTGTTTAGAGGTTTTACTGTATTATATTCTTTTTTTAAGGCACATTTGTTACAATAATTTATTGTAACGTTTGTTTTAAAATAACACATACAATGAAGAATATAATTTGCACAGGGCATACGTAAAATAAGTACTTTTTACAATTTTCGTAATTTCATAATTTGTCGTTCAATTGTTCTCAGACCGCATTAATGCACATGCACGCCGAATATGGATTTACCACGTTTGGCAGAAACCTGGACCGAAATGTCGAAAATAAGTCCGTACTATCTCGGGATGAGTTTATTTATTAAACATCCCAGATATGTTGCACTTTTTGGCGAATATCTTTCTCATTTTTGTCACAGAATTACATATTTTTAGTTTTATATTATAATTCTAATATACTAAAAGAGGTTATAAATAGACGATTAAAATAATTAAGATGATTTAAAGTTATGATTAACTAAACGGGTGGTTTTCAAATGTATTGCCGTATTAGGTGAAACAAAATTTGAAAAAATAATTTGGTTTAATGTAAAAATTTACTCAGGTATGGGTTGCTTATAGTTTACAACATTCTAAGCAGTAGATTATTTGCGAGTTTTTTTTATTTATATTTCAGAAATTTCAAGAAATGTCTTGCCCAGTCACTATTTTTCTCATAAGTGTGACCTCTATAAAACATTCTGATTTTTTTTGTAGCAATAATTATTTAAAAATTGCTTAAGGTTCTTACATACGTATTAATAAATCAAAAATGTATTAGTATTTATTTATTTCATAAATTTAAAGCATTTTAATAGTTGTTTATGCCATGAGTGTTACTTTGCTTCTTAAATAAAGGGTATAACTTCTGATTAAAAACAAATTTAATTAAAAATTAATTATTTTCATTGCAGTTATAATAAAGAATTAGAAAGTTCTAATAGACAAAACAATTAATTTATGTGAAGTAACAAATGCATTAATAAAATTCTGATTCTTAGTTACAGTAACGTTCATGAAAAGTGGTAACACTCATGACAAGCGATAAGACTCATCTTGCAGCAAACAGCTTTTTTGTAACAATATATATAAAAAAAAGATTTTTTTAAAGTTTAAACTATGATTTGTGTAAAATAGATAGTCCTTTGAAAATTATTTATTAAGAATTAAAATTTGAATCTTAAATAGCACTTACAAAACACGTGTGCAGACATGAAAATCCTGTTACAATTTTTAAATAATTATAAATATATATAATATGACAAAATATATCCCTGAATCATGAATCTATTATAATCATAACTTAAATCTTACACATGATTTATAGTTTTAGAATTACTTAACTTCTTTTCTCATGAGTGTTACTTTTTCCAAGTAACATTCATGTAAGGTAACACTCATGTACGGTAACACTCATGACATTTATTAAGGAATTCTTCACTAAAATAAATTCTAACTGTTTTATTGAAATTTTAGTTGGGCCTATTGATTCCTGAACAAAAAATACAGCATTTCCTAACTTAACATTTTTATACGTTAAAAAATAATAATAAATAAATGGGTAACACTCCTGTAAGAAAATAAAAATACTCACCATGTTGAAATGAACATTCTGATAAATAGCAATTATAGAACAAAATTATCGCGTTCTAAATAAGCGCACTGTAAAGAAGAAACAACATTGTTTTCTCACTACCGTTGCCAACTGCAATATACAAATATTTTGAAAACAAATAACATTAACTTCCCTAAAGTAACACTCATGTTCTGCATATACGGACACAAAATACATTTAAATTTTTAACTCTTAGATACTAATTTTAAATATATAAATTATCTATTTGTTTAATTAACACAGGATATTTTACTTTTAATCCATATATAAAAAATTTAAAATGTTTGGAAGCATAAAAAAAGATTGAAAATTTACGAGTTTTTTATTCAGGAGAAGTAAATTCCCATCACTTGCTAACTAAAGTACAAAAAAATAGATCACTATTTCACAACTCTGAAAAAATCTAATGAATGCATTGAATTAAGCATAAAAAGATGAGCTACTACCTGATTTTAGAATAACAAAAAATAAATTTATTAATATGAAATTTAGATTTAAACATCAGGACATCAAACTGGCAGTTCATGTGAAATTCACCCAAACGTGATATTTCCCCCCCTTACAACATACATGTTTTTTAAACAAATTGCGAATAATTAAAATATCCATTCACACTGAAATACAAAAAAAAAAAAAAAAAAAAAAAAAAAAAAAAAAATTATCTGGCCAATATTTTAAATTTCAGAATATTTTAAATTTGATCTGAGTTATCACAAATATCTATTTGACTATTATATTGTTGATTTTAGCTGTTTTGATGTTTATTTTATTGTTGATTTTAGCTGTTTTGATTCACAAAAGTAATTGAATTGTTGTAAAATTCCTTTCATCACAACATACATGTTATTAAATAAATTGCTCATATTTAAAATCTTCATTCATACTGAAATAGAAAAAAATATATTAAATTTTATCTGGACAATATTTTAAATTTTAGAATATTTTTAATTTGATCTGAATTATCACAAGTATGTATTTCTGTAATGAAAATCATGTTTTGGAAGAATAAAGAAATATAGTCGTTGATTTCAGCAGTTTTGATCCACAAAAGTAATTGGATTTTTGTAAAATTCATTTCATCACAACATACATGTTATTAAGTAAATTGCTTATATTTAAAATCTTCATTCATACTGAAATAGAAAAAAAAATATTAAATTTTATCTGGACAATATTTTAAATTTTAGAATATTTTAAATTTGATTTCAGTTATCACAAGTATATATTTCTGTTACGAAAATCATGTTTTGGATGAATAAAGAATTATAGTCGTTGATTTTTCGTTGATAGTCGTTGTTTTGATCTAGAAAAATAATGCAATAATTGAATTGTTGTAAAATTCCTTTTTTCAATGAGACTTACTCCATTCAAAATCTACTGCGCACTTGCGCGACGTGCACTGTACATCTGAACAAACCCTAAGAAAACATGAAAGCAATAATTACCTAATTTATTACTTTTTTTAGTTGGTTCCATGGATGGATTTTGAAAATCGATTGTAAATCAATAAGGAAAAACAAAATCAGCAAAACAGGAAAAATTAACAAATGCGTGTGCAATTTGTTGCTACACGGCTAAAAATTTTAAACTTTGGCTGCACCATCACTCCACCACTTTTATAGAATACTAGCTGACCCGCCCGGCGTTGCCCGGGTCCGTATTAACAATATTAAACGAGCTTGAATTTGTATGATTTTATCATTAACTTGAAGCATGCAGAAATGCATTGTCTGAAATACGTCGCAGCTGACTTTGTGAAAAATCGGTTTTAAAAACAATTAATATTAAGCTCTAAAAATACTTAAAATGAGCAATGAGAAACACGAGAGGGAACATGTATTCAACGATTGATTTAGTTTCGTGTTAAGTGTTGATATTTACCCGTAAAAATCACTGTTAAATCATGTAACTAATTATTTTTTTTCGCATAGAAATCCCAAGTGAAATATTTTGAATTTCAAACTAATTATATCACTCTTAAATCCGACTATACCGTGAATGAAATCCATACGCGATGATAAAACATTGGTATATAGTATTATAATTTCAGAGCCATTTAACAAAAGTGTATATTTTTAATCAAAGCATGCGTAATGTTGACTCTGTGGACAAATTCCTAACCGTAAACTTTTGTACCATAACCATAATCTGTCTGTAACCTAACTGCCATAATCTGTCTGTAACCTAACTGCGACTAAACAGTACCCTACCATAACTTAAATATAACATAAATGTAACCTAACCGTCACTTTGAAATATCAATATAGAAGCATCATTTAAGATTTTGCTTGAAAAATCGTTTGCACTCTGAAATCTAGATTTTAGACTAATATTTGTTATTTAAGTTTTCGCGCATGGTTTTCAAAGAATGTTTTCATAAATATATTTTATATATTGACATAGAGTTATTATTATGTTGTTAAATTATAAAAAAATTTTCATCTACATTTTAAAGTATTAAAAAGTTCTGAAAAAAAAGAAAACTTTTAGTAATACAATTTTTAGTTCAAATCAAACGTTTTCAATATTTTATTTAATTTTATTTTGACATTTAATTATTTCGAATATATCAATTTCAATTATTTTAAAAGCAAACATTTTTTAAAAATAAATAATATAATAGAAAAAAGACCATTTAAAAAAATTACTATTTCTTCGTAAAATATGCTTCAGCTGTAATTCATTTTTTTGAATTCGTCTTATTAATACAAAATCCCTTCCACATACTTTTGTTTGGTACATTAAAATTTGAGCGATAAATGGTTTAATATTGCAACCCTTTTTTCTGTTTACTTCACCACCACCTATCTTTTTCCTCCATGGTTTACAACCGCTGTGATAAAAAATCATCATTTAAACTGACAGTTTGCCAGTCTATGAATTTTAAAGGTCTGTTCCAGCTTTTTTAATTATTTATGCGAAAATTTTATGCAGCCAACCAACCATAACTAAATGAAGGGGAAAAAAAAGAAAAAGGGCGATTTTTTATGAGAGTGATCTTTGGAATTTAATTAATTACTCAATTAATAAATAGAATTTCGAAATTCTGAAACTCAGGTGCATCAGGAGAGATATTGGGCCACTCTCAGAAAAATTTTGAGCTTCGTACGTACCGTAGTTTTCGCTAACTATCGCAGACACACACACACACACACAGAGCGATTTGTTATTTTATTAATATAGATCTCTATTTTAACCGATGAGACTGCTCCAAAATGCAGTGAAGAAATCGTTTTATATAAAAGCGGTGGAGTGCGATGCAGCAAAAGTTTCAAATTTTTAACAGTGTATCATTCAGCCGTGAAATTCAGTTGTTAAATTTCCAGTTTGCCGTCTGCTCTCATTAACTGGCTGCTTTGTTGCTACGGATTGGTGGCTAGTTGCAAATAGTTTCTAAGGGCGTGTTCAGCAATGTCACCAGTAAATAACCGGCAAGATTGGTTAGTTACCAATGCATTCAGTGCTGTAACCGGTAAGGAACCAACGTCGTTCAGCACAAGTGACCGATGTGACCGGTAAGTGACCGAACTAACCGGGGAAATATCTTTGTTAGTTGGGTCACGTGATCGGTTACATGTTATTTAGTTAAAAATAAATGGCCTCTTCAAATCAACAGGCGGTAGATTCGGTTTCGAATCTACCGAAAAATTAATTAATTCGAAGTTATTTTAACAAAAATTTTAATTTTACTTAAGAAAGGTGTTATAATAAAAATAAAATGCATAGACATGTTTCGAAACCGCCAAATAAGTTCCCGGTCAATACAAATGACACGCGACAATGAGATATAAATAACAAAAAACACGCGCTCTATTGCAAAAAAATTAAATTAAAATATAGACCATGATCTAAAATATAAATAAAATGTTTATATAAAAGGTGAATGTTTTAAAATCTGATGATTTAAAAAATCAGTTGGATTTATTTAACTTTTTATCATAATTCGAAGTTAGTTAATTCGAAATAGTTTGTAAATAAAACAATAATTACAGCAATGGAATATAGATGGCGCTACATGACATAACTAACCAGTGCGTCCAGATAATAAGTCAATTGGTTAGCTACCGGTTACTTACCATTCCGGTAAGTTACCGGTTACATTGGTCACTTTGGTAAGTTCGCTGAACACGCCCTAAGGTGGCTGCTTCATTGTCGTGGATTAATGGAAAGATGCATCCTTTTACCTTGTAAGTTCTATTTATTTATTTAAAAGAAAAATCTAAATTGAAATTGAAATATCCACCTGCCAAGTGCACTTTCCGGTGTTAGCATCCAGACAAGAGAAAATTTTCAGAGACTTAGGTGTTCTAATTTTGGTGTTATCCGCGATCAGACAAGCAGGCACACAGACATCTCTTATTTTTATATATAGATTGTTTACATTATTTGTCACATTATTTATTTATATTATTTTTTACATCAAATCTGAAAATTTAGGTTAATAGAGTTGACGACTTTATCGCATAAATGTCAAATCAGAAAAAACGACTCGTTAAAATTGCAGTTTAGCCATAAATAACAAACTACAAAAATAATAAAACAAACAAAAATTTTACGGGTATAAATTTTAATAGACTCTCTTAAATTGGATTTACGACAACAATTTGATATGTAACATAATTTGCTTTCATTAAACAGAATTTTTATCCCCTCATTTAAATATAACCTAGATAAAGCAGTGTTAGTACGACCAAATTTAATATCAGATTCATATTCACCTTTTATAATTCCAAGTTTTCTCCCAGTTTTGCCTATGTAATATTTTAAGTCACCTTTTTCTGTAATATAAGCAATTTCATAAACTCCTGCAAGATCCTCACATCCTATAGGATCAAATTTAAAAATTTAAATTTATTTACATCCTATTGTCGCGTGTCGTTTGTAAAGACCGTGAAACGATTTGTATTTTTATTGGGTGAAATGTAGTTTACTCTCCTTCGCCAAGGCGACTTTTTTTAGCGATAAATGTTTCGATATGGCAACCCTGCATTTTCATTTTCTCCTCTCGGATCTTCAATATGGCAACCCTAAGGAGTGCTCCTGTTTACGTATTCTACCGATTTCTAAGCCGTTTCTGATTGGACGCTCTTTTTTGTTAAATGTTTTCTGATTGGACGAAAGAGAAGAACTTGAAAGAGAGCTTTTAAATTTTTGAATATTGTTATTCCCGCTTAGAAATTGCTTCCGATAGCATTCTTTTTTGGAGTTGCGTCTTGCATTCTACGAGTGAGTTTATTTTTTTGCATTTTCCAATTTTTATATTTAGTTAGATACCGTTCAGTAACTACTATGGAAGTTGTTGATTTCAGAAAGAATGTTGTTGATTGTTTGAATGAGGAAGTAAAGTATTCAAATGGATACTTTACGCTGTTGAAAGTTTGCGGGAAAAAGTATATGATTGACCAGTCAATCCGGAGCAAAACAGCGGCTCCGGGTAAGTAAAAATTCTTCTTTTTTTTGTCTTTAAATTTGTATTTTATGTGCTTTGTCTCTTGGGACCGCCACACACCAGTGAAACATTGAACGAAAAAACGTACGACATGAGACAATTTCACCCTGATAACAAAGTAAAAACCGGTTTGACTGCGTCATGTTGCACGATTTTTGAGGCATGTCTCTGTAGTGTGTGGCGAGCCTTGGAGCAAGAAGCTCCGGGAGACAAGACACAAAAACGCGCCAATTTGGCGATTTTTGAAAATCGCGTGAAGAAGGAGAGTAAACTGCATTCGCACCTTTTTATTTTTATTTTATAATGATTATGGTTCTTATTAGATGGAATCGAGATATGTCAATAATTTTTAATTTTTCGTTAAACCTCTCTCATGTAAAATAAAATTTGTTTATTTGACATGATGAATGTTTATATTTAAAAAGGTGAATGTCTTAAAATCTTGTGATTTAAACATCTAAAAGAGTTAATAACTTATTCGTGATATTACAAGGCATTTTTAGGTGCATTCGTAATTATGTAAATACGTAGCACATATTGTTGTCGCTCAGTCCGTCCGTCTGTCTGTCCGTCCGCATATAACAACGCAAAAACTATCCAACCCAGTCGTTTGAAATTTAAAATATATAATTATTACATAATTTTGTCGAGTCATTTCAAATTTTATGAAAATCGGATGGATAGATCAATTACAGGGACAATCAAAAGGATTCCTTTACATTACGTCAATGGGGAAAAAAGTTTCAAATGCATTTTAATCGTTTGAAATTTAAAACTTATATTTATTACATAATTTTATCGAGTCATTTCAAATGTTATGAATATCGGATGTATAGATCAGTTACAGGGACAATCAAAAGTATTCCATTACATTACAATCAATGGGAAAAAAAGTTTCAAATGCATTTTAATCGTTTGAAATTTAAAACGTTTAATTATTACATAATTTTGTCGTGTCATTTCAAATGTTATGAAAATCGCATGCATAGATCAATTACAGGGACAATCAAAAGTATTCCGTTACATTACGATCAATGGGGAAAAATGTTTCAAATGCATTTTAGTGGTGTTACACTCATTTGAACACAATATAATTGACATGAATCTATGATGTATGTACTAAAATCTACATTCTGTACAATCTGGGATGCAGAGAATGTTTATTATTAAATTACAGAGCCACACAAATGTATTCCATTAAGTAATGTTATACGGGGAAACATTGTTTGGGGCGTGTTTTAATTATATTAACCTACTTCACATTTAATAAATAAGATATACGTTAATGAAGTATAATAAAAATTACTCCCTGCATATCTACAGGAACACAAAGATTTCGACCACTATACTGTATCCAAAGTACGCTCTACTATATCAGCAAGATCTGAATATTTTAAAACTTATAGTACGAACGCACCTCATTTGCTACGCTTCACGTGCATTTTCCAACTTGTTGTCTCTTATCTCGACCATAGTTTTGAGATGAGCCCCTTTCGAGGCACCGTGATTCTAAATTTGCTATGATTTACATTTGATTTGCAGTCTATTTTTATGCTGAAACACTATCCTGTGATGCAGGTGCATTATGTAAGACGCACGAGTGTCTTTTGAATGCTTCACGTTACAATATATTTTTTTTTTTTGTAAATCAAAAAATCCATTAAAAAAGACACATCCATTTTAAATTCATTTTTATGCCATATTAACATTTGCAGGTTTTTATATCGTAGCTAGCATTGAGTTTTTGATCTCTCTTTTTGCAAAAGTTTTAAGACAAGTTCCTTTCAAGGAAATGCAATGCTAATTTTACTATGATTTATATTTCCGTTACAGTTAGTTTTTACATGGGTATAATTAAGAGTGTGAGTTGTATGTGCATAGCAATGACGAGTACGTAATTCTGTTACTACCGAAGTGAGATTACATTTTCTGCTTTCGGTGATCTCTTATGATGCCCCTGATTAGTGGATTGTTGGACGATATGTTCGATTTTTTGCAGTAAACATTTTATGTTAACAATCCAGATTGGTATTCTGTTTTCTGTCGCACACTGTAAAAAAAAAATTCAAGAGGTTACTAAAAATTTTTTAGTAAATTTGTATTCCACAGAATTTTTTAGTAACTATTACAAACTTTTTTTTTGCAAGTGAAACAAACATTTCTTTTGTAAACTGAACAAAATAATTTTTTGTATAACTAACTTAAAAATTTTTAGTATGAGCCACCAAGCAAATTTTAGTAATAGCTCCAAAATTATTTTTAATAACCATTACGTGCGCCCGAAAGGCAGGAGCGTCTTTCGAGCTACATCAAGACTTCTGAAGCGGAAGAATTTCGGCAAAATCGAAATAGATGGCAGCACCAAACATTGCTACCTGCCCCGACAGTATTTTCATAATCCCTTTATTAACGAGTACTTACTCTACATACATTCGGTGCATAGGTTAGTATCGAACCCGGGACCTTTTGGCCTGGAGTCCGTTACCATAACCACTATGCTATCGAGGCCACACCAAGTGAATTTTAGTATTAGCCATTAAAAATATAAAACTATTAACTCTATTCGTTGCTAACTTTTTTCTAGTAATTCTTACAGATTTTCTTGTAACCGACTAAGATTACTAAAAATTTTTTAGTAATTACAAGGACCACTAAAGTTTTTTTAGTAGATCGACCCCTTTTTTTTACAGTGCAGCTCTGCATTTGATTGTTTGTGTTTGAATCAATATAAAGAACTTATATATATTAAAATATCATTAATTATGAAAATAAGATTCAGTTCATCCACAAAACCATATACGGAAAATTTTTTGAAATTTCTTATAATTAATTTGAAAATTATTTGAAAATTATTTAGTTTTATTATCAATATTTCTGCGTAAAAAAAGGATTAAACTTTTTGTTTGCTTCTTTAAAGCAATTTATATTTTAAACGAGTTTTGAGTTTATGTTTTTAACTTATAATAATAGATTTCTTATTTTGAATATGAAATATACCATAATGTAGTAAATAATAGAATAATACTTAGCATAATGTAGTAATTGATTTATTTTTTTAAATATGAAAATCCTAAAAAATCAAGATCTTTGTGCGAAAAGACTTCCAAAATACAACAAAAAAAGAAGACGATTCCATTATCAGTAAAAGCATTATTAGCAGCTTTAATGTATGTAACTATGTATGCAGCTTTAATGTGTGAACACATTACTAATCTAATTTTCTTGTAAATTCTTCGGTTTCTCTCTCTTATTACAAAAATAATATAAAATGTCTAGACTCAATTAATGTTAGAGATACAGAAAAAAGCTTAAAATAAAATGTCTTTGTTCTATGGTAAATTAGTTAATCTACAGTGGGAAGTACAAAATGCGTTAAAACACAAAGATAAATATTAATTAAAATCTTTAATATTTAATTTTACAGGTTTTAAAGATCCTGATTGATTCATTTAATTTTGCAAAAGAATCATTTAAGCATGCTTCAAAATAATTGAAAAGACTATATTAAAGAGAAATCCCAATGAAATATTCAATTAAAAAGACATTTAAAATAAAAATTTTTTAATTGGAAATTTTATTTTAAGTGGTTTCAGAATCAATGACAATATCTTCAATTTTATGTTATGTCATAATAGATTTGTAAAATACAATGTGATTTTTAAAAAGCGAAATACAAAATTTTTGCACTTATTCTGTGATCATCTTTGAGAGATAAATGTCTCTGTAAAGAGATAATGGAAACTAGTTTGATGTGAAAGCTGAAATAAAAGATCACACTTCAAAGAAAAAAAAAAACTAAGTTTAATGCTAATTGCCAAGTTGTCATTGTTTACATGTAATGCATCTTTTTTTAAATCTATTAACATATATAAAATGAAAATGAAAATAAGTGTATTTAAAAAGCAATGGTGTTTTAGATTTTGGCATTTCTGTTTTGTATTGTATTTGTATGATTCTTAAAGAAAGCATGAATGCGTAATATAATTAATTCATATTATATGGTGCGCCCGTAATTATATAAATACGTAGCACCTATAATCGACTTTCAATAAGTCCTTCACTACGTCTGTCCGTCCGTTGTCCGCATAAAACAGAGCAAAAACTACCCAACCGAATCATTTCAAATTAAAAATATATAATTGTTGCATGATTTTGTCGAGATACTTCAAATTTTATTTGTCTGCATAAAACAGAGCAAAAACTACCCAACCGAATCATTTGAAAGTAAAAATATATAATTGCGGCATGATTTTGTCGAGATACTTCAAATTTTATTTGTCCGCATAAAACAGAGCAAAAACTACCCAACCGAATCATTTCAAATTAAAAATATATAATTGTTGCATGATTTTGTCGAGATACTTCAAATTTTATTTGTCCGCATAAAACAGAGCAAAAAGTTACCCAACCGAATCATTTCAAATAAAAAATATATAATTGTTGCATGATTTTGTCGAGATACTTCAAATTTTATTTGTCCGCATAAAACAGAGCAATAACTACCCAACCGAATCATTTCAAATTAAAAATATATAATTGTTGCATGATTTTGTCGAGATACTTCAAGTTTTATTTGTCCGCATAAAACAGAGCAAAAACTACCCAACCGAATCATTTCGAATTAAAAATATATAATTGTTGATTGATTTTGTCGAGATACTTCAAGTTTTATTTGTCCGCATAAAACAGAGCAAAAACTACCCAACCAAACCATTTCAAATAAAAAAATATATAATTGTTGCGTGACTTTGTCAAGATACTTCAAATTTTATAAAAATCGGATGAATTACAGGAACGTTGAATTACATGGACAATTAAAAGTATTTCGTTACATTACAGCCAGTGGGAAAAGTAATTTCAGGGGCATTATGTTTTTACTCTTTTTTAAACATAATACAATTGATATACATCTGTGAAGTATATACTAAAATACACATTCTGTGCTGCAAAGAATATTTATTATTCATTTACAAGGCACACAAAAGTATTCCATTGCATAATGGTATAGGAGGGAAACACTGTTTGGGACGCGTTTTAATAAAATAAAACTATTTCACATTTTATGAAATTGATATATGTTGCTGAGTATTATTACAAGTTACTTCCTCTATACTGGAAAGCACATAGTATATACAGGGACACACAAAAGATTTCGGATACCTTACTGTATCCAAAGTAAAGTTGTACCAAGATCAGAATATTTTTAAAACTTCGTTATAGTACGAACGCACCTCATTTGCTATGCTTGACGTGCAATTTCCAACTTGTTTAAATTGTTTTAAATCTGTACAAAAATGCATCGCTGTATTTTTAAAAAAAATGAAAACACGATAATTACAGGATACACGACAGCGTTTTGGTTCCGCCATTTCAGTCAAGATACCATTTCAGTTCCATTTCAGTTAATTTCCATTATCATTCAATTAATACCATTTCCAGTTACCAGTACCAACCCATATCAGTTAATTTCCATTCAAATTAGTACCATTTCAGATAATTCAATAATAATAATAATTAACTGTTTACTTTTATTTCTTCTAGTTACATTAACAATAATTGCCTTCAATAATGCAGTTAGACTCTTATAAGTAATTATATATAGGGTAGATTGGATGAAGATACCGTAGTTTTTAAATGAATTCTTTAAAACCCACTTGTGGCTTATACCTTAAAATTTGCATATTTTTCTATAATTTTAAATTATATCAATATACTTAATATTATTTCTTTTTTTCTTTACTGATAACCGGTGATGAAATACAGGAAATATAAAAATATGTGAAAATCCTTATGAAAATAAAAATATTAAAAATAAAAAAACATTTCTATACAAACGATAGAAAAAAAAGTTTTCTAAATTTGTTTATTGTAAACATTTTAAGATTTACTGCTGTGCACACTCACTTAAAAAGTCTAAAAACTTAAAATGTTTTGTGTACAAGCTATATAAAATATTAACGCGAGATAATACAAATGCAAAAAACAAAGCAAAAATATCCCTCGAGTGTCACTCGAAAAACACATCATTCTCAATTTTTTTTTAAATTGTGTACAAGCTATATAAAATATTAACGCGAGATAATACAAATGCAAAAAACAAAGCAAAAATATCCCTCGAGTGTCTCTCGAAAAACACATCATTCTCAATTTTTTGTAAAATGAACATCTTCACAGATACATAGTGTTTAGTTATTCATTCCATTTCTTTTTGCTAGTACGTTTTTGTCATATATATTTTTTAAATGTATTTGAGCCAATTAATGCAATTTAATTGAATATATTGAACTATTTTTTTCTATAGACTTTTTAATACTTTATTAAATTAAAAAATCTTTAACTTTCTTTTAAAAAAAAGAAATATCTTAAATAAAATATTCACAGTAAACAGAAAATTGAAAAATTCTTACAGAAAAAATGAGAATAAATAAGAGATTTATTTATTAATAATTAGTAAAAATAAATACGAGTTTTATAAACACCATTAGTTTTTTTTTAAATAGAATTTCAGACTATTTAATGGAAGAAATGTTTAGATTGAATGTTACGAATTTTTTAACTTAAAAAAGCGGTGTTTATCCCATATTTTCAATTCATTGTATGTAAAAAAAGAATCAGTTAACCGGTTACAAAAACATTTTTTACATACGATTTATCTATGGTTAACGGGTGAAAAATCAAAGCTTTTTAGAATGTATGTTTTGTTGATTTTTATTAAGTATAATAGACATTATTCAAACATAAATATTATATTAAATCTAGTTCCATTCAACTAACTCTATTTCTGCAAGTGAGTCGAGAGTCGATTCAACATGTCGACTGAGATTCGACTGTGCTAAATGAGCCGTAAAGCCCATGCGTATGAAAATTAAAGTAATGTCTGAATGTCGACTACCTGTTTTTACCAGCGCCATCTGTCGACAGATATTCGAATTATTTTAAGAAAGTGCATTAAAAAAATATTGGTTTTCTAATAACAATGCTACAAACAGCGTATATTTATCTTAAACCGTATTTTTGTCGTTTACATTCAAAATAGGTCAGTCATTTACTGGACACTCTGTATTTACACCCCTTTCTTAAACAAAGTATTATTTACTATATATACATCTTGGTCTTATGTGGTCTCAAATTGCATATGAAAAATGCCAAAAAACATAAAATTAATGAATCACATTACAAGAATTATTTAGTTTATTTACATTAATTTGTAATAAATAGATTATCACATTTTTTTCTTTTAAGATTTCTTGATTGAGTACAAGATAAAATTTCTGCAATTTGCAGCACTGCACCATATTTGTTTGGATCTCTGATATGTATACAAAGGTTTCACTTGCCCTTAATATCATTAGTCCATATTTCATGTACTGGAGATTTTGAAAAATTCTGTACAGTAAACTCTTCTAATGCGGAATCACATAAAAAAGAAGAAAAAAATGCATTACAGGCAAGTTCCCTTTTTAGCAGGTATAAATATATTTTATACTTTTTTCAGGTATTATTATATAAATTTTGCATATATCACCACATTTTACTGTTTAAGACAGGATTTCGTCATAAGTAATTTTTTTTCAGGCTTTACTGTATTTTATTTTTATTACCAAAAAATCTACTATCCTAAAAGAAATTTAAGTACACTTTAAAGTTTAGTTGTAAAATAATGGCGATTTAAAAATGTATCCATTTTTTACAAAAAAGTTTTATGCTGAGTCAAATGTTACTGATTTTTCCACGGTCAAGTCTCATAGAGACAATGCTTTTAATGAAGAGTTTGGAGAGACCGGGAATGAAACTTTCGCCTCGGGCAAACCTAGGAAGAACAAAGCCAGTTCCCTTTAGTTATAAAAAAATACATTAGGTCACGCCCTGTTAAGACTTCAGAAAAAAAATAAACTCTGTGTCCGGACCGAAAAGAGTGAAGCCAAGGCCGGTTTAGCCCAGCCCGAGAATCTTGATGAAAATAAGCCCGAGGCCGATCCGTGGTCTAGCGCCAGCAAAATTAAGACAATATTTCAAAGAGCCGGGCGGACTAAATACAGATGTTTTTCGGCCTTTTTTTAAAGATATAAAATCTGAAAGTGTTAGGTCTTAGAATTTGGATAAACTCGACATCGGAATTTAATAAAAGCCTTATTTTAAATCAACTAACATACATTTAAATAATAGGGAACAGCATAAGTTTAACTGAATCAGAAGTTTAAGCTACAGGGAGGAGTTTATTAAACCATTAGTGCCTAGCATCCCTTTTTAGGGACGATTATAAAAAAGGCAATAAAGCACTTTTCACACCAGTAAATAGAAAGATAATTAAGCACTATTTTTCACGAGAAAAATTCCTCAATAAATTAAGATAAAAGTTGTTAGTCTTTTAAAAGTGGTGAGGAATCCAAAATTTCCTTTTTAGTGAAAAAATAACTTGGGCATTAATGGGTTAAACGCCCGTCATTTTTTATAATGCATTTAAACATTTCATTGGGAGTGATGGTTTCTTGAAAACTATAAATGTGTTTTTCTGCATGATATATATTTTTAAATCATTTCGTGTCTTTAAATCAAAAATTGCAAGAAAAATAACGCAAACTTAGAAAATATCTTTTTAAATTACATTACATTAATTTTGCTTTGGTAAATTTTAAATAATGTTTTCTTATAAAAAGCATTTAAAAAAACTAGTTACACTTTTTTATTTATATAATTTCCATTTTTAGAATCAAAATATTTTTAATATTCAAAAAAAGCCCAGAAAGAAAATTAAATTTACTTTCCTCTTTAATTAAATGAAAAAAATGAAATTCGACAAATAATATTTCGAGTTTAAAAGCTAAAAATACGTGTAACTGTATATACATTACTTAAAAGGTGCATAATAAAACATATAAAAACTTTAAAATACATTTAAAGTTCTTTTATAAAAGTTCAGAACGTTTTCGACCATCGCTTATGCGGTCTTCATTAGTGAGAAAAACTTTAAATGACAGTTGTTGCTGCTTAGCGTTCTCAGGCTCCATTCAGAACAGTCCATTTTACACCGAGGGGGGTGAGAAATCGGAGTATAACGGGAGAAATAGAAAAAACTATTGAAAAAATTTCTAAATACACAGGTTTAACAATTATGAATAAAATTTCTCCATATTTCGTGAATATCGTAGGCAAGTGCATCATTACATACTATTTCTTTATTGGATATTATTTCGATGGATTCTCTAATGATAGCTTCAAGGAGACTAGTAGTATAAAAATTATTTTCAAAGTATTGAAATATATTTCTATAGGCTGAATTTGTGCAAACCTTGCAAGTGCGGTGTAGAGTCTACCCAATCTTAAGTCTGCGTCATGTTCTTTCAATCTCTTTTGAAGTTTCCTTAATGTTATACCTATGTACATAAATTCATTATCATCTCTCTTAAAAAGATACTGTATGCTCTTTATCTATTAATGTCTTGAATTGGGTCAATCTTTATTTGAACACAACTCTTAATTTGGGGGGGGGGGGAGAGAGTGCTATTAAGGCAATATCAAACTTAGCTAGTACATGTCTAATGCTTTCAAAAAACCTCGAAACATAATTAACTTTACATTTTTTTTTGTAATGAGTAAAATGGTAATTTAAAATTAAAAACTAAAATAGAAGTTATATATATAGTTGGATACGTATACTATATATATATGGTGTTCTGTTTTCTTTATTTTAATAGGAGTTTAATTTTTATATGTTCATTATACATAACGATAGTTTATAGGTTGTTTTCACTGATTTTTAAATTTTAGTAAATATCTGTGTTGCACTGGATTTATTTTATAAAAAGTATTTATATATATGTTTATATATATTACATTTATAAATGGTAGTCAAGTTTCGTTTTCCTTTTTTCCGCAGAATTTGTGTATTCGCATATCTGAAATTAGCACCAAGTGACTTCGGTCTTTCCGAAAACCTGAAGTCCCTTCTATCTGGCAATCATTTCAGAGTTACGATGAGATCAGATCCGTTGTTACCGAGTGGTTGCAATGACGGGTGGCATCACTTTTTGAGAAGGGCATCCAAACACTCGTGCCCTGCTACGATAAATACCTAAGCAATGCTTTTACCTAAGTCGAAAAATAATCTGAATATTGTAATTCTTTTTTTAGAAAAAGTTAGCATCAAATAATTCTTAACTTTTTTTTTTGTTCTACTAACACTAAACGTACATTCTGGATTACCCCAGTATTTAAAGGGTTAGGAAGATCTGTATATATATAACCATTATAATCCAAAAGATAAATGATCATTTATAATTATGAATGTACAAATTAAAAGGTACGTTTATCATCTTTTAAAAAATTCTGAAAATTTTATTACATACAGAGTGATAAAGAATTGAAAATACCAAAAGATACAGTATCATATATATATATATATTATGCTAACGTATGTCCGTTTAACGATTTTACGTATGTTAATGTTAATTTTACCCATCATTTTGTTTTGAAAAGGCAGGCATTTCATTATATCGCCGAATTCGGCTACTAAATAAAAATTGCTTGTAATAAAACCCGTTAGTATAAAGTTGATTAATTTCTCGAAATTTCCATTCATATTCTGTATTGACAAAAAAAGTATTGAATGTTCAATCATTGTATTCCACTGATTTGAGTTTTGTATGGTTAAATAATGTAACTAGATTTTTTTAATGTAAGGAATATGAAAGCTACCTCGTAGCCTTCGCGTTTCTGAGACGAAAACTTAAAAAATAAAAAGAATATTGCCCAGTTAAACTAACGGCATTGAGCTCACAGGCTACGCATACTAATATTACATTACAGCCTTATATTTTCAAGGGTTCATTCCTTTCGAAAAAAAATATTAAGGAGGGGGATCAGCTCCCCCCCTTTCCCCTTTTTATACTTAATCATTGAACCCTCTAATCTGATCAGGGACATAATTTATCATATAAAAAATCCATATCCAAAATTCAGAGTAAATAGGAAAATTCTTAATAAAAACCCATTTAGTATTTATATAAATTAAGAGGAGTCTTCCCTGTCTTTTATACTTAACCATTAAACTTCCAAAACTATTCAGAGGTTTGAACGAAATCTGACAATTCTGCTTGAAAAAACCATTTATATAAATTAAGGGGAGAGGCATTAGAGCCGCCGTTCCCCCTGTTTTTACTTATTCAACGAACACCTAATAAGTCACGGAATCGCCTCATCAGAATGATCCTATATCTAAATTTTGAACGAAAACTTAATTCTGCATGAAAAACCCATTTTTATCAATTAAGGGGAGAGGCATGAGCTCCCCGTTCCCCCGTCTTATACATATCGAATAAACTGAAAAACTAATCAGGGAAGTGCCTTGTCAGGATATACCTATATACAAAATTTTAAGTCGTTCGGATATTTTTATCATGAGTTATCGCGTTTCGCACGAACGAACATACATACATAACGGGCGGGCACATAAACTCTCAGGCTATGATAGCCTGTGAGCTAAAAACCAACCAAAATGTTGGCAGAATAACATAAATTTTTTGGTGATTACTATCCACAGTAAAGGTATTGCTTTTATGTTTTTTTCTAACTTTATAAGTTATTGTTTTGGTAAGAAAATTTTTATTATAAATATGTGTGGTTGTAGAAAGAGAATACATTTTTACTTTATTTCTTTTATTAAGATACGGCAACAGAAAAAAATATATATGTAGTTTAAAATATCTTTTCGGAGTATTCAATTGGTGTTCTCACCTTATAGTTAATTTGAAACTAAACTATTGAGTAATCAAATAGTGTTTCTCAATTGTTATTTTATTTATTAATATGTGAGATTTCACAGCTAGATGGCCAATTTTTCGTGCTAAAATTAATTATTGTTATTAATTTCTAAAAATATCAAAATGTTGCATTATCATCGAATATACTGCAGATTTCCATACATAAACAAAGTTAAATAAAAGGGCATAGTAAAATTAAACTATTTTTGTAACAATGTATTTGTATGAACACGCATTTAAAAATAATTAAAAAAATTAGTTATTATAGCTATCAAAGTAAAGATACTTTATTTACGTTTTAGATGAAACTAAATAAAAGAAAACAAGTAAGAAAAATCATGCGTTAAGTATAGATTATGAAGCACTTTCCAACGCTTCATGAAATCTTTAACAAAACTTCGTTATTTAGGTAAATAAGGATATAAAGTCAAATATGTATTCCAGTACTATTGAACAGAGCTGTATTTGATCTGTCAGCTAATATATAATCTGTCATAATATATAATGGGAAAATTTAGTTTAGCAAAACATGCGTAGTAGCTTGAAATTTCTCTTTCAGCAATTTATCCTAATAGATGGAAACATACTTGAATACTTTGTTCAGCCTTTTAGTTTACCTGGTGCCTTTATTACACATCAGTGTTAAGATAAAACTTATTTTAAACTAAAACACTCTTAAAACAACTGAAATTCCTTTCTCATAAATTACACTAGTTTACACGGTTTTTATACCCCAGCTGAAAGTTGTTACTTTATTGTTTATTTAGATAGAGTTATCCAGGAAAAATAATAAAAAAATTCTGCCAGTCTGGTTTAAGAAATATTTATTTACTTCAACTGGATTATATAATTTTGGTATTAATATTAAAAAAAAATCAAAAATGGCTATTTTTGACTTTTTTTTATAGTTATTTTGAATCAGTTTCTCTTATAATGGACCAACAGTATGTTTTTATCCCAAAATCCCAAATGTCGTGCTTCAAAAACCTTTAAATCTTGGTGAAAATGTTGCCCTTGTTCGTCACTCATACAGGAAAAGGTTTGTCACTCATACAGTTTTCAGGAAAAAAAACTCAGATTGACATGTTAACACCCATCTGTTGAAAATTTTACAATAAATCGCCAACAATTTCTTTGTAATTTTCACTTTTTTTATTTCCCAAAAATTCTTCCACAACCATTTTGAATGACTTCCAAGCAGATTTTTCATTAACAGATAAAAAGCTTTCAAACTGAGAATGTTTCATAACTTTACAGATCTGTGGGCCAATAAATATCCCTTCTTTCACTTTTGCCTCTGTAATGCCTGGAAAGATTTTTTTGTAAATACCGGAAAGCATCACTATTTTTTTCAAACGCCTACACAAAGTTTTTCATGAGTCCCAATTTGATGTGTAAAGGGGGTACAGTAATGTTATTTGGATCTACCAATAGCTTGTGTTTTATGTTCATTTTTCCCGGAATATACTCGTTCCAAATTGGCCATTCTTTTCTTGCATAATGATACTGCTTTGCTCGGCTGTCCCACAAATAAAGGAAATAAGAGTATTTTGCGTAACCATCTTGCAATCTCAATAACAAACTGATGACTATGAGGCCACCGCACACTTTCCATTGGTGTTCTTTATACTTTATTAAATTAATTAAAGTACACATCTTTTCATATCTCTCTTTACAATTCACTGCGTGTCCTATTGGTATAGACGGGTTCTTATTTCCATTATGTAATGAAACAGCTTTTAGACTATATTTCGGAGAGTCTAAGAATAAGCGCCACTCTGTTTTATCATAGTTTTTGATTCATTGTTTCAGAAAGTCCCGGGATATCAGTACAATAACAATTATCATCTTCTTTTTTCAAAATTCTGAGTAAACTTTGCTTCTGTTTCTAGACAACGCAACTTTTGTGTTTGGTGTTAATAAGTTCCATTGTTGTAGGCGAGAACCAAGAAGCTCTGCTTTAGATTTTGATAATTGTAAATCTCTTATAAGATCATTTAATTCGGCTTGGTTAATTAAATGTGGAGTCTTTTCTTGAAGAGAGAACGCATCAGAATCACTAGAAATCGATTTGAATTCAACACCACTTTCATTGTCATCTCCTAGTTTATTTACACTCGAATCACCGGGACAAACTAGACGTGGTAGACCTTTCGAGTGTAAAATGGGCTTAGCAACAGACAGAACGTCGGCATATATAATACTCGCCTTATTTTTTGTCTGATATCCCACTGTTTCCGTAACACAAAAGTAACAATCATTTTTATGATTACTAGGTTCTCTCCATAGCATTGGTGAACGAAATGGAAGGTGTACATTTTTTCCAGATGACCACATGAGTAAAACGATTCTACAGCTTTCGCAAAACACATGAGGCACCCACTTTTTATCTTTGTTTGCAACAGGAAATCCAAAATAATGAAGATAATCACTTTTTAACGAATTTACAATGGGTCTTCATTTTTTTGAAAATGTGAACTGCCCACAAACATAGCAAAAACTATCAGAACTTTGTTTACACTTTCCATTCGACATTTTAATTCAATTCGAAACAAAATATTTGTTGTTTGAGGCGAGCATATAAACATTAAACTGTCGTCACCAAGTTAAGTAGTTAAAAAAACAATTGACTACAGAAAGAAAATTGGGATGTGATATAATATTTTTGCTGACACTTTTAGGTTTAAAAAAGATAGACTAATACATTTATATACATTTCTTTTGGGGCATTAAACAAAGTTGAAATTTGTAAACTAGTGTTATCATTCATAGGCTCCATGTACCCAATTCTTTGCGTGGCCCTGTATATCATTTTATGTATATTCTGCAAACATTTCTTTGTAAATTTGATGCAGTTCAACTTGTGACGTTATGCTCATGCTGGGTGTCATTTGTCACGTTATATGCAGACATACTCATTAATTTAGGTTAAAACAACACAGTTTATTAAAATGATAAGGGCTAAAGGAAAGTGGAGCCAGTCTATAATTTCACTCACTGCGAACACTATGAAAAGCTAAATCATACTCACAGGCGTCGGTCTAGCTCAGCCGGGGCACCGTCTAACACTTGACACCCTTTCCTGGCTGCTCTACTAAACAAATCTTAATTTCACAGCCCGTGGCTGTGGATATTTCTTTATTTCTCAAATAATCAAAACTAAACTTTCTTACCAAGGCCGAGACTTTAATCCACTATCTGAACTTCCTTCCGCTTTACTGGAGGCCGTAGCTATTCTCTAATCGTCAGCACCTTCATAAACAATCATCAACTTCGTTGTCTAATGGCGGAATACACACAGAGGCTGCTGGCTGCCGGCTAGAACACACAGACGCTGGCTGCTGGCTAAGGCCAGAAACACACACCCCACAAACTCACACTCAAGCTTTTATACGCGACAAACTGAGATACTTCTCATTAACATAATACTAATAACCGCGAGCTAACTGCGGAATTCGAAAGAGCACACACACTCTAGAAAGTTAAAGTAAAAGAGAGGATAGATGTCACTTTTACGCCTACAAAATGTTAAATTATTGACGTCACGATCTCAGAAACACTAGAGTGCCTTTATGACTAAAGGTCACTCCCTCACAAACTTAAAGATGCATAATTTATTTAAGAATCGCCTTTTAATAAGTTATGCTCATATTCAGAAACGTTGGCGCGCTCTTTTAGGTAGCACTGTATATTAACTATAGCATTTATACACACCATATAACATGCATAAATCTAGTGAAACGTATAGTCGCATATCATAATTAAAATGCATTTCATCCATCCTTCAGCTATCATCGGATACATTCTCAGTACTCGGAAAGAATGTACTGTTTTAAATCTTTTGTGTGTCCCTGTAAATACTATGTATTTTATATTAGAGACGGCAGTTTCGTATAATTTATACTAAGCCTCATTGACATACATCAATTTTATTACACATGAAAGAGTTTAATATATTTAAAATATGTCACACACAATTCCCCTTTTTACCATTATGTAATGCAATTCTTTTGTATGGCTCTGTAAATGAATAATAACTACATTTTCACCTTATATTTTATAGAATACATATTTTAATGCACATCGTAAAAACATATAAATTTTAACATGTTTGACAGGGTATAACATCTTTAAAATTCCTTTGAAACGATTTTTCCCATAGGCCGTAATGTAATGGGAAACTTTTGATTCTCCCTGTAGATAAACTAATCATGGTAGAAATTTCATTTTCAATAGAGTTCGTGCTAGGGTAAACATTAATAACGTCCTAAAATTTCATGTCAATCCGAGTATATTTACGTGAGTTAGAGCGCGGCCAGAGGGACAGACGGCTAGGCAAATCGAATACGTAAAGCACTTTTCAACTTTGTTGGAAAGTGCTAAGAAAGATGCTTATTTATAAATTTTTACATGCAATCATTTACGGCGTTGTTAATACTGAGTATTCTATTATAAAAAATAAAAGTTCTGAATAAAATCGATTAAAAAAAATCTGTGTAAAAGGTAAAAGAAAAGTAAAAATAATTAAGCAAAAGTATAAAAATATAGAAATAACAACCACAAAAATCCTTCAAGTATTTCTCTGAAGCAGATTATTCTGAATTGAATTCAACAATTTTTTCTATTCGATAAATAATGATTAGTTCTTCATTTCTTTCTCTTTCTTTTTTTTTTAAACCTTGATTTCTACATTACTTTTTATATCTTTGAATCGTTTAATTCGGTTAATTTATAGAAAACGTATTTTTTTATCTTTTTTTTTAAAAAATGAAATTTTATCTTCTAAAGCAATTATTTCTGACTATTAAAGATTAAAAGAATCTTTAAGTGATATGGATAATGTAAGACGCAATCAAAAGTACTTACTGTAAAAGCAGAAAGAAAAACTACTGTTTCCTTCACTTATTTTTTTTTCTCTTTATACAAAAGGAAAATCGTTTAACACTTTATTCGTTTTGTTTACAGCACATCATTAAATAGGTATGTTTTATTGCGTGAATTGTATCTCTGAAATACCAGAAAGAAAGTAAAGAGAAACAAAACGATGTTCAACAAGATTCAACTCTTGTGGATAGGCGAAATTTTTAAATAAAATGTGTATTTTCTGTCTATAAATACATACATACGTCTGAATCTGCCAATGTATCTACTTATTTCCCTGTATTTAATCGGCAAGGTAACGACAAAACATGCAGTAATAAAAAAAATTGTTATAAATATGCAGTTTTTATATGGCCCGATTTTTTTTTTTTTTTTTTTTTTTTTTTTTTTAGGTAGCTTTCATTACAAAAAGTAAAAAGCTACCTATTGCAGCCGTCCGGAGGAAAGCACTTCCAGAAAATTTTGGTATATTTTCACCGATCATGACCCCCAGACCCCAAAACCACCCTCCGTTCAAATGTTGACATATATATATATATATATATATATATATATATATATATATCATAGAAGGCGGCAGCCTTCAAGTGACGCAGCTTTAAGCCTACCATCGTCATAAGGTATCCACGTAAGGTAGATGCGGAACTTCATATATACAGATAACTCAACATCAAAGGAAATCAGAAAAGCCGCCATCTAATAACTCAGCAAATATTGGTCAGAATGGTCCAATTTTTTTAATATAGTCTTATATTCCCAGTCTAATCCTATCCTAAAATTTTTACATTTCTACGTGCCGTATATTTTTAGATCTCGATAACCATTTTTAAACCGAAATCGATGGTGTTTGTTCCTGATAATGAGATCTAGAAAACGGCCTGGGAGATTTTATTAAAACTTATATATAATATGAATCTCTTTAAGATAGAGTGAATAAGACTTGCCTAGTTTCTAGGAAAACTCTTGTTTGTTATATATTGGTCTTGGAAAATTGGACTATATTAGCTTGCGGATTACATGTTATTCTATGGGTTAGCAGACAAAGACGATGCGATAAGGATTATGTAGTTATGGTCACAGTTAAAACAACCGCATCGAAGCAATAAATGTTTTTTAAACTACAAAAACATCTTATGTGCTTTAAAACATTCAATAAATATATACTAAATCAAATTTCTATTTATATTGCCTTTATTTTTCGTAAAGCAGAAAACATTACGTTTCTTACATTGGATATTTTTGCATTTTGTGGAAAAAATATTTTGAATCCTTTTTTAAAATAGGAAAATATTTTTTAATTATACATATTCAATATACTTTTGACTTATGATTTTTTTTAAAGTTTACAAACAAAAATTATTTTTAATAATTTGCTTTAGAATTCCATGTATTCATACGCGTTTAGATAGTTTTGTTTTGAATCGTAATCGAATTCACTGGCGGTAAGCTTTGTACTTGACACTTATTGTTGTTTTCAGCATGTATGTTGTGTAATTTGCGAAATAATTTTTTTAAAGTTTACTGTGAAAATAGGTATTGTGCTATTTGGAGAAACAAGGCCCCCTTTTTTGGATAAAATAATATGGTGAATCAAAGTACACGAATCAAACAAATTGATTCGTGCTGTATGTTGGCATGAAATATTCAATTCCAGGAGACGAACGTGAAGCTAAACCATCTACAATGAAAAAGAAAGGTAAATAAATATTTTTTGACACTCATTATTAAAGTATTATTTAAAAAGTATAAGTGATGTATACATTAGTTAGTATGTTGATTTGATTTCAAACCAACATAAATTATCACAGAATGTGTAAACTATTGCTAAATTTTGGTAAACAAACTATATATTTATAATTGACCAACAGTTTAACCAAGTGCTTGTGAATTCTAAAATTCTCAAAATAGATTGTTTTTAAGTTTATAGATGTCCGTATTATATGAATTAATTAACAATACAAAGTTTTAAGTGTTGTAAAAATTGTGCTTTTTTATTTCATTTATTAATTTATGTGATTAATAATCCAGGATGTTAATTTTTAGATTAAAATTGCTTGAATATGTTATTCAAAATGCATTTATTACTTTTTCTTATGCATTTTTGTCGGTATTAATTTTCATTTTGAAACTGTGCCTTTTTAGCTTAGCTTAATGGCCAGTAAATCCAGGTTTTAAACAATTTTTAAAATAAGTAAGTGCACTTATTATTGGAAATTGTGAACAAACTAGTATTAATCAACAAATTACAGCAGTATTTTGATAATTCAAAAGAAAGAACTGAAGTTAATTTGTTCTTACATGCATTAGTGACTGTGGCTATAAAGATTTCAGAGATTTAAAAACAAATTAGTTGCACTCATTGTTTTTTTTCTTCATGTACACACAGTGCTTGTACAACATGCATTAGTGATTGCATTTTTAATTAATTTTGTGTATTTTACACAGCAATTTTGCTGCAGCCTGAGTGTTTTGTTTTTGTTTTGTTTTCATGTGCTCTAAGTGCTATACATGCAGTAGTTGGACTGCTTTAACGAGTTTTATTTTAGCGAGTGAGAGTTTTAGGCCCTTTTTTTCTAATATAAACGTTATTGTTTTAATGTATTTGTTTCACAATATTGTCACTGGATTTCTTTAGTTCAGGTATCACTCATTTCTTCCAGATATTGGGAATCTGCATGTTACCGCATAGTTTGCTGCATCTATTAATTTTTGTTGTTTCTTTTCATATGGGCATAGTGCTCATACATTTGTTATTGACTGCGGCTTTGAGAAATTTCATGTGTTTTAGAGACCATTGCATAAGTTTGCTGCATCCAGTAATTTGACATGCACCCAGCTCTCATTATCCATTAGTTACTGTAGCTTTAACATGTTTCATGCATCCTATTATTTCATTAATATTTTCGAAATTCCATGTTTATATTTTAAAATGTTATTTAGCAGTTGCCACGGAGGTACTACAGCGCATCATTGTAGTCTGCATTAGATGCTGTTCAAAATAGTTTTTTTTTCTTCCTAAGAGTCTGATTTAAATCCAAGCGTGAAAAATTTTGTTTCGGATCACAAACCGAATACAAAAGTATTGTAATAGTTAATAATACGTTATTGAAATCAATAATCAAAATATAAAAGCATTAGCTTTACAGCTTAGAACATAGCATTATTAATAAACTGCATTTATAAATTGGACATCTAAAATGGAAAATCTTAATATATTTTTATAATGTTAGAATTTACAAGCACTTAAACCTGGTTTAGCAAATAATTCTTAACCAAATATTAACGATAACATTGGTTTAAAAAGAAATAACTTATACTTCTATGCTTTAATAATGAGTTTCATAAAATATAAATTTACCCCCCTCCCTTTTTTTCTATAGATGTTTTAATTTCATATTCATTGTCTCAAAATTGAAGTATTTCTTTCTGACATTCTTTTACAAAAATGTTTGATAAATAAGGCTTTTTTTATCAAAAAAAAAAAAAAAAAAAAAAAAAGGCCTTGTTTCTACTGATGAACAAAAAATCCTCAAATAACTTTGAATCCATTATTTAAATAAATTGCATAACATACCTAAGAAGAAAACATGTTTATAAGATTCAATTTAATACAAGAAATTAAAAATTTTTAATTCAAATATTATAAAGTTACTAACACACTAACAAATAAATATTTTAAAATACTAACAGCTAATAATGGGCGATAAATAATTACATTTTTTAGTTTTGTCATTTCTAAAATGTAATTGTTTAAATTCTATTTGAGTTGAACCTCATCCAAACCCTAAGAAATATTCTATCAAACCTTAATTCGATCTAAAAAAAAAAAAAAAAAAAAAAAAAATTCTGACAATACACACTGACAAGCAGAGTTGTATAATATAGACGCACGCCATGTGCAGAAAATTTTATGAAGAAACAATTTTTATTTATTTATTTCGACAAAGAATTACATTAAAAAAAAAAGTGTATCTCAACAAAGAATCATGTAAAAAACCCAACATTTCAACAAAATACCACGCGAAAAACGTGAATTTCGTCCAAAGACCACAATAAAAACGTTAATTCAATCCATGAATCGCATAAAAAATACGAATTCCATGCATGAATTGCATAAAAAATGTGAATTACATGCATGAATCGCATAAAAATGTGAACTACATCCATGAATCGCTGAAAAAAAAGCAAATTGCATAAAAAATGGGAATTATGTCCACAAATTGCTTAAAATGTGAATTATGTCCATGAATCATGTAAAAAAGCGAGAATTATATTAATAAATTGTATGCAAAACGCAAATTACGTCTATGAATCGTGTAGTAAAACATGAATTATGTTCATAAATAGCTCAAAAAACACGAATTTTGGCGGCAGAAAGCTGAAACGGAAATTACCTCTATAAAACGCATAAAAATAGCAAATTGCATTCATGAATTGCATAAAAAATGTGAATTACGTTCATGAATCACTCAAAAAACGCAAATTACATCCATGAATTGCATAACAACGTGAATTGCATTCATAAATCACTCAAAAAATGCGAATCACTTCCATGAATTGTGCAAAAAAACACGAATAACGTTCATAAATTGCAAAAAATGCGAATTACGTCCAAGAATTGGTAAAAAAGGCGAATTACATTCATAAATCCTATAAAAACACAAATAACGTCAATAAACCGATCAAAAAACGCAAATTTCGTCGATAGAAAGCTCAAAAAAATGCAAATTATATCCATGAATCGCAAAAATATAGCAAATTACGTCCATAAATCATGTAAAATGTAAATTACATTCATTAATCTCATAAAAATGGCGAATTATGTCCATGAATCGCTCAAAAAAAGCGAATTGCAAAAAAAAACGTGAATTGGGTCCACAAATCGCTCAAAACGTGAATTACGTCCATGAATTGTTTAAAAAAGTGAGAATTACGTTCAGAAATTGTATGAAAAACACAAATCATGTCTATGAATCGTGTAGTAAAACGGAATTATGTTCATAAATCGCTCAAAAAACACGAATTTTGGCAGCAGAAAGCTGAAACGCAAATTACGTTCATAAATCACTCAAAAAATGCGAATCATTTCCATGAATCGTGCAAAAAAACACTAATAACATTCATAAATTACAAAAAATGCAAATTACGTCCAACAATTGGTAAAAAAACTGAATTACATTCATAAATTCTATAAAAACACAAATAACGTCAATAAATCTACCAAAAACCGCACATTTCGTCGACAGAAAGCTCAAAAAGTGCACATTATGTCTACAAATCGCATAAATATAGCAAATTACATCCATAAATCATGTAAAATGTAAATTACATTCATTAATCGCATACAAATCGCGAATTATGTCCATGAATCGCATAAAAAACGCGAATTGAGTCCACAAAACGTTCAAAACGTGAATTACGTCCATGAATTGTTTAAAAAAGTGAGAATTACGTTCAGAAATTGTATGAAAAACACAAATTATGTCTATGAATCGTGTAGTAAAACGGGAATTATGTTCATAAATCGCTCAAAAAACACGAATTTTGGCAGCAGAAAGCTGAACTGCAAATTACGTCTATAAATCGCATAAAAATAGCGAATAGTGTTTTGCATTCATGAATTGCATAAAAAACGCGAATTACATTCATGAATCGCTCAAAAAACACAAATTACTTCCAAAAATCGCATAAAAACGTGAATTTACATTCATAAATCGCTCAAAAAATGCGAATCACTTCCATGAATTGTGCAAAAAAATACTAATAACGTTCATAAATTACAAAAAATGTGAATTACGTCCAAGAATTGGTTAAAAAAGCAAATTACATTCATAAATCCTATAAAAACACAAATAACGTCAATAAATCAATCAAAAAACGCTAATTTCGTTGATAAACAGCTCAAAAAATGCAAATTATGTCTACGAATCGAAGAAATATAGCAAATTATGTCCATAAATCATGTAAATTCTAAATTACATTCATTAATCGCATAAAAATCGCGAATTATGTCCATGAATCGCTCAAAAAAAGCGAATTTCATAAAAAATGCGAATTACGTCCACAAATCGCTCAAAATGTGAATTACGTCCATGAATTGTGTAAAAAAGTGAGAATTACGTTCATAAATTGTATGAAAAATGCAAATTACGTCTATGAATTGTGTAGTAAAACGGGAATTATATTCATAAATCGCTCAAAAAATATGAATTTTGGCAGCAGAAAGCTAAAATGCAAATTACGTCTATAAATCACATAAAAATAGGGAATAGCGTTTTGCATTCATGATTTGCATAAAAAACACGAATTACATTCTTGAATCGCTCAAAAAATGCAAATTACGTCCATGAATTGCATAAAAATGTGAATTATGTTCATAAATCACTTAAAAAATGCGAATCACTTCCATGAATCGTGCAAAAAAACACGATTAACATTCATAGATTGCAAAAAATGCGAATTACGTCCAAGAATTGGTAAAAAAAGCGAATTACATTCATAAATCCTATAAAAACACAAATAACGTCAATAAATCGATGAAAAAACGCAAATTTCATCGATAGAAAGCTCAAAAAATGCAAATTATGTCTATGAATCGCATAAATATAGCAAATTACGTCCATAAATCATGCAAAATGTAAATTACATTCATTAATCGCATGAAAATCGCGAATTATGTCCATGAATCGCTCAAAAAAAGCGAATTTCATAAAAAACGTGAATTGGGTTAACAAATCACTCAAAACGTGAATTACGTCCATGAATTGTTTAAAAAAGTGAGAATTACGTTAAGAAATTGTATGAAAAACACAAATTATGTCTATGAATCGTGTAGTAAAACGGAAATTATGTTCATAAATCGCTCAAAAAACACGAATTTTGGCAGCAGAAAGCTGAAACGCAAATTACGTTCATAAATCACTCAAAAAATGCGAATCACTTCCATGAATCGTGCAAAAAAACACTAACATTCATAAATTACAAAAAATTCAAATTATGTGCAACAATTAGTAAAAAAGCGAATTACATTCATAAATCCTATAAAAACACAAATAGCGTCAATAAATCGATCAAAAAAAGCAAATTTCGTCGACAGAAAGCTCAAAAAATGCAAATTATGTCTACAAATCGCATAAATATAGCAAATTACATCCATAAATCATGTAAAATGTAAATTACATTCATTAATCGCATAAAAATCGCGAATTATGTCCATGAATCGCATAAAAAACTCGAATTGGGTCCACAAATCGCTCAAAACGTGATATTACGTCCATGAATTGTTTAAAAATGTGAGAATTACGTTCAGAAATTGTATGAAAAACACAAATTATGTCTATGAATCGTGTAGTAAAACAGGAATTATGTTCATAAATCGCTCAAAAAACACGAATTTTGGCAACAGAAAGCTGAAACGCAAATTGCGTCTATAAATCGCATAAAAATAGCGAATAGTGTTTTGCATTCATGAATTGCATAAAAAACTCAAATTACATTAATGAATCGCTCAAAAAACACATTACGTCCATGAATCGCATAAGAACGTGAATTACATTCATAAATCACTCAAAAAATGCAAATCACTTCCATGAATCGTGCAGAAAAACACTAATAACGTTCATAAATTATAAAAAATGCGAATTACGTCCAAGAATTGGTTAAAAAAGCAAATTACATTCATAAATCCTATAAAAACACAAATAATGTCAATAAATCGATCAAAAAACGCTAATTTGTCGACAAAAAGCTCAAAAAATGCAAATTATGTCTACGAATCGCATAAATATTGCAAATTATGTCCATAAATCATGTAAATTCTAAATTACATTCATTAATCGCATAAAAATCGCGAATTATGTCCATGAATCGCTCAAAAAAAGCGAATTGCATAAAAAATGCGAATTACGTCCACAAATCGCTCAAAACGTGAATTACGTCTATGAATTGTGTAAAAAAGTGAGAATTATGTTCATAAATTGTATGAAAAATGCAAATTACGTCTATGAATTGTGTAGTAAAACGGGAATTATGTTCATAAATCGCTCAAAAAATACGAATTTTGGCAGCAGAAAGCTAAAATGCAAATTACGTCAATCGCATAAAAATAGGGAATAGCGTTTTGCATTGATGATTTGCATAAAAAACGCGAATGACATTCATGAATCTCACAAAAAATGCAAATTACGTCCATGAATTGCATAAAAATGTGAATTATGTTCATAAATGCGTATTATGTTCATAAATGTGAATTATGTTCATAAATCACAATAAAAAGAATACTGCCCAGTTAAACTGATGGCATTGAGCTCACAGGCTACAAATACTAATTGCACATTAAAGCCTTATATTTTCAAGGGTTAATTCCGTTCGAAAAAAAAATTAAGAAGGGGAAACAGCTCTCCCCTTTCCTCTTTTTTTTATACTTAATCATTGAACCTCCTATACTATCAAAGACATGCTTTATCATATAAAAAATCTATATCCAAAATTCAGAGCAAATTAGATAATTCTTAATAAAAACCCATTTAGCATTTATATAATTTAAAAGGAGTTATCCCCCTCTTTTATACTTAACCATTAAACTTCCAAAACTATTCAGAGATTTGAACGAAATCTGACAATTCTGCTTGAAAAACCCATTTATATAAATTAAGGGGGGGGCATTAGAACCCCTGTTCCCCTTATTTATACTTATTCAATGAACACCTAATAACAGTCACGGAATCGCCTCATCAGAATGATCCTAATCTAAATTTTGAACGAAAATTAATTCTGCATGAAAATCCCATTTATATCAACTAACGGGGGGGGGGGGCATTAGAGCCCCTGTTCCCCCTATTTATACTTATTCAATGAACACCTAATAACAGTCACGGAATCGCCTCATCAGAATGATCCTAATCTAAATTTTGAACGAAAACTTAATTCTGCATGAAAATCCCATTTATATCAACTAACGGGGGGGGGGCATTAGAACCCCTGTTCCCCCTATTTATACTTATTCAATGAACACCTAATAACAGTCACGGAATCGCCTCATCAGAATGATCCTAATCTAAATTTTGAACGAAAACTTAATTCTCAATTAAAATCCCATTTATATCAACTAACGGGGGGGGGCATTAGAACCCCTGTTCCCCCTATTTATACTTATTCAATGAACAACTAATAACAGTCACTGAATCGCCTCATCAGAATGATCCTAATCTAAATTTTGAACGAAAACTTAATTCTGCATGAAAATCCCATTTATATCAACTAACGGGGGGGGGGGCATTAGAACCCCTGTTCCCCCTATTTATACTTATTCAATGAACACCTAATAACAGCCACGGAATCGCCTCATCAGAATGATCCTAATCTAAATTTTGAACGAAAACTTAATTCTGCATGAAAATCCCATTTATATCAACTAACGGGGGGGGGGGATTAGAACCCCTGTTCCCCCTATTTATACTTATTCAATGAACACCTAATAACAGTCACGGAATCGCCTCATCAGAATGATCCTAATCTAAATTTTGAAAACTTAATTCTGCATGAAAATCCCATTTATATCAACTAACGGGGGGCATGAGCCCCCCGTTCCCCCTCTTATACATATCGAATGAACTCCAAAACCTAATCAGGGAAGCGCCTTATCAGGATATACCTATATACAAAATTTCAAGTGGATCCGATATTTTTATCATGAGTTATCGCGTTACGCACATACGCACATACATACAGAACGGACGGGCACATAAGCTCTCAGGCTATGATAGCCTGTGAGCTAAAAACCTATAAGTTTACCTGAAACTCAATCTAAACCAAAAAAAAAATTTAATGGAAACATAAATTTGTCCAAGAAAGACAAAATAATTTCCTTTGACATACATTGACCAGAACCGGAAATTTCCAATTGAAGTCTTACCACCGGAAATTTCCAATTGAAGTCTTACCTTAACACAATCCAAACACTAAAAAAAAAAAAAAAAAAAAAAAAAAAAAAAAAAAAAAAAAAAATCTTTCTAGTAGTCAATCTATTTGCGACAAAATATTATAGATTGAAATGTAACTCAAGAAGAACTTAAAAATTTCATTTCAAGTCGACCCATTACCAAATATGAACCTTAAAAAAATCTATCCAACCATATCCTGAAACGAGAAAGAAAATGTAATTTTCATTGATACGGACAGACTAGAAGCTGTAAATTCCAATTGAAGTCAATTTTAAATCCAATCCCTGCACAGAACAAAATATTTTCTGCGGAAATGCAGTCTGACCAGAATTTGAAAATTATATTTGAATTGAACTCACTCCAACACCCCCACCGCCCCCACCAAAAAAATTCTATGGAATCTTAACTTGATCCGAAAAAGGAAAAATAATTTCTGCTGATACACATTGACAAGAACCCAATTTGAACTGAAATAAAAATGAGTGTAAACATTAATCTGTTTAAGAAAAACGAATTAATTTCTGTCAACATGCACTACCCAGAACCTGAAAATTCCTATTGAAATCTATCCTTAACCCAATTGAAAAAACCACAAGAAAAAAAAAAACTTCCAATTAGAACCTTTTTACCTGTGACAAAATAATATATTTTGAAATGCCACCTGAAAATTCCAATTGAATCTGGTTTAAATTTTTCGGGTTTAGGGTAGATTTCAATTGGAATTTGTATTTATAGCTGTTTAGTAAATCAAATGTGGTTCTTAATGGATAAATGTTATTTTACATGATTTCCTTCTATAGTAAAAAAAAACTAGCCTTAAAAGGAATGACTCCCGGAATGATGCTGATGTGGAAGATTTCCGGAACTAACGAATCCGGGTTGTCCACTCCTTCTATGAGTCGAATAGACCAATCAGGAAAGGGCTCCGTCTATGCATCGCCATATGGGTTACCACAAAGAGAGGAAAGGTTACCATCGCCAACAATCGCCAAGTTTGTCGCCAACTTGGCGATATATCGCCAAATTTGGCGACCAAAATTAGTTGTCAAAAGTGACGCCAACTTGGCGATAACTGTAATATTTCGCCAAATTTTTAATTTCTTTACAACACCAGTCGTTTGATACATCATTTGAGAGGTTTGCAACTGCTTATTCATATAATGGATGTCTTGTGTGTTATCCCCCATTCTGCTCCCCAGGGGGGACACATTTTTATTTTCTTTACAACACCAGTTGAGTGACACATCATTTGAAAGGTCTGCAACTGCTTATTCATATTATGGATGTGTTGTGTGTCATCCCCTACTCTGCCCCCCAGGGGGGCACATTTTTAATTTCTTTACAACACCAGTCGTGTGACATCATTTGAGAGGTCTGCAGCTGCTTATTCATATTACGGATGTTTGTGTCGCCTCCCACTCTGCCCCCCAGGGGGGCACATTTTTAATTTCTTTACAACACCAGTCGTGTGACACATCATTTGAAAGGTCTGCAACTGCTTATTCATACCATGGGTTATTGGCGAGCGCAGCAAGCAGGGGTAGACAATAATTTGGAATCGCGAAGCGATTACGCGGGGGGTTGGCGAGCATAGCGAGCAGGGGGGCGGGGCCCCCCTAGTATGAGAAAAAAATAAAAAAATTTCAAGTCGTCAAAATATTACATACAATGTTGAAAATCTAGACAAGACTTTTGATGTATTGCACTGCAAGAAACCCTAAGCAAACACGGAATATTTTTTAATAGCGGTATGCTTTTTTCACAAAATTATGTTAAAAAAAATTAAAATCTAAAAAACATGAAATGTTTAAATTTATGTACTTTGCATGTTTTATGCTTAGTGACTGAAATGTTCAATAAAAATATATTAGTTTTATTTTGTAAGTTAAGTCGCTCAAGAATGGAAAGTTTCATATGAAATGAAAATATTTAATAAATAACAGAGTCCTGATTTTCTTTCTTTGTCAGTTAAACATTTTCCTAATTGAAGTATGAAACTTATAGGGTGGACCGGGGTAATTCCTAATCAAGAAACACTAACATCTAAACATCTTTTTAATGTTTACAATAGATGTGACCAAATTTAGCATAGTTGATGATTCACCATTCAATAAAATATAGGCTTTGATTAAAATATTATTTAAAGTTTGCTTAATTAAAAATTTTTGATTCTCGGTAACCACCCTGGGAACATTGTAATTATCAATTATACCGGGGCAATTACCAATCAGGACATTCTTTTGTACAAATGACAGGTACATTGATTAATTTAGAATATATATTGTCAATTTTAATATAAGCCTGATTTAATTAAATGCCTTCATCCATCTGCAATAATTTTATCAATGTGTAAAGAAAAAAAAGAAAAAACAAGAACGAAAAGTTATGTGTGCAACATAGAATATGATGCAACTTCTAACATATTCTGAATACTATTTTCATCCATATACAGTAATTTTTCCACCCAGTGCAAAGAACAAAACATAACTAACAAGAACAAAGAATCATGCATACTGCATCGATTATGATGCATTTTCCTACTCATTCTGAATACTGTAAACTTATTGTCATTCATGTACAAGAATTTTACCATTCTGTGCAAAAAACAAAGCATAATTAACGACAATAAAAATTTTTGCATACAGCATGTTTAGATACTTTCCAATTCATTCTGAATAAACCTATAATTTTCATCTTTGTACAGTAATCTTCCCACCCTATGCAAACAGCAAAACATAAACTAACAAGAATGAAAAATTACGCATAAGTATAGATTATGAAACACTTTCCAATACATGTTCAATATTGTAAACCTATCATTTTAATCTATTTGCAGTAATTTTACCAGTCTATATAAAGAACAAATCATAACTAACAAGAAAGAAAAACATGTGTGCAACATAGATTATGAAACATTTCCAGCATATTCTGAATATTGTAACGCATATAGTCTTAATCAATCTGCAGTATTATCAACCTATACATAGGTTGAAACATAATTAACAAGAATCATGCATGCAGCATAGATTATGAAATACTTTCCAGCACATTCTGAATATTGTATCCCTGATCATTTTAATCCATCTGCAGTATATGTATCAACATGTGTAAAGAATAAACATAGTTAACAAGAATGAGAAATGATACATTACATACAGCATAGATTATAAAACCCTTTCTGAGATGTATGGTGCTGAATGTACATTACCTTCTTATCTTTTACTAACGTATTTTACTACAGAGTTGTTTTTAACAAAATCAAGTAATACAGCACACATTAATAAAATATGAAAATCTTTTTTTAAGTGGATGGGGGGAGGGGTAATTAAAGGTGAATGAATCATGAATATGAATTTTTTGCATTAGTCTTTAATTTTTTGTTTTTATCATTAACCTAAAAAAAGCAATGATATCAATACAAAAAACCCTGAACGGGTTAAAAGCTTGTGACGCAGCACTTTATCTTACATCTATAAGAATTTTAAATTTGGGACTTAAAACTAATGATATCAAAATTTATGTGACGCTATGCTATTAATATATATATATATATATATATATATATATATATATATATATATATATATATATATATATATATATATATATATATATATATATATATATATATATATTAAAATTTATTCATTAATGCTTTATCATTTACATCTTTCATAATTTCGAAATATGAATCTTAAAAGTTATGATATGAAAATTTAAGTGACGCCTTGATGAGACTTTAAACGATGTTTTAAAATTCCATTTATTTATTTATTTATTTATTATCTAAATACATTTACATATCTAAACAATACTTTTCATTTTCCAATACACTGTTAAATACATCACTTTCACTGAATTTATATAATGCTCTGAAATGTTTTATTTGAATAAATTAGCTTATCTTTTGTGCTACGCCATCCAAAATCAAAAGTAACATTTAAATGACTATTTTTGCGTCATTGTATCTATTTGCATATATTTAACTTAGTTTAGATACAATGGTGCAAAAATATTTATTTAAATGTTACTTTTGATTTTGGATAGCGTAGCACAAAAGATAAGCCAATTTATTCAAATAAAACATTTCAGTGCATTATATATATTCAGTGAAAGTGATGTATTTAACAGTGTATTGGAAAATGAAAAGTATTGTTTAGATATGTAAATGTATTTACATAATAAATAAATAAATGGAATTTTAAAACATCGTTTAAAGTCTCATCAAGGCGTCACTTAAATTTTCATATCATAACTTTTAAGATTCATATTTCGAAATTATGAAAGATGTAAATGATAAAGCATTAATGAATAAATTTTAATATATATATATATATATATATTAATAGCATAGCGTCACATAAATTTTGATATCATTAGTTTTAAGTCCCAAATTTAAAATTCTTACAGATGTAAGATAAAGTGCTGCGTCACAAGCTTTTAACCCGTTCAGGGTTTTTTGTATTGATATATATATATTACCATACATATATATACAGGGTGTCCCTAAACAAATGGTATATACGCTAAGGGGTGATAGAACGCATCAAGACGAGTAATAGTAAATAGGAAACCAAGGGTCCCAAACGTTTTCCAAAGGAGATAGCCGCCATTAAAGTTTGGGGTCCAAAATTTTAAATACACATAAAGAACAGAAAAATTGGTCGATTGATTTGCGGTTTTCACTAAAATTATTCTTTATGTTGGCATTTTCTTAAAAATAAATTATAAAGATAAATTTCGAAAAATGCCGATAGAGGGCGCTTTAGACTTTGAAGTAATGAAAAACTATTTTTTGCCGTGATTTTTTGCATCTCATTAAATGGGTTCGTAAGCTTAGACTTAAACTTAAATTTTGAGCTCAAAATCTGAATAGTTGGAAGCGGTTAAATAGCACAATCTTAACTGTGTTCAGAGAGTTTAAATTTCAAATTATTATAAAAAACGGAAAGATTGGTCGATTGATTTGCGGTTTTCACTAAAACTATTCTTTATGTCGGTATTTTATTGAAAATGAATTATAAAGATAAATTTCAAAAAATGCCGATAGAGGGCGCTTTACACTTTGGATTAATGAAATAATCCATCCTAACACTATTTTTTGCCGTTATTTTTTGCATCTCATTAAATGGTTTCGTGGGCTTAGATTTAAACTTAAATTTTGAGCTCAAAATCTGAATATTTGGGAATGGTTAAGTAGCTCAAACTGAACTGTGTTGAGAGGGTTTAAATTTCAAACGAAACGGAAAACTATAAAAAACGGAAAAATTAGTCGATCCTTTTTGCGGTTTTTGCTAAAACTACTCTTTAAATCAGTGTTTTCTTGAAAATAAATTTTAAAGATAAATTTCACAAAATGCCGATAGAGGGCGCATTAGACATTGGAGTAGCGGACAACTATTTTTAACCGTTATTTTTTTAAATCTCATCAAATGCTTTCAAATGCTTAGATTTAAGTTTTGAGATCAAATTCTGAGTCGTTGTGAGTGTTTAAGTAGCGCAAAAGTGAAGTGTGTTCGAGGGGGGGGGGGTTAAATTTCAACTCCTGAACACACTTCAGTTTGCGCTTCTTAACCCCTCCCAACGATTCAGAATTTGAGTTCAAAATTTAAGTTTAAATCTAAGATTTCAAAAACATTTAACAAGTTTTGGAAAACATTCAATTAGATACAAAAAAAAAAAAAAAAAAAAAAAAAAAAAAAAAAAAAAGGTTAGAATTCGTTGTTGGTTACTCTGAAGTTTAAGGCGCCCTCTAACGGAATTTAGGAAAATTATCTTTAAAATTCATTTTGAAGAAGATACTGACTTAAAGAAAATTTTTATTTTAAACCACAAACGAATCGACCAATTTTTCCGTTTTTAATTATCATTTGAAATTTGAACCCTCCAAACACAGTTCAGTTTGTGCTGCTTAACCACTCCCAACTATTCAGATTTTGAGCTTAAAATTTCAGTTTAAGTCTAAGTTTACGAAAACATTTAATCAGATGCAAAAAATAACGTAAAAAGTAGTTGTTCGTTACGCCAAAGTTTAAAGCGACCTCTATCCGCATTTTTTGAAATTTATCTTTATAATTCATTTTCAATAAAATACCGACATAAAGACTAGTTTTAGTGAAAACCGCAAATCAATCGACCAATTTTTCCGTTTTTTATAATCATTTGAAATTTCAACCCTCTGAACACAGTTAAGTTTGTACTACTTAACCGCTTCCAACTATTCAGATTTTGAGCTCAAAATTTAAGTTTAAGTCTAAGCTTACGAAACCATTTAATGAGATGCAAAAAATTCACGGCAAAAAATAGTTTTTCATTACTTCAAAGTCTAAAGCGCCCTCTATCGGCATTTTTCTTAATTTATCTTTATAATTTATTTTCAAGAAAATACCAACACAATGAATAGTTTTAGTGAAAACCGCAAATCAATCGACCAATTTTTCCGTTTTTAATGTGTATTTGAAATTTTGGACCAAAAACTTTAATGGCGGCTATCTCCTTTGGAAAACGTTTGGGACCCTTGGTTTCCTATTTACTATTACTCGTCTTGGTGTGTTCTATCACCCCCCAGCGTATATACCATTTGTTTAGGGACACCTTGTATATATATATATACACTATGTACCAAAAAGTATTTGTACACTTTCAGTTTTTGACATTTTGTCAAATATTTAAAAATATACTGGTCGGATTCTTCTGGAACTTCAGAAATATAAAGATTATGTTTCACTTTATATTTATTTACATTCATTTGTTAAGCGGGTAATTAGGGGGCCGGCAAAAAAACAAAGAATAATAGAAATATTTGGGATCGCCCTGTACATGAAAATGCACGAAAGGACTTATCGCTTTAGAATACAAATATATGAATGCAGTAGAATATGTACACTAATTTTTGTGAGAATAGCATGTATATTTATGGCGATAGAGCGATTTTTTTGAAAAATTCAAAAAATTCTGGTATGTTTTTTGTTTTTATCATGCTGGGTTTTTGACCAAATTTAACGCAAATTTCAGAAAAATTGGCAAAATGCAGTAGAAAAAATGTAGCGCAATTGGAATATAAATATATTAAATATTTTATGAAATATGAGTAGTTGTATAAAATAATTTTTATCTGCGCATGCGCGAACTAGAAAAACATTTTTTTACATCATTTAATAGTCAATTCTATGGAGTGACTTATAAAAAAAATCCAATCAAATATCGTGAAAATTCAAAAAGATATCATTATTTTAGTGAGATGTTTTTACTCTGCTCTCTAAAAACGGCTGAATCTTAAGGGATTCTCCACAAATTGACATTTTTTAATAACTGACTTTAAAAAAAAACTAGTATTGAATTAATACAATATCCAATACCATATTGCTGCTAATAAGTACTTGACAATTGTGATAGAAAAGAAAAAGAGCTTTATTCGCATTCAGGGCCAAAACTAAGAGAGGGGGGGGTGGGAGAAGGGCATGTGCTCCGGGTGCTAGGATGAAAGTGTTCCAAATGTATCTTTCGTTTGGCGATTTTTTTCATGGCTATGTTTAGCATAATATTGTTAAAATTATTATATCTGGGCTATGCTAAAGCATAAAAAAATCTAATGATGATGGCTTAAGGTCCCTGCCCCTACCCGCGAAGATGCTCACGAGCTAATGCTATTCCTATGGGGATGCATTTTTCTAACTCTTTTGCATTTGGACATTTTTAAATATTATGTTTTGCATTGGATAGCGGAAGTCCTTTTCAAGATCGCTCCGTGATTACTTTTTCAATTTTGGCGTAGATATTTTTATAATGTTTCTTTCACTTCCAAAAGCGGTTCTGAAAGTGAAACTAACTTTATAAAAAATATCTATGACTCAAATCCTAAAAGTAGTCAAGGAGCGATTTTGAGAGGGACTTCCGCCCTTCCGCCATCCAATGCAAAAAAAAAAAATAAAAATAAAAAATAAAAATAAAAAAATAAATAATAATAAAAAAAAATGAAAATTTCAAAATGCGAAAGAGTTATTAGAAAAATGCCTCCCCACAGGAATAGCATTAGCTCAGCAGTGTCTTCGCGGGCAGGGACAAGGGCCTTAAAGATCCTGTTGAAAGTAGAATTTTTTTGATTCGGTTTAAAGTATCAAATTGGAGTATTTTAATAAAGCAGAATACGTTATTTTATATTACATATTTTAAGTTTTAAAGTAAGTCGGCTATTAATAAATTGGAGAAATTTTCTTTGTAAATATGCTTTGCGAAGGAGGGGGAAAGGGGTACCTTCAAAATCCACGTTTGCCTCGGGAAAAAAAGACTGGTTTTGGCCCTGTTCACATTTAATAATTTGTAGATCCTCCTCGAGAGGCAATTACAGCTGCGACTCTCCTGGGCATGCTCTCAACTAGTCCTTGTATTACATTTAATGGTATTTTATTCCACTCTGTTTGCACAAGGCAGGTAAACTCTTTTACTGATTTTGGGCGTGTGTCACCCGCCTTAATTCGACGATCCAACTCGTCCCAGAGGTTCTCTATTGGGTTCAGGTCTGGGCTCTGGGCAGGCCACTCGAGTCGATGCACTCTATTATCAGCATACCAATCCATGCTGGACCTCACTACATGGCAGCTTGCGTTGTCATCCTGGAAATAACATGGGTCCAATCTATAGTATTGCCACAACGTAGGAAGTACACTGTTGTCCAGTATATTACAGTAGGCATCGGCATTGAGCTTACCATGAATTGGGACCAAGGGTCCTAGTCCGAACCAGGAAAAACAACCCCAGAACATAATTCCCCCTCCGCCAAATTTAACTGTGGGCACAATACATTCTGGTAGGAGGCGTTCTCCAGGCAGACGCTAGATCCAGTCCCTACCATCAGAACGGTAGAGGGTGAACCTTGATTCATCACTCCAGCGAACCTGTTTCCATTGCTGTACAATCCATTGCTGCCGTGTTTTGCACCAACTTAACCGAGCTGCGCGGTTGGACTTGGTGATTAAAGGCTTATGGGCGGCAGCACGGCTATAAAAATTAAGCAGATGAGCTTCCTTACGGATTGTATTCATGGAAACAACACATCCTGAAGCTTGTTGAAATTCTTGGCGTATGTGTAACATTGGTTGGTTGCGGTTCTTCCGAATTTCTCTAGACAGAACCCATCGGTCTCTATCTCCCAGTTTCGTCGGTCTGCCTACTCTGGCCACATTCTGACAATCACCATTCAGCTTCCATTTTCTAATCACATAAGCCACAGTCGTTTTGGGGTAATTAATCTCGCTAGATATGTCGATTAAAGATCGGCCATTTCGGTGGTACCCGATGATCACACCTTTCTCAAAATCAGACAGCTCTGTTTTTCTTGGCATCATGCGTGCGATTGATGTCAGTGTTGTTTTCGACACCACATTTAACAGTGGAGAACTTGACGTATTTCAGGATCGCAGATATCGGCATTTGCATAAGAGCCATTATCAATTATGTATCAATGGGTAGATTTGACACAAATGCTTCGATTTTTTATAATTATTTTTATCCTGAAATAGGTTCGTTCTGGTAATTATCTAAGAAAACACTGCAAATTCCCAGCACACATTGAGAACACATGTGGAGCACTTTGATTGAAAAAAAGTGTTCCAGTCACCTTAATGTGTACTGAAATGTGTTCCGGATGTGTTCCACTATAAAGAAAGTGTGCCGACAGTGTCCTGAAAGTGTTCCGAAAGTGATCTGCTTAGAATATTTGTTAAATCTAAACTTGGGAACACATTTAAGAGCAGATTGGGAACACATATGGGCACACTTGTGAAATCATGGCTTTCTGTGTTACAATGATGACGACCATAAGGAGTCTTGATCGCAATCAATGTGGATCTCAAGATCAATTTGGTAAGTTAATTTTTTTTTTATTTACTTATTTTTTGCATGCATGCATATAGTGATTATTTCTTTTGAGGCTTTCATAAATTCATAAAAACCTCGAGAACAAGAATAATAGGTGCACTGTGTGTGCGTGGGGGGGGGGGGGGGTGTAACATTAACATGGAAAAGAATTTTGTGGTTAATTAATTCAATTTCATATTCAATTCCACTTTCAAATACTGATCGTAATGACGTACAGTGGTGTCAGGAATTGGGGAACTTAGGAGGAAAGAGTTGTCATGTAATTCCCCCTCCCCCTTTCACAGGGCCGTACAGAGAGACCACGTGTCCTGGTAGCAATCCAAATGCAAGCCCTCTTTCCTCTCACATCATAAATATAAATTTGCTAAGTCGAAATTTAATAAGTAAAATTACTGTCTTAGACAGGTTGTTTCCGTCTTAGGAGGTATAAATGCATAATATCCTTTTTGGTTTTCCGTATGAATAAGAATTCTGTTTTAGACAGGTAAATTTAAAAAACAGTAACTTCTGACTTTTTAATTTTATTATTTGTTAGATATTTAAACTAAAAAATAATTAACTTAAAAAAGTACGATTACACTGTTTTGCTACTTTATTTTTAAACAAGGACCGAAGCCAGGTGCTCTAGTAGAGATGGTAACAGGTGATCAGGGGCGTGCGAAGAGGAAAATACGCCCAGGGAAAAGGCTGAATTTGACGCCCCCCCTCCGGAACTTTTTCTTGTAACAGGCAAAAAATGACGTTGTGAGCATAAATTTTTGCGCCCCGTATATTTCCGCGCCCGGGGCAACGGCCCCTTCTCCCCCCTTTCGCACGGCGCTGCAGGTAATTTGTACCATCTGTCAGAGTTGATTTCAGGAAAACGTCCGAGGGGGGGCGATCCTCCCCCCCCAGAACAATGAGATGTCTCCCCGGAAGATTTGTGATTTTGTGTTTTCAAAGGCAAAAAATGCACGCCCACCCCCGTAACTCTACAATGTCCCCCTCCTCCCGAGCAACAGAAATCCTTCTTGGTAAAAGTGTCTAAATTTAACATTGTCGTCTACCCCCCCCCCCCCCCCATTTTCTACGGACTGCTCCCCAACTCCTTCAGGTTTGGATTTTTTAGTGAATAATTGAAAAATGAATATAAGTGAGATGAAAAGATAAGTGTTATATATTTTGAGCTTCTCCCCCCTCTAGACTACATGTCCAACTTGCTAAAGTTCTTGGCACAGAGCATATAACTGTGTGGCTCTTGACATCAGGAGATTTTTCAAGTTAGTTGGAACATTTTATTACAATGAAACGTGTCTTTCCCTCAAATGCAAATGTTCCCTTAACTTAAGAGCCCATGTATACTTATAAATAATTGGAATAAATATTGATAGCCCTTTGCTGTTTTTTCATTACATATTTTGCAATTAAAAAAATCCTTAAAGTTTTTTTTGTGTGTGTGTGAGTGGGGGGGGGAGAGAGATGGGAGGGGGATGCGGAATTTTCTTTTTCATTTTGTTTCAAATGACAGCAGAAGCATAGCCTCACCCCTTGAGCAGATGATGGATGCAACCGTCCTTCTCCTCTCCTTAGTTACTAATGATAAACTCAGTACTTACATTATTATTAATATTATTATTATTTTAAAATATTGAATCTAAATTGTATTACTGTATTGTCCTAATTCTTATTTGGCCTAAAATGCGGTCGGTATCTTGACACAGTACATTCTAAATTAAATAATTAAGAAATATGAATAATAATAAATTATAAAACTTCTAACTTGCAAATAATGATAATTTTTTCCGAAGTACTGTAGTGGAAAGTTTTTATCAAGTTGGTGTGGCAACATCGACGCGACGCGCGGGAAATGGAAGCTGAGCTGTTTGTTTATGTCATTGACTTTATGTTTACATTCCGACTCGGCGTCTCTGTGCAATTCGCAATTTTTATATATTTATATTAATATAAAGGTTACTCGACTTGTTTCTTTGAAAACATTAATAAGAAGATTTTCTGTGGTACGTATTCTATTGCATCTATTGCATTTTGTTTTGGTTAGTCGAATTAATCAATATTCAGCCTAATTTATTTTACATAGGCACGTGATCTACATTTTATTGTGACATCTGAGTTTTGACAATAAAGGCAGGTATTCAGATATCCCATAAGGAACACACTGTTTTAAGATTCTTTAAATCCGAGTGAAATCTAAAATTCGATATTCAGATGGCATCCATACTGCTTTAAAAAAAAAAACGTTCGGTGTAAAAAACGTTATGTTTGCATATCTATATCTGTATTGTATGTTAATCTGTAATCTCCCGTTTTTATATTAATCAAAATGATTTAAGTAACAGTATTACAGTAAACTCTCTCAAATATATAGGTACATCTTCAAACCAGCAGTTATGTATAGTGTAAATGTTTTGTTTGCATTTTTTTTAAGAGTAGGGTCACCCGGGGTAAAATGGGTATAAAAATCAGCTTTTTTATTTTTAATGTTTCATTGTAGAAATGTTGTGAAATAAATTCATGTTTTTGTTCAATATTTTTGACATTGTGTATCTTAGGTCTAAATTAAACATAATTTGTGGTTCCCTTTTTTTTTAATTTTTGTGTAAAACACTATACCTATTTTACCCCGGTGTATACTCATTTTACCCCATGGTTCGGGGTAAAATGGGTATGCACCGGGGTAAAATGGGTATATGCTGGTTAAATTTGAATAATAAATTAAATATACTTAAATACACGATAATTAATGTGTAAACCATTTAAAAGTTTTGTACTTTCATCTTCTGAATCATGTGTAAACTTGGAAGGTGAAGGGAAGGGGCTTCAAAAACTCCCCACTTCAATTTGCTTACATTTTTTTCTTGATGTATAAAAACACTGTTATGAAACTAATGTAAATAAGATGAGAGTACTGACAAATCCTATCCTCCACCACATCAGTTTACACACATGCTGTGAATCGTGTTTCTCTTTAAAGGTATTTTTTTTTATTATTATTTAATGCAATTCAAAAGCAGATAGATATCAGTATGAATATCTGTAGGGAAAAATGAGAAATTAAATTACACTGGAAAATCAATGTTTAATCAAAAGCAATTCATGCAGATAGGTATAACATAATAAAAATTTACATGCAAAGTGTATACTGGCAAGGACTATTGCAGCTTGGTTGAGATAGCTTTCTGACAATTTGGATGCGTTCACATCAGCAACATCGTCTTTCTCTGGAAAGAAATAAAATAATCCAGCAGATGACTTTGTTGCAAACTTCACAGTATTTTCACCTTCATCAGGGATATCAATAATGAGACCTGTGAATTCTTGAACAGACTTCTTTACATTAAATTTTACAGGGACTCAATCGCCAATCATTGGATTCATTGCAGTGAAAACCTTTGGCTTAACTTCTATTTTATGGGTTGCTTCGATTCTTTTAACTGTTTGTACTTTTTTTTTTTTTTTTTGTTCCTAGTGCAAAGACTTGTAGCCACCTGCTCTGTAGTTAAAACTTCTCCTATCTTTGCTTGTACTCTCTTGCGTTTTTCTCTGAGTTTTTTTATAGCCTCGCCAGTACTAGAAAATGTGTTTTAATTTAATTTCACGATATTTTTCTTACCTTGTGTTCCTGTACATTTAATCAATTTGCATGTATTTTAATGTCACCCGAAATAGCCTAATTTATAATATAAATGATAAATTAATGATATAAGTAATAGCCTAATTTCATATAACAAAGCATAATATCAATTTAAAACATAGGATCAATAACAATTTGCCTTCAAAGGTCTTTCAACTTTGATCAATCTTCATACATTCATATCTTGACCTATACCCATTTTACCCCATATGACAAAAAACGCTATAAAATTTTTGTGAGTAAATAAATTTACTTAATTTTACAGTTTTCAGTTAGAAGAATCCTTCTTCTGTAAATATCAAACAGTTTATTCCTAAAATTCTTCCAGTATATTTTTCTGGAAAGAATTTTTTCAACCACTAAAAACACTTTGTTCTATCTTCTGTAAAACAAAATGGTTGCCAAGCCTATTATATGTGTCGCCAGTTTGTTTTTATAAGGTTTAAGTATTGCCAGATATGTAAGCACTTTGTTCATAATTTAAATTTTTTTTAAAAATTTGTCTGGTAAAATAATAAAATAAATAAAAAATACCTATTTTACCCCGGGTGACCCTATAATTTGAATGTAATTAAATATTAAAAAATATAATGATTGCTTAAAATGAGTAAAATATTAATTTAAGACCTAATTGATAATTAAATTAAATAATAAAAAATTAGCTCTAAAATGAAGCCCTATCAAGCTGTTTCATACTTTGAAATTTTTGGGTTATTGTCAACTAGTGTGTTTTCTTTTCCTGTCATTTTTTTATTTGAAATATTTGGAATTATCCATATTAGGGGGATGTGCATATATAACTATTATCATTTTAGGGGGAAGGGGGGGGGGTCTGGCACTGGCAGACAATATCTCTAGGGGGAGACAGAGTTTGTTTATTGTTATCAATATCATTTTTGATCCAACCAAAATTTTCTCTTTTTTATTTGTAACATACATGGTCTTTGGTTCAAAATAGTATGTTTTTTTGCCTATTTTTATGAAAAAGCAAAACCGTTATTGAAATTACGAAATTATTATAAAGTTGAATAATTCTAAACATGGAATTCCCCAATGTTTTACATTCCTATTCTTTATATGTGTATGCATTCATAATCGCTGTTCGACAATGCAAAATTAGTATATTTGAGATGAAACTTATGTTTACTAATAGGTAAAAGAGAAAGAATGTTGTTCGCTTGTTTTGTTGATAAAAATTTCTATCTACACCTCCTCCTGTCCCTCCCCATTCATGAGCGGTAAGTGAAAGAAGACACTATTACTGTTAAATAGATTATGTTACAAAAAGCTATTATAAAATTCCTTTAAAAAGTAACTATTTATTTTAAGTGTTATTTCATATGTATTTCATACATAAGCTGATTTATATCTTATATATAAAGTTGTATTTTATTAACTTCCCTTCTTTTGAATCAATAAAACATTAAAAAAAAATATTTTATATGTCACTCTAAACAAATTTAGTAAATTTTAAAAGTGAAAAAAGAAAATTTAGACATTGATAACAATATTACTATGGGGAGTGGGGTCGAGAGATGATAACATTTGATATCGGGAGGGTGGAGGGAGTCCAGATTTTCCAAAAAGTTGATAATATGTATGAACAAACCCTAAGAAGAATTATGAAATCAGAAAAAAAAATTAAATTATTACATATCAAAACTGAAACTAATACAAACAAATAAGAAAAAGCATGTGTCAAGCATATATTATGAAACACTTCCTGAAATGTTGAACAAAGCATCGTTTTTTAGATAAATAAGGTGTTAATGTCCATAGCCAAATATGGGTTTTGATACTTTTGAACAGACCTGTATTTGATCTGCCGGTTGATATATATATTATATATATATATATACTGTATACTGCGGAAGTTTAGTTTAGCAAGAAAACGCCTTACAAGTTGAAATTTCTCGGTATTTATGTATTAACGCCACCACAGTTACAGGTTTGGCGATTTTTAATCTACACTTAAATTTTTTTGACAAATCATAAAATAAAACACTTTATATAAAATTAAAGGACTTTCAAAATTCAAAACACTATATTTAAAAACAAAGTAACATATCAGATTTCGGTGGAAAATGGGCCGATATAGAGTCACTCCTGCTGCGGTAGCGTTAATATGTAAGTACCAATTTCTCTTCCAGCTATTTATACTAATGTATGGAAAAATATTTCAATACTTTTGTTAAGCCATGTATAGTGTTCATTCTAGGCTATTTTTGAAAGGGTGCAGCACCCTGCCCTTTTTCAAATTTGCAAAATGCACCGCTGGTTTTACCCAGAGATTTTTAATAAATATTTTATTCTGTATTATTTTTAAATTTGTGTGCCCAAAAATGTTACAATTTTTTTCATTTCTTTAGGAAAAAGAACATCAAACTATTCAATTATGGTTTAATTTAATTGTATTTTTAATTTTTATGTCATAAAATCAATCAAAATTAATATTACTTGACTTATCTTCAGTGTTCTCGCTGTCGCTCGCCATTGTGCCAAATTGCTACTAAATTCTTCATTTGGCAAGCAAACAAGCGATTTGATTCGTCAAATTGCTAGTGCTCAACTTTTGCCTTTTCTTTTCTTTTTTTTTTTTTTTCTTTGTGTGTGTGTTTTTGCTCTGTGTTTTGAAGAGTATAATTTTGAAACTGCATTTGAAGTATGGACTTCTAAGAAAAGCCGAATTCTAGAAAAATAAAAGTTCATTTGAATATGACATTTTGATTTTTCAGATTCATTGTGTATAATATCATAAAATTCTGAATTAACTTAGGAATTTTTATTTCATAACATTTTAATGAGTTAAATCAGTTTTAGATTTTATTTTTCTTGATTACGCAAGATATTTAGAACAGAAATGTATAATATAGACGCACGCGGTGCGCAGAAAACTTTATGAAGTTTGCAGAAAATTTTAAGAAAGAAACAATTTTTATTTATTTACTTACTTATTTTTTTTAGTACCAAAAAATAAAAATATTCCCTCAATTTTATCAACAAATTATTTACTGTTAATGCGAATGTCTTCAAAAAAAAGCATGAAATTTAATAAAGAATCGCGTAAAAACATGCATTTCACCAAAGAATTGCGTAAAAAAAAAACTCCATTTCAACAAAGAATCGTGTAAAAAAAATCCAACATTTCGACAAAATACCGCATGAAAAACGTGAATTTCGTCCAAAGGCTGAGTAAAAAATGTGAATTTTGTCCAATGACCGCGTTAAAAACATAAATTCCATGCATGAATCGTATAAAAAAATACAAATTTTGTGCATGAATCGCATTAAAAAATACAAATTTTGTGCATGAATCGCTTAAATGATCGCATCAATCGTGTTAAAAAGGCAATAATTACGTTCAGAAATTGTATGAAAAGTGCAAATTACATCTATGAATCATGTAGTAAAACGCGAATTATGTTCAGAAATCATTCAAAAAACGCGAATTTTGTTGGCAGAAAGCTGAAATGCAAATTACGTCTATAAATCGCATAAAAATAGCAAATTGTGTTCATAAATCGCATAATAAATGTGAATTGCATTCATGAATCGCATAAAAAACACGAATTATGTTCATGAATTGCTCAAAAAACGCAAATTACGTCCATGAATCACGTAAAAACATGAATTATGTCCATGAATCATCATTTCATCAAAGAATCAAGAAAAAATCCAAAAATTTCATCAAAAAATTGAAAAAAAGCAAAAAAAAGTAAATTTTGTTAAAAGATCGTGAAAAAAAAAGGCAAATATTGTTGAAAGATTGCAAAAAAGCAGACGATTTTAGAAAATCACGAAAAACAGCTGATTTTGTTAAAAAGTCACAAAAACCAGACTTTGCCAAAAAAAAAATCTGAAAAAAACGTTAAATTTCGTGAAAAGATCACAAAAAATGGGAAATTTCATTAAAATATCACAAAAAAGGCAAATTTCACCAATTTTGTCGCGTTTAAACACAAAAAAACGCAAATTTTGAAAAAAAAAAAAAAAAAAAGAGCACATAGTTTGTAACTGGTTTGGGGGCCCCAAAGCACTGAAACTTAAGGGGCGTCAAATTTATACTACAAACATCATTTTTAGGCTGTCGCAAGAAAAAGTTACGAGAGGGGAAGGGGCCTCAAATTCTAATTATTCCCCGAGTGCAATTTTCTTTTCGCACGCCCCTGATTGTGAAGCAAGAAAATCCGCTTTAAGAGCAATAAAGACACAATTTTGAAGCAGGAAAATCAGCTTTTATAACAGAAAAATTCCCTTCTCACATTAATTTTTTTTGTGCCCCTTTGACGAAATTTACATTTCTTTCCGGTCTTTTGCGAAATCTGTCTTTTTTTTGGGGGGGGGGGGGATATTTTGATAAATTTTGCATTTTTTCGTGAATGTTTGGCAAAAGTTGTCGTTTTTTGCAAATCTTTTGACAATTTTCCATTTTATTGCGATTTTTGGACGAAATTTACCGTTTTTTTGCAAGTCTTCAGATGAAACCTGGCATTTTTATCATGATGTCTGACGAGAGTTGCCATTTTTCATGATTTTTGGCAAAATTTGCTGTTTTTTGCAAATCGTTTGACAAATTTTCATTTTATTGCGATTTTTGGACGAAATTTATCGTTTATTCACTATTTTTTGAGGAAATCTGCCTTTTTTTGGAGATTTTGTGATGAAATTAAGCATTTTTTCGCGAATCTTGTTGGAAATTAGATATTATTTTGTGATTTTTTAATGAAATTTGTCGGTTTTTCACGATTTTTTTACGAAATTACTCGTTTTGTAGGACACTTAAGAGCTATTTTTTTGCCTAATTTATGCACAATACTGCATATTTTGTCAAAAATTCAGGAGAAATATGCCAATTTTGTCAAAAGATCTGGAAAATATGCAAATTTTGTCAAAAGATTGCAAAAGAAAAAATAGAATTTTGCCAAAAAGCGAGCAAAGAAGACATATTTTGTAAACAGATTGCAGAAAATATGCAGATTTTGTCGAATGATTGGAGAAAAGTCACAATTTTGCTTAAATACTGGGAAAAAAATATGGGAATTTTGTTGAAACATCATGAACAAAATGCGAATTTTGTCCAAAGATTACGAATATTGTGCAAATTTTGTCCAAAGATAAGATTACAAATATTGTGCAAATTTTGTCCAAAGATCACGGATAGTAAGCGAATTTTGTCAAAAAATCACGGAAAGTATGTGAATTTTGTTGAAAGATCGCAGAAAATATGCAGATTTTCTCAAAAAGGGATGTGAAAAAAACACGAATTTTGTGAAAGGATCATGGATAAATGCAAATTTCATTGAAAAGATTGTCGAAAAAAGTGCAATTATCGCCAGATGGTCACAAAAAATGCAAATTTTGTTAAAACGCTGCAAAAAAAAAATGCAAATTTTGTTAGTGGTCCATGAGGCCATGAAAGTTCAACTTTTTAGAAGTCGATCAGTAAAAATTTATGATTTTACAGTTGCCAATCGACAAAATTTGCCCTCTTTCTGTTTTTAATTGACGAAATACATGTTTTTCTGTGCCCAATCAACAAAATTTGTGATTTTTAACGAACTCTGACAAAATATATATTTTTTTACACAACAAAATGAAATTTGTGACTTTTTTTCCTTGATAAACTGACAGAACTCATGATTGTTTTGCTGCCGATCAATGATATTTTAAATTTTTTTCGAGCATCATGAATAAATTTGCAATTTTTCCATGTGTTATCAACAAAATTTAAGAATTTTTTTTTTTTTTTTTTTTTTTTTTTTTTTTTTTTTTTTTTTTTTTTGTTCTTGATTACAAAATTTGTTATTTTTTTCATGTAAGATCAATGAAATTTGCTTTTTTTTTTTGTGATAAACCAAGAAAACATGTGATTCCACAAGCAATAAATTTTATTTGCATTTTTTTCATTTATCATCAACATAACTGATGATTTTTTCTTGCCCGATCAGTAGAATATGCAATTTTTTGCGTATAACCGACAAATTCATGTCTAATCGACAAATGAACAATTTCACTATTTTCCACACTTAATCAATGAAGTTCAAAATTTTTCTGTGCTCAATCAGTGACATTTGCAATTCTTAAGTGATTGACAAAATTTCATATTTCCCCACGATACATTGACAAAATTTATGATTTTTTTCTACAATCTATGCATAAAAATTGCAATTTTTTCCAATTGTAAATTGACGAAATTCACAGGCCACAGGTTTTGGTTTTGCATCCCTAATATTAGATATATTTTACATCTAATGCGGTGCAATAATGAAGTTTAGTTAAATTGTGGCTTAATTATTGACTTTTGAATTTTTAGTACCATATATTTTTCACTGAGTAAATGTTTTTCAACCTGGTTTCCTACTCAAATTTGCTAATTTCTGTCACTCTTAAGCCTTGTCATATCTTTTTTTTAAACTCTGTATCTGTCAGATTTTTGTAAAAGAAAAATTGTATGTTCTTTCTGATTTTTTTTTAATGATTTTAGGATTTTCTCTTACCTATGGTAGATATATGTGGTGCCTACCCCAGACCGAAGAAAAACTGGTGAAAAAACACAGCATCATTTACGATTAAGGTATAGCTAATTTATTGTTTATTAATTTAAGTTTATGCATACATAAACTTGTGCTTAAATGTATTTTAAGAAAATGCTGCACATTTACTGTCTCTGTTATGAAAATCCTGCTCATAGGCATGTATTTAAAAGTGTATGCGGCTCCAATTACTTTTTTTTTACGGGGAACAAATGGCAGCAATTCCCCGATGGTAAAATTTCCTGAGGAAAATTTCAAGCTATGTTACCAACTAATAAATTGCAATACAGTCAAGTCTCTCTATATCGAAACTCCATACATCGAATTTCTCTATATAATGAATTTTCAGTAGGAACAGTCCCCTTTTTGCATGATTACATTAAAAACAGTCTCTATATAGCGAAATATCTATTTCCATATAACAAATTTTTTTATAAATTGGTCTTAATTTATTCAGTTTTAAAAAAGCTTCAAAATTATATGGAATCCATTTTCCATCACTTATTTTTGATTTGTCATTCAGTGCTGTTTTTTTTTTTTTTTTTTTTTTTTTTTTAATATTACTTCTCTCCTTGTTCTTTAAATCCAACGAGTTAATCCCACCTCCCACACACCTTTCAACATCCTTCTCAAAACAGAATCAATTGGATTGTTACACACAGGGTTCTCGCTGTCGCTCGCCATTGCGCCAAATTGCGACTAAATTCTTCATTTGGCAAGTAAACAAGCGATTAGATTCGCCAAATTGCTAGTGCTCAATTTTTGCTTTTTCTTACTTTTCTTTTTTGTTTTCATACATATGCATATATACATATTTTTAATAGATTTGTAGCGGATAGTTGAAACTAGATTAATAACAGTCGGTGTCGCAGTTATAAAAATTTAGGTTATTTTAGAACATACGGACATAAGGGGGGGGGGGGGTGTTCATTAAAAGGTTAAAGATAATTTTTTAGTGCTACACAGCGAATCTATTTTGCTAATACTTTTTTTCATTTGGCGAATGTTTTTTATTTTTAATTAGCCAAATTACTAACGTTGGTCAAATGTCAGCAAGAACACTGGTTACACATATAAAAGAGGAATCAATGAGAGGCCTTCAAATGGAGGAAAATGTGAACTACAATTTTTCATTCCTTGCTAAAATTTGAGCATTTTTTTTTAAAGAGTGTTACAATTTTAAAATCAAAACAACAAAAAATTACAGATTTCTTCTTCTGAAATTAATGTAAGTCTTTCTCATTTGATTTTCATTAAGCTTTCAAATAAATGTCTATTCTTTTTGACGTGACAACGTCTTGTAAATTGGTTTGCCGGGAGACACTTCAAGAAATTGCGTTACGTTACGTTACGCTCCACTCACGATACGCGCTCACTTTTCTCTTAACTTTTTCCGGTCACTTGTGGGACCATTTTCTGAACGTGAATGTGAATTCGCTGCAAGGAAGGGGCGGTGCTTAATAGGAATTTTAGATAGTATCAAACTAAGACGAAATACGTTATGTATTAGTTATTAGTATAAAGTACAAAGAAAATAAGTGTAGTTTATTTCGTAATTCGGTGGTATATTATGGAAAACTAATGATATGTGATTAGTGAAAGCCATTTTACTTTAGTTATATTCTGCTCATTGAAAAATTCTTTAATATGCTGTTTACAAAATTCAACATTTGACATCAATAAACATGAAGTAAAATGTGTTTAACAAACACAGTGTATTGCAAGTTATTGTATGTATATTTGTATATAAATACGTATGTATGTGTAAAGGTAAAAATAAAATTTTGTTAATATGAAATTTAGTGCGAGATTCTTTGTATAAATTAATGTTTTAAATATAATTCTTTGTATAAATAAATGTTTTAAATTGTTACTATTATTTCATCCTTCTTCCTACTATACGAATGAATATTCACGTTAAAATTATTTTACAACTCAAAGTCGTTGTCACGTAAAACTTTCGCCCGTATACCGACTTTACAGGCAACCAATTTTTTTTTTCTTTCTTTCTTTCTTTCTTTCTTTTTTTTTTTTTTTTTTTTTGAAACTGCTTAAATAATTAAGAAATGTTAGGTTTACTTTTAAACATTTCAAATTCTTAATTAAATAGATCAAAAATAATTTTTGTTCAAAATTTACACATTAAATATGATTTTTAACATCATTCTCTATACTAGGGATGCACCAAATATTCGGTATCTATTCGGTATTCGGTTAAGCCGAATATTCGTCTTGGCCGAATATGAAACTATTCAGCCTGCCGAATATTCGGTTTGGCCGAATATCAAAGTATTCGGCCAGATCCAATACTTAATAAAGCCTTTTAAAGAACATTTTTTAAAACTTTTCACAATTTCTACTTTTAACTGTCAATTTATAAATATATTTAAAATAATATGAAAGAAAATTATATTTAAATAAAATAGAATGTTTTTACATTATTTATTTGCTGTTTGTAAAATGTAACTTAAGAAAATTAACCATGAGAAGGATTAAAATGGTGATTTATTAGGATTCTCCTTAAGAATAAATGATGCAAGTTCCTAGATTTTATTTAGTAAAAAGTCTGTTTCTTGCTTTTCCCAAATAAAAGTCTTTAAACAAGAAAGAAAAACTTTTGAGATTAGTAATAGCTATCAAGGCAGACAATTTGTGTTCATGAAACCATAATCATAATCAACTTATTGAGTCATAAGTACATTGTATTTCATCTCACTCTAGGTCAAACTTGTGTTTTTGTTTGTTGCATTAACAATAAATAAGATACCATAACTGTATTTTCAACTCGCATGCTTTGATTTCTGTAAAATATGATATGATATGTTAAGAAGGATGGAAAATGCCGCCATTTATAAGATAAGAACTATGATTTAGACATTCCTTTTTTCAGAATTAAATTGAAAGTACTTATACTTTATACTGAAAAAAATCTGCCTAGAGTTATTTAAAAAGAACAATTATGAGATGCTACAGTTTTTCTTCAACCATTTTTTGATTATTTCTCTTTGATTTTAAAATGTTTGTTTCAATTTGTTGAAGAAATCATGAAATTTAAAATTTTATTAATTAAAAAAGTCTCATAATTGTGCTTCTTAAATAAATAAAGGCAGAATTTTTTCAATACTAAATGCTCTTATAAAAAGCTCTTGTTTATCAAAATATAAGTTTCTCTTATTAAATATTATGTAAAATTGTTTTAAAAAGTAACATTTTAATACCTTTAAACTTTGAAATATAAAAAGCATTTGGAAAGCCGAATATTCGGTATTCGGCTGAATAGTTACTATTCGGATGGCCGAATATTCGGTATTCGGCCCAACAATTACTATTCGCCTTGCCGAATATTCGGTATTTGGTTCAGCTGTCGGCCGAATATTCGGCATTCGGCCAAAATCACTATTCGGTGCATCCTTACTCTATACATCAAATTTCTCTATATGACCAATTTTTTACAGGAACGATGGTTTTCATTATATAGAGACTCGACTGTTATATTTATGTATATCTCCACTCTGAAAAAACAGTTCAAAGTAAACATTTATTGCAATAATCTGTTCAATCACAATCAAAAAAGGCTTTTTATATGTTAGTATCTTTATAGTACCTTTTATTATTATTATGTTTTCAAAGATTTTTACACACATAACTTGGTCTTAGATTGATTTATGCTCTTAAATTGAGAGCAAGAATACAAAACAGAGAGTTTGAGATTGAAAAATCTAGAAAGTGTGAATTTTACATTTTTCTGTTGAATTTAATGGCCCATAATTGTTTTGAACTTGGAACAAAAGCAAAAATGCAATTAAAAAAGGAAAAACTTAAACCATCTGTGCTGCATGAAATGACCACTCTTTTAGCCTAAGATGTCTCAAAATGTAATTGCTGCTCTTTTTCAAAACAAATGACCAGTTTTCATTTAACTAATGCATACAAAAGGTGTCTCACAATTTTAAATGCAATATTCACCCTTTAACTGAATCACTTTCTAGAGCAGAATTTTATTCAACAAAATTATGGATTCTAAGTAAGCCAAAAATTTTTTATATTAACTTTGATTTTGATTTATAAAAATGGCTAATTGGCTTAACCAGTGATTCATATAAGAGTCAATATTATATTAATGAATGTTGCATTATAATATATACCAGAGTGAGTCATAATTATCGAAACAATATGCTATCTTGTTAAATATTGTCCCTTTGTACAATGCTTCCAATTGCAAAGTTTCATTTAAAAAATTTTCATAAGATAAGTTGCATTACCATGGAGGGTCTTTTTAACAAAATACAAAGATTAAATTTTTATATGCACCCCCCCCCCCCTCCCCCAGGATAAAAATTCCAATTAGGAAAACTTCCCTTATTCAGGCCCGAATTATATACAAAAAATTGCATCTGCATATCTGCAAAACTCATAAGTGTTATACCCATTTAAATAATTCATCAGGTTTTAAGGGACACAAATTGAAATAGTACTCACAATTCAAGAAACAATGTTACTTTAACAGTTCTAGGAATTTTTCAGAGGCAACACTATTCCATATGAAGGGTACATTTATTTTCAAACATGGAACACACTTCTAAAAAAAGGGCACACTTGTACCTTGTTCCACCAAAATATTTTGAACTGCTTTGTTTAGAATCCCCTAAAATTTGTGATATTTTCCCAGAATCAATTAAATTGCCACAAAGTACATGGGAAAAGTTAAAAAGGGTCATTGGGCGCACCGGAAATGTTTAAAAGAACCATCAGACCCATAAAAGAAATTAAAAGGGCCACCAGGTGCTGTGCCTTGATAAAACTACTTCAAATAATAATGTGATCTGCTGTGAGATTATCAGAGCTCAATACTGTTGGACACAGGATGTTGTTAGACATGGTTAAGTTTTGGAATAATATTACAGTTTGTATTTTTCAAACACTTACATTTTTTAGCGATCCACATTAAATATTGTATTTGGACTTCTTTTTTTTGTTATATCACTGCAGATGATGATCAATATATCTTACACCTCTTTCTAAAATGCTTTAGTGTTGACTCTATGAAAAAAGGGCTGCCGGGCAGGAATTTTACAAAAAGGGGACACTATTCTGTAAAAAGGATACACTTGTACCTTACCCAAAATATTTTGAACTGGTTTGTTTAGAATACTCTAGAATTTGCAATATTTCCCCATGATCAATTCAATTGCCACAGAGCATATTGGAAGTTTTAAAAAAGACCACCAGGTGCATCAAAAGGATTTAAAAGAGCCACTAAGCACATAAAAGAAATACAAAAGTCTGTCAGGTGTTACACCCTGCTAAAGTAGTTTAAAGTCGACACTATGCTTATTATATTTAAATAAAATTCAAAATTGTCATTAGCTATTTTTTTTTTTTTTTCAATATACATTATGTATCTGATTTTTTTTTTTTTTTTTCTTTAGAAGGATGACAAATTTCAGACAAAAACTGAAGGATGTGCCAGCCTCTCGATCGCCAAGTGCAATTGTATGCATTAAAGACATGCTAATCTTCTATGCCACTGTCCTGTATTTGTTAGCAATTGTTAAGTGAAACTTCAGCAAGTGTAATGGAGTTATGAATTGTACTGTTATTGATGAATTACAATTTGAAACTAAATTATCCTGTGCAATATATGTGCAAGCAATTGGAGCATTAGGAGTCTTTGTATTGGACCAGCACAGTTATAAACTTTGAAAAAAGTCATAATTGTTTAAGCCCTTTTAAAATGTAATTGAAAGATTTTAAAGATAATAAAAGTTTTGAACAAATTCGAATAATGGGCTAAAGTTTAAATTTCCATTGTTGTTATTTTTATACATAAGCAATAATCATGTGTGCAAGATCTTCGGTCTCAGCTGACTGATTTCAGTCTTGAAGAGATTTTTGACTAATAGTAAATTTTGCTTTATCTGCAAAAATAACAATAATTTTACTCTAAATACCTTTTAACCTGTCTCTTTTATTATAAGAAATAATTTTAAACTTAGAAATCATCTTGGCCATTTCCATCAAGCGATTTCTAATACTCAGAAAGGTTTTTACTCTTGGCTTGGATGGGCTTTTTGCATCCATGGTAATAAAAAAAAATTTCAATATTTTTATTAAATTTCTGTGAAAACTTTTTTCTATGATGTTATTTTATTTTTTATGCTACATATCTTTATTTTTTTACTTAATTTTTTACATTTTAATCATGAAGTATGATCACTAGGGAGATTTATGATTCCATCTGGGGTTTTGGAAAATCATAGTTAAAAAAAAATATAATGGATCTAACAAAAAGATTTGTATAACTGTAACATAAATGAATTCCTTCAGATTTCAATTGTGGTGCTTGTTGGTAAATAGCAGATCTTGTATGATTAAGTAAATGCTTATAATTCGACTTATGAATGAATATTCATATGTATTAGGCAAAAAAAAAAAAAAAAAAAAATCTAATGGACCAAAAATTAAACAAAGCATCATGGTGAATTAAATGAAAGCATATCAGAAGAATAAGAATAATTTTTGTTGCTTGTTACTATCAGCATTAAGAATAAATTTATTTTGTTTAGATTTTGGGTTTACATTTGCTTACCACAAATTAAACAGCTATTCAAATTTTACAATTTTTTAAATACAGTAAACTCAAAGGCAACTTGAATTCAGTTAACTAAATGATCTGCTTATATTGAATTCTCCAAGTCCTGAAGCTTTTTTAAGCTAATGACTTTGAACATTTTTACTGTTTTTGTGGTGGTGGGGGGGGGGGGGGCATAATTTTTTCCCTCTTTGATCTACGAGTTTACTGTGTATCATGCATTTTTCAATAATTTTTTTATTATTCTAATATTTGTAATCTAAGTTTTCTCTTTTAAAAGAATAAATCTTGATCTTGATATACAAGCTTGCATTATTCAGCTATGTGTTAGCGACATATATCCACCATGTTTTAAAGTTGTCACCAGCTAAGCTGGAAGTTGCAACAAGATATGCAAATCTTTTGGGTGTACATTTGTTCCTTAAAAAATATGTTTTTTGGTTGGCTTTGTTAAATCCGCATTATTTGCAATTATCTATCATCTGCACTTTATTTTCAGATTTAAACAAATGAAAATTGCTCTATGAAGTTTGTAAGAAAAAAATAACAAATTATCGAATCCATATTTAGTGAATTTTCAAAGAAATGTTTAGTTATTTAAGAATTCTAATGCAGTTCATCTATTTAAAAGAACAGATTTTATATTGAAGCTCATGATCGCAAACCAATAAATAGATTGTACTAAATGGCATAGCAGATTAAACAATCAATAAAAACATTTTTTTACTATATTTTTTACATTATTAATTTTCTATAAATTATTAATTTCGACAATATTGTTAATTTTAATGTTTCATTTGTATGCTATATTTTCCTGCGGTATTTTTAACTTATATTATTATATTGTGTATAAATTTGCTGTAAATTATTAAATTGTTTTCACATTGCAGTTTAAATTTTTATAACTAGCTGCACCCGTCGAAACTTGACGGAAAAGAATATATATTAGGTATGATATATATCAATCTTATATAGACAGTAAAATACTGAGCGAAATAAACAAATGCACAACTCATAACACATAACAAACAACATTAAAACAACTCATAAATTATTATGTTGGACTTCAGCTACAAACCTTTTTTTAATGCGGTTTCTAAACCTTAAATATTATTTAAATGCCAAACTATTTAGGAAGTTAATATTATACCCCGGAAGACGAATTCAAAAATATCTGCATAATTTATTTTTTCTCCATTTAAAGATTGCTTGATAACTGTACAATAATTATAATATCAATGAAACATTTTAATTATAATAGAAACAGGGACTTACTAAACTGCCTAACCAACCCAGTACACATTTACAGCACTTGCAATAAATTTAATTTATTTATCGGTTTGTATTCTTCATGAACTTGTAAAAATTAATTTTATTGCTATGGCAATGGAAAAAAAAAAACATTTCTCTGTTATTAAAAAGAATAAAATTTTTGTATTTGTTGCTGAAATGCAGATTTTTTTTCTATTTTAAACAATAACTTAATACAATGAAATGATTTTAATTATTTTTTGATATTATGTAAGATAGAAATATAGTAATACCGCCATATCACAGGTTTTATTCTTTTTTTTTTTTTCTCTAATATGACATCATTTACACCTTCAGAAATACTCAACTTTTCTTAAATAAAAGCGTGATTTATGTAGTTATTTAAGAATTCTTTAGTTTCATAAAATATTCAATATAAATAAATAGAAATGGCGCAGTTTATAGAAATATTTTCATTTGTGCGCACCACGGACCTTTAAATTAATAGAAGTTCACTTTATTTAGATGCAGGAATTAAAGTCAGTAAATATGACATCATCACTGACACAGCTATAACAATGTATATTATATTCATGGAATAAATTTATCTGGTTTCTGTATGACGACATTTTCTCCATCGACAAAATTTCACTTTAGATATTATATTTTATTAAAGTTTATGGTCTGTTATTTTACTTACTTAATAATATTACTCAGTAAATAATCTGTGTATTTCAGGGATAACTATGTGCAATCATTTTATTATGATTAAATTTAACAAAAACCTTTAAATATTCTTTTTTTTTTTTTTTTTTTGAAATGCGATTATACATTCACCGATGAGATCAAGCTCCTGATTGGTGGAAAATAATGAAACAAAATAAATTTTGAGAACAGCTTAACCTGTTGCCACTGTTTTGAAGAAATGTCATGAAAAAGCTTTTAAAATTAAAAATAAAATATAAAAATTGAAATAAATTAAAAATTAGCCAGAATGGGCACATCTACACATAAACAGCTTTCGTTTAAAAAAATAATTATCAAAATCGGGCCAGTAGAAGGCTCAGGGCTGATGACCAAAAAAACAGCCAGGTGTTTTAGATATATAGATAATCAGATTCAAACAAAAAAATTGTAAACAAAACTATGATCTAAAATCCACCAATTTTTCAGCCTCAATGTTGGCCGATTTGACAGAGACAATACAATATATACTTATACTTTTTAACTGCATACTGACATCAGGCTTTTCCTGTTTAATCTCAAATTAGTTGTCTGAGCATTTAAAATATTTTATTATATTGGAGAATAACAGGAATGCATACAACATTTTGTCCTTTTAAAAGAGGTGCCCACATCAATAAACAAATTGTCTGAAATGGTTAATGTGTAAATATTTTTGGTCATAAAAAAAACTTCATTGAAAATATATGTGCACCTGCAGAAACTATGTGTAAAAGAAAATTTTTTTAAATATATTCTGAGAAATGTGCTTGAATGTGTACTAGAAAAAGATCAGTTTTCCACAAGCATTCTAAAAAGTGTTCCATAAGCATTATAAAAACTGTTCCATATGTGTTCTAAAAAGTGTTCCAGAAAATGTGCTGAAAAGTGTTCCAAAAAAGGTGACAAAATGTATTCCAAAAAGTGTTCTCAAATGTGTTCTAGAAAGTGCGCTGGAAAGAAATAAGCATTCCATATGTGTTCTAAAAATGTGTTCCAAAAAGTGCGCTGAAAAGTGTTCTAAAAAAGGAGACAAATATGTGTTCCGAAAAGCATTCTCAAATGTGTTCCTGAAGTGTTCTGAGAAGTATTCTAAAAACTGTTCCAAAAAGTGCGCTAAAAAGTGTTCTAAAAAAGGAGACAAAATAAGTGTTCTAAAAAGTGTTCTGAAAAGTGTTTTAAGATTTGCAGTGAAGAAGTAAATCACCAGTAAAAAACGTAAATGGAGATTTGGCAATTTGCGTAAAATCTGACGTCATTCAACTGCTTTCAGAGACCAATTGAAAATCAGTTCACTCCTATCCACAATAACTTTCTGAATTTCCACGAAATTCGATCGGATTTTTTTATGGGTCGCTCCATAGAGTTGAATATTAAATTATGTAAAATGATAAATTTTATCGTTCACGCATACGCTGATTAAAAAATATTTCATACAAATACTCATATTTTAGAAAACTTTTAATATATTTATATTTCAATAGCACCTTATTCTTTCTACTACATTTTGCGATATTTTCTGAATTTGGCTATATATTTGGTTGAAAATATTGCATGACATAAAACATTTTAGAAAATATTTAATATATTTATATTTCAATGAATTTTGGTGAACTCCCCCCCCCCCTCCCTTTTCTTCTTTGCAAAGCATCTGCAAAAGTATTTGCAAAGAAAAAATTTTCTAATTTATTAATAGCCGACTTATTTTAAAACTTAAAATATGTAATATTGATTAAAGTAGTCTGCTTTGTTTCAAAAAAATGATACCTTAAAATCGTGAAACCGAATCAAAACGAAAAAAAAAATATGCTTTATGCGGGATCTTTATGCCATCATCATTAGATTCTTCTATGCTTTGTATAGGAGAAATGCTTTGAATGGAACGATTTTGACAATATCATGCTAAACATAGACATGGAAAAAATCGCAAAACAAAATGTACATTTGGGACACTTTCATCCTAGCGGCCGGGGCACATGCCTTTTTCCCCCAACCCTCTGTTAGTTTTGGCCCTGAATGTGAATAAAGCTCCTTTTCTTTTTTATCACAATTGTCAAGTACTTATTAGCAGCAATATTGTATTAAATATTGTATTAATTCAATACTAGTTTTTTTTAAGTCAGTTATTAAAAAATGTCATTTTGTGGAGAATCCCTTAAGATTCAGCCGTTTTTAGAGAGCAGAGTAAAAACATCTCACTAAAATAATGATATCTTTTTGAATTTTCACGATATTTGATTGGATTTTTTTTATAAGTCACTCCATAGAATTGACTATTAAATGATGTAAAAATTTTTTTTTTCTAGTTCGCGCATGCGCAGATAAAAATTATTTATACAACTACTCATATTTCATAAAATATTTAATATATTTATATTCCAATTGCGCTACATTTTTTCTACTGCATTTTGCCAATTTTTTTGAAATTTGCGTTAAATTTGATCAAAACCCCAGCATGATATAAACAAAAAACATACCAGAATTTTTTGAATTTTTCAAAAAAATCGCTCTATCGCCATAAATATACATGCTATTCTCACAAAAATTAGTGTACATATTCTACTGTATTCATATATTTGTATTCTAAAGCGATAAGTCGTTTCGTGCATTTTCATGTACAGGGAGATCCCAAATATTTCTATTATTCTTTGTTTTTTTGCCGGCCCCCTAATTACCCGCTTAACAAATTAATGTAAATAAATATAAAGTGAAACATAATCTTTATATTTCTGAAGTTCCAGAAGAATCCGACCAGTATATTTTTAAATATTTGACAAAATGTCAAAAACTGAAAGTGTACTTTTGGTAGATAGTGTATATATATATCTGATCTTTGTCATGCGATAACTGTCGTATTTATGAACCGATTTGAATGAAACTTGGTATGTACATAATACACACAAATGTCTCGACCGAGTTTGTTATACAGCATCATCCGCCATCTTGTTTCAAAATGGCGGCTATTTAAAATTTTTTTTTAATTTAAAATTTAAAATTAAATGCGAAGAAACTAAAAGTTGAAAAATATTTTTCATTTATGTGTTAGAACTTAAAACAATGATTCCAGAACACTTTTTATTTTGTCTTTATCTTAAAAAATGATTGAGTTATAGCACTTTGAATTTTTCTTATGGCTGACATTTTGAAACAATCTGATATGCTGCAACTAACGTATTTATGAACCGATTTGAATGAAACTGGGTATGTACATAGTACATACAAATGTCTCGACCGAGTTCGTTAGACAGCATCATCCGCCATCTTGTTTCAAAATGACGGCCATTTAAATTTTTTTAAAAAAATTAAAATTTAATGCGAAGAAATTAAAAGTTGAAAAATATTTTTCATTTATGTGTTAGAACTTAAAACAATGATTCCAGAACAGTTTTTATTTTGTCTTTATCTAAAGATTGATTGTATTATAGCACTTTGATTTTTTCTTATGGCGGTCATTTTGAAACTATCTGATTTTTGTCATGCTGTAACTAACGTATTTATGAACCGATTGGAATTAAACTTGGTATGTACATAGTACGTACAATTGTTTTGACCGTGTTCGTTGGCCAGCATCATCCTCCATCTTGTTTCACTATGGCGGCCATTTAAATTTTTTTTAAAATTTAAAATTAGGTACAAGAAGGTGAGAAATTGAAAAAAATTTTTCCTTTGTGTATTTGACCTTGATACAAATATTCCAGGGCATTTTTTGTTTCATCTATATCTGGAAAAATGGCTGAGTTATAGTACTTTCAATTTCCAGTGTGGTTGACATTTTGAAACGGTCTGAAAATTTTCACGCGATAATACACATATTTATAAACTGATTTTGATACAACTCCGCGTGTACATAGCATCAATGTCTTGACCGAGTTCACTAGTCAACGTCATCCGCCATCTTGTTTCAAATGCCGGTTATTTAAGTTTGTCAAAAATCTTTTAAATGTATAATGATGTACAAATATAAAATTAGAAATTGAAAAAAAAAATATTCTTCCGAATTTATTTATCTTAATAATGAATTCCGGAGTATTTTTTGCTTTGTCTTTATTTAAAAAAACTCCTGAGATATAGCAGTTTGAATTTTTAATGTGGGTGACATTAAAAAAAAATCAATTTGCCCGCGACAGCACTCGTATATATTAATCGATTTCGATATGAGAGTGCATGTCCGCATGAATTAAGATTTCGACCAAGCTCATTGGGTTGTTTTATCTATCATGTTGCTTTAAAATGGCATACACTTCATGATATCGCGGAATTTGGCAACTTTCTAAATCGCTGAAAATAATACCAGGTTAAATAAAATATGACTAATTTCTAAAAATTCCTATTAATAATCAATATTGACAAAAACTAGCATTCAATCTTATAAAATCGGGTTTGACTAATTTGAGCTTCGTATGTTTGAATAATATAACATAATTTAATATAAATAATATATAAATAAGTATATGAAAGCTACCTGTTCCTCCCGGCATTGTCGGAAGGACATTTTTTTATGACACTTAATGTTTTAATTTTTTTTCTATTTGAAAAGTATTATTAATGATTATAAAATTTAAAAATAATGTACTAGTAAAAAAAGTAATTATAGTCAGAGCATTTATTTAAGTAGTTTTTTAAATAGAGGTTTTTGTATTTCATGAGTTTTGTAGGTTATTCAAACTTAAAAACTAATTGTATAACTAAAAGCACACTCATAGCTATTATGTTTAACATTGTGTCGAATATCATTTTTGTGTCTCTGTAAATGAAAGATATAAAATGGTATGTACACCATTATTGTTGAGTAACATTTGCATGGAATTTCAGTAATGTACAGAGCGTCCAGCAAATAAGACCCTAAATTAAAATTAAAATTTCTCAAAAACAAAGATCGATAGAAATATGCGGTAATCTGTTTGTTTATTACCTGAGCTGTAAAAAGCTTATACAGAAGTTTTGAATGGTGAAAATTTTGAAAAGACTGTGAACTGATTGCAAAGAATGCTTGATTTGACATTTTTCTTGTAATACGGTTGTTCTTGTAGAGAACGAGGTTTTTGGCTTATAATTCCACATTTTAAAGATTTTTTGAAATTAATTTTTTTTAATTTCAAAATTCTAAATATTTAGTTCGAAAAACTCGCTCTCTGCAAGCAATATAAAATTAGAGAAATGTAAAGTCGAGTATTCTTTGTAATCAGAATACATTTTTTACAAAATATTCAAGGATCGAAACTTCCGTATATGGTTTTTACAGCTAATAAACAAATAATAAATAATCTAATAAACAAACTGTTTACCATATAGTTCTTTGTTTTAAAAAATTTAAATTTGAAAAATCAGGGTCTTATTTATTGGACATCCTGTATATCAATTTCATTGCAGTCAATCAGGGTAACTTTGACCTATAAGGGTAACTTTGGTTCAAGAGAGAAATAAAATTAAATCTTTTACGTAACTTGAATTAACGGCAAAGTTTTTGTGTCAAAACTAAGATAGTAGCACTAATGTGAGTTTTGCAGTTCACTGAAAATAATTCGTCAAGGTGCACCGGGGCAGAATGAATCTAAGTTTCGTAAAGGTGGAGCAAATTTACCCTGATTTGGAGCAAAGTTACCCTGATTGACTGTATGGTTGAAGCTGTGACATTAAAATACGCTCACTATGTACAAATAGTTTTTTCTCGTAGAACATCATGTAACCAAATTCTTTTGCGTGACGATTTATATGCAATCCGAGTATATTTATGTGAATTCGAAAGTTAAGCTGTGAAAACCGAAGTCAAAAATATATATATTAAAATAGCAATTTTTAGAAAAGCAGCTAGAAAAGCAATTGGCTCAGTTTTGCTTTTTCTAGCTCGCTGAGTTTAGCACTGATGAAGAATCGCCATAGTAGATTCGAAGCGTCTGTTTGCTCCCTTTTCATACTTTATTTGTGCATTGATAATCGTTGGTTTTCTCTCTTTAAACAAATATATATATATATATATATATATTTACCCTAAAAACTTTTGCAACTTTCCAGACATAGTAATGATGAAGCTACTTACCGGACCATTGGCAACCTGGCTTCGGCCACAGTTTAAAAATTAATTTTAACTTGAAGAAGTTTTTTGTAAAAGATAGATGGTTTAACCCTCTGTCTGAGCCTTTGAGTCCCGACCACCCAAGTGGGGCATAAATAAGTCTAAGCTGAATATCTGATCAGACGATATTGTTCTAATCACGCCGTCAAACTTTTTCCAATCATATTGAAAAATGTAAAATTTTTCAAATATACATGCTAATGTTTTTTGATAATTATTGTTTTTTTTTTACTGTCTACGAAGCTCTACATATGGGCAAACACAGAAAATTGTGAAAAAATTACAGAGTGTTCTTCTCCTGTGAATATATATGTTTATATATATATATCGAAATAACAGGCTATCTCCTGAAATATTGCCCCTAGACCCATACTTCCAATTGCAAAGTTTCATAAAAAGGGTGAATTGTTTTTTAAGATAAGTTGCAACACCATGGGAGGTCTATTTTAAAAATTACGAAAATTAAATTTTTATACGGCCCCCAGAGGGTAAAACTTCCAATTAGAAAAATTTTTCCTTATCCATTTCTGAATTAACCCCTTGAGGGGCAAAGCACTTATGTTCCTAAAATGTTCAAATGATTGATAGACACCGGGATTCACAAACAAATTTATATGATAGAAAGTAAATGCTGTTTTCGCATACATCGTTAAAAGCAAATCTTAATACTAAAATTCCGGTGCCAATGTGGCATAAGAGAATTAAAATTAAGTGGTATATATAATATACCGGTGCCCTTCAAGGGGTTAACCAAAAAAAAAATCATCTCGATATCCACAAATCCGCGAAAGATATTAAAACCGAAAATTTTCCAAAATTCGTGACTTACACCACTTAAGCATACCTCTGAGCTCAGTGATATCAGTTCATTTGAAATGCAATTTCGGGATCGACCATGCATTTACGTATTATTAAATGTCGATCAAAGACAATATTTTAACTTTTAGATATAAAATAAAAGCGTATTGATTTTTGCTTTAAACTTCTTTGAAATATGCTAGATGTCTGCAATATCTCTTCTACGGAAGCCAGCTTGGCACCAGCCTCGTAACTGGCCTCGTGTCTAAGCTTTTGCAGAGGATTGTATTAACATAGGAATTCTTTGATAAACTTCCGTGACGTGGAGTTTTTTTTTTTTTTTTACCTATTTATTTAAGGCCTATTACTTTTAAATGTGAATGCGCAATTTTTAGAATACATTTTTTAAGTGATAAAATGAAAAGAGGATTGTGAAAATCTATATTATAAAGGCCAAACGTATCTGTGCGTAACACATACGTCATTTTGCACATGGCAACACTTTCAAATTTTAAATGAATTTCGGTATGGCAATTTTTGCTACTAAAAGTTTTTAAACTTCTTAATATCGCACATTTGTAATTTTTACACCACCGTGTAGGAAAAAATGTATATTTAAATGAAATTTGTTTGAAAGCTGTATCTTAATTTGTTTTTGAAATATTAATTTTTTTGTAGCTTTTAATACCTCTTTTCTAATCGTGGCAATAAGAGTGCTCCATATCTATTTAAAGCAAAGGAAAAAAGGAAAAAAATTAAATGCTGTATCTTTATGTTGCCATTTTCTCATTAAAAGGGAAAAATAGAAATTTAAATATCTTCTGTTATAAAACCCGGTGAATTTTGACTTCATTTACGAAACTTGATTTACAAGTAAAAGAATATCAACGGTTTAATACCAATTTCAGCTAATATCATTGAGACTTCAAGTTTTGAATCAAAATGATCAAATTAAAATGCCAATTTTTTCTGAAAAGGTGAATACAGATACGAAATGTGCATTTTTAAATTTTGATATGATGCCGGGTTTGGATTTCATGGGAAAAAATTCTATGATTGAGTCAAAGTTGAATAAATTTTGTTTTTTATAATTTTGGAATACTAGCATAAGAACCTTAATTGATAACTTTACCATAATAACATGCCTTTGTTATTTTTTACTGCTTACATATACGATTGAAGTTTAATTTTAACAATTCCTACAACTGCGTTTTATAGAAATAGTATTTTGTTAAATTGACGATAAATATCTTTTGTTTAAGAGTTAGACATTCCAATATAAAATGCATTTTTTACTATAACTAATTTTGTAGGTTTATTAGTTAATGAAACAGTTTCTTCTTAAACATTTTCTTTCTTCAAAATTTGACGGGTTCTACCTTGTTTCGTTAAAACTGAAATTTATGAATAATTTTTATTTTTACTTTCAGAATAGACAGTTAAGGAAAGTATTGTAATTATGATTTGTTTGCGTTAATAATAGACATTCTTCTTTACGACCAATAAAACACGATACCTTTACAAATTTAAAGGGATACAGCGCTAAAAATTTGCAAATTGTGCTAACCATCAGGATGAAGTAATAATCATTTGATATTTTATTCTTCGGACATGGACAACTAAGCAACATTTAGGCATTTAAGATGTTCATTTTTATTGTGTATAATAATAATAATAATAATAATAATAATAATAATAATAAGTCTTCTTCGGATGTAATTCTGCCAGTATCAACTGGTATAAAATTGCTAGTGGATGGCGTTATCATGCTTGTTTACTTATTGCGAAGTATATTTTAAACAATGAGCTATCTTGCAAACACATTTAAAATCTCTCAAAACATTTTGAAAGTACATGAGAGACACTATAAATTTGTGTGATAAAGAACATAAAACCGAATAAATATATGGTTTTCACATCACAGAACTTACCTCTCAAATTTTAGATCAGGGATTGATTTTTACGTGCTTCTTACATCGATAAAGCTTACAAATGAAACAGATTAACTTTAAGCGGTTGTTTGTGATTAAGATGACTCAGAACTCTCCTGCGCAGCTTTCGCTGTGCCAACTCCTTGATTGATTCATAAGTATGCAAAATATTAGCAATTGGCATAATTATCTACCCTAGCATTATTACCCGAAGCCATCTTATTAAATAAATATTTAAATAGTAAAAGCACTGAAATCAAATCAACGTATTCTTACTTTATAAACAAAAATACAATATTTTCTAAATTTAACGGCCCTTATTACGTCCGATGATCCTTTGAAAAGCCAATGCTTTGCAACGAAATGAAAGATTTTCCTTCCCTTTTAGCAAACACCTGCGACCTCATTTCTTGGCAAAAGTGATAAATAAAAAAGTAATTCTTTAGCATGTTTATTACCCGTAGAAATGATTCGTATAACATTAGAAGTCTAAAAAATTCCAGCGATGAAAAACAGTGATGAATAAAGAACGCGATTACAAAAGAATATTATGATAGAAGACTTTCTGTTACTATCTTCTGACAGAATTTTTAAATTTAAATGAAAGGTTAACAATTATCAAGATACTCAGAAACTTCTAATTATGGGTAAAAAATGTAAGAAAAAATATTGATAAATATTTTAACGAACAAAGAAAAAAAAGAACAGAAAAAATTAATATTACAGATTAACAGTCTTGTTAACATTATTTATTATTACTATCTTATTGTTGTTGTTATTATTAATTCATAGCTAAAAATCAAAATATGTATGCACTAGCAGCCTTCGCCCGCTAGGCTGGTCGATTTTTCCTAAAGAAACCATGAATCAAACTGAATAAATCAGTGAATTTGATCATGAGTTTTATAGCAATATTGACATTTACGTGGAATGTCCAACAGAATTGCTGAAAACAATATGAACGTAATTCTGCTATTAGGTAGATTTCGTATAAATTACTACCAATTGCGGTCGCACCAATGCTGGAATTTCTGAAATTTTTTTTGCAGATCTACGCCGATCATGACCTCTAGAACCCAAAAACACCACCAGTAACAAAGTTTATATCTACATTTATATCTGCTTATCTATCTATCTATATACATATATATATATCACTTTTTTTGGACATAATTGTTGGGATTTGGAAATACATTTCGTATTTCTTCATCCGACCACCATCAGTAAAAAAGTTTATATATATATATATATATATCACCTTCGTATGGAAACGATAACTTCTATAGTTCTGCTCCAATCCCTTCCAAACTGATACATAGAATCAAGGGTTATAAAATCTCGGCTAATTTCGTTAATGGGCAAAATCGGTCCAAGGGGGTAGAAATAGAGAGGGTATTTGTGAAAACCAAAAAAACGCCATAACTTCTTAATTAAAATAGATATCGAATCCGTTTAAAGTTCATATTACTTCTTAAAAATGGGCCAAAAGTTTATGCATGACAGATTTTTGATAAATTTAGAAATGGGTTCAAGGGGCGAAAAAAACAGGTTTTCTGGGAGAAAAAAATCATAACTTCGTCAGTTCTCAAGATATCAAATCCAAATAACTTTTGTATAAATGATCTCAACATTATCTAAAACTTTTGTAGTTACAAGTTTTTGATAAGACTATTTCTTACCAATAAAAAAATTAAAAACGAAAACAGAAAAGGGGGTGAAAAAAGACAAAAATCCATAACTTCGTCAATTATTAAACTACCAAATCTAATTAAATTTATTTTACATCTTCTCAATAATATCTACAACTTTTACAATGACAAGTTTTTCATAGGACCAATTCGTATAGCAAAAATAAATTAAACAAAAATGGAGTTGGAGAAAAAACCTCTAATGCAAACTGCTTATATTCTGACTCGTTTTTAAATTCATTTTTTATTTTAAACGCATCCAAATGGCAGATCCTCTTATTTAGGAACTATATAAAGTGATGCATTGGCCAGTTTTTTGATAAAGACAGAATATATTTCAAAAAAGACTGACAAAAAGGGTATTTTGAACAGAATTTTCCGAAGAGATGGTGATTGAAAATTTGAGGAAGTATTCAAATAACAAATTGCGTTTTTTATGAATCATTTTAAATCCATTTTTGCTATCAAACTTATCCAATTTACAGGTCTTCTTATTTAGGAACTGTATAATGTGACGCATTGGTCAATTTTTTGATAAAGACAAAATATAATTCAAGAAAGGCTGCCAAAAAGGGTGTTTTGAACAGAATTTCGAGAAGTTATCGTGATTGGAAATTTGAGGAAACATTCAAATAACAAATCGCGTTTTTTCTGACTCATTTTTAAATTCAGTTTTGCTCTCAAACGCATCCAATTGACAGGTTCTCTTATTTAGGAGCTGTTTAATGTTCCGTATTGGTCAGTTTTTTGATAAATTCTGAACATATATTCTTTTAAATGCTGTCAAAGTGGGCACTTCGCGCAAAATTTCCCGAAGCTATCATGATGAAGAATTGAGGTTGTATTCAAAATTGGTTATTTTATAACTCATTTTTAAATTCAATTTTGCTCTCAAACTCATTCAATTTACAGTCTTTTGTTATTTAAGAGCTATACAGGGTGTATCTAAACTACTGGGCAAAACTTTAAGGGGTGATAGTACACATCAAGACAAATAATATTAAATGGGAAACTAAGGGTCCCAAACGTCTTCCGAAGGAGATAGGCACCATCAAAGTTTAGGGTCCAAAATTTGAAATGATTATAAAAAATGGAAAAATTGCTCGATTCGTTTGCGGTTTTCACGAAAACTATTCTTTATGTCAGTATTGTCTTGAAAATAAATTATAAAAATAAATTCCAAAAAATGCCGATAGAGGGCGCTTTTGACTTTGGAGTAACGAACAACTATTTTTAACCGTTTTTTTTTTTTTTTTTTTTTTTTTTTTTTTTTTTTTTTTTCATTTCATAAAATTTTTATAGAAGTTTAGACATAAACTTAAATTTTGGGCTCAAAATCTGTGGTTAAGTAGCGCAAACTGAACAGCGTTCAATGGGAATGGGTAGGTTCAAATTGCAAATGATTATAAAAAGCAGAATAATTGGTCAATTGATTTCCGGTTTTCACTAAAACTATTCTTTATGTTAGTATTGTCTCGAAAATAAATTATAAAGATAAATTTAAAAAATGTCGATAGAGAGCGCTTTAGACTTTGGAGTAACGTACAACTATTTTTTACCGTTATGTTTTGCAACCCATTAAAGTTTTTTGTAGCTTAGACATTAACTTAAATTTTGTGTTGAAAATCTGAATCGTTGAGACTAGTTAAGAGCGAACTGAACTGTGTTCAATGGGTTTGAAATGGTTCAAAATTTCAAATGATTATACAAAAAGGAAAAATTGGTCGATTCGTTTGCGGTTTTCTCTTAAAGAATTCTTTATGTCAGTATTTCCTTAAAAATAAATTTTAAAGTTAAATTTCAAAAAATTCCGTTAGAGGGCGCATTAAACTTTAGAGTAACCAACAATTTTTAACTGTTATTTTTTGTATCTAATTAAATGCTTGCAAAAGCTTAGACTTAAATTTTGAGCTCAAATTCTAAATCGTTGGGAGGAGTTAATTAAGCGCAAACTGAACTGTGTTCAGGAGTTGAAATGTTACCTTGCCCATCCTACGAACGCAGTTCAATTTTTCGCTATTTAATTACTCACAACGATTCAGATTTTAATCTCAAAATTTAAGTCTAAGATTTTAAAACATTTATTTAGATAAAAAAAAAGAACGGTTAAAAATAGTTGTTTGTTATTCTAAAGTTTAAGGCGCCCTCTAACGGAATTTTTTGAAATTTATCTTTAAAATTTATTTTCAAGGAAATGCTGACATAAAGAATGGTTTTAGAGAAAGGATCAAACGAATCGACCAATTTTTCCTTCTTTTATAATCATTTGACATTTGAACCTCCCCACCCCCATTAAACACAGTTCAGTTTGCGCTACTTAACCACTCTCAACGATTCAGATTTTCAGCTCAAAATTAAGTTTATGTTTAAGCTTCTAAAAAAAATAATGAGATGCAAAAAGTAACGGTAAAAAATAGTTGTACCTTTCTCCAAAGTCTAAAGTGCCCTCTATCGACATTTTTTGAAATTTTATTTTATAATTTATTTTCAAGACAATACTGACATGAAGAATAATTTTAGTGAAACCGCAAATCAATTAACCAATTTTTGTGTTTTTTATAATCATTTGAAATTTGAACCTACCCACTCCCATTGAACACAGTTCAGTTTGCGCTATTTAACCACAGATTTTGAGCTCAAAATTTAAGTTTAAGTCTAAACTTCTAAAAAAGTTGAATGAGCAAAAAATAACGGTAAAAAATAGTTGTTCGTTACTCTAAAAACTAAAACGCCCTCTATCGGCAGTTTTTGAAATTTATCTTTACAATTTATTTTCAAGACAATACTGACATAAAGAATAGTTTTCGTGAAAACCGCAGACGAATCGACCAATTTTTCCGTTTTTTATAATCATTTTAATTTTGGACCCAAAACTTTGATGGCGCCTATTTCTTTCGGAAGACGTTTGGGACCCTTAGTTTTCCATTTAATATTATTTGTCTTGATCTGTACTATCACCCCATAAAGTTTTGCCCAGTAGTTTAGATACAGCCTGTATAATGTACCGTATTAGTCGAATTTTTAATAAAGTCGGAATATATTTCAAAATATGTTGTCAAAATGGGCATTTTATCCGAGTTTAGCTTAAGATGATTCTGATAAAAAACAGTCCTTACGGAAAAATGAAATTAAGAAATTTTCAAAAGAAGACCAAATAAAGTTGTTAAACTGGGTTTATCTGTAATTAAATTTTATTTTTTGCTGTTGAAATGAGCACTCTTCGAAATCTACCTCCGCCTATAGGCCACGCCGACAGGGAGTTTTACCTTTTACTGTGTCATACAAAATTTAAGCTGTTAAGGACCAAATTCCGTAGTTGATCTTTTAATGTGGTTTTGTTAAAGGAACGATAAAACGACATATAATATACTTAAAGCATTGATGAAAAATTGTCAATGCAAGTCTCACAGAGTCCGTTAATTTGACTTGATGAAAAAGCTAATCATTCATAATAATTGAAATCGCATGATTCTAGAATTTTCACCAATAATTTGACAATCAAGCAAAAGCAAGCAAATCATGCGTATTTTGTACTAAAATATTCTCTGAAAAATTAGCTAACCAATAAAGTTCCATCAAAATCTACTTAGCAGAATCTTTTCTAACCTTCTCTAATGTCTCAAATTTTATATAAATTTATTCAACGGGAACCTTTAAAAAAGTCAATCTTTCGAAATTGGACATTCTGATTTAGAATCTTCCTTATAATTCTCAAAATAGATCCAGGGATGTAGTTAGCGTTGCAAAGGTTAGAAAAAACCCGGTTTAAACCCGGGAATAAACCGGGTTTTTAGGAATAAACCTGGAAAAAACTCGGAATTTTTTGGGAATAAACCTGGTCTATTGGAAATAAAACCGGGAATAAACAGAGTTTTTGCAACTCTAGATGTAGTGGAGGGTATACACGGGTATATGCCGTGTATCCTTCACATTTTTTTTAAAAGATCAGTACATCTTTTGTTTCTCAAATAAAGCACTATCGTATACCCTCTGCATTTATCGCAAATTCTCTACTTTTTTTACGACTATAACACTGCGTAGAACGTGATGTATCATTCTAACATTTTTTCCAAAAAAATATGTAGCTATGTAAATATTCATATTGATATAGCTAAATACAGATTTCATAATCGTGTTAATTTGATTATAGAACATTCAGGAATGTAGGGGTAGGTTATACATTGCCTCACTCCTTGATATTTTAGAAAACACTGTAAAACATCCCTAACTATATGTACACTATAATATATACCCTCTGTTTGTAGCGTATATCATCGAATATTCTTTACTATACCACTCAGAACATTTGTGCATAGCTCCGTAACTAAACAATTACGAGTAATAAGATACATGTTGAAAAAAATCCCTGAAATATTATATAATTAACTATGAAACTGTCATTGAAATTTATTCAGTAAAACTTGAAATCTTTCACAATGAAGTTTATTTAATTTTAAAACCACCGTAGCATATCCAAGCAACTTTTAAGATAGTTTTCACATTAAACCATTTATAAATCAATTTTACTAACTAACAGTGTAAGTTGTAAAAAATAAATTATGTTCAGTGTATTCTTTTATAATCAATCTGAATGAAATACGACTTTGTGATCTTCATGTATAGAAAATGATACACTGGTGGAAATTGATTTATGAAAAAACAGTTTTTTGACCAAAACTTCTATAATACTCATTAAAAATTAATGACATTTCATAGTACGTATGATAAATCTGTTACAAAAATAAATTTTCACACATAATATTAAACATAAGCAAAAAATCAAATATTAAATTTTCGTAATATGCGAATATGGAAATTGATTTATGAAATATCACATTTGATTGGTTATTTCGAAGCAATGTGACAAAAATTTGCATAAAACAAAGTAACATGACCTGCAAAGTAGACGTAAACAGCGTTGTACAGTGAAAGCAATACGTTTCCGTTACAATTTTTGCGATGGGTAAACGAAAGATTTTTTCTAAGGAACAAAGAGGTAAAATCGACGCATATTTAGAAAGTGGCAAGTCTGTCCCCGAAATTAGTAAATTAATTAAAAGATCTGTTGATCTGATACATAACTATAGGAAAGATCCAGCAAATTATAGCAAAAATTTTAACAAAAAAGGTAATCCACGTTTAAGCAGGAGACAAGAAAAAGGGGATTCTTCAACTTGTGTCAAAAGCTGGTCACAGTTCAAAGCAGATTTGTGCAGATCTATCCCTGCCTGTTACTTTTAAAAGAGTTAGGCAAATTTTACATTCTTCACGGAGCTTGAGATGGTCGAAAATAAAGCCGTGTCCAAAGTTACTTCTGTGTTACAAGCAGATGCGTTTGCAGTATTGCGAGAAGTACATGAAAATGGGTAACAATTGAAAGAAAGTCATTTTTTAATACGAAAAAAAATTAATTTGGGTAGCCCCGATGGTTTGAGGTATTACTGGAGAGATCTCTAAAAAGAACCGAAATCTACATTCAGCGGACATTTTGGTGTCGGAAGTTCGATGATTTGGGCAGCGATTGTTTATGATGGCAAAAGTGAAATGGTATTTCAGACAGAACTGTTTTGATTAAAGTTTAGTTTTAGAAAATTCACTTCTTCCATTTGAATGGCAATATTATGGTTTAGATTATATCTTCATGCAAGATAGTGAGATAGTGCAAGTATTAATATTGCAAATACAATGGAAGATTGGTTTCAAGAACTGAATATTGTTCTTTTAGATCATCCACTTATTAGTCCTGATCTGAAATCCATCGAAAACTTTTACACTGTAAAAAAATTTCAGAAACATTTCTGAAAATAACGGAGACCTGTGCTGCACGATACTAACGGAAAGGTTTCTGATTCGAACAGGAAAGTGTTTCGGTTAAAACACGGAACCTTTCTGATCCGTAATGAAAAGTTTCTGAATATATCCGAAACCTTCCTGAATATATCTGAAAGCTTTTTGAATAATCTTAAACCTTTCATTATGGATCAGAAAACTTTCTGAATATATCGGAAATATTTCATTACAGGTCGGAAAACTTTCTGAATATATCAAAAATACTTCATGATTGATCGGAAAAGTTTCTGAATATATCAGAAGCCTTTCTGAATATATCTGAAAACATAGTAAATCTTCCATTAAGGATAGGAAAGTTTTCAGATTGTGTAGCCAATCTTTCATTGCGGAACGGAAAGGTTTCGGAATATATATGGAACATTTGATTTGGGATCGAGAATGTTCCTGAATATGTATAAAGGTTTTTATTATATATCAAAATAAGTTCCTGTTTTAGCTAAATGTTTTTCGGTTGAAATCGACTGTCAATGTAATGCAGATGTGCTCAAGTATTTTTCGGCGATGTTTCCGTATATATTCGAAAACATCGCGGAAAAATATTTATACGCATTTTTTTAATAATCTATTTTGCTTTGACAGTGGCACAACTGAAAATTTCACGTTCATCCTTAATTTGAAGTCAGTAATAAAAATATGCCATAATGGACTTATGAAAGATTGAAACAATTGCAAATAGCATACTAACTTTATAATAAAAATACTGTAACTGCACTGTTAACATCAGATTTAGGGAATCAGAAGAAAAAAAAATTAAGAAAGAAATTTATATCTGAAAGAAATTTAGCTGTGGCCTGTATTTTCAAAAAGAAAGAAAAAAGGTAGTAATATTATTAAAAAAAAATAATAATAAATTCGAGAATTGATCCCCTCCCCCTTTTTTTCGCAAAAACACACATTAACATTATTTTTTAGAGGTTTTTCTTTATATTTTTCTGTGTGCAACATGAATGTATTTTGTTACCGACATTGTTGCTAAGTTTTATGGACTGGAGGAAACAAACTACCCCCCAAAAATTCCTCTAGCAAAACTTATTAAAAATTTGTTGCAGTTTTGTTTTAAGAGGATGTTTAATACAGCAAAGTGCTGAAAGTAAGTCAACCCTTTAGCAGAAAGGAAATTCTAATAATCTTAAGAAATTCTTATAATTAGGATTTTTTTTTTAAATAGATCGGTAAAATTAGGAGGGTTAGGGGATATACTTGGAATTTATTAATTTCCCAGGATTTATATAGCTTACAGAATATGTAAGAGAAGATGTTTAATTTCGGTACTTTTTGATAATAGTGAACAAAATTTGTATGTATATTACTTTTTTTACAACTTAAGCATGAAATACACATGATAAATCTAAACGGCATCTGTAACTTCTTCCCACAAACACTGTCTTCTGGGTTTGCAATGCAAATTCATTATTTAGAAAATTCCATTCAGCAAAGCTTAAAACTAGAAGTAGATTGTGTAAAAAAAAATCATAAGCTAACTGTACATAAAAATTAAATGAACGCAGAATCATAATCCGGTTAATTTCAATTTCAAGTTAAATTCAATTTTCCAAGTGAGATAACACAAATTATGAGTCATTTAAATAACTTTTTTATGTGTGTGTGGGGGGGGGGGGTGTCAGATTGAAAAATGATAAATGTAAATATTAAAAACATTCAGAAAAAATCTACTAGGTTATGATATCTGTAATGATTGGAGATCTTTTTTCACTGCAAAAACTTTTTCCCTCATCTTCAAATAATTATTAGCAATATGAAATGCTTTTCAAACGCATGTTGTTAGCTACCAATCTTTGATGCGTTAATAGTACAATATGGAACTCACAATTTTTCATAGTAAGGAAATGCTGATGATTTTTCTGTTTCTCAAAAAATGCCCCTTAGCCCTAACTTTTACCTTCATGGTTTGATCAAGTCCATTAACGAATTTAAGGCTCTTTTTCCTGCAAACCAAGACACTTGCAAGCTAGTGTTTTCTGTATAAGGTTATTCCTTAATAACTCGTTTCTATTTTTCTTTCTTTCTTTCTTTCTTTCTTTTTTTTTTGTATTGAATAGCTGAGGTTCTTTACATTGGTGGGTTTTTTTTTTTATTTTGGTTGCAGATATCTTTTAGAATGACACTTTTATTTTCAGAACCGGTTTTGAAAGCAAAAGCAACTTTGAGGGACCTCAGCTATCCAATGCTAAAATAATAATAATAAATAAATAAAATACTTAAAAATCTCTAAATGCAAAACTGTTATTAGAAAATAATCTCTTTCTAAGAGGAGCATTAGTTGAGAGTGTCTCTGCTTGCAGGAACAGAAACCTTAAGGCTTCTTAATTTTTTGTGTTAATTTCAAAATGATCCATACAAAATTATCGCAGTTATCGTGCGGACAAGAAAATGGAGTATATATATTTATATAAACGAAACCATTGCAATATACAGGATTTCTTACATAACTCACCTAAAAACCGTTCCTTTAAAAGCTTGTCAGATTACATAACTCTGTAATACACTTCTTTATGAATATTATGACATATATTTTTGTTATGAATGCATGATAAATATTTTTGTTCTTTAGTATTTATTGAAAAAAAAGGAACATTTTATTACTATTGTTCTATTTGTGCATTAACTATGCAAATATTGAAATTTAATAAACATACATGCTTACTTTCAATTTTTCTTTGAGTTGCATGCATCATTTCTTTTCTTTTTCCCTTTTAAGTTTAAAACTTTAAACATTAAAAAAAATATACAATAGTTTTTGAGTCAACATTGTTACGTAGATGACTACATAGTGTCTTTTATGAACAGAGTTTCCACTTCAAGTCTCCCCAAAATATTAAGGACCATTTTGCTGTATTTAGTCACTATTTTACACCATAGATTCCATCCCCCTCCCAATATTTTGATTCAATTTCTTTCTTGAATAAAATGATGGAAAAAATACAGTACTGGAAAATAAAAACAAAAATCCAGGGCTTTTCCAGATATTCCGGAATCATTGCAAACTCTATTCAGTCTTTCCTTATTTGTGTTTGGTATATGTATTGCATGTCAATTCAGACATGTATAAAATTGATGTCCTTCACAAGATGGCTCCTTGATTACTTTTCGATTTTGGTCACAATTATTTTTTATACTGTTATTTTCACTTTCAGAACCCGTCAGAAAGTGAAAGTAACTTTATAAAAAAATACTTGAGACCAAAAATTGTAAAAGTAAGCAAGGAGTGTTCTTGTGAAGGACATCAACTATACAATGCAAAGAAAATTATTTAAAAATGTCAAAATGAGAAAGATTTATTAGAAAAATGCCACCCTATAGGAATTGCATTAGCTCACAAGTGTCTATGCAGGCAGGGACAGGACCCTTAAGACTGATTATTTTAGATTATTTTGCATATGAGTGCATGAAGACTTTCACAAAATATAGCTAATGGGATTCAGAGGTCATATAAAACATTAATATATTTAACTATTTCAGAAAGGCATTTTTTTATATAAACAGTACCTAAAATAATTATTTTACTTATTTTATTTATTTATTTATTTTAACAAGGTATTTATGACAAATTGTTAAGAATTATACTTATTGAATATTGAATAAAAAAGAATTTTTTAACTCAATAATTTGTCCAATTTTGAACTCAGTTATCCCATTATGATGTTTATGAATATAAATTATAAAAGTGATTACACTAAATATATTTAACATTCTACTTCTCTTATTGAAATAACTATTGTCAACATTACCGATATAATTTTTAACAGCAAAAATACTTTGACACACTAAGCAAATATTTCAAAATATACACATAATTTTCTTAATTAAAATACTTATTATATTAATAAAAAGATGATATCTTATATAACCAGCATATAAAAAACGCAAATTTGTAGAGAAGTGCAGATAATGAAACGACCATGCTATATTATGTCAGTAATTGTTCTTAGTAAAATATGTAATTAAAAATGCTGTAGTTTTCATGGTTTAAATGGCAATATTTGTAACATCAGTAATTTAATTCATGTAAGTTTATGCATATGACTAAGTATTAATGTTAATATTATTAAATACATACCAGTTTTATGCATGTAAAAAACCTCTGCTTTCTTTTAAATAGACTGTACATAAAAAAACATTGTTTCTAGCTCAAAGATAACATATTATTAAAAAAAACAGCTATGAGCTATTGATCTCAAATTAGACTCAAATTTAAAAGAATATAAAAGCTAAATACTTATGAAGCATCAACAACAACAACAAAAATTATTCAAAATGATTTATTGAACTAATATTTTATTCAAAAATTAAAAATATCAGTCAGAAACAGATTTTAATAAGACTTAAAACTTCGGCAAAGTATTACAAAAAGTAATTAATTTAGTTGGAAATGTTTCGGGGATTAATTTCAGAATGCAACTTTCATAAAACAAATATGTGGTTGCTGCTCGTTTAGGGTATTCAATATTACACAAAAATACATTCCTACTGCTACAGATACTGCCTACAAAAAATCCATTACATTCGATAATAATACTTTTTTCTGAAACCATATTTACTCCAATATAGTTAAAAATGTTCCCGATAACAAGAAAAGACTGAAATGTTTCACTGTTGATGTTGACTTGTGATGGAATGCACTCCAAAGACAAATTTCTTTGCCTCTTTGGTGCCAGCAATAACTTGTCGGTGTAAAATCTTTCTTCTTAGAGTAGGCATTAATCTTTATTTTTCCTGCCATCCTCTCTCACCTTATCATATACCTTGATGTTCCAATCTTCATGACCTTTCTCAATGTAAGATTTTAGGGAAGGAAATTCATATATTAGTAAACGAACTATGATGTCTCACTGTTTCGTATTGGGGAATAATGTATATTCCTTAATTTCGTTTGAAAGATGTCTGAACAATTCACTTTTTGTCAACCACAGCAACTCATCAATCATTGTTGAAAAATTCTCTTTTGGAATTAGAAATGTGGCAGGCCAAGGAAGTAGTTTTATGCCTGGAAAGAAAGTGTATTTAGTATAATCATTTCTGAAACAGAGATACATTTTATTTTCTGCTGAGACTGATAATCTAAATTATTAAAATAAATGTACATGTATCAATATAAAACTAAAAACCCTAAATGAGTTAAAAGTGGGATACATCATTACCTTATGGGAGCTCTAAGATATTACATTTAGGTTTTAAATTGTTAAATATATCAAATTCTGTGTGATACACTGCTATTAATATAAATGAAAAAGAAATTTCATATTCTATTTATATAATTATATAAACAGTACAAACATTATTTTGGATGTAAAAAGAGATAAAATTTACCCACTGGTGTTTTTTATTAACTTCTTTCATAAATTCAAAAGATGGATTTTTTTAATATTAAAATTTAAGTGATCCTGTGGTGCGACTTTAAAAAGGATTTGCTTTAAAATTACATTACAACTTTTTTCTTTTGTCTTCTGAAAAATATTTAAACATTCAAACAATATTTTTTTACTATCCATATACATATTCAAATATATCACACTTTCACTGAGCTTATAGCGTGTATTAAGTGCATTTATTTTATTAAACTAATTTTATTTTAATAAATATCTTTTGCTTCATTCTATCCAAAAACACAAGCAATTTTTGCATAAATATTTTTTTCTTTTGTACTACTTGATTATTTTTTCAACCAAAATCTATCGCCTATGATAAAATACAAAAAATGGATAATTGTAAATGTCACTTGACACTTAACAAGAACGTTACATCATCAGTGATTTTTAATTTATACTTTTATCAATATTATACTAATTTACTCGCTTTTCCATTATTTAAAATAAAAATTATGCCAATTTGTATAATTTAGTGATTAGTTTGGATATTTGCATAATTTGGTGAAATTGGTCAATGGCATAATCAAGTAGTATTTTTTTTTTTTGCATTACATTTCACATAATTTGGATACAATGAAGCAAAGTAGCCTTTTACAAATTTTAATGGATTAATTTATAAACTAAATTATATAAAATACAAGTTTTCCTGAAAAAAAACTATATTCAATAGAGGAAAATAAATACTAGAAGACGAAGCATAAAATTAAGACTAACTTAGAAACATATTAGGGCATTCCATGGAAAAAGGACAAAATGTCCTGCATACGAAAACTTAACTTAAAAACCTTTATCTATTGACTTATAAGTTGTTAAAACATAAACTATACCTCAAAGTAAAATATTTTGCAACAAACCTTCAGCTGATTAAAAATGCTTTGTGGGAATTAAAAAAAAGAGATTTTTTTTTGTATATGTAGAAGTGCAATTTCATCTTTTATAAAAATTTACGATATTTTCCTTGTACTGATAGGTAAATTTTGAGACTTTTCTTGAGACTTATTGGAGAAAATCATGGGTAAACTTAAATCTTCTACAATAATTTTAATCCTCAACCGTTTGGTGGATTTTGCAGCTTTTCTGCAAGCAACTGCCAAAAGAGCAGAGCTTTTTCTGCGATTGACCAACTACCCATTGATAAATCCCCCCCCCCCAGGACCAGTTGACAAAACCTTAGTAGTGAGACAAACTTTGTGGCTTTTTCCTGCGACTGGCAGAATTTGTTGATATTTTGTCTGCTTTTGAGCAATGAATTTCATAGTTTTTATAGTCAATCCAATGACAAATTTGGCTATATTTACCTGCAGCTGATTGCAAATTGTGATATTTTCTTTCTATGTATCAACTATCAAAAACTGCGTAGCATTTTTTGCCTGCGATCAACCAATGTATTATTTCATGGAGTTTTATTTACTTTTTTTAGTTTTTCTTTGACATAGCAAAAATTTTGATAACTTGGTTAAATAGAATTTGAATTATTAGGACTGTCGGCCATTAAATGGACCGAGCAGAGTGTTGCAGTATATTTGTGGAAGACTTAAAATATTACAACAGTTCTCATAACAAATACTTTTATTAATGACTAGGATGATGACCAGGGTTGCCCATGTGGGGCCCAGCCTGAAAAAACCCGCCCGGGTCCACTTGAAAAAACCCATGATAAAAAACATTATGGGTTTTTTCAAAAAAATTTATGATTTTACAATTGTATCATTATTTAATCTAAGTTATCAATGCAAAAATAAATGCGAATTTAAGTATATTTCAAAAGAACCAGATTTAAAAGGAATTTCTAAGCATTAATAAAATGCCCCCCCCCCCTAAAAAAATTAGCTGTAAAGAAGGAAAAGAAAAAGTTTTTAATTGATTTCTTATTTGCAATTAATGAAAGAAACTATATAAATTTAGCATATTTAACTTAAAGCAGGGTTATTATGATTTTGCCCAACTCAAAAATTCAACTTTTTTTTTCAAAATTTCAACTTTAAATTATGTAAGGTTTAGCTTAATTTTTTTTAAATATCATTATTAATATTTTAATATTGATATGAGGATATATTTCTTAATAACAATACACCACTCATATAGTTTCTTTCCTCATCACAAGTGGGGGGGGGATGTCTTAATTCTCCCAATGATTAAAAAGAAATATGTCACTCTTACTTAAATAAGGAAAATATGTATTCCTCGCAAGTATAATGCGTTTAAACATATTGTTCACTCGCAAGAATAGTGACACACCTCAACAAAAGTAAATTTTAAATGAGAGGCAAAAGAAAATTTGCATAATTATACTGTAACATGAAACTATAGCAGTTAGTTCTGCATGCAGAAATGGAAACATGCATAAAAACACAAAATCTTCAAGAATGAGAATGCAGAACGAGGTATCGAGAGTTGAATACCTCCTTACACAATCCACCTCACTTCTGTGGTCAGAAGTCACAAATGGATATATCATTAAAAAAGTAAATTTCCATATAGCTTCACTTATGAAACTGTTTGTGTAGCAAGACACACATATGATGGAATAAAATGATTAGCGGAATAAAACACAGCATGAACTTTTGCGAGATTTATCACTTTTCTTGTAGTTGATCAATATGATGTTTTAACATATTTTAAATTGACTACATATTACAGGGAAGGTGGCAGTTTGTTCATATGTATCAAACTATAGTAAAAATCGTAAATAAGCCTTAAATGAATCAAATTATTAATAATCCAAAACATGCAAAAACAGTAAATCTTAAAAATCCATCATAGTTTTTTAAGAATCTGATTGTAGTTTATCTCATAAAATACTACAGTACACTCCCTCTAATCCGCGCAGGTTGGGACCAAGGGTTTTGCGGATTATAGAATTTCGCAGATTATAGGTAATTTCTTTGTTTATATTCTAATATTTGGAATTTATCAACAAATGTAGTAAATATGCAGCAAATAAATAACAGAGAAATGAAAGAAAATACTTTTTAATGCATAAAAAGCTATAGTCAATAGGAACACATTTTTTTTATTTTTAAATCTATCAAACATCACAGTGATGATTGTTTGTTTTATCATTTTTTATTTATCCTATGCAGTTTAATGTTGATGCCCTTAAGAGTCAGAATTTCTTGATTAGTAACATAAGTTTGTTTATACTAAAAAAATAAGATATTTATCCTCAAGAGCTATCTATCTTTTACATAGCCAGCAAATGTGCTCAGAAGATAGCAGTCTTAATAGTTATTTATAAGATACATAAAACATTTTCTTTTAATAAATGCAGAAATGCATTAAAAATTTCTAAATTCATCAGTACAGTTCAACATTTATTACAGTCAAAGTGTGCATCTTGGTTAAAAAAAAAGGAGATTTTAACTGTTTGTTTACATCTAAAATATAGAGCGGATTATAGGGTTGCAAATTAGAGGGAGTGGGCTGTATTATGATCAATCACAGTAAAGAATAATTACACCTATACTAGTACTGGGATTTGGCATTTCTGAATCACAATACAATTGATTGTAAAATACAGTAGACTCTGTCAAAGCCACACAGCTTGGGACCAGAGGTTGTGCGGATTTTAGAATTTTGCAAATTTCTGGTCATTGCTTTGTTTACATTTTTTAAAACAGCAATTTAAATGTAATTAATAATGCAGTCAAAACTATAATGAATGCTTATAATATAATAAAAAATAAAATAACTAATATACTAAAATAATAAAAAATTACATAATTTTCAAAATGATTAAAGTATTAAAAGCAATGTTCAAGTTAATAATTATTAAGGTATGATTACATTTTCATTATACAGATGAAATGTACTTTTCCGAAATTAATCATTGTGCCTTCATAAAGGCACATTACTAATTCATATCAAAATAATAAAATATGGAAGTTTTATTTCAGGTTTAGTCAGACTTAATAACCAAAAAAAACTTGACTAGTACATAAATATATTTGGTAAGAAGATTGTAATTAATTACCAGTGATATCAGCAATATCTTAAATTTGTCAGAAATAAATTTAATTTATTTTTCCTTGATGAAAAAACAGGAATTCAGTAATAACAAAAATTACAAATTGAAATATGTTTGGAATCGATATGAGACTAAAACAGTCAAATTTTGTAATTATATTTGAACTAAATATTTCATAGTTTACATTCGTAAATTATGTGAGGATTTTAGGGAGTCTACTGTAATAGAATATTTAAAAATATGCATAAAATCAGGAGAAATATGTCGAAAATCAGGAGTATAGAAAAACATGTGAAAATTAAGAGTTTTCTGTTGAAATCTGGAGACTTGACTTGTCTGAAATATTTATTTTAATTAAAATATAACAAAAATAAAGCTTTAAGGATTAACTTTTTTAAATGCTCAGGTACTTCATGCCTCATTTTATGGACAAAAAAACTGGGACTTCTACTTTATTTTCTGCTACATTCAACCATGATTTCTAGAAAAAAAAAATATTTTATTTATTTATTTATTGTAAGCATGATTTGGCCTTCTTTAACATGGTGTGCCAAGTGCATGAACTGAATGTGAAAATGGCAATTTTTTGATAGGTCAGAAACATTTTATGTTCTGGCAGCCTTTGAAAATGAAAAATCATTGCAAACACACTTAAAATTAATCTGGAGGACTTTTTTTGCGTATGTGTGTGTGAATGTTTGTTTCGCGACTAGTTTTGACATTCGTAAAAGGGAAAGGTTTCAGTCTTTCAATTCAATAAAGTAAATTTGTTCCTCTGAAAATAATTATACAACTTAAGAGATTGTTCTAGTTTTGTAGCATTTTCTTACTGATTTTTCATTGAAATTTGCATTTTATTTTTGTGATCTTCTGGCGAAATTCACATAATCTTTTCGCTATACTCTGACAAAATTCACATATTCTTTCTGAGATATTTTAAAGAAATTCACATTCAAGAGTTGAATTTCAGGGCGGGATGGCGGGATTCGAGCCTGAAATTTTGAAATCCCACCCAAAAGAATATCGTATGCGGGAGGCTCCCGCTACAAAAAAATCACGAATTTTCGATTCCACCTATAATCATTCGATTCCAAAAGTTATGAATAATCATTTATCAGCCCGGAAATTCGGATAGTTATCTCCGAATTTCCAGACTAATAACCGATTTTTCATAGCTTTTGAACGGAGCACTAAATGCATATTTTCACAATCAATTTCATCAATCATTTCCAGAAAATTTTGTTAGATTATCTCGATAGAAACGCCAATTTTCTCAAAGAATCGCGAAATAAAAACTCGCCTTTTCTTAAATGATCGCCATAAAACATAAATTTCTTTAAAAAAACAAGAAATAAACACGAATTTTGTGAAATGGTTGCAGAATAAACGCGAATTTCGTAAAATCATTGTAGAGTAAACGCGAATTTCATAAAATGATTGCGGAATAAACACGAATTTTGTAAAATGATTGGGGAATAATTGCGAATTTCATGAAAGGATCGCCATATAAACAGCGACCTGGGAAGGGGGGGAGAGTTGCCCTGGGTGCAGAAAAGTAGGGGTGCCGATTTTATACTACCAACATCATTTTTGGCCTGTAAGAAGAAAAAGAACACTAAATTGAATTTTGCATTGAGCACAGTTTTCTCTTTGCACACCCCTGCGTATAAACCCAAATTTATCAAAATGCCACTTAAAAACAAGCATTTTATGAAAGAATCTCGAAATTTTCATTAAAAGATCATAAAAAAACGGCAATTTTGTTGATAATCGAGGAAAAAAACGCTAAATTCTTTAAAGGATTGCGGAAAAACGCTAAATTTGTCAAAGGGATCTTCAAACTTAATTCTAAGCAAAAACTTCCTTGAAATTCGCAGCAAATTTTCTGAAAAGTTACAGCAGACTGTGTGAGAAATTGGGGGGGGGGGAAATTACTTTTGGTTCTGTGTTTTTTCTGCGACCCTTTGATGAAATTTGTGGATTTTTCACGATCTTTGAACGAAACTATTGGACTTTTTATTTTATTTTTTATGAAATTTGTGAATTTTTCACGGTCTTTTGAGAGAATTTGCGGATTTTTCACGGTTTTTTGATGAAATTTGCGGAATTTTCATGTTTCTTTGACAAAAATTACAGAATTTTTGAAATCCTTTGCCGAAAGTTGTGATTTTTTTTGCGATTTGTTTTTTTGCAGGCATTTTGATGATATTTTCGTTTCAACTGTGATCTCCATCCGAAATTTGGTTTTTTTCCCCGAATCTTTGATGAAATTTGTGTTCTTTCACTATTGTTTGATAAAATTCACATTTTTTTCACGATCTTCAGACGAAATTTGAGTTTTTTCACGATTATCTACAGAAATTCATGTTTTTTGCGCAAAACTCTAGCGATATTTACGATTTTTCTGCGAGTGATTTACGACATTGATTTTTTTGGGAGGCGATTTGACGAAATTTGCAATATGTTTTTTGTCTAAATTTTCGGATTGAGGACGATTTTGTTTTCGGAATCGAAAACCTTTGATTTTAGAAAAATACATAGCAGAATCGCCTTTGGATCGTTTAACAAATGGAAAATTCGTCAAATGATCGCTTAATAAATGCCAATTGTCACAGTATCGTGTAAAACATCCAAATTTCAACAATGAAAAAAAGTGAAATGGGAAAAAAGGTGAATTTTGTCAAAAGGTCATTAATAAATGCTAATTTAGTTAAAAGATTGCTAAAAAAAGACGAACATTTCACTGAAGAATCACAAAAAAACGTGAATTTCGTCAGAGGATTGCCAAATAAATGCGAATCTAGTCAAAAAGCTGCTAAAAAATGCATATATTTCATCACAGAATCACAAAAAAGATGTCAATTTAGTCAGAGGGTCGCGGAAAAAAAGGCAGCTCCTTGGAAAACAACATGCATACAAACCAGAGTTGCAAAAAAGCCGGCTAAAATTTAAAAAAGCCAGGCCGGTGGTTTTTATTTGTTTTATCCGGTTTTTTTTGGCTAAAATTGGCCTTTTTGGCTATAATTGGCTTTTATACAATGAAGCATTTTAATTATAAGCTACACATTTTTAAATGTCTTTTAACTTGTTTTAATGATATGTAATTTTCTTTGAGTTTAACAAATTTATTTATTAAAATGAAAAATTGGGATTTTAATTATGACTCTTTATGAAAAATTGGGTTATAATCCATTTTTAGGTGGATTTCGTAAGAAATACTACCTATTGCAATCGCACCAGTTTATATATCTATCTATCTATCTATATATCTCACTTTTTTATGGACACGATAACTTATATAATTCTTCACCAATCTCCACCAAACTGGTATATAAAATCAAAGAGGTTAAAATCTTGGCTAAGTTTGTTAATGGGCGAAATCAGACCAAGGGGGTCGGAATAGTGTGGGGTGTTTTTGTGAAAACCCAAAAAACGCTATAACTTCTTAATTAAAGTAGATATCGAATCGGTTTAAAGTTTATATTACTTCTTAAAAATGGGCCAAAAGTATATGCATGACAGATTTTTGATAAATTTAGAAGTGGGCTCACGGGGCGAAAAAAACAGGGATTTTGAGAGAAAAAAATTCATAACTTCGTCAATTGTCAAGATATCAAGTCCAACTAAATTTTTTGTAAATGTTCTTAAAATTATCTAAAACTTTTGTATTTACAAGTTTTTGATAGGACCAACTTTTACCGATGAAAAAAATTAAAAACGAAAAGAAAAAAAGCGCTGAAAAAAGATAAAAATCCATAACTCCGTCAATTTTTAGGATATCAAATCTGATTAAATTTATTTTACATCTTCTGAAAAATATCTACAACTTTTATATTGACAAGTTTTTCATAAAACCAATTCGTATAGCAAAAAAATAGGAGTTGGAGAAAAAACCTCAAGTCCAAGTTGCTTATATTTTGACTCATTTTTAAATTCATTTTTTATTTTAAACGCATTCAAATGGTAGATCCTCTTATTTAGAAACTGTATAAAGTGACGCATTGGTCAATTTTTTGATAAAGACAGAATATATTTAAAAAAAAGGCTACCAAAAAGAGTATTTTGAACAGAATTTCTGAAAGTCATCGGGACTGAAAATTAAAGGAAGTATTCAAATAAGAAATTGCGTTTTTTTCTGACTCGTTTTTAAATCCATTTTTGCTCTCAAATGCATCCAATTTACAGATCCTCTTATTTAGGAACTATATAATGTGATGCATTGATCGGTTTTTTGATAAAGACAGAATATATTTTGAAAAAGGCTACCAAAAAGGGTATTTTGAACAGAATTTCCCGAAGTCTTCGTGATTTGAAAATTTAAGGAAGTTCTCACATAGCAAATTGCGTTTTTTATGACTCGTTTTAAAATCCATTTTCGCTCTCAAACGCATCCAATTTACAGATCCTCTTATTTAGGAACTATATACTGTGACGCATTGGCCAGTTTTTTGATAAAGATAGAATATATTTTTAAAAATGCTGTCAAAGTGAGTATTTCACACAAAATTTCAATGAGCAATCATGATTAAAGAATTAAGGATGTATTCAGGATGTATTCAAACAAAAAATTGGTTATTTTATGACTCATTTTTAAATTCAATTTTTTTCTCAAATGCATTCAACTGACAGTTTTCTGTTATTTAGGAACTGTATAAAGTACTGTTTTGGTCGATTTTTTAATAAATTCAGAATCTATTTCAAAATATGTTGTCAAAATGGGCATTTGAGCTGAATTTTTCTTAAGATGATTCTAATAAAACCAGTTTTTGCAGAAAAATGAAATTACAAATTTTTCATAAACGGCCAAATGAAGTTATTAAACTGGGTTTATCTCTAATCATACATTGTTTTGTTGAAATGAGCACTCTTCGAAATCTACCTCCGCCTATAGGCCCAGACGACCGGGATTTTTCAATAATGAAGACATTAATACTAGAATAACACATTGTTGGAGTTGCTAGTGGTTTATAGTCAGAATTACAAATATGACAGCTAAATTATAAAATGGCCATATCAAATGCTTTTTCTGATTTACATTGACCTTTAATCCCACCTTTGTTTTTCTCATTTTTACTGTTTTATAAAATTTAGGATTACAATGGTTACTTAATTACATATTTTATTACATAACTAATTTTTAGAGTTATTAAAATCTCATGTTTTATTTCCTATAAATATTTAAAATTGTACATATAAAAAAACAGCATTTCTCACTATTGAAAATAAAAATAGTATTATGAATTATGCATATTTCATAATATATTATATTTTACAAATTATTTCAGTATTCTCAATTAGCATATGCATGAATATATTCATGCAAGAGGGCATATATGCACTTTTAGATAACAAAGAGCTATTCAAAATTTTACATCGACAATTTTTATTAGAATATTTTTTGTTGTTTAATTTTATATAATTATGTATTAAACTCCTCTCAAATACTGAATGCTTCCTAATTTCTCTTTCAACATCATTCATTCTATGACTTAATCTTTACATAATGACCTGTAAGAATGTTTACATGAATGCTTTGATGTGTTACATTTTGCCATAATTCAATAATTCTTAAGAATGTGTAATATAAATAGAACTATGAAATATAGAATTTTAAAACATAATTTTTAAATATATTTTCTTTTTTTCAAGATTTATATATTTTTCCAGACATAATACCTTCACAGTTGACGTCTAGCGGTTATTAAGACTTATTTATTTGAAAAATTAAATAGAAATTTATAATTTTTCTAGTAGTAAGTAATTAAAAATAAATCAATCCAAATTTAATATGAATTCGATACAAATTAGCACTTTAAAAATAAAAGCCGGCTCTTTCAAATTTTAGCTGGCTTCTTTTAAGAGAATAAAAACAAAAAAGCCAGCCGGCTTTTTCTGGTCCACTTAAAAGCCGGCAACCCTAATACAAACATACCTGTTTATTGTTATAGGTATGCTTTTTAATTGGAAATAACGTATACTGAACTAACTTTTGAAAAATGAGATTAACCCGAACCCAACTTGCAGCAATCTACACTCAACCTAAAAGGAAAACAGAGTTTACTAAATCTGAAACAAAAGTAATTAGCACAGGGAGGGAATTCATCCCATTGAAAATTAAATAGACTATATAAAATCTTGACTTACTCTTTTATTTAAAATAAAAACACATTTTGAATAATTATTCCGAGTTGTTGATAAAAATTGCTTCAGTGGTACTTTGCCATGTCTGTAATTCTTTAAATAACACATAAAATAACAGTAGATTTTAAAGATTTTTTTCTCCCTCCCAAACAGCTAAACTCCCCTCCATTTATTAATGTTGATAGGGAGATTCCCCCTTTTGGAAAATTGAATTTCAAGCCCTGACATTTTCTTTTCATGCTATTTTGACAAAAGCTGAATTTTTACTACACTCATTTGACGAAACTTATTTTCTTTTGCAACCAATTAACAAAGTTGATGTTTCTTATCGCTCATTTCTTGAAATTCCAGGTAGTTTATCGCTAATGATTGGCAAATTTTCATATTTTTTAAACGAAATTACCAATATTTTCCTCTGAATAGTTAAACCATCAAAATTCGAGTTTTTATTTACTTACTAATTTTTTTTCTTGATGAAATTCACAATTCTGTTCCTTGACCAATTGAAGATAATCACTATTTGTTTGGGAGATTTCTGACAAAATATCCAATATTTTCCAACGATAGTCGGAAAAAATTATCATTTTTTTCACAACCGCTTCATGAATTAGTTTAAAAAAAATCCATAAAAGGAAAAAAAGTGCAGACCTCCAAGAAATTTATTTGGTATTTTAAGCTCTACAACATCTGTACTGGCAATATTTCTGACATTTTTCACCTTTTCACTAATTAATTCAATTTTCAACACTAACCACTGGGTTCATATAGATATGTTTTTTAAGGGCTGGAGTTTATTTTTGAGAGAAATAGTAGTCCTAAATAGCAATTACAGTAAGCTCCCTCAAATTAGCACAGCTTAGGACCGTAGGTTGTGCAGGTTTTAGAATTTTGTAGATTTCATGTTTTAGTTTACATTTTGAAAACCGTAATTTCAATGTAACTATGAAATTGAGATTATAATGAATGCTTACAATATAGTAAAATATTAAAATAATTAAGTAAAGTAATAAACTAAAATGATAAAATTCTTTATTATTTTTTTAAATGTTAAAATATTAAAAGCAAAGGTCAAGTAAATAATCAATAATGTATAATTAAAATATTCATTATAAAGATAAGATACATTTTTCCTAAATTGTTCAATGAAACTTGTCTGAAAGGTGCACTACTAATTCACATCCAAAATATAAAATAAGGAAGGTCTCAGGTTTAGTCACTAAAAATCAAAAAAGCTTGATTAATGCATTAATACATTTGACTAAAAGATTGTGATTACCAGTGATACCGGCAATCAGTGTTGAATCCAGGAGGTGGCCAGCTATGCTAAATTAATCACCTGAATTAAACTAATAAATAAGTTTAAACTAAATATAAATAGAATTGAATTATAACTTTAAATTTCGATCAAAAGAAAATAATAATACAACATAAACTTACTTTGTTTATGCCAGAAAAAATTCTATCGAACCGAACGGCTTCCGGTTTTGGCACTTGGAGGGAGAACAGTTGAGTTGAGAAATTCTTGGACTGCGCATGCGTTAGCAGCAATTTCGTTCACTTCGGAAATTAAACCGAAAATTTCGGAAAGCTGTCCGATTCTTTCGGAAAGTTGAAGCAGCTCTGACATATCAGGTAGTATCGGGAAGGTTCCTGTTAATTTGAATGACGTTCCAAAAATTTTTTACAGTGTAGGAACAGCTTGTTTGAATGGTTTATGCAAATGGGATGCAGTAAACATCAATTGTATATTTTAAAGCTTCAATCTGTTAAAACTGGAAACTAATTGATCAGAAATACATCCAAAATCTTATTTTATCAATGCCATATAAAATAAAAGAAACTCTAATGAATAAAGGCGGCTTTACTAATAATTGATTTCAATTAAATGTGACTTTTCATAAGTCAATTTCCATGTTTTTATGTTACTAAAATCTTATTTTTGATGTTATGTTTTAGTTTATTAATTTGTATGAAATTTTATTTTTCTAAATTATTTGTTGTACATAGCATGTGTAATATATGAAATTTCATTCATTTTTAGTTAATATTATTAAAGTTTTGATTAAAAAACCGTGTTTTCATAATTCAGCTTCCACCAGTGTATGTGAATATATAAGTGGTGTTATTTGCGATTTGAAAAATGTTATTAGCGATATCTGCTCACGGCTAACACAAAAGAGTTATTTTTTCTTTTTACCTAAGAGTAAAAAACACATCACTAAATTTAAATTTAAATCTTTGAAAATGAAACCGTTTTCTTTGCCCTGCAAACATTTTTTTTATATTTAAATTAAATGTTTTCGTTTTATAGTGTATATTTATTTCTCTTTAATCTTTTTTCTTTCAATTTGAAATAAAATCAATAACTGTTTTGTTATTTTTCCGCTGTGCCAACGCCATTGACACCAAGAGTAATAGTTATCGCAAAATGAAATGAAACACTTGAAAAAAAAAAAAAAATAAATAAATAATAAAAAAAAATTATAATTTAACAAATTACAACGACTTTTTGGAAAAAGATATTTTCAAAGGCTAAAATTTTTAAACACTTATAAATAAATTCTATACTTAATTTAATAATAATAAACATAATTTTTAAGATGATCATAACGAGTCATATATAATGTATGCCATGTATTAAACATTAATATTCCTCGACCAATGATTAAAAAAATATGTATATAGCTAGATAGACAATTTTAACTGTTTAAAATGTGAATTTTTATTTGATAGAGTTAATCAGACAGACTTTTGAACGTCTCATACTACATACGACATGGATTAAACGTTAATATTCCTGGACCCATCACAAACAACTTTTAAATGAAATTCAGTTTTTTCAATTTTCAGAACTCCAAATTTTTAAGCTTCTAAACACCGCACATTTTTAACTTTTACGCCATTACGCAGACAAAAAAATGTACTTTTTAATGAAATTTGTTTTATATCTTTATTACAATTTGTTTTGAAATAATTATTTTAAAAAAAAAGTTTTTATTACACTATTAGTCATTGTGGCAACAGAAATATTCTATTTTTGGACATTAAAGATGGATCAATCTGAAAATGAATAAAATAAAAAACAGAAGTATTAAATTTTCAGACATTAAACATAAACCAATCAGAAAACAAGTAAAATAAAATAAGTTTAGGAATTCAACCAATAAAAAGATCCAGTTATACTTCAGGTTTCTCAATTCTCTACCAAGAACAACAACTATTTTCTAAATAGTTAAAAAATAAGAAAGAGCTTTGTAAACTTAATACATATGACTCGCATTGCAGTACAAATTTTATATTTTGAAAAAAGACATTCATGGACGGACAATTCAATTTTGAAAAAAAAAAATATTTCTATATGTATAATTCCTAAATTCTGAAATAATTTTATTGTAGCTTCTTTAATTTCAGAAAACTGCCAAAAGGTAAAATCCTTGTCAGTAACAGTAATAAGTGAAAGTTATAATTATCAAAAAAAAAAGTCTATTCAAAAGACTAGTCGTTGGGGGCCACCGTATTACTTACCCATCATATATATGCATATATAACATATGAAAATAATACATTTGAAAACTATTTATAAAATGGATTGCAATTCCAAAACAAAATTTAAACGTGTATTTATATTTTTATTGTGCATAGTAATGCTGTATTAATGAGTTGCTGATGAATCTATTTCGATAAATTACACAACACGCCTAACTACTCAAGTAGTACTGAATTGCGAAAACGAAACATCCTTATAACTCCAAAAATAATAATCTTATTAACTAACAATTTATTGCGTTGGATTAAGCGTCTCATTTCCAATTAAAATATATCTTTGAATTCAAATTTGAATGAAATACAGGGTCATGAAAATTCGAAGAATGTGGAAAACAGGATTACAGATATCTCGGCAACTTATAATTCGATCAAATTCGTTATTTATGCAAAATTTGTGTTTTTTATTGCCTTTTACGATCACTCCTTAAAATAAAAAAATTCGAAAATTTTTATATACCTTTCATCAGAACGAATTTTTCGAGAGTCCGAAAAAAATAGTTCCGGATAATCAAGGTTACTGATATTAAATAGGCTTCGTCCCATTCTTACATACTAAGTATATACAAAATTTCAAGTCTCTATCTCAATTCGTTCGGGAGATAGAGCGTTTACAGACAGACAGACAGACGGACGGCAAATTTTTTTCTAAAAATATGTTTTTCAAAATCTCCAGTGTCGAAAATGTGTAAATCCGTCAAAAATTTTTTTTCGATTTTCAAAACGATTACAAGACTTACCCTATACAACGTATGATGGGTAAGTAATAAAAATTAAGAAGATTTTTATTTGTTTTATTGTTGAATAATACAAAAATATTCACGTTCAAGAAATCGCAAATGTTAATGTTGTTTGGCACGTTTTGCAGTTAAATTCTTTTGCATGGTTAGGGTTGAAATAAATGGCGCGATACCACATTTTTAACAGTGTTGTAAAAACAAACAAACAAACAGAAAAAAAATACGAAAGTTCTTTTTCGTAGTTTTATTTTTTAAGGTGTGTATATATTTTTTCCTATCTGACATAATTGTCTTAATTTATTACCCAAAAAAATTCATTAAAAAATATTCATTTTGAATTTTTTCTTTATATTGCTATGATAATGGATAAATATTGTTGCAGCGTATATGGGGTTCTTTCGATCTTATGGTTAGAGAACTTCAAACTCTTGTCTCTTAGAAAAGTAGAAAATAATTTATTTATAGATCTTCAGAACAACAAAGTCTTCGAAACTCACAAATATTACCAGATATTCAAAAATAACTGCTCAAATCTATCGAACAAGTATAGCTTTAGATCCCACAGACTCTTTATACAACGTCTCAACACTTAATAACATTCAAAACAACATAAATGAAACTCAAGCAAACTTGCTAACAAACGCCTTGTTCACTCAATGACTGACTGGTAAATAATAACCACAACAGCTCGTATCGCTCTCCTTATATAGGCTCGCAGCAGGTGCTGGAAATTTCTAGAACCATCTCGAAAAATCCACGGAACAACATTCAATGTATCAGTATATCAATAGGGGGGGTTACCATAGAGTAGGGAATTGTTACCATCGCCAACAATCACCAAGTTTGTCGCCAACTTGGAGATATATCGCCAAATTTGGCGACCAAAATTAGTCGCCAAAAGTGACGCCAACTTGGCGATATCTCTAATATTTCGCAAAGCTGCCATAGACATTCACTGAAAATAATAGACAAGTTTTCTTGATAACAGAGACAATGTAACAAAAACTAATATTAGTAAAGAAATGGAGCTAAATAAGATTATTTACATTATTTTACAGTACAAACACTAACTATTTACAAAATTCGTAACAATATTTAGAAATCATAATTAATCGCAAGTTACCCGTCACGTTAAAATCGCATGCATTGTAATTAAATGCATGACATTTTAATTAAATTTGATTATTCTTTTAGTACATTGAATCATGCGTGTTTTACCTTTACATTTAGAAATTCTATTTCAAGAATATTTATTCAGTTTCCCGGGAATTTTTCTCTAATTTATAAACTTCGCATTTAATTTTAACTATTCACCAAAAGACACGTAAGTAAATGAATAACTACTAAACAATACCAACTTCTCGTTTAATTAATATTCATAGATTAAAACTTTTGTCTAATATGAGAAATTTTGAGTTTCGCGGTTCTTGCGTTACCATTTCAAGATCATTTATTTACTTAAATATCTATGATCACGAATATTTTAGCTCTTAAAAGCATTAAATTACGCTTATTTTATTTGTTAAAATGTATGTTTCTTAAAGATAGTTTGCTTTAAAATTTTCTATTATTTTAAAAATTTCGTTACTTTTATAGTAATTTAATACTTTTAAGTTAATATTTTATAGGATTTTGGCAACATAAACTGCCAAATTCTTAAAAAATGTTAACCACAATTTAAGCTTCATCACTGTAGGCAGAAACAATACTTTTACGAATTTGAAAAATAGATAAGCTCTAATTTTTACCCTAATTTAAAAAGCTCTAATTTTTACCCTAATTTTTTACCCTAATTTAATCTTCCGCCCCACCCTCACACTCGCGCGAACACACTCACGCACATACCAAAAAAAAAAAAAAAGATAGCAAAACTTTACTATATCAATACAAAATTTCCGGGCATTGTGTTTGGCTTGATATTTTTTAATTACGTACATTTTTTCAAAAAAAAAAGTCAAAATTTTAATTTTAATAGTTATCGCTGGACAGAAATCGTTGCAAAGAACTTCAATATTTCTAATGACCCCTTTAGTCATGGTAATCTTGCTGCGCAGCCAACATGTCGATTATGGTTTCTGTTGTAAAATTTCAGTTTTTCGTACTGTATCAGTCTTCATACAGGTACGTGCTATAGTGCTTCAATTTCTAAGTGTGAGGTTTTTTTAAATTGTTTTTCCAATTCTAAGTACATTTTTAACCCTTAAATGCACATTATATCATTTTCGATACCATAAGCGATCCCGATTTATTGGGGGTTTTATTCACATATTCCGTATTCTCACCAGAAATTTAAAAGCGCAATTTTCACTTTACTTAATGACAGACCATTCGTAATTAAATAAAGAAAAATTTACCAAAAGAAACGTACTAAGAAATGTTTGTTAAATAAAGATAAAAGGCTATACACGATCACACAAAGAATTGGTTATATGGTCGCTTTCGTCTAAGAATGATAATTTCTGGAAATGCAATTTCTGTAATTTTAAGAGAGTTTTCGTTTGAATTAAATTTAAAATAAATACTGGCGAGTAATATAAGTACTTGATAAAAAATAGAGCTGAACAAAAGTATACAATTATGTTTTTATCTATTAATATAGACTGCTAAAAGAGAAATTTCAATCTGTTAGGTGTTTTCTTGATAAACTAAATTTCCCCATTATGTAGTATGTACAATGTACATCAACTGACAGATGAAATGCAAAACTGCTCAAAAATATTGTAATACATATTTGGCTATGGACAGTAACACCTGATTTTCCTAAAAAATGCAGTTTTGTTATAGATTTAAGGAAGTGGTAAACGGTGTTTCATAATCTAAGATAACACATAATTTTTTCTTACTTGTTAATTATTATTATGCCTATAACTAATATTTTTTCTAGCTAATTAGCTTCCAATCACCCGGGGCCAGTTACAATAAACTTAAATAAAACTCAATGTTAAAACTGTTGTTAGTTTTCGTTTTTTCAAAAACTAAAACAAAATCACTTCACCTTTTTTCATTCACGTATAAAAACATTTCATATTTATTTACTTAGAAGGTGTCACAAATAAAAATTAAATTAAAGAGTTGACATGTTTCGGTTCATTAATAAGAACCGAATTTAATGAACCGAAACATGTCAACTCTTTAATTTAATTTTTATTTGTGACACCTTCTAAGTAAATAAATATGAAATGTTTTTATACGTTAAATAAAACTCATCTCGGATTTTATATCTTTTTAAAATCTTTTAAATGAGCCTCTGAAGTACCATTGTCTTCCGCAACTTACATTCCCAGCAATTATATCTTTGCGAAAATACCTGTGACCTGGGTTCAGGCTACATAAGACAATATGTACCGATAGTCCATCATACATGCCGAGATAATCAAAAAACCAAAAGAGCCAAAACGTGTAGTAATCAAACTCGAAGAATTCAAGAAAAGAATGCTAATGTTAGAAAATGTTGGCACCTAAAATCAAAGATAAACTTTTATAATGCAAAAATTAGTTTAATTATGATATAAGTTAAGTGAAGCAAATCCCTTTAAACTTAGCATCCGAGTAAAGAATAGATAAACAAGCAGTGAAAGAAACCCCCACCTCTCTAATTTCACGGAATATTTTTAACATTAACACGAATTTACTGAATAAAGGAATGGAATTCCTTATCTAAATTTACATTTAAAACAATGCGATATTTAATTTATGACTTCGGTAAGTAAAAATAAGTTCTGTTGCCAAAAAAGAGATATGTATATTTCGAGAAAGATAGTAGCTGATGTATAAAGACTGGGCCTAGGAGGCAGGGTCTTAACTGAAATGTAATTGGGAATAATTAAAAAAAATAATTTCAAAGTAGCTGGAGAACTATGTTAAATAAAATTCTAATAAAATAGAATCACTTACTCACTTATATAGAATCACTTATAGCATCATTAATAAAAAAAAGTACCAAAGGACTAGAGAAGTAGATTAATAATCAAAATTGATGGCATCTAAAGTTTGAGATATATTTTCGCTGTTAATGTGATTTCTGTAGAACTTAAAAACTGTAGAAAAGCTAGTGAATTGAATCTTTTTAAAAGGAACTATATTAAGTGACCAAAAGGCACCAACCAATGCCTCAAAAAAGACATTAACATAAAAACATGTAAAACTTTAGCTGTCAGCATTTAATATCTCCAAATGTTCAAAATTAAGAATAGGTTATAAATTAATCATCAGAATAACATTTTAAGGAAATACGCAAACTATGGGGAAGGAGTTTCTTAAAAATGGGCAATAAGGTACCTGTAAAAAATGTATGCGATGGAAAGAATCCTAGGAGAAGGCTCTAAAACACAACTTTAAACATATGCATTGAGAAAGCGAGAAATTTAAGATGGGAAAAATACAGAATACACAAGCAATTCCAGGGGCCTTAGATGGGGTACTATAGCCGCAGCGTTTTAACACTGAATGTAGAATCGTAAGAATAATTAAATAAAAAAAGGAGCATCGTTAACAATATTGCAGAAAATTCAACGGTCTTTTTTACTTAAGATTTTTAAATACCTCCTGAATCTTTAAAAACCCGAAAAACTAATTTTTTTTAATTTATAAAAACAAAATTTATTTTTCTGCGTTTACAAAGAATTTTTATGGTGCATTAACCAGTTTCTTGAAATCAGTATGTCGGTTTTTCGCATGCTCTTTATTCTCTATTATGCGTTTTCCCATGAGTAATTGAATTTCTACCTGCAGGCTTATTAAAATATAAATAGTTAAGTGTTAATTACGGATTATATTACGGATGTTTATTTATCATGTTCGTCTTCAAATTATTTGTTGAACATAATTTTTACATGAAAAATTTTACATGAAAACTAGCAACACCCTAAAAATGTACATTTCTGGTTGAAAAAATTGTTAATTACATCATAAAAAGTATAAGAAAACATCTAATAATCTCATGAAAAGAAAAAAAAATCTGTAATCCTACCGATGCAAAGTTACTGAAATCTGTATACTTATTAATATTTTACCTGTACGATGTACTAAAAAAAGATGTATATTTACAAAACTAGTTTTTGTGAACCTTCATCAAACAAACTGAAAAATAGTAATTGTATGTTTGCAAAAATATGTATATAAACTAAAGCAAACTTGTTTTGTTGTTACACTTAAAAAAAAATCTGCAAAGTTACTAAAATATTTCTAGTAAGCTTGTATTCCAAGAATTTCTCATATTTATTTTATAAAGGCCAAACGTATTTTTGTGTAACGCGCATGTCATTTTGGGAGTGGCAACACTTTTAAATTTGAAATGAAATTTCGGTTTTGTAATTTTTGCAACTGCAAATTTTCAAACTTCTAAACATCGCGCATTTTTAATATTTATATAAAAATGTACTTTTAAATGCAATTTAATTGAAAATTGTATCTTTATTTTTGAGATAATGTATATATATATATATTGTAATTTTCAATATCATTTTTGTGATCAACAAAAGTATTCATTTTCTGTTAAATATGAAGGGAAAAAATTCAAATTTCTGCATCTTTTTTGTTGCCATTTTCTCATAAAAAGTGAAAATTTTTGAAATTAAATGCATCAGCAAATATAATACATTATAAAAATGCGTTACGTTACGTTCGAAGTACTTACAAATCAGTAATAATTAATATTTTGAAATATACAGGGTGATTTAAAATTATGTGGAAAAACTGATATGACAAATCAGGCATACGACAAGCATAAAAAAAAATCACATGGGAACATAGGGCAGCAAACCAATTATTGAGTCACAAATACATTGTGTTTCATTCTAACTACACCCGGCTTGAAAGTAATAATTTCGGAGAAATTAAAAATATTGTAATGAAAATGCAACGATATGTACTTTATTTTGTGTGAAATGTGATAACGTTACGAAAAGATCTGGAAAAACACATTGCTCAAGCAATCGATGATACCGAATAAACTAATCATCACAGCCCCTAATGTGACGGGCCAAGTGCATATTGCTGGCGCGCATAATGCACACTTTTATCATTTATGTTTGGTGTTATCACATTTAAAACAAAGGTGATAATGTCTGTTAAATATTTTATTAAAATATACTTCAGTTTTCTGAAACTTATTATCGTCAAATCAAACTGAGTTAGGAATGAAACACACTGTATTTGTGACGCAATAAATGGTTTGCGGCCCTATGTTCTTATGTGATTTTTTATCCCTGTCGTATGTTTGATTTGTCATATCAGTCTGTTCACATAATTTTGAATCACCCTGTACATATTAAAATATACTTCAGTTTTCTGAAACTTATTATCGTCAAATCAAACTGAGTTAGGAATGAAACACACTGTATTTGTGGCGCAATAAATGGTTTGCGGCCCTATGTTCTTATGTGATTTTTTATCCCTGTCGTATGTTTGATTTGTCAAATCAGTTTGTCCACATAATTTTGAATCACCCTGTACATCTGTCTTCAGTAGAGGCTGGTGAGGATGTGATGAGGGAGATTACCTCACATGACACCACAGGGATATTGTCTATCACAATTGGATCATTCAAGACAACAACCCTGGCGATATAATTTTTAAATAACCCCCTTCCAAACAAACAAACTGTTTATCATATTCATTGCATGCAGAATATATCAGAAAATTCATTTACATTTAAAAGAATATAAATATTTTAGTATTTGTTTCCAGCTAATAACAGTCGAGATTTTAAGTTATGAATTAAAATGGTTTTTAAATGATCAATTTAAAATACCTATTCTTTAAAAAATTGAATACCGATAGGAGAAGCGAGATGGTGAAAATTATATCTGTTTCAGATTTCACGGTAGAATAGTTCTATGATTGGGTCAGAGTGGAATAAATTTTATTGATTCTTATTTTGAAATACTAAGCATGAGAGTCTTTATTGATAACTGTACAATAACAACTGATCTTAATTACGCATATTTTACTGCTTACATATACGATGAAAATTTAATTGTAATAATTCCTACATCTGAGTTTTACGGAAATAGTATTTTGTTAATTTTAGGTTAATCATCATCTTCTTAAGAGTTAGACTTACCAATATAAGGTGCATATTTTATTGTTACTAATATCGTAGGTTTATAATAAATCAATGAAACAGTTCCTATTAAAACATATTATTTTGTCAAAATTCGACGGATTCTACCTTGTAATGATAACAGCAAAATTTCATGTAACTGAGGAAAATTACATGAGTTTTTGTTGTTGCCGCTACATGAAAAGTTCTTGGAATACAAGTTTACAAGAAAAATCTTAGTAATTGTACATTTTTTTACAGTGTTGCTTCAGAAATCTGGAGCTTTACAAAAGAATTTACTAAAATTACAAGTAATCTTACTAAAGTTTTATCTGTAATCTGGGTTATAGTCCAATGTATAAAATGTTTTAGTCATCCAAATTTCTCTAAAAGTCTTAATAAATTTAGTTTTTTTTAGTGCAAATATATATCTGTTACATAGAGTTTTGTTGTTTCGATTACATAAAAAGTTCAAGAAATCTCAGTTTTCTCTAAATTTGTTTAACTCTACTTATTTATTTTACAGTGAATGGCAGCTAAAGAAATGTATATAAATCTTTAAATTTTGAAAATATATTGTTTTCTTGGCTTTCTACATGTAAAGAAGATTTTTTGAAATCATTGGGAAATTGAATTGGTAGTTATATATTTCTGCTAATAGTTTTATTATATTTTCGTGTATTAAGAAACATTTGTATTTTTTACAGTATCCTAGTAGATCAGGATTACCATTAATGAAAAGTTTACTAAAAACTCAGAGTTTTAAACTTGATTTTGTATGAAATACTACCTATTACATTCTGCCCTTTGATGAAATTTTTGGGATTTTTTTTATAGATATATGTCGACCATAACCGATATAACCTTAAATTATCATCAGCTTAAAGCTTTATTTGTCTACGTATGCTTAAGTGTATCACTTTTTTACGGAAGCGATAATAGCTAGTTCTGAGTTAAGCCTAGTTCTGAGCAAATCTCTCTCAAACTGTCACACAGAATCAAGGGATACGAAATCTCTTTCAGGTCCATTAAAAAGCAAAATTTGATGAAGGATTTGGAAATAAAAAATGTTTTTTTCGAAAACAGGAAAACCCTCATAACTTATAAATTGTAATGCATATCAAATTATTTTAATTTATTATCATTTCAAAATAAAAAGGTAAAAAAATATATGTATAACAGAATTTTGATATAATTAAAAATGGGCTCACAGAACGTAAAAAATAGGATTTTAACAAGAAAAGAAATCATAACTTTGTCAATTCAAAAGATATCAAATTCGCTTAGATTTATTGTAAATATCTTTAATATCATGTACTATTTTCATACCAACAATATTTTAGTCAGGACAACTTTTACTAAAAAAAGGGGGGGGGGTGGAAGAAAAATTATTATATTAACACGATTCTAATAAAACCAACTCTTTGAATTAAAAACTCGTCCGAATCGCGAGAAAATTGTTTTGAATTGTGTTTGACTTTAATATTTAATTAGTTTTTATTAATGAAATGCATGGTTTACATCGTAATATACCTTTAATTACCCATATTATAAGCCGATTGGTACGAAAATTTTGAGTATCGGTACGCCTTTCGCGCATTTATACACTAAAACACGGATACAAATCACATTTCGCTTAAAATAAAACCTCTTAAGCAAAAGTCCTATTTGAAATCCTACTTACCGTGATACTAATACGAAATAAATGTAGCTGTGAGTTGAAAGGTTGAAATATTAAATAAAATAGAATGTAAATTACTGTAAAATATATTTTAATGTTACTAAATTTTCTCTATAAAACTGGAATTCCTAGAACTTTTTACGTAACGGGTACCAACAATTATTCATGCAATAGATAAATGTTTGAATGATAAATCAAAAAGTCTGTGAGGTTACTAAGAATATTTTAGGAAAGTGGAATATTTAGAACTACTTATGTAACCGCAATCCAGATTACAGATAAAATCTTAGCTATACTACTAGCAATTTTAGTGCGTACTTTTGTAAAGTTACAGATATCTGTAGATTAATGAGTTTATTACGTTAATTAAACTCGTAGAACAGTAGTAAATTTATATTTAGATATTTCCGGCAATGAACGGATCTTGTTGCGAAATTTTGTGAAGCACTGTATACGATCTATAGCATTAACAAAAACTAATATATATTTAAATAAAAATTAAATTTAAACATTGATACCATAACTGAAATGGTATTCGTAATAAATTTTAATAGCTCAATTAATGTACATTTTCTTCTGTAGGAGAAATTCTTTTGTGGGTTCCTGAAAATGAACGATAAATTCTATGCACATAATATTCTACAAAAAGAACATTTCCGTACAGCTCAGTGATATAAACAATTTCAATCTGCTTAAAATAATGTAATATCATTAAAATACACCGAAATAGATTTTTCGACGTAGACTGTAATGTAACAGAATACTTTGGAGTGTCCCTATAGTTGAACCGCGATTGCTGCACACTTTATATTCGATACAGGACATCCCACAGTAAACTCCTTTTATATATATAACTATTTTGCTGCAATTAGACTACATTTACGTCAGTTAGAGCACGGACAGGCAAACCGAACATCCAATCACTGTTTAACTGTATTAGAAAGTGTTACAGATTGTTATTTATGTTAAAGTACATTTTATATATGCCAGTCTGCATGAAGGCGTAGACATGCAGTAGTATAATATCGAATTATTTAGAAAATGTGAGACAAAATAAAGCATTGTTTGGTAAAAATAAATAAATTTCCAAACTTTTGAAATATTTAAAAATAAATAAACCCGTACAAGTAATTTCATACAAAACTTATTTGTTCATAAATTTACGTATCACATTAAAAATTCTACCGGAATGATTGTTCTTTGGAAGAAAATGAAAGACATTACCACCATCATATCAATCTCCTGAAAACTAATTTCTGGTCGTGAATGAGGGATAAAAATTCCGTTACGATCTTATGACCCGTAAAATGATGCCGAGAAGTTGAATAGTCAAAATATTTCCGGGACTGCATAAAAGAATGCAGTTACAAAAGCGTTTTAGAAGTTCTTGTGGAATACGTTAGAAAAGAATTTCGGGTAGAATATCTAAATTTAGATGTAAGGATAATATTTAGTAAAATATACTATTCCTATTGTGGGTAACTCGTGATTATGTGGTAATAAGAAAGAACACTTTCATATATAGAGAAAAAATATAAATTGGACAAAAGTTAGAATGTAACTTGTTATTTCCCTTATAAAAATATAAATTTTATTGTTATTGATTTAATTAAATAAAACTAAATTAGTTTTCTAATGCTATTTTCCTTTTTTACTTATTCTTTATTAAAAATGTTATTTAAGAGGTGTTATTGTTTTACCTAAGGGAGAACACACATTCAGATATAAGTGTAACAAAGACAGAGGTACTACAATACTTGTTATTATGAGTCTATCGCACTTATAGAAGAAAAAAATGCAAGCATAATATTAAAAATGAATAAAATTAATGTTGCAAAATAGATGCATTTTTATTATGTTACGTTTATTGAATCATTATAATAAAACTAACGACTTACTTCTTCATGGCATGGTTTTCAAAGTTCGATATTACAAGTTGAAATCTTCAGTAAAACGAAAACTCTTTTTTTTCTCTAACAGCTTATGTATGTTACGATTTTTATTTTCTTTAATAGAGTAATTTTATGGGTGAAATTTTCATTTTCCTCATCATTTCACGTCCTTGTTATACACATTAAGTTATGCATTATTAATTATTTACATGATCTTTACTTTTAATAATTTAATTATTTTTGAAATTATCTTACATTTTCTAATTTTAGTGAAGTATTTTATTTAAATATTTAAATATTTTACTATATTGCAAGCATTCACCATTATTTCGTTTGCAGTATTACATTTACCTTTTAAAAAATCTAAATTTAGAAATGACCAGTTATCCGCAAAATTCTAAAATCTGTGAAATCTATGGTAGCAGGCTCTGTTGATTTGGGGGAATCTATTGCATATGATCTAAAAAGGAACTACTAAAAATATGTACTTATAAAGAATTTTATAAATTAGATTCGAATAAACCACAAATCTGTGGTACATTGTTAGAAAATATTTATTATAAGTATAGAAATATTTCGATCTTCAACAGTACTATTTAAAAATGATTTATACAATGTTCTTCGACATTTACTTTATTAGGTAGCTTTCATTATAAAAAGTAAAAAGCTACCTATTGCAGGTCCGGAGGAAAGCACTTCCAGAAAATTTTGTTATATTTTCACCGATCCAGACCCCAAAACCACCCTCCGTTCAAATATTGATATATATATATATATGATTTCTGCCATGCGATAATTAACGTATTTATGAACCGATTTGAATGAAACATGGTATGTACATAGTACATACAAATATCTCGATCGAGTTCGTTGGCCAGCATCATTCGTCATCTTATTTCAAAATGGCGGCCATTTAAAATTAAAAAAAAAATAACATTTAAAATGAAATGCGAAAAAATTAAAAGTTGAAAAATATTTCTATTTTATGTGCTAGATCTTAAAACACCAATTCTAGAATAGGTTTTACTTTGTCTATATCTTAAAAAATGATTGAGTTATAGCTCTTTGAATTTTTCTAATTGCGGACATTTTGAAACGATCTGATTTTTGTCATCCTATAACTAACGTATTTATCAACCGATTTGAATGAAACTTGGTATGTACATAGTACATACAAATATCTTTACCCAGTTCCTTGGCCAGCATCCTCCATCATCTTGTTTCAAAATGGCGGCCATTTAAATTTTTTAAAAAATTTAAAATTTAAAATTAAATGCGAAAAAATTAAAAGTTTAAAAATGTTTTTATTTTATATGTTAGAGCCTAAACAACCAATTCTAGAATACTTTTTACTTTGTCTATATCTTAAAAAATGATTGAGCTATAGCACTTTGAATTTTTTTTATGGCTGACATTTTGAAACGATCTGATTTTTGTCACGTGATAACACTCGTATTTATAAATCGATTTGGATGTAACTTGGTGTGTACATACTACATAATAAAGCCTGGACCGAGTTCTTTATCCAGTTGCATCCGCCATCTTGTTTGAAAATGGCGGCCATTTAAATTTTTTTTTCAATTTAAAATTTGGAATTAGGTACAAAAAAGTGAGAAATTGAAAAAGATTTTTCTTTTATGCATTTTATGAATTTGATACAAAGATTCCACGGCATTTTTTGTTTGGTCTGCATCTTAAATATATCAGGGTTTTAGTACTTTTAATTTCTAGTGTTGCTCACATTTTGAAATGATCTGGTTTTCGTCACGTGATAACACGCGTATTTATACACCGATTTGGATGAATCTTGGTGCGTAGACAGGACATACTGATGCCTGGACCGATTTTGTTGGTCAGTTCCAACCGCCGTCTTGTTTCAAAATGGCGGAATATTATTTTTTTTATTTAAATTTTAAAATTAGGTGCAAAATTGTAAGAAATTGAAAAAGATTTTCCTTTTGTGTTTTAACCTTGATACAAAGATTCCAGAGCACTTTTTGTTTCATCTATATCTTGAAAAATGGCTGAGTTTTAGCACTTTCAATTTCCAGTGTGACTGACATTTTGAAACGGTCTGAAATTTGTCACGCGTTAATACGCATATTTATAAACTGATTTCGATATAGCTCCGTGTTTTTATGGTAAATACCAATGTCTTGACCGAGTTCACGGGCCAACTTTATCCGCCATCTTGTTAAAAAATGGCGGCCATTTAAATTTGTCAAAATCTTTTAAAGTTATAATGATGTATAAACAAAAAATTAGAAATTCAAAAAAGATTCTTTCTAAACTATTTATCTTAATAATAAATTCCGGAGTATTTTCTGCTTTGTCTTTACCATGAAAAACGTCTGGGCTATAGCAGTTTGAATTTCTAATGTGGGTGACATTTTTTTTTAAAAAGTCAATTTGCCTGCGACAGCATTCGTATATATTAATCGATTTCGATGTGAGTGTGCATGTTCACGTGAATTTTGATTTCGATCAAGCTCCTTGGGTTTTTTTATCCATCATGCTGCTTTAAAATGGATATCGTGGAATTTGGCGACCCTATAAATCGCTTAAAATAAAACCAGGTTGAATAAAAGATGACTAATTTCTAAAAATTCCTATTAATATTCAGTTTTGACATAAACTAGTATTCAATCTTATATAATCGTGTTGCACTATTTTGAGCTTCGTATATTTGATTTATGTAACTTAATTTAAAATAATTAAATATGCATATGAAAGCTACCTCTTCTTTCCGGCACTGCCGGAAGGACTTTTATCTATTATCTATTATCTAATGATTCCACATTATTTATATTGGAAGTGGCTACATCAAGACCTCTATAATTAATGCAAGTGTAAATTTGATTTCACTTATTTACATTGATCTTCATTCTGTAGTTTCGAATGACTACAAATTTTCAAGGAGAATTCGTGTATAAGAAAATGCAAATATTTAATTTTCGAGGAATACAGTTTATCCTCTTATAATTTTCCAATCTTCATTCGTACTAGAGTTCGATTAATTATTCCTATGCGATATTTGTCTGGCATATTAATAAATTTCAAGATTTGAAACATTTATTGAAGTGAAAGTTGTTGCTCATGTGTAAAAAAAATGAAATATGAACCCTTTAAAATATTAATTTAAATTGTTAAATAAATATTATATATTTCTTTTGACAGAAATATTAAGTTTCTGAAATAAATTTACAAAAAATTTTATATATTTCTGAATCATATGTTACAATACTAGCAGATATTCTAAGTGTGTGGGTTAATAGTTGATCTAAAAATCGATTCTAATGATTTTTACTAATGTTTGAATCCGATTGTTTTGAGGTACAGAAAAAAACTAAACATCTCTACTAACTCTGAAAAAAAAATGTATCGAAGAAGAATGTTGTTGGTACTGAACGCGATTGGAAATTGGATCTATTTTTAAATGAATTCTATAAAATTTGTGTAGAGAGCCATCTACATATTGAAACATACACTTACTTCTTCTCTCTCTTTTTTTTAACAATAGCACAATCCAATTCTGACAGCAAAGATGAACTCTTCACCTTTCAATTATATTAAAAAATTATGCAATTCGTACTGTAAATTTCTGTGAAATCTATTATTTCAAAGGAACATATTTTATGGGTTGTGCTTGGAGCATTGATGCTCGGTATTTGATTGTTGACACGGAAGGGCGCCCTTCTTCATCAAGACATCTTAGTAGACACCACTCAAGCAGTTATTGAAGATTGATAGATTACTGGATAGCATAAGGAGTTTCAAAATATCTAGTGAGTTCAATCATTAGTATATAATAGTAACAAACTTTGTATTTATGCATTTTTTTCATACGAGTACTATATTTGTTGCAAGAAGATCTTAATAGATATGAAACAAGCTCGAACGAACCTCATTTTCCATGCTTGACGGACAAAGTTTGACTTTTTTTATTTGGCTAACTATGTGTGCATTGTTATTTAGCATGATTCTAAACTACAGTGACAGCACGCATTGAATCGTGGGCTTTTACTTTCCAGTTTTCAATATTATTTCTGATTTATCTTATGTGGCTACATATGCATACATGCATTTTTATTTAGTATCATTCTCATCTGACTACAAACATTTTATTCGTGTTCTATTCGTGTCTTTTATTTTTAAGAAAAACTTCGCAAAAACTCTTCAAAGCACTTAAACCTAGCCCTAAATTTATTTTTTTTTATTTTTGGGTAAAAAAAATATTTTTATTCCAATAAAACTAAAAGTAGCTATTGAAATCACATTAGTTACAGTTGATTGAAATTTAATGAATGTGTTCTTTAATGAAATCTAACACGCTCTCTTCCCTAAAGTAGACATACAACACAATGTCAGAATCTGGCAGATTCACCCAGCAGAAGAGACATGACACATACATGTGAACTTTAAGCGCAATAGCTACACAACTGCCCAAATTCTGACACTTTTCACTGATGGATCTGGCACGAAGAAGCAGCGTGGCGCAGCTTTCTGTGCAGCGGAAGGCATGACGAAGGTACAGCAGTGGGCTTGCAGACTGGATGATAATAATTCCGTTTATCAAGCGGAGCTGTACACCATACTTAACGCCCTAGAATGGGTTGAAACAAACCCAGGCAAAAGTATTCCCATCTTCAGCGACGGTGTCTCCGGTCTGCAGGCAATATATGCACACACAACAAAAGACCCTCTTGTACCTTAAATTAAGTTAAAACTAAAATCACTCATTCACCGTACCTCGCTGGGTCATGTCTCAGCTCATAAAAGTACCTTTGGCATATAGGTATCAGCTGGCTGGTGACCTGGCGAAAAAAGCGACTGTTGAGATTTAAAGTCAATTAACATATAGAACTGATTTCTTATAGTCAAAGAGAGATTTATTACCTGAAAGGTAATTCTTCTTGACGGCGTCTTGCATAACGAAATGTATCGTTTTCTTGAATACGAATGTTGATTCTGCAATCACAGACTACTTGACAATTGTTTTAAGAGCTCATTGATGGTTAGATAGCTTGAATGATGAGGTTTTTTACACAAATAAATAAGATTTGTTAGGATTTAAAGAGATTTTAATAGAATCCTTCGGTTTTGTATCTTGTAAACATACTTAGAATAGAAACATTTTTGTTCCGAACTGTCACGCAATACAACCTGCATTATAACAAATATAATCTATCTAAAAAGATGAATTAGAGATGAATAAATACAAAATATATATATAAAAAAACATATTGGGAATTAACAACACAAATGAATGAGAATTAATGAAATTTAATATTAATTAAAGTCAAAATAGCCTCGTTTTATCAAGATCAAAAGTTTTGGTGCTGCCATCTACAGTCATATTTCCGAAATAATTAGTGTCTTTTTACTGAAGATTTCCCTTTAGGATTCAACATCCTCCGCCCCCGGCAGTAGAGGCGATACCTTTGTAATAAGACGTTTGATGTCACCGTCCGCTGTTTTAATCAAGACGACTCGAACTCGATTGTCCTGTCCTGGGAAAGTTTGTAGAATGCGGCCCATTTTCCATCTCATGGGCAGGGATCGTTCATGAATTATTACCAAGTCTCCTTCTCGTAGATTAACACTTGGAGTAGTCCATTTTGGACGCTGTTGGAGATGTTGGAGATATTCTCTTGACCATCTATACCAAAAATGGTTCTTGGCCCTTTCAATAAGGCGCCAACGAGCATTTAATGATAGAATTCGCGAATCAGAAGCTTCTGGAATATCAAGGAGCGGTGCTCCGATAAGAAAATGACCTGGCGTTAATGCGCGCGGATCTGATGGATCTGATGACATCGGCGTTAGAGGTCTTGAATTTATGCAACTTTCTATTTGACACGGTAAAGTAGATAATTCTTCAAAATTTAAAATACTGGATTTACATGCCTTTAACAGATGACTTTTGTAAGCTTTACAGCTGCCTCCCCTATCCCACCAAAGTGCGGCGCATATGGAGGAATGAAATGCCAATTGATTTTTTTGCTCGAAAGAAAATCTTGAATTTCTCTGTCCCTCAAATATTGGAATTACTGCTTCAGTTGATTTGCTAGACCTACGAAATTCTTACTTCTAGGCAAATTTGGCTTAGTTATGCAGGGGCCGGCAAAATCTATACCAACCTTGGAAAAAGGACGAATTGGGGTGATTCTGTCAACAGGAAGATCTCCCATCATTTGTTGACAAGCTTGTGTTTTTAGGCGTTTGCAAAGTACACATTTGTTGAGCTCTTGTCGCACAGTAGAACGACCATTAACAAACCAAAACTGTTGACGTATAATAGAAAGTACTAGCTGTGTACCTGCGTGCATATGTTTCTCGTGTACATGCTTTATTAATAGTTTAGTGACAAAGTTATTTTTTGGAAGTAGCATCGGATATTTTCTATCAAAGGTTAAAGACTGATGTTGTGACAAACGACCACCTACTCGAAAGATATCACTTGAGTCTAAAAATACATTTAGTGGTAATAGTTTACTATTGCTTGGTAAGGGTTTTCTTTCTTTTAACAACTTAAGCTCTGTGTTGAATTCAGAACTTTGAATTAATTTTACAATGCATTGAATTGAATTAGAGATTTCTTCTGAACTTAGATTTCCAAATTTTTTCGATGTACTATGTCTAGCATTATGAATAAATCTAAGACAATAGGCTGTGACTCTTGACAGCTTAGAGAATATTGAAAACTTAAGAAGAAAGTCAGGAGGTGCACTTACTTGTGTTACATTACTGATAGAGTCAATTACTTGATTTAACTCACCTATTGGATCAGTGAATTTAGGTATTGGGATTTCTAACGATTTCAATAAATGCATTTCAGATGAAAATTCATTCCAAACCTGTTGTATGGCAAGTGGGATTTTCTCATCCCAAGAAATCTTATCCTTCCAAAGATCTTGCATCATGATTTTTAACTTTATTGTTGTAGGAGCTAGGAAACCCAGAGGGTCAAAAATTGTAGCCACTACAGATAACAAATCTCGTTTTGTTTTAACATTCTTTAAATCAGCGAACCTAATTTGTAAAATATCTTTGGAAGAGTCCCAAAATAAACCAAGCACTTTAACAGTATCATCTTCCTGAATGACCTTTTTTGAGGAAGCCTTCATTTCATCAGGTAAGTGATCTATTACATCAGGATCGTTACAGGCCCACTTCCGTAGATTAAAACCTCCACTGTTCATAATTTTAATTAGCTCTGTCACTAAATTCTGAGCGTTTTCTCTTGAGTCGGATCCAGAAAGGTGATCATCCACATAAATTTCATCTTGAATAATTTGGCAGGCCTTTTGATTAAATTGTTCATGATCAATGGCCAACTGGCGTAATGTCCTAATGGCCAAAAAAGGTGCACAGGAAAAACCGTAGGTAACGGTCAACAGCCTGTATGATTTGATAGTGTCTTCTAAATTAAATCTCCAAAGAATGCGTTGATAGTCAATATGCTTCTGATTAACAAGGATTTGTCTAAACATTTTTTCGATATCAGCACTAAAAGCAATTGGATTCATTCTAAACTTTAATAATAAAGGAAATATTTCCGGCTGCAATTTTGGACCTATCTCTAGATAATCATTTAAAGAGCGGCCTGATGTACCAACTGCAGAAGCGTCAAATACTACACTAAGTCGTGTAGTTGAACTATCTTCTTTTAGTACTTCGTGATGCGGAAGATAAAAATGATTCGGATTTGATATTTCTGAATTTGGTACAAGTTCCATATGCCCCAAGTCGATATATTCTTGCATGAATGCTAAATATTGCTCTCAAAGCAAAGGGTTTTGGTGGAGTCTCTTCTCCAAAAAATAAAACCGCTTTAAAGCTTGAGATTTTGAATCACCGAGGATTGGTTTAGATTTAAACGGCAAGTTTACAACATATCGTCCTGATTCTGTGCGTGAAACGGTTTTAGAATAACTATCTTCAACAAGAGAAATTGGATCAGAACTGGGAACCGACTCAAGTTCCCAGAACTTTTGCAGCTGAGAAGTAATCTGCGTCGTAACATGACAACTAATAGATGAATTTTGGTTTGATTCATTCGAATAAATAATTGCCGATAATATCCAACCCAGTTTAGAATTAATAGCACTCGGTGATCCTTTAGGTCCTAAAATAGACTCTCCTATTATGATATTAGCAAACAAATCTGCACCTATAAGAAGATCAATGGGACTGGACACATGAAAATTTGGATCCGCAAGATTCAAGCCTTCAATATGTGGCCAAAACGTAGTTGTAATCAGAAAATTTGGTAAATTTGTTGTTATCTGGTTAACAACTAACGCGTCTAACTGAAATACTTCATCATTAAAATGGGGAGAGAATGTCAAAGAAACTTCCTGAAGAGCTGTTTCTGCAACTAAATTATTTATACCTGACATTTTATGATTTGTAAGCCTTGATGGAAGATCTAATTTTTCACAACAAGTTTTAGAAAGTTGGCTCTTTTGAGAACCACTATCGGTCATCGCCCTGCAAGGAATGAATTTGCCTGATTTGGACTTTACACGTATTTTATCTTTAACAGAAATTGAATTATTACTGGTTTCATTCCCAATTTCTTGTATTTTTACAACCAAAAATTCTTCGATTTTCACTAAATCGTCAACAACTATGTCCTTCGCTTTAGTAAATGAATCGTATAAAGCATTAATACTTTATTCGGCGATTCCAAAATAAGATTTCTTTAAATCAGCTTCTAAGCTAATTAATTCTGCTTTAAGCTTCTCAGTTAACTTAACATTTTTATTTTCTATTGCTTCAGCTACTTGAATATTATATCTATTAATTTCTTTTATAGTGAAATTAAATTTCTGTTCCCTTTGTATTTCTACTTTCGTTTTCATTCTGAAGTAATTAACTTTTCTAATTAAACTTTAAAAATACGCTAGACGCTGCGGCTGAGGACGGACCAAACAATTTATTTATGTTGAGATTTAAAGTCAATTAACATATAGAACTGATTTCTTATAGTCAAAGAGAGATTTATTACCTGAAAGGCAATTCTTCTTGACGGCGTCTTGCATAACGAAATGTATCGTTTTCTTGAATACGAATGTTGATTCTGCAATCACAGACTATTTGACATTTGTTTTAAGAGCTGATTGATGGTTAGATAGCTTGAATGATGAGGTTTTTTACACAAATAAATAAGATTTGTTGGGATTTAAAGAGATTTTAATAGAATCCTTCGATTTTGTATCTTGTAAACATACTTAGAATAGAAACATTTTTGTTCCGAACTGTCACGCAGTACAACCTGCATTATAACAAATATAATCTATCTAAAAAGATGAATTAGAGATGAATAAATACAAAATATATATATAAAAAAAACATATTGGGAATTAACAACACAAATGAATGAGAATTAATGAAATATAATATTAATTAAAGTCAAAATAGCCTCGTTTTATCAAGATCAAAAGTTTTGCTGCTGCCATCTACAGTCATATTTCCGAAATAATTAGTGTCTTTTTACTGAAGATTTCCCTTTAGGATTCAACAGCGACATAAAAACCTATCGCACTAGGGAACATCAGAAAAGAGCAGGCACCTACACGAACTCATTCCAAAAGTTTCCCTACAATTTTATAACCTTACACCGTATACGGCCAGTTTTCTGACGGGCCATGGCCCTTTTATGGCATACCTAAAGATATTTAAATGCACCTCTTCCAACTTATGTGAGTGCGGTGAGGTAGGCACGACAAGCCATGTCTATTTCCATTGTGTCCTTACGAGACACTGGCACTTAAAACGCCCGGCAACTCTACCAGAAGGCTGGTTCCATAATGTACTTACACGCACCCTCCTACTAAACAAACTAAAACACATCCATAACACCTATTCCAAATCTCAATTCTAACAACGTAGCTTTGGCATGCAACAGTTTCTGCTGCTCCTTCTCAGTGCTACTTTTGTCGCACATATATCCGCCCATTGTCGTATAAAAGATCTGTTCCCCTGCGGAAAGTTTCCGATTTTGTTATTTTCTACTGTTATGTGATTCCTGCTTGTTTCTATTTGAACCTACCTGCCCTCTGTCACGTCAGGTTCTTTTGCACCTGGCAGGTGTGGCTTTGTTACGAGTTTTTGTATCAATACCGATCACTATCGCAATTCTGGCGGTTTCAGCTTAGGCTGAGTTCTGTATTTTTTAAGATCTTAATAAAGGCGACCGGGAGGGACACTATGCTCTACAGACCTGGTTTCCTTGTCTGATTTGACCCTCTTAGACAAACGAAGTGCAATAATTTTGTGTGTTTTTCATACAACAATCGTCAAAGGAACAGTTTTCGAAGACGTTTGGAAAATGCCATATTGCAACCAGGTTAAACAAACATAAAAACTTAGTAGTGTTTTTTACCTTTTATCTCGAAATATTCATCCGGAAAAGGAGTCTCTAATTTAAAGTGTGAAGCATGTGTTTGAATTAAAAGCAAAGCTAAGAGTTTGCTAGTAATTAAGAAATATTTTATTATATTGAAAATACTAAATGCTAAACGAAATCAGAATATTAAGTGTATATAGAACTATATACATATAGAACTATAGACTATTCAGAACTTTAGACTATAGACAATTAGGTGCTGGAATCAACAAAAGTTTTTACGACAAAATAATACTCAATAAAAGGCGTAATTCAATAATGTCGTTTAATAGGACATCGGTGCCGAATGGATTAAATGAGCCTATACTGCAGCGAAATTAATAAAAATATATATATTTTTTAATTTAATATCTCTCGAATATTTAATATTCTAATTTTAAAATTGAATACATTTTTTTCTTACTAACTAGCACGACTCGAAAGTCACTTAAGCCTTAAGTTTCTTAAACACAAGAAAAACTAGGTTTTAAGTATTTCACTTAGAAAAAATATGTAAGCAAATGTTTTTTTCTTTCTTTCTTTTTTTAATCTTAATGCTAATCACCAAAAGGAACGTTTAAGCTTTTCCTTATAAATTTGTATCTTTTTAAAATTTTGAACTTTTTATTGAGGTAACTATTTTTATTGAGTAACTATTTTTTAAATATTGTTAGCAAAGAAAAATATAATTGAATGGAAGGACTTTAATGCTTTCGCCAATACTTTAGATGGAAATCTTTACGTTTAACTCATTCAATTTACAATATGTTTTTAATTAGCATATCTATCATTTCTTTCTTTTACCAGAAAAAAGTTAAATAATTAATTTTTAATTCGAAAAAAATAAATATAGCAACAGTAATGAGAACATTTGAGTTTATTTACTTTCTTCTATCTTCAGTAGAAGAGAGTATTGTAATCGAAATTTTTTTCGACTTCCCTGTTTTGACGGATTTACACGTTTTAAGGGTCAGAGATTCCAAAAATCATATTTTTACAAAATGTCTGTCTGTCCGTGTGTCTGTATGTAAGTGTGTGTGTCCGTACGTCACCCTTCTACCATCTAAAAGTGTATGAAGATAATCATAGAATTGAACCAAATATTTTGTGAAAGTTTCTGGCTGTGGCAAGCAGGTCCTCCTTCAATTTTGAAATATTCCGCCGAAGGGGGCGCTGCAATCTCGATTTTTGTGCCATTTTCAATATTGTACCGCCCAAAAGCGTATGAAGTTATGCATCGAATTGAACCAATTTTTTCGTCTAAATGTATGGCTATGGCTAGTTGGTTCACTCTGAATATGAAAAAAATCTGCCGGAAGAGGCGCTCCAATCGCGATTTTTGTGCATTTTCAATATTGTACCGACCAAAAGAGTATGAAGATATGCATCGAATTGAACCAATTTTTTCGTGTAAGTGTGTGGCTATGGCTAGTTGGCCTTCCCTGAATTTGAAAATATCTGTCGGAAGGGGGCACTGCAATAGCAACTTTTGTGTCATTTTCAATATTTTACTACCTAAAAGTGTGTAAAGTTATGATTAGAACTTAACAAAAATTTTTGTGCATGATTATTTTTTGGTATGGCAAGTAGGTCCTCCCTGAATTAAAAAAAATCTGCCTATCATTCTATTGTCCATCGGCTCGTGCAGAGTCGGAAACTCGTTTTTTCTCCGATTGATTGACTGAAGCAGAAATTTAAGATGAATATCAAAGTTGGGATAGTGTTGAATTGAAATTATTAAAGCATTAACATCAGTAACTATTTTTTAAATATTAAAATGTACTTATGAGATAGAAGAAAGTTTTGGGATTGGCACATCCAACTAATTATGATTTATTGACGTACTAGCAGGCTGCCTCCGCTATGTTCGTCAGGTTCTGTAAACAAACTTTGAGTCAAATAATATATATATATGTGTGTGTGTGAATACATCTCAATAAATCCAATTAAATGACAGTTAAATTACACCTGAAATTGTTGAATGCTAAATACTATTGGATTTTAGTACTAAGCATCGTTAGTAATGTGAAAAGATCATGTACTAAACTTCTTCAGACCCCCAAAGTTTATTTACATCTATTTTTTAACTTTAATTATGGATTTATGAAAACAAACTGATAACTAAGAAAGATTAAAAAGTGAAACAAATTAAAATTATTTTTTTTTCATCTGAAATTTGGTGTTACAAGGATATGCAAAAAGTGCAGTTTTTTTAACTCTTCCCAACAAAGTTGAAAAATGTTTATGCTTTCCATTCGTCTGATCATCTGGCCTGTCTTTCCGCGCTTTAACTTTGATAAATATACTTTGACTGTCGCGAAATTTTTACTCGCTATTCACGTTTACCCTAGTATGAACCCTATCGAAAATGAATTTTCTATCGTGATTAATTTATATACAGGGACAGTCATACGTTTTCCATTCCATAACGACCTATAAAAATAGTTTAAAATGAATTTTAAAGATGTTACATCTTGTCAAACAAATTAAAATTTATATGCATTTTAGAAATGCAGTAAAAAATGCATTTTGTAAAGTATGAGTGAAAATAATAATTTATGTTCATTTACAGGGCCACACAAAAAAATTCATTAAACAATAATAAACGGAGGAATTGCTTGCGATATATTTTAACTATGTTAAATGATTTCATGTATAATGAAAGTGATATACGTCACTGAGGATTAATATTTCAAGCATAATATAAAGCACATTGCATTTACAGGGACACATAAAATATTTCAAAAAGTATCTTCTATCCGAAGTACTGTATATTACCAATTGTGGCTGATATATGGATGAAATCAATTTTTAATTATTATATGCTCTTTTAAGTTTTACAAAATCTTTTCATGTTGTATGATGTGTTTAAATGCTATAAGTACAGGGTATTATACAGGGTACATTGTACCCTGGTATAAAGTACCAAGATATATATATAACCATTAGATAATACTACAAATCAACATCAATTACTGGAAAAACTTGTTAATGCCAAATTATATGAAACAGAGGAGTTGTCAAAATTTGGAATAAAATTGTAAATGTGGTATTTAGCTCGTTATCAAGGGCAATGCTAAATAGCCACGTTATTGCGATTAATTTCTGAATGGAAATCAGGATAGACCTAAAAATGATTTCCACGTAGGCCCGATTAATCGCAAATGAGAACTTAATTCAAAGAAAAATATTAAATATATATATACATTAATAGAATAATTAATTATAATATGACAGTAATGTAGTACAACATGAATCAATCAGAGTGATGAAAAACAAGTAACAATCAAATGGAAATTCTTAAAGAAGGGTATCAAATGACTACAAAGTAGAAATCCAAATAATACACAATGATAATGCGCATAGCAGCATTAGACATTGTGTATAAAAATTAAATAATTTGCTAAAGATAAACATATAGCTATACGATTATATATTAATTTAATAATATATAAGATACCCATAAAAGAATTAGATTTTCAGAATGAATTTTACAAATCATAGTGAAATAAAAATGAAAATACATTCATAATTACTTGCGCATTAGCAACACGACAATTTGGATGTTTATATAGAACCATTAGATAATACTACAAATCAACATCAATTACTGGTAAAACTTGTTAATGCCAAATTATATCAAACAGAGGAGTTCTCAAAATTTGGAATAAAATTGGAAATGTGGTATTTAGCTCGTTATCAAGGGCAATGCTAAATAGCTACATTAATTGCGATTTTATATATATATATATATATATATATATATATATATATATATATATATATATATATATATATATATATATATATATGTATGTGTGTGTAGTACAGTATACAGGGTTACACAAAAAATCTCGTAAAGTTTACTGAATATCAGCGTAATTTACTTAAAGGTTTTATTAAATAAATTATGCTACTTTTAATTTACTGAGAAATACTTGTAGAATATAGAAAAATTGTATATGTTACAGGCCAAATCCGATTTTAGGCCAAACTAGATTGGCCTAGGCCAAACCGGTCTATCCTAACGTCCATCGGATAAACTAGTTTTTCCTAGGCCAAACAGGTCTATCCTAAGGCCCATCGGATAAACTAGTTTTTCCTAGGCTAAACCGGTCTATCCTAATGCTCATCGGATAAACTAGTTTTTTCTAGGCCAAACTAGTCTATCCTAAAGCCCACAGGACAAACTAGATGTTCCTAGGCCAAACTAGTTTGGCCTAACTCTTATAGGATAATCTAGTTTAGACTGCTGTTTATTGGTCTGAACTAGTTTATCCTAGGCCAATTCAATTTGGCGTGGTTTTATTGAATTCAATGACCGCCTCAACGCCAACATTCTTGTTTGTCCTAGGCTGATCTAGTTTATCCTAGGCCAATGTAGTTTTACTTGTTTTTAGCTCCCGGGCGTCAAAGCCAGAGAAATAATAGACTCACAGGTTCTATATGTATGTATGTACGCATGTATGTACGTATGTGCGTACGTATGTACGTAACACGATAACTCTTGATAGATATATCCGATTTGGTTCAAATTTTAGATGTAGGTTCATTCTGATAAGGTACTCTTCTGATTAATTTTGGGAATTCATTGGGTAGGAATAAAGGGAGGCGAACGGGAGGCTAATCCTTCAACTTTAATTTAGAGAAATGGATTTATCATGCAGAATTATCAGTTTTCATTTTAAATATAGGATCATTGTGACAAGGCGCCTCCGTGATTAGTTGTGGATGTTTATTGTTTAAGTCTAAATTTTAGACTTAAACAACAAAAATCCTCAACTCTAAAAGAAAGGGAAATGTAGGTGACACAACATAATTTAGAGGCCTCGCGGCCTAGTCAGGCGGGGCCCTGGCCTGGAAATTCCGGCCCGTGCAAACCTCTGACAGTATTCTACAACCCTTCGAATAAAATACATTATATAAGGGTCATAACAAAACCACTTTGCACAAGGTTAGCTATGGAGCAGTAGTCTGGAACAATATTAAAAAGAATATTGCCCAATTAAAGTGATGGCTTTGCATTCACAGGCTGTTTACACTTATTGTGTATTACAGCCTTATTTTTTTTAAAGAATAACACCCTCGAAAAATAAAGTAAGTTGGATTACTTTTTTCTACTTCCCCCAACTATACTTAACCATTGAACCCCCAAAACTAATCACAGATACGCTTTATAAAATTAAACAATTATCCAAAATTTTTAGCAAATCGGATAATTCTGCTGAAAAAACAATTCATCTGATTTAAGGAGAGTAATCTTCCATTCCTCCCTTTATACTTAATCATTAAACCCTCAAAACAATTCAGGGATTCGAATTAAAAAACTGTATTCAAAATTTACGGCAAATCGGATAATTGCATAAAAATCTATTTATCTAATTTAAGGAAGGCGATAAAACATCCACTACCCCATTATACTGAAACAAAAGAAAAACTCAGATTAATTAAAGAAGCGCCTGATCAAATGAATTCATGTGCAAAACTTTAAGCAAATTGGATAATTCTGTATTATAACCAATTTATCTAATTTAAGGAAAGAAATAAATTGTAAGTTTCCCCCTTATATTTAACCGAAGAACCATGAAAATTAGTCAGTGAAGCGCTTCATTAGAATGAATAAATCCAAGATTTGCAGCAAATCGATTAATTCTGCATGAAAAACACATTTGACAAAATTAGGCGGGACGCCCCCCCCCGTTATTCTCGTTGTTTTTATTCAATTAATCCCCAAAAGTAATTAGGGAAGCCCTTTACGAGAATGAATTTATTTCTAAAATTTGAAGCAAATCAGTAAATTCTGCGTAAAAAAAGCATTTACATAAGTTATGGGACGTTACTCCTATTCCCCTCCCTCTATACTTAAACAATGAACACTCACAACTAATCATGGAGGCCCCTCAAGAGAATGCTCCTATATCTAAAATTTGAATAAAATATGCTAATAATGCATGGAAACCCATTTACTTAAATTAAGGGAAGGGGCGAATCAGCCTCCCGTTCTCTCCCCCCCCCCACTTATTCTTCTCCAATGACCTCCAAAAGTAATCAAAAAAGCTCCTTATAAGAATAAACCTATATTGAAAGTTTGATGCAAATATTATTTCTATCAAGAATAATTGCGTTACGTACTTACGCAGATACAGAACCTACGGGCACATTAGTTCTCAGGATTTGGTAGCCTTATGAGTTAAAAACATGTCAAATTACATTATTTCTATCGAGAGTTATCGCGTTACGTACATACATATTTATTCCTATACATATTTATTCCTATTACCCTTTATTCCTATCCAATGAATTCCCCAAATTAATCAGAAAAGTACCTTATCAGAATGAACCTACATCCAAAATTTGAACCAAATCGGATATGTCTATCAAGAGTTATCGCGTTACGTACATGCGTACGCACATACGTACATACATGCGTACATACATACAGAACATTTGAGCCCATTATTTCTCTGGCTTTGACGCCCGTGAGCTAAAATCACGTAAAACTACATTGGCCGAGGATAAACTAGATCAGCCTAGGACAAACAAGAATGTTGGCGTTGAGGTGGTCATTGAATTCAATAAAACCACGCCAAATTGAATTGGCCTAGGATAAACTAGTTCAGACCAATAAACAGCAGTCTAAACTAGATTATCCTATAAGAGTTAGGCCAAACTAGTTTTGCCTAGGAAAATCTAGTTTGTCCAGTGGGCCTTAGGATAGACTAGTTTGGCCTAGGAAAAACTAGTTTATCCGATGGGCGTTAGGATAAACCGGTTTGGCCTAGGAAAAACTAGTTTATCCGATGGGCCTTAGGATAGACCGGTTTGGCCTAGGAAAAACTAGTTTATCCGATGGGCGTTAGGATAGACCGGTTTGGCCTAGGCCAATCTAGTTTGGCCTAAAATCGGGTTTGGCCTGTAACATATATAAAGCTACGCAAGGAATTGGCTACAGGTTCAACTATGGATGATAATTTGTGGAAATGTTATTTAAGTAGTTTAAGAATATTTTTGTTTGAAGTAAATTTTAGAAAATACTGACACGTAATAAAGGTACCAGGTAAGATACAGAGCGGAACAAAAGTGCTTAAATATGTTTCCGTCTATTAGTATAAATTGCTGAAATAGAAATTTCAATCAAGGGTTTTCTTCCTAAATTAAAATTTCCCATTATATAGTATTAACTGACAATCTGTGATATCACCTGACCGATCCAATGCAGGCCTGTTCAAAAGTATTGGAATAACTATTTGGCTATGGACAGCAACACCTTATTTCTCTAAACAACGAAGTTTAGTTAAAGGTTGCAGGAAGAGTTGGAAAGTAATTCATAATCTTTAGTTAACGCATGCTTTTTCTAACTTGTTACAATTTCTTGGAATTTTTCATTTCACCTTTTTATTGCAAAGACAATGAAAAAAAGAAAAGAAATATATATCTAATATTTTTATTACTAATGGACTCTATAAATAATATCATAACACACAGGAACATTATTTACGTTTTTATTTTTGTAAATTTTGTTAATTTATGTGCATCCCATTTTAATGCAATACATATCTCACTAAAAAAAGAAACTGCTATTTTGTTTAATTCTAATATCTGTTAAACTCTATTCGCTTCAATAGTTTCATATTTAACATTATTTTTATACGTTAATTTTTTTTAAAATATGCACATCTTTTAAAAGACACTGGGACTACTTTCGTGCACAATTTCACTGCTGAATGTCAATTGAAAAATTAATAAAAATTATACATGCATACTGCCACTTATACGGGTACACGACATTTCGGTCCCGCCATTTCGGTCCCGCCGTTTCGGTCCCGCCGTTTCGGTCCCGAGACATTTCGGTCCCTGGCCATTTCGGTCCCGAGACATTTCGGTCCCTGGCCATTTCGGTCCCGAGACATTTCGGTCCCTTGCCATTTCGGTCCCTGGCCATTTCGGTCCATTGTCATTTCGGTCCCTTGCCCTTTCGGTCCCTTGCTATTTCTTTATCGGCAATTTTATAACTTGGTTTCTGATTGATGAAGGCCTACTAAACGCTGTAAACTCAACATTGTTCGGGCTTTTTTTTAAATATTTTTATTCTCCTGCCCCCCTTCCCTCAAATTTTATTCAAAGCTGAATATAATAGTCCAATAAGTTTAATCTATTGTAACTCGTGATAATAAAATCACAGCGAGTTGAAAATTTGATTAAATAATGTTATATAATTTTACACTGTCTTTATTATTATTATTTAACAGAATGAATATTTTAAGTTTTATCATATATTCTTTGTACTAGGTATTTTATCTATACAAAAAACTAAAAGACGTATTTGATTGATTGTTTTAAGACACTTTCTTAGAATCTTTAAATTAGTGATTTCGTAACTAGGCGTGCTACGAAAATTTTTTGTTTAAAAAATAAAAATGCTTCAACAACCTTTTTTTATGTAATAATTATTAGTTGCATTTTTTTTTTTTTTTTACAGTTTTTTTATTTTATGAAGACAATTTTTGTGAATTAATTTTATTGAAAGTGGGCCTATTTCTTTGTAATAAAATGATTATTTTTTAATTTTATAAAATAATGTAACTATTATTTTAAATAATTTTTTTTCAATTTTTAACTGACAAAACTAAGCTTTTTTTATTTACCATTTATTTATTTATTTATTTGCATTACCTTTTCGCTCCCACTTTCACAGAAAAAAAATTGACAATTCTTATTTTAATTTTATTATTGATTGAATTAATAGTTTTAAATTTCAGTAAGTTTAAGGCCCCACCAGTGGCCGAGAGGTACAGACCTCTCAACTGGTAGACGGTAGGTGCTGGGTTCGAACCCAATCGCGGCTGTCGGCCTAACCGTTCGGAGTTTTCCTGGTTTTCTTCGAACCTTGCGTAAATACGGGTTAGGTTCCCTTAGAAAGACCCCCACAAAGGGCACTTCTCCTGGTACTATATCCCTAGCGTAGATAATCGGACGACAAAAATAAATTAAACCACCAGTAACTTTAAATATAAAATAAATAAACAGGTAAACAATAAGTTTCAGTTTATAACTACTACAAAACATAATGATAAATTGAACATAAAACAGATTATTTATTGAGTTTATTTAAAGTAAAATTCGAAATGCGTATTAATAATTTTATCAATTTAATTAAATAAAGATTCATTAAATTAAAAATACATAAATTTAATAAAATATTAATTTGATTTTAATTTTAAAATCACTAACTGTATTGAGATTTAATTTATAGCAATTATTCATCACCATAAGATTTTATTCAAGAATTACTATTTATTTAAAAAAAGGAAAATATTGTTATTATTATTTTTATTATTATTATTATTATTATACTTGTTACTTCTAATTAATCGCATTACACTAAAACTTTATGTGGTTTTCAGTTAAAAAACCAGTGTTGAATTCAGACACTTTTCTCCGGGAGGGACTTCTGTGGCTTCGGGGGGGATTCAATAGAGTCCTGAGGGATTACATTTTTTTACCACTGAAAGCACAAAATCTCAAAATTTTCGGGGGGGGGGATTTGATAGCTCCGGGGGGGAACGACCCGCCCTTGAATTCAACACTCTAAAACGTTCCTTATAAAATTATGTCAGATATTTCCCGTGCACAAAATTTCAGCTTGCTGGAGAAGGCAAATGTCTGAGGACCGAAAAGTCCAGGGACCGAAATGTCTCGGGACCGAAATGTCTCGGGACCGAAATGTCTCGGGACCGAAATGTCTCGGGACCGAAATGTCTCGGGACCGAAATGTCTTGGGACCGAAACGTCTCGGGACCGAAATGTCTCGGGACCGAAGCGGCGGGACCGAAACGGCGGGACCGAAACGTCCTGCTTCCACTTATACCGAGCTTAATTTTATCTCATGTTTCACCGCAGTCTAATATACTACGGAATACTTTTCCATCTTCTGCAGCTGCTGTAGCTTTTTGGGAATATGCCAATGAAATGCACATGCGTATTGTGCATTGGAGGGAGAAGTGCTATGCAAATAATTATTTTTCTGATACACCAAAAAAGGGCTCACTTGTAATGCTAAAAATGTATTAAAATGTTTTACTATAATAAAATGTAGATTATGCTTGGCTTCAGTATCCGGCAAAATTAGTGAAAAAGGTAAACTGTGCCCTTAAAGCATATCAAATCAGAAGTCGTCTAAAACACTGATGTGATTTTATACCGAAAATGGTGACAACAAACCAGGAAAGGGCCTACCTTGGTAGTCAAATGTAATGTACTATTTTAGAAACCTTTTAGTCTGAAATTCAACAGATTTTATACAATGCTCTGTAGCTTTTGTGAAATAGAAGGTTGGGAAGGCTATAATGTTATGACATAACTAAAATACTTACTTTGTAAAGAAGGGATAACGTTGATTGTAGCTCAATTTTTCCGGTGTTTACTTGATGTCTCGCGAGCTCAGGTTTGATATCGGGACAAAGTACATTTATTTTTTTTATTTTCTTTCTATAAATATACTTGTAATTACATTATAATAATCTCAAATTAAAAGTCAATATCGTATCTTGATTATTATGTTACATATTCAAAATTTAATTTAGCATTTTTCATTATTTCTTTTTTTTATCATTTAAAGAAATTTTAAAAATTGGATCAATTACTGATCATGAAAATTCGAAAATGATTAAAAAACTTCTGTGGCGCCATATAATTATGATAAAATAAGCAAAATAAAAATAAGAAAAGGATGTATTCAAAGGCCTAGCATAAACATACAAATTTAAAATTCTTAATTATCTAAAACATTGGTTGTAATTTAACTCGTATGCTAATTTTTTATGTAATTTTGTTTTTTCTTTAAAAACAGAGTAATGTTACCATCGTAATATAATTCAAAGGCCTAGTATACACATACAAATTTAAAATATTTTAATATCCAAATAATTGGTTGCAATTTAATTCATATGCTAATATTTAATAATCCTATTTGTTACTTTAAAAACGGATTAATGTTATCATCGTATTGACTGCCATTGGTAAGGCTATGCACAAATGTTTTAGTTTAAAATCAGGAATTGACAAAATTTTTCAGTCATCGATGAAAGCATATGAAATATATTTCTAAAATGATTTTAAAAAATGATAGACTTATGATGTTTCATACAATTATTGCCTTACAAATATAAAAGTAAAAGGTTGAAATAATATTTGATATACAATATTATAATATTTAATTGACAGTAAAATTATTAAATTATAATTATATGTATATTTATAAATAAGAAAAAGTCGTTATCAAACCCCAGCCCATAGGACAATGAGGAAACGACGTATCATTTGAGCTACAATCAACATTATCCATTCGTTACAAAACAAGTATTTACACCGTTTTATAATATTAGACTTCTCTGTTTCCCATGAACTAAAGAGTGCTCTATAAAATCCTTTGAATCTGAGAATAAGAGGCCACTGCAGTGCAACACATATTAAAACAATCAAAATCTGTATTTACCAACATTGGCACTCTCCTAAAATGTTGCCACAAAATGTGGTGTCTTTGCACACCATTTCTTTGTGAGCTTTTCTTTCTTTATATCAATTTGCTAGTGGTAAGGTACCCTGGGGTAATAACGCCAGACGGGGTAATAACGCCAAGTGCTAATATTTTGCATAATTTTGAAATAATCTGGTAAATGACACCCATGTGTTCTGCGCAGAAGGGTTTTGAGTCATATAAATCGCAAAAAACAGCTTCAAGTTAATTTGTTTCATTCTTAGGTCTTATTGTTTTTACAAGCAGCTAAAATTAACGCTTGATCTAAAATTTGCGAGATACGTTTTGTGATGTGAAGACTATTTTTTTTATCCGGAAATACTTTGTTAATTACATAAATTTGTAGTACATTTCATGGCCTTTCAAAATGTTGTTGAAGATTTTGGATATCTTCTCGAGATAATTTGTAATTTAAAATGTACAGCGCAATAACTATAACGGGGTAATAACGCCAATCCTTGCAATTTTTACCCCGGTTGATTCCCTACAGTGGCTGAGCTACATCTTAAATACTGATTCAAATAAACACAGTTAAAACTGTGCAATGTTTCTAATAATTCCATTTAAACGCTCCTTTTTAAGCAAAAAGAAGCTCACGGCCTGATATTCTTTTGCCTCATCCCCCCCCCTCCCCACACCACACCTTTATTTTTCTTACACTTTCACGAAAAAATGAACATTTTCAATAGCTTAGGATGCAATTTGTCAATTTCTAGAGCTGAGAGTTTGTATTTTTAGAATTGGGCAATCTACATGCAATTAATCCAACTTATTTCATTGTTTTTTTTGCATGGCGTTATTACCCATATAGGTGGGTAATAACGCCAAATAGCATTGGTCAAGAAATCACGCCATTACATTTTATGTATTCATATCTGTTAAATTATTTTTTTTATATAGATAGTCAATGAGTTGCTGTATCAAATAATATCTTTGTTTGAAAAATACAAACTAAAACTGAGCCGTGAAAATTGCTAGAACCTTAACGTGGCGCTATTACCCCAGGGTACCTTACTTACTCCACTTTTGGTGGTAACATAATTATCATCGTTTTTAGCATAGAGTCACACAAATATTTATTTAAATGATTATACATTCCAGAAACAATTGTCTGTTTTAACTGCGTAAACTGCCGTTAATTAAAATATTTTGATTCGTATTCATTTTTGAATATCTAAAATCATAATCATCGCCTTGTTTGTTTCATGCTCTTGAATATTATTAACATTATGTCTAAATTAAATGCTTTTGAAAGATGTTATAAAACTGGGATACACGCTATGTCAAACAACAGTAAGTTTAGGAGAGTAACAATGTATTCGAAGTGAGAGTGAATCTGGCAAAGACGTTAACCCATTTCTTTTGTATTAAACTGAGCGAGAATAACTGAAACAAATATGAGATGCCAGAAACACTGAGTAAGGACGCATATTATTAGTAACTAGAAGACAGCCCGTCAAAATGACGTGTTTGCACTTTTAAAAGGATGATAAAAAGTTACAACTGTGGTCAATCAGCCACTTTAGGCTTAAACAATTTTTAAAAATACAGCGATTAAACATGGGGGGAAAATCTATAAAAAAAGAGAAAATTTTAACAGAAATTTGCATTTAAAGCTATAACAAAACTGTCTGGGGGGATTGTAATGAACAAATCGTAAATACACAAATTTTAAAAGAATAAAGTAAGGCAAAAAAAAAAAAAAAATCAATTGTAAAAGATTATATTGTGAAACTACAGCCAAAAAATATCTAAAAATACTGAGAGAAAATAATAAAAATATCTAAAATGCATAAAAAAATTTCCTATTTTGACCCATTTTTTAGTTAATACTTAAAAGAAAACACTCTAAGATCGAAAACAAATGTCAACAATAAAGAGTAAACAATGAACGCGTTCGGGAGACACACGCTCTGCGCGCGCAAGCTAAAGAGTTTTTACCGAGTACTATTCCGCAGTAAGATACACTCCATGTACCTGTCTCCTGAGCGCGCGCGCTCAGTGCGCATAGATCCCGAACGCGTCCGATCATTCCTGAGTCGTGATGTTGCAAAGGAATCATTCCAAAGATTCAATCACGGAATTTGTCTTTCTTGAATGGCAACAGTATTGATTTGCTTACATTGCTTGTTTGGTTTGTTTTTTTCCGTAATTGCTGGTTGTTTTATTTAGAACTTAAACATTATAATTAAATAGTTTTTGTAGGTTTTAAATAAAATGAGTAATGAATAAATCTTTCACATGTATATTTTCAAAAGTTGAACAATTAGAATATTTGTGAAGTGCTCGGAATAGTTAAGCCTAACGTGGACGCAGTTGCAATGTTTCCTTTTCTCGTGGATTGGTTGTCCCCAGAATCGTCATACACGGAGGGGTTTTATATATATAATTAGAACTAATAAAATTTTATTCACGTATTAATTCAAATACAAATGGTACAGCACAGAAAAAACTTCTTTTCAAAATCTGTTTCTTCCTTGTTATTCTTCGAGAAATAATATAATTTTTTTCAATTTTCATTAAAATCGTTGTGCTTGCATTTAAATTATTTATAAAATTTCTTTAATGGTACATTTTCTTTTCTTTCAGTTAAAATTTTTTTTTAATCTATTTTAAGTACTCGGTTGGTTCTCCCTGCCAATCAATTTTTCCAATTTCGGACTGCTTTCTTAATTATTTAATATTTCAGTATAGTACCTAATAGTTTTGGAGCACTTACAAATGCATTTTAAGCAAACCAACCTTTTCTAAACTAAGCAGGTTTACAAAGCAAAAACTATTAAACCATTACATTCTTCTTTTAATTAAAGGGAATTTAATTTTTTAGAGCTTGTACAATTTTTAACCATTAATGTAAAAAACAAATATTTCAAGAAGCATATAAAATTACGAAATATGGGTATACACTAGATTTTTTTTCAAATGTCCGCCATTTTGTGAATTTTCGACTTATTAGCTTCAAAACTGACGCGAACTTCAGACAATATTATCTACTTTCATAAACTTTAACGAAAATTTCTTATAGACGATGCTGGTGATCTATCCGATCACGCCCGACTGAAGATGCACATTGCATATGTTAGGACATTTACATATGCATTTCGAGCCACATCATCAATTTTGATTTTTTTATGTTGTTCAAATAGCTATAAATATACAAAAGACCAACAAAATATTCTTTCTTATTTGGGAAAAAAAAAATCTCAAAAATACCCCCTTTTTCCTTCTTAAAGCAAATGACACATTAAAAAAAACACATTTACAATTTAAATTTTCACAGCAACTAAATTCATAAATTAAACAGTGCTTGTTTTTATACTTAACATGTAATCTTTTTAAAATATAGTATCCACAACGAGGAAGAATTTCCGTTTTTTTCCATATAAAATTTCCACGCTTTAAAGAAACATATTAAAGCAATATTTGCATTTTCTTTCATATATTTAATAAATGAATGGAGCTGCATAAATAAATGAATGTTTTATATACACAATACTTTTCTGATGTGTACTTCATATTAAACTTCCTTAAATTCTATTCATATTTTATACATATATCTTTAAAGAACCAAAAAGTTTTAAGCTAATAATAAATGTATAAATTTCATAAAAAGAAACTCTAATAGAATATAGCTCTAGTAAATTCTCCTGCATTTACGTGTTTATCTATACAATATCGATTTCTTTAAAAAGATAATTTTTTTCCTTTTCCAATTTTATTGAATGCAAACTGAATACCAAAATATGAAGCGTCACAATACAAATTTAACTTAAACAAACAATAATTTCAAAAGAAAAAAATTCTTTATCAAATAAAACTTTTCGAAAATATAATAAAATCATTTCCGAGTAATTCGCAGTTTCAAAACCCGTTCTTTTATTTACAGATACTTTAGACTAATACATTTTCGAGATTTAAAGAGACATATATCAAAGAAAAAGCCTTTTTTGCTGCCCTTTTTAGAAGAAAAAGTTTCCGAATAGTTTTTACAATGCCATAATATGTTTTCGCAATACAAAATATCGATTTTTGGTTGATATTAATAGTCTATAAAATATTTTTAGCTGGGGAACAGAATTTATGTATTAAAAAAATTATGTGAAATTTATTATTAACTATCTAATTTGAGCGGCATTGCCCAGGTTCGTCAAAAATAAAATAAAATAAAATAAAATAAATAAAATAAAAAAGTAACGAAATGTCTAAAAGCTTTGAAAATCACATTAAAAAATCATGAAAAACTCGAAGATTGTCGTACGAAATCTAAATGTACTTTATGGAAAAGAGAGCTGGAATTTAATATCGTAGGTCAAAATTTTAATTTCAATAATGTGCAGCAAATCGCAAAGCAACATAAAAACCATATTAAAAAAGCAAAAAATTCATTTTTTTTTCTATTTGGAAAAATGTTTTAAATCTAATTCCTTTTATGACTGTCAAACCGTGATAGGTGGATAAACGTTAAAATATCGTGAAAAAAGTGGTTAAATAACAAACATTGCACTGGAGAAATTTTATTATATTAGGCTAAAAAATTGCAATGGAATTCATTTTACATACCACAGAAAAATAATCTCAAATCCTAAAAAAATAAAATAAACGCTAAAAAATTGCATTGAAAATTGTATTAAAAATCGCACAATTCAAAAATAGTAGAGCAGAACATTTTTTTATAATAAGCAAAAAGCTTGAAACCACGTCAGTCTGGAAGTTTGAAACTCAATTAATTTTTAAAAATGGCAAAAAAATCGCTAGCGTAAAAAATTACTATGAAGTGACGAAGTATTCCTATAAAAAAGTTCATTGTATTTGGCAAAAAGTCGGAAATTGAAATCAGCTTCTTAATGTAAAAAATAATTGCCACAAAACTCAAAGAATGATGGCTAAAAATCACATCAAAAACTGCATTAAGAATCGCTAAATGTTTAAAAATGAGTTCTGTAAAAAATAAATAACAAGAAGAAAAATTTATAATCAGAAACCCTTTAGGAATAACAACCAATAGATAGGAAAAGCTGAAAAAAAAATAATATTAAAAATTAGTAAAATTCAAAAAGTGCAGAAGAGAAAATGTACTATAACAGACTAAAATTTAGAAATTGAAATCCATTTACCAATGTTAAAAAATTGATGCGGAACCTGAAAATCTGCTGAAAAACATATTGAATCACTAGAATTTGAAAGTCGTGGGACAAAATTTACTATAGTACAATGTTAAAATTTCTGCTCTAGTTTGAAGCAACCATTAGATGGTGAGATCTTGCCCCAACATTTAAAACTTCGTATTTAACATCGTTCCAACTGTTGGAGTTTTGCTTCAACTGGACCTCCAAACATTGGTTCAAGGATTCATCATTTTACAATGGCCGTATTGAGCACCAAAATTTGGTTCAAACTAGGACCAGATTTTTAACAGTGTATAGTATAAATTTGATACCAAATTCCGTTTCTAATGTAAAAAAAGGCTATGAAATTTGAAAACAAAAAATAAACTTTCTAAAATTTGCATTGAAAAATGAATTAAAAGTTGCTGAATATTTAAAAATAGCAGCGGAAAAAAATTTCTTATGGGGCAAAATTTCGTAATCTGAATTCATTCATTGCGTAAAAAAATTGACTCAAAACACTGATATCAGAAATCTTTTAAGAATGACAAAAAACCTTTGTAGAACGTACAAAAAATCTTTAAAAAACCCTAAAAAATTGCATTAAAATTCGTAAAAAAATTAAAATCGTTCGTGGAGAATTTATCTATATTAGGATAAAAGTTTGAAACAAAATTTTCTTTCGATATGCAATAAAAATAGCTTATTATTGAGAAAAGGATAAAATTTTGATTAACTAAGTAAAATTTCATATCCTGAGTATTTTTATTAATAACAAAAATAAAATTCACGAAAAACACAATAGATCTCTAAAACTCACCAAATATTGCATCAAAAATCACTAAAATAATAAAAAAAGAATTGTGGAGTACACAATTTACGAAATTAAACTAAAATGTTGAAACTAAATTTCATTTACCAATACCATAAAAACAGTGTGATACACTTGCAATTTCTAAAAATTGCATTGACAATTTCAATAAAAATCACTTAATATTAAAAAATCACAAGATTTTAAAATTAACTATAATAGCATAAAACACTTTAACTGAAAATCTTTTAGGAATGACGAAAAATCAATACAAAACTTAAACAATTTCTAAAAATCGCTAAAAATCGTTTAGAAAAACTAATGAGCAAAATTTACTAAATTAGGCTGATAATTCTTTTTCTGACTCTCAAAAAATTTCCAAAGACTCGAAAAACCGCTAAAAGTCGCATTGAAAAAAAGCACTAAAAATTGGTAAAAACTAAAATATCGACAGAAGTCAAAATTGATTCTATTTTTTGTAAATTCTATTTTTTGAAAATTGTAATTGGCGCATAAATGACGAAAAATTGAAGCGAAACGTAAGGAATAAAGAGCTAAAATTCAGATGTCATGGATGACAAAATTTACTATATTAGACTAAATGTTTGAAACAAATTCCGTTTCCGAATGTGAAAAAATCGCCATGTTACTTGAGAAATCGCTGAAAACCACATTGAATAGTATTAGAAATCGCTAAATATAAAAGTCTCCTTGGATTAAAAATCTATTCTTTTGGGATAAAGCAATGAAGTTGTAAAATTTGCTCGAATTACAAAAAGATCAACGCGGTACATAAAACATCTTGAAAAATCGCATTTAAAATCGTTATAATTCAAATATTGTAGGAGGTGAAATTTATTATATTAGTCTAAAGTTAGAAACCCAAATTATCTTTTTGTCAAAAAATCACTGTGAGATTAGAAAAAATATTAAAAATCAAATCGCATTAAAAAAATATAAAAAATCTCGGATTTCAAAATTTATTCTTATTGGTAAATCATTGCCATTGGAAAATCTCTCGTGATAGATAAAAATAGCGACGCAGTACGTTAAAAGTCCTGAAAAATCGGTAAAATTTAGAATCGTAAATGGCAAAATTTATTGTAGTAAGCTTAATACTTTGAAAACAAATTTTATTTCCAGATTTCAGAAACAAAAATCGCCAAAAACTCAAAAGAACGGTAAAAATCGCTTTGAAAAATCCATTAAAAATCATCAAATGTTAAAACATAGTAGGGATTTAAATTTACTCTTATGGGTAGTAAGTGGTCATAGTCAAAAATATTAACATTAAAATATTATTAAACTAAACAAAATTGGAAATATAGGTAAAACTCTCATTGAAAATTCCATTAAAAATCCCAAAAAATTAATCGTATTGGACAATATAAAATAGCCATAACATACAAAATAAAACATGAAAAATGAAAAAAAAACACAAAATCGCATTAAAAATTCATTAAAAATTCAAAAATCGCTGTGCGAATTCTGAATAAATTTGATTGAAAAGGGAACAAAATTTAATATATTGGGTTAAAAGTACGAATCTGTATTCTCTTCGATAAAGTTCAAAATTAGCTCCGAAACATAAAAAATGCTATTGTATAAAAATAAATAAATAAATTAAATAAATTGAATAAAAAAAATTAAATAAAAAAATCTAATCCAAGCATCAAAAATCTGGCCCGAGGTGCAAAATGTCATATATAAAGGTACCTCCCCTCCCCCAAAATTTTGTAACTACGTGTAACGGTCTCTTTAAAACATCGTCGACACACGCGCACACACACCGTCAGATTTACATTCGCGCAAACTTCTTTACGTATAGTATTTAGTACTTCTTAGTATTTAGGTGTTTATGCTATTAATTATGCAATTTATCAAAAAAATGTCTGGTGAATATGAAAATGCTTATGGCTCAGTTTTGATAATATAAGAAAAAATGATATTTCTTGCTGAGAAAACTAATTATTATACTGCGGAAAAAAAAAAAAAAAAAAAAAAAAAAAAAAAAAAAACTGTTGAAAATCAAATTTTTTAAACAATCAAGAAAAAAAGCTTTTTTCCACAAAAGTTTCCTGAAATCTTGATAAAGTGTTAGTTTCTGTTGGTAATCGAATAGATAATAGAATCCAGACAAGTTATCTTTTTTTTAATGTATGTATTAAACATAACAAATATTTTATTAACATTTATGAGCACTTCATAGCAATCCTAATAGGTAATAAATAATTGTGAAATAAAACATTGATATGAATTCGGATCAATCCTCTATATAGTAAAAGCCTAAGTCATGTGACTGTCAACACTTCCGGGCTTACCCACTTACTCTTTATATGCTAAGCAGCCAATTTCATGTCAGCCAGCGCAGGTGATAAGTCGCCAATCTATACTAATAAAATCCGTGCGCCTCTGTCTGTCTGTCTGTCTGCTTGAAGCCGATTACAGTTCGCAACGCGGGCGAGTTGGAAGTCACGAGAGGTGTCTTTCGATTTGAAAAATTCCGGGAAAGTCATTTCGGGCATTTTCGAGACCGTGGGACCAAAATTAAAAAAGCTATAGATTAAAAACCGGTCGGGAATCGGAACGGAAAACGTCTAATTTCCGAAACGGAGCTCAAACGGAGCTCTGAGGCAGAACACTGCGCCACCTTGCGGTGATCGACCTAAACTTTTCTCCTTTGGCTAAATGAAGAAGCAGTCGAAAACCTCTTTTTTCTCCCGGGAAAACGACTTTTTCTTTCGTTTCGGTTCTTTGAAAAAGACCTAATTGGTAAAAAAATGTTAAACACGGTTTATTTTCATACTTTTTCTTTTTGGTAGCATACACGAATATTGTGTAACCTAAGATTTACGCGATTAATACTAATTTTTGTTAGTACAAACGGAAAACGAGCTGCCAAAATTATTTGTTAGTTATGTTGTTTGTGATATTAATGAAATTATTTATTTTTTTAATAGCAGTCTTTTGCAGTTTTTCATACCGAAACTTTTTTTGAGCGTTTTTTCTTAAACCATCATACAGACAGTTTTTAAAGTAGATAAAACTGATTACATATTCAGAATCTGCGTAAAAGTCTGGTTCTGATGAACCAAAAAATACGAGAAAATGTCTTATGGCCGCGCAGCGCCAACAGTGCAAGACCAAATATTTTTAACGGGACGATGGCGACCATGGCGCGTAGCGCCGGTGGGTGGTAGGCCGGTGGGCCGCCTTTGCACGGTGGGCACGTAGCGCCCACTGTGCGAAATCACATATTTTTAACGGGATAATGGGCGCATAACAACCATAGCTTTTTAATTTACTTCATTTGTGCTTGAGGATTCGAACTCCAAGACTTGCTTATTAAATGAATTTTTTTGCTTATTATATACGATATTAATCGAGGTTCGTTTGAAAAAAGTGGCCCAGCTAGCGGGCGTAGCTCGCTAGTCTATACTAATAAAATCCGTGCGCCTCTGTCTGTCTGTCTGCTTGAAGCCGATTACAGTTCGCAACGCGGGCGAGTTGGAAGTCGCGAGAGGTGTCTTTCGATTGGAAAAATTCCGGGGAAGTCATTTCGGGCATTTTCGAGACCGTGGGACCAAAATTAAAAAAGTTATGAATTAAAAACCCCTTGGGAATCGGAACGAAAAATATCTCAATTCCCAAACGGAGCTCCGAAGTAGAACACTGCGCCACCTTGCGGTGAAGGAATGAATTTTTCCCCTTTGGCTAAAAGAAGAAACAGCCGAAAACCTCCATTTCTACCGGCGCTAATTGCGTTTTTTCCCGCATCAATTTTTTTGACTTGTCGTAGAATATTTACCGTAGTTTTCGCTAAAATATTGAACTTAGAAATAAAACAGGACTATCGAAACTTTTTTTTGCGCGTTTTTTTCTTAAACCATCATGCAGACAGTTTTTAAAGTAGAAAAAACTGATTACATATTCAGAATCTGCGTAAAAATCTGCTTCTGATGAACTAAAAAATACGAAAAAATGTCTTATGGGCGCGTAGTACCCACCGTGCAAAACCAAATATTTTTAACGGGACTATGGGCGCGAAGCGACCATAGCGCCGATCCACAATCTTTTTTTTTCAAGTGCACGTGGCCCACAGGGCAAAATCACACATTTTTAACGGGACCATAGCTCTTTAATTTACTTTTTTTGTGCTTGAGGATTCGAACACCAAGACTTGCTTATTAAATGAATTTTTTTGCTTATTATATACTGCTTAATACCGAGGTTGGTTTGGAAAAAGTGCCCAGCTAGCGGGCGTAGCTCGCTAGTCTATACTAATAAAATCCATGCGCCTCTGTCTGTCTGTCTGTCTGCTTGAAGCCGACTACAGTTCCCAACGCGGGCGAGTTGGAAGTCGCGAGAGGTGTCTTTCGATTCGAAAAATTCCGGGAAAGTCATTTCGGGCATTTTCGAGACCGTGGGACCAAAATTAAAAAAGTTATGAATTAAAAACCGGTCGGGAATCGGAACGGAAAACGTCACATTTCCCAAACGGGGCTCAAACGGAGCTCTGAATCAGAACACTGCGCCACCTTGCGGTGATTGACCAGAACATTTCCCCTTTGGCTAAAAGAAGAAGCTGCCGAAAACCCCTTTTTCTCCCGTCATTTTGTCAAAGAATGTATAAGAGAAAAATAACTGATTGGTAAAAAATGTTAAAAACGGTTTAATTAATATAATAAGTACAACTATTTAAGCACAGCCAGATATGTTCACAAAGAGGTAATAGTATTGCTAATTAATATTTTGAGGATCTCAGATGTTACTGGTTATTCATATATTTATTCTGTATGTGAGTATTAATCGTTGTAGCTCATTTTCATACTTTTTCTTTTTGGTAGCATACACGAATATTGTGTAACCTAAGATTTACGCGATTAATACTAATTTCTGTTAGTACAAACGGAAAACGAGCTGCCAAAATTATTTGTTAGTTATGTTGTTTGTGATATTAATGAAATTACTTATTTTCTTTTTATAGCAGTCTTTTGCGGTTTTTAATACCCAAACTTTTTTTTGCGCGTTTTTTCTTAAACCATCATGCAGACAGTTTTTAAAGTAGAAAAAAACTGATTACATGTTCAGAATCTGCGTAAGAGTCTGCTTCTGATGAACCAAAAAATACGAGAAAATGTATTATGGGCGCGCAGCGCCAACCGTGCAAAACCAAATATTTTTAACGGGATGATGGCGACTATAGCGCGTAGCGCCCACTGTGCGAAATCACATATTTTTAACGGGATAATGAGCGCATAACAACCATAGCTCTTTAATTTACTTTTTTTGTGCTTGAGGATTCGAACACCAAGACTTGCTTATTAAATGAATTTTTTTGCTTATCATATACTGCTTAATATTGAGGTTCGTTTTGAAAAAGTGGCCCAGCTAGCGGGCGTAGCTCGCTAGTCTATACTAATAAAATCCGTGCGCCTCTGTCTGTCTGTCTGCTTGAAGCTGATTACAGTTCGCAACGCGGGCGAGTTGGAAGTCGCGAGAGGTGTCTTTCGATTGGAAAAATTCCGGGGAAGTCATTTCGGGCATTTTCGAGACCGTGGGACCAAAATTAAAAAAGTTATGAATTAAAAAACCCTTGGGAATCGGAACGAAAAATATCTGAATTCCCACACGGAGCTCCGAAGCAGAACACTGCGCCACCTTGCGGTGAAGGACATAATTTTTTCCCCTTTGGCTAAAAGAAGAAATAGCCGAAAACCGCTTTTTCTACCGGCGCTAATTGCGTTTTTTTTGCGCGTTTTTTCTTAAACCATCATGCAGACAGTTTTTAAAGTAGGAAAAAACTGATTACATATTCAGAATCTGCATAAAAATCTGCTTCTGATGAACTAAAAAATACGAAAAAATGTCTTATGGGCGCGTGGTGCTCACCGTGCAAAACCAAATATTTTTAACGGGACTATGGGCGCGAAGCGACCATAGCTCCGATCCACAATCTTTTTTTTTTTCAAGTGCACGTGGCCCACAGTGAGAAATCACATATTTTTAACGGGACCATGGCTCTTTAATTTACTTTTTTTTGTGCTTGAGGATTCGAACACCAAGACTTGCTTATTAAATGAATTTTTTTGCTTATTATATACTGCTTAATACCGAGGTTCGTTTGGAAAAAGTAGCCCAGCTAGCGGGCGTAGCTCGCTACTCTATATTATAAAAGCCCAATGTCATCAACACTTCCAAGTCTCCCCTCTTCACATTTTTATATGCATGATTGCCATTTTGGTGCTTTTATGCTAGCCGAGTGCAGGTTTGCCAAATTTTATGCCATACTCCAGTTTCATTTGAAACATAAAACTATAACTTATTTTATTTGAAATACATTACTTTTATTTATAACACAGATTAAAAAATATGTATATCAGATTCATTCATCTCATTTAAAATACAATACTAAATGTATTTTTCCAGCATAGGTAATTGGCAAAAGAAAGTGAGTGCTTGGCGAAAAAGAAATTTGACAAAATCTGATTGTTTAATCAACAGCCCTATGAATGAAAAAGAAAATCCAACATTCAAAATTACTTTCATTTGATTCATTAGTGATCCCCACTAACAATAATATATGCGTCCTAAAACCCAACTGCCTCGTCTGTACGCCTGGGAAACTTATAGAAAACTTTGTCCTTCTTCTGTTGTTGGGTATAAAATTGTCTTATAGTTTTAATCATCTGTCTGTATCAAATTTTCTATACAAACTGTTAAATGTTCAAATGCTATGTTCCCTTTTTAGCATGAAATCTATATTTGTTTCAATATCAATGCGTAAAAAAATTTAATCACTGCTCTAAGAGAACTTGTAACAGTTACTTGTAATAAATAACTATGAAGCAATTATATTATTCCAAAATACAGTGGCAGTCAAAAGTTTTCGGCCAGCAAAAAGATTTTAGTTAATTTTTAAGTATAGCAACACGAAGAGGAATCTCAAAGTGATACTTATACATTTTATTGACTTAATAGTTCGAAACTTATTTATGAAAAAACATATGAATAAATTTAACTGTCAAAGTGAAGCGCAAAGAATAACGCCTGTTCTCAAATATTTCCGGCACTTGCACACGTTTGAAAAAAAAAGATATTTTTATTGAAAATCAGTGATTATCCCGGAACTAGTCGCAGCTTTTTTCGAACGTGATTAGTCTCTCTTGATCTATTCGCCGCGTTCTCTTTTGGCCGAAGAAACAGAGGAAAATTGCCGTTATTCCTAGAAGATCGAAAGCAGAGAATTCAAGAGGAAAGTATTGCTTGAATGCGAAAAGATATATGTTATAGCGATTAGTACTCAATGACGTTAAGTATATATTTGGTTAACCTTTAACCAAACTAACCAAAAAACTGATTACATATTCAGAATCTGCGGTAAAAATCTGCTTCTGATGAACTAAAAAATACGAAAAATCGTCTTATGGGCGCGTAGTACCCACCGTGCAAAACCAAATATTTTTAACGGGACTATGGGCGCGAAGCGACCTTGGTTAACCTTTAACCAAACCAAACTTTAACTAAAATTTATTAAATTTCATTAAATCATTTATTTTTTTTTCGTAATTTGTAAAAATGATGAAAGTTATTATATAATCTGACTGATTTTCTAAAGATATAATGAATTAAAAGATATTTTCAGTTTTATTTTATTTATTTATTTTTTTTTTTTTTTGAAAATTCGAAATCGTGATACATATTTTTTTAAAGGACAGCCAGTTTACTTTTGACGGTGGTCTGGTACTAGGAACCAACTGAAGTTGAAAAAATGCATCTGAAATATAATTTGTCTTACTATTTCGATGTAGATATAAGAAAAGAAGATAAAATAACCCTTTTTTAAATTATTAACATAAAAAAGAGCTACTTTTCATATTTTTTCTTTTCCTTGATTCTTTTTAGCATGTACAACTTTAGTGGTTTTATATATATATATATCTCTGTATATAACTTTTTTAATAACTTCTTTTTATCTTTTTTTATTTCAAAGTTTGTAAAAAAGATAAAAATTACTATCTACCCTGACTGAAATTGTAAAGATACAATGAATAACGAATTAAAAGATACTTTCACTTATAACATTGAAATCGTGATGCAGATTTTTTTCAAAAGACAGCAACGCACTCAGGTTGGTTATGACGGTGGTCTGACACTAGGGGCCAATTAATGTTGAAAAAATATATCTTAAATGTTTTTATTAACATATCTATATAGATATAAAAAAGCAGATAAAATAACCCTTTCTTCGTAATTAGTAACATAAAAACAGTAGCTACTTTTCATTTCTTTATTTTATTTTAATTGTTTTTTCTTTTCGTTGATTCGTTTTTGAAATGTGCAGTTTTAGAGATTTGATAATTTAGTATTTTTTTAATGAAAAATATATATACAACAAATGGAAATATATGAATAATATTAAAAAAGAAAATAAATAATAAATGTATTAACAACTTTTTTTTCAAGATTTGTAAAAACGGAAAAATTATTCTATAATGAGACTGAAATTATAAAGATACAATAAATAGCTAATTAAAAGAGAATAAATTTTGAATAAATTTTCACATGTAGATATAGTAAATTTGATATAGATAAATAAGTTTTTTGGGGGAAATCTGTCAACATTGATTTTGATAATGTTTCTTTTTTTGGCGCCAATCAATATTAAAAAGATGCAATATTTAATGTAAATAAATATTATTTTGTAATTAAATACAATATTTCTCGAAGTATAATTTATTTTTAATGAATTTCGCTTTTGGAAAGAAAAACATTATTAATGAATAATGATTTGTGAAATTAAATGCCAAGAAAGTTAACTTTATTAGATCTTAGCACAAGGCATTTTTTAAATTCGGGTTAAAAAAATAGGGGCGTCTTTCTGGCATTGTTAAATAATGTGTATTTTTAACGACAAACATTTTAAAAATATGTACATTTTAGAAACGTAGTTATCCATTTCTTGTATTATATAAACATTACCTGAATTATCAAAAAAAAAAAAAAAAAAAAAAAAAAAAAAAGAAAAAAGTTTTTTACTTGCATACGTTCTAATCTACATTAGAAAATTCGTATTATGTAGCTCACTCGACAAATAAATTATAAGTATTTTCTTTGCAGATATACAAAGTACAGTGTTGACAAAATTGTTTTGTTTCATTTTCTGCTTTATTATGCAAAAACTACAACTTTCAGTTTTCTCAGATCGAACAACTTTTTTTTATTGCTATGGTCCTTTATTAAATTAAACACAACCATTTTACGCGTATTTTTCGGAAAAAAAAACTTGAAATTTATTCTCGCAATATTCAAATGCCAAAAAAAAAAAAAAAAAAAAAGTACGCGCTTTTTTATTACTTATTTTTGCATATTTTTACAAATTATATTTAAAAAATAGATCGTTGAGTTTATATTGATATATTTGATCTAAATGCCCATAGTCAGCTTTGAGGATATGGAAAGGATGATGATATAGGCCATCATGTCATCAGTCAAATGAATACACAGCGTCTACTGGTTGTGAATAACCCACACAGTACCCCGATCTTTAAAGTTAAACACTTGAAAGGGTGGCCAGATTTAGCAATATCACTTTTTCAACTCTTTCAATACATAAAAGGTTGAGAAGTTAATAAAAGCATGGATTATGGAGATCACAAATTGGCAAGAACGAGTCTTTCCCTACAAATCCCAGATTTACCAAAACGTAGATACCGAACAAAAGGAATATCACTAACAAAATTTAATAATGCAATTAAAAAGAAAGAAATATAGAAGAAAAAAAGAAAGAAATTTTATATTATATAGATTATTATATAGATTATTATATAGAAGAAAGAAATTTAAATTTCAAAGTAATAAGTACCCCGGAAGAGTTTGAAAAAAATTATGCATTGTTTATACCATTGTTAAAAAAAAATTGTAAAACTCACTTCAAAAAAAAAAAAAAAAAAAAAAAAAAAAATGTGGAATGAAAATTTTAGAAAACAAAGGAATTATGTTAGAGCTCTGAGAAAAGTTACAAAAACTCCGGAAGCAATACCAGAAAACTACATAAAATTCAAAGCTGAAAGAGCGAAATACAGAAAATTCATTCATGAAGCAAAATCTGAAGCTTGGAAAAGTTTTTGTCGAAACACAAAAGAGCCTTACGGCAAATTGAAAAAAGATTGCTTTTCAAGACTTCTATAGGCAGGAGACTTACGCACTTTCAAACTCAAGCCATCATTTTCAAACAAGACAAACATTTTTTCAAGATATAAGAAATGAAATTTTAGGACCATCACAGAAAACACAACCATATAACTTCAAACCAAATTCCACAGTACCAACAATTTTATTACAGGAAATAAAACAAGTAATCTATGCCTTCAACAAAACAAAGCTCCTGGTCCAGCTGAATTAGATCACATAATACTCAGAAATTTATTAAAGACGCAATCAGAATTATTAAAAGAAATGTACAAATCACTATTATCTCTGAATTATTTTCCTGAAGATTGGAAAGTCGGTGAAGCTGTTTTCTTTCTAAAACCAGCAATCCAGCAAATGAAGCGGCATCTTACAGACCGATAACCCTACTTTCAGTATTTGGAAAGGTCTACAAAAAAATACTTCTAAAAAGAATAAATTACTATCTGCATACAACAAATAAAACCTTTACTTCCCAGCATGGCTTCCAGGAAAATAGATCAACTGAAACAGCAATAAGAGAATTTTTCCCCCAAATAGATTTACTTAAGCAAGAAGATGTATATATTCCCCTCCTGTCAATAGACTTTAAGAATGCATTCGACAATTTGTCCTGGGATTTTACAATACAACAATTAGATGAGATATAAATAGAAGAAGCAGATGTCAACACCATAAGGTACTATTTATCGAAGAGAGGCATTTATCCAAACTGGCTACTAGATATTCTGCATTGGCTCTCTAAGGATTGCCCGCAGGGTTCCTGTTAAGAACCTTTCCTGTGGAGAGCGTTTAAACAGAAGTTAATTGCAAAACAAGAGGATTTCAAGCAATAGCGTTTGCAGACGGTATATTATTGGTTGCGTATGGAAGAACAAGAAAATATTTAAAGAGATGGCTAGGGAGGCTTTGTAAATAGTGAATGACTGGGCACACTTAAACCAAATGAACATTTCATATGGAAAATGCAAGGCATTAAATCTCAGGAAACCAAAATATCTAAAAAAGAGCTCCAATTTTTTTAAAAAAAATAATTATAAACTGAAATCTGAAAATACGCTTCCATACCTTGATTTAATCCTAGATAATACACTGTCATTTTTGCCTCACCTAAGAAATAAAAGAATAGAGATGAATTCGATAATCCAGAATCTACTAAATCTTACATAAAAAAGAGGAATAAATGAAAATATATTAAAAATCCGATATATAACAATCTTAGAAAAAAAGGTAACGTATGGAGCAGCAGTTGATAACGACCATCTACAGAAATCTAATGGGATTCGCTGATTGTCCTCAATACAGGCTCAATGCCTTTTTTTGTGTCGGACGCATATAGAAAACGGCCACCCTTGCACTTTGTGCCTTAACTGGAATCCCTCCATTGCATCTCGGAGCACTTCAGATTGCTACATCGAAAAAAGTACAAAGATTTGGTACACCAGTAGAGGATTTTAGACCATAGTTCTATCACGGCAAATCCCCAAATTCATCAGAGTGTTCTTACAAAAATTACCTATAGAAGGAAAATGAAAAACTCCAAATGGAAATACAAATCTAAACAGACGGCTTCAAAATTGAAGAAAGGACTGGGTTAGCGTTCAGTGCTTACGAAAACTCAATCTTGTGTCATACTTTTCAATCAAAATTAAGGCTAGAAAACACCGTTTTCCCGGCGGAATTGCTAGTGGTACTTCGATCGAGAGGCAGTGGAGTGGATGGAAAAAAGCGAAACTGCAATAATATACTCAGATAGCCTCTCAAGCATAAAAGCCATAGAAGACAGTGCAACAAAAATAGCACTGGTCCAGAACATAATTAAATTACTACAGAATACATTTAAAAAGATATATGAATGGATAAAAAGACACACCGGAATAACAGGAAACGAGGCAGTGGATCAAAAGACAAAAGAAACAATCATAAATCCTAACATATGAGAGGTATTTCTACCTTTCCCATCATCTCATATCAAACGACAACTAAAATTACAAATACAACAGGACTGGCAGAGAATTTGGGACTCTGGTCATAGAGGAAGGTTTACATATTCACTTCTACCTATTGTCTCAGAAGAGACTTTCCTATCGCACAGAAATCTATTCCTGTTTGCATTTCCAGATTATCTGGTAAAGTTCGCAAAAGGTGACTCGGGCTTTTCCGGGCTTTTCTACTGCACTTGTGGAAAACGAGGAGCCTCTGTGTACTACGTAACGGAATACACTAACATCCATATACCACCTCACAATCTCCTGAACGATAAGGCTCTCTTCATGGTTCAAAATAATAAGAAAGCAACCAGCATTTTTACAAGAAATCATAAACTGCGTAACATTGATTGAAAATAATCAAGTACTTTTCCAAATGCCTCCACGGGACGTTTTATATGATAATGACGATGAGCAATTGAACTAATCAAACAAACTTTTACTTTAAAACAGTTATAGAATTAGTGTTACTGTTAAAGGAAAAATATGTGTTATGCATCTGTAAAGCACTCAACTCGTCTATTTTATTATTGTTACTTATACTTACTTCATTATCTCAATTACTTTTTGTTACCTATGTTTATTTTACTACTAATTTTACTATTTTTATTTCATTTCTGACATTTTTTTAAAATAAACATTGCTTGGTGGAGCTAGTTGAGCTCAAATTAATTAGTAGGCCTCACCACCTGGCTGATTCTGAGAAGATTTTGTGTTCCTTGGAAAACGTCAGTCAGGTACGTTGATATATATATATATATATATATATATATATATATATATATATATATATATTACTTATGAAAAATGTTTTAACACCAACTCTACCATAATGTTCTGCACCACATCAGCACTTTGATCCGGTAGACTGACTTACTTCAGCAATATTTTCATCCCGTAAATTGCGGGAAATTGTAGCGACATTTTTATGCGGGTTCAGCAACTATTTTTCTTCTGATAATTCCCTCCACAAGAATAGCCATTTTCCAGGGTGTATAGGACTTCAAAAAGTCCTGCAGACCATAGCCATCTTTATATAATTTTAAAATATTGTTCACAGTCGGTTTACCCATCGCTAATTTTGCCGCAATATTTTGAAAAGATTGGCCCTTAAACGACAAACTAATCACTCATTTACAAAGAATAATTGTTGAAATTTTCATTTTCAATTTAAACTTTGTTATTCACTTTGATTCATTCACAAAATCGTCCAAAAAACACTTTATCGATAGGAAGAAACTAAGGAATGATGAGCGGCCGGAAACTTTTGCACACGCGAATTTCAAATTCTACACCTTTGTATGAAGTGTCTTCAATATCCAATCAAAATGATCACGAGATCAGAGTTCATTCACTTTTTCCTAACTTTTATAGCAATTGTGCTTCTTCTTCGCTGAAACCTTCTGGTAAATAAATCAAAGAAACTAACTTGCTGGAAACTTTTGACCACCACTGTACATAGTTGATTCGAATACGAATCTGTTTATCTAGACTGGTAGTATTAGAATCTTAGAATTATATGTTATTGAGAGAAAAGGAAAGGTTTTCCCAAATTTGTAAATTGGAATCGCGCATCGTTTGGTGACAGATGATATTTTGATGTGGTGTTAGTTTCGCATTTGTTTTCGTTTTTGGGGATATTTTAAGATGACGTAAAATATGTTTTCGATTGAAAGTTGAAGGATATGCCTATAAGTTGATACTGCGAGCGGATGCGGTAAAGCTTTTTTTTTTATTTATTTGTTACACATTTTGTTATAACTATGATTGCTAGAAAAATTTTTCATGGATTTAATTTTACTAAAGCAGTGAGATTCCTATTTTATAGAGCGATTTCTTAAGATTTTAAAAAATACTTTAATCAATTTGGAAAAAAATAATATCACTATTGTCAATATGAAGGTGAAGACGACGTTTTAAAAACTACTTGTTTATATAATTTTGACATGAAATATTTTAATTAAAAGATTTTGCCTTAATCCTAATTAGGTCTTAAAGATTTTACTAAATTACTTTAAATAATGTATTTTGTATCCCATAATGTTATTGGACGTAGTAAATATATAAGTTAAGATACACAATTGATCGTATCACTATTATTCGATAAATGGCATAAATGAAAAATTGAATGTTTTAAAAAAATGAAAAACACTTTTAAATGAAAAAAAAATACTTCAGAATACGCAGAGTAAACCATTTATTTTAGTATGATTAGTCTTATTTATTGAATATATGTAAACAGTGGGACTATAATATGTAATTACTCTATTTTAGTCTCTTTTATAGATATTGAAATATCCTCTTTTAATGTCAAATGGATATATGTTTGTAACCAATGATTCATGTTGAAAATACTCTAATGTTAAAAAATGTACAATACAAGGGGTCTGATAATACTTTCTACACATGGTCCACTTTCTGTTAAATTTAGGAATTTTTTTCATATTTGCGAAAAATCTAGTCATAATTTGGGAAATTTTAAATGATCGTTATACTTGGGCTCTTGTTAGACTATATATGCATTTAAAAAACATATTTTTTCATTGTATATGTAAAAGTGACACGTCAGATTCTACTTTTAAATGGTTAAATTTATAAAAAAAATCAACTTAGTGATGGAAATTATTTGTGTAAGGTCAATTTTTATGTAAAAAATTTTATGAAGGGTCCTGTTTGAAAGGTGAAAAGTTTTGTGAAAGGTCCTGTTTAAAGGGGAAAGATTTTGTGAAATGTCCTTTGAAGAACCCGATTTCTTTCTAATCAGATCCTTAAATTCTGCTTTCCGTAAATACTGATCCGTGAAGGCTGTGTTTTCTCATCTCTACTGCTGAAGTACGAAAACTTATTTTGAATTTTTATAAAGTTTAATTCTACATTTTAAATGTGAGATTGACCCTTTTTCAGACATTAATATTTTAAAGAAAAAAAAATATGCAAAATATTACTCAAAAGTGAAAAAAAAATGTTCTTTACCTGCAAACATTTATTCAAAATCTCTAAAAATGACATAAATTTAAAAAAGGACTCCTAGAAGTGCGAATTAAAAAAAATTAGCCTTTGGTAAAACGTTAAAAATTTATTAGGTTATTGTAACGTTACCAAACTAATGGTGTAAGGATCGAACTTATTAACAAAAAATAACTGTTTTTTCCTTCTCTACCGACTATGTATTGCTATGTTAATTCCTATCGTTTATATAAGAATTTCTCAACCTTTTATCTTTCATGAAGCCATCTTAAGCTTTACATTTCGGATTACTTCCATTTATCATGAACATCCACCCTTTTCCACCTCACTCAATTAAACAACGCAAACATGCTATTTTTCATTAGATATATTTTTATCATAACTAAATAATATATTAATATAATTTACATTACCATATCTAGCCTTTTTGTGACTTTTTCTAACCGTTCTTGTGATTTCCGCAATTAGCGACTCGAGGTGGAACCCGTCGAAATTCGACGAAAGAAAATGTTTAAGAAGGAACTGCTTCAATGATTTACAATAAACCTACAAAATTATTTACAGTAGAAAATACATCTTATATTGATCAGTCTACCTCTCAAAGAAATATTATAAAAAGTACATCTTATATTGATCAGTCTAACTGAAAACAAATATTATTTTAAGCTAAGATTAATACTAAAAAACTCAGTTGTACAAAGTTTTAAAATTAAACTTTAATCGCATATATAATCAGTAAAATATAATAAAGATCAGATATTACCATGAATTTATCTATTGAGACTCTTACGTTTGGTATAAATGCGATTGAAAAAAAAATATTCCAAAATGGTACGATCATAGAACTTCACGCGAAATTAAAACCCGTCATAATTTTCATCCTCTCAAATTTAAACATGTACTTCTCATATCCGTATTCACCATGTTTAAAAAATGGTATATTAATTTGATAATTTTAAAATAACTTTAACTCAAAACTTGAAGACGAAATATAATGCCGAAATCACGGAATTTTAAAACAGACGATATTTTGTGCAAAGTATACGCAATTTCAATTTTTTTTTCCAATTTTAAGAGAAAATGTAGTGATTCTGTTGCCAATAACTATAAAATCGGTACTAAAAACTATAAAAAAATTAATATCTCAAAAACAAATTGAGATAAAACTTTGAAACAAATTGCATTTAAAAGTACATTTATTTCTCTGTACGACCGTGTAAAAATCGGAAATATGCTATGTTTAGAAGTATAAAATTTGCAGTAGCGAAAAATGCAAAAATGAAATTGCATATGAAAGTGGTTGCATTCGCAAAATGACGTATGCGTTACGCACAGATGCGTTTGGCTTTTATAATATAGATTTTTTTCCCCTTGAGGGGCTCCACAAACCTTTAGGGGTATGCATACCTCAGGTTATGAACCGCTGATCTATATATACAGCTCATATTCAAAATATTAGAATAATTACCTTTTTTTTAGAAATTGAAAATATCGTTTGGTAATTTAATGTCTTTTAATGAAAATATGCAAACGATATTTTTATTAAGAACTTATTGTTGATTAAACTTAATTGTTATCTTAAATTTAATATCATTTTTGAAAAGATTAATTGCAAAAAAAATTATTTTGAAAAGTCAAAATATTAGAATATTTATTCAAGTGGTTCAAAATATTAGAATATTTCACATTAATTCTCGTTTAATCATTACCAATTCTTAACTGGTGACATCATTGATTAAATTCAGACTATTTTATTTAAAATCAGTATTCTTTTTTGCAGTTTGTTTCTTTTTCGTCTTAAAATGGGCCGTGTGAGTGATATTTTTGAATCTACTAAACTTCGTATGTTTGATTTGTATCGGCACGGTAAAAATCAATGTTTTATAGCGAATTATTTACATTGTTAGGAATCGAGCGTTAGTAAAATACTAACACAATATTCAAAAATTGGAAAATTTCAAAATAATCGCCGAAATGGTGGCCGAAAACCAAAAACATCTGCTAGAGATGACAGGAAACTGAAGCGTTTAGTTAAGAAAAACCGTTTTAAAAGTGTCCGATTCTTGCACCGAAAATGGAAAGAAGAAGGAGTTGAAGTTTCTACATCGACAACATTAAGACGTCTCCATAAATTTAAATTTGAATCTCGTGTACCGAAAACAAAACCTCTCATGACTGCAAGACAAATGCGTATAAGATTGAATTGGTGTAAATCAAGACGTTTATGGAGCAATGAAGATTGGAAAAATATATTATTTAGTGATGAAAGTATGTTTTGTGTTTCATATGGTAATCAAGGTATTCGAGTTTGGAGAATGAAGCAAGAAGCATTTGATAAAGAATGCCTTAAACGTTCCGTAAAATTTGCTGCTAGTGTCATGGTTTGGGGTTGTATGAGTGCAGAAGGACCTGGAAAGGTATGCATCGTCTACGAAAAGGTTAACTCTCTGATATATCAAGAAATTTTAGAATATTACATGATTCCATCATCAGAAGATTTATTTGAAGATGATTTCATCTTTCAACAAGATTTAGCGTCCCCGCATACCTCGGTGTCAACTAAGAATTGGTTCCGCCAACGCAACATTAAGGTACTTCCTTGTCCACCAAATTCACCAGATCTTAATCCCATCGAAAACTTATGGTGTATAATGAAGAAAAAACTTCAAGAAAATCCTCCTTCAAGTAAAACTGAGTTAGTGGCACGTATAAAGTCTATTTGGACTAATATTGATCGAAATGTTTGTAAACACCTTGTATATAGTATGCAAGATCGATTGTACGCTGTTATGAAAGCTAAAGGGGATGCTACAAAATATTAACTACCATTTACTTCATATTCATAAGGTAATATTGTTGCATAAAATAAAATATTCTAATATTTTGAACCAATCTAAATTTTATTCTAATATTCTGGTGTGTTTAAGGAAGCTGTATACCTAATTTATTGCGCTGTATTTTATATTTTATAAATGTTAAAATCTTATCTAAACATTCCAGATTTAATTTATAAGAAATTTAAATGCATTTACTTAGTATAAAAAATAAATAAATGACAAATAATTTTGTCTTATTACTTTTTCTCAATTATTCTAATATTTTGAATATGAGCTGTACTATATTTATCCAGAAACTTGGTAACCTTTGTGTTAAAACACCCTGTGTATTTATTTGTAAACGACAATATTTTAAAATTATACACCAAAGATACATTTAAAATATTCTTAATATGCCCTATTGTACCTTTTAGTATTTTTGGTTTAGCTGCAGAATAAATACACTACTTACTTTTAAATTCAATTACTAGTTATTCATCTGAAAGAGAAACGAATTAAATCAATGTAAAATGATTCAATAATCATTATTCAACAGAAGATTGTATTGCCTGATAACTGGAAACATTTAGATAATATCTAATTTTGAAATTGCTAATACATTACAGATTTTCGGAATTATTTAGGATTCATAACATTTCGCACAGAAAAGATTAAGTAAATCATTCCCATATATTATGGTATTATGTATTTGTTAAAGTTTCCTTTCGTTAAATTATCTAATTATTTTGCGTTTTTGGATGAAGTTATTTTATACCGTATTGAATTTTAGAAGAAAATTACATATAGATATTAACTAACCCGCCCACTTAAGTCCGAGACAGAAATAATAGTTTTAAATGAATGTCCAATTCGTATGATTATATATCATTAAAGCAAAATTGTATAAATTTATATTTTCAAATGATATATTTATTAAATGTTTGCATAGTTAGTTATAAAAGCACTCGTAAAAAGCCATTTGAGCTTTTTCATTTTTTATTTTTCATAAATAAAAGGTGCTTCAGTCCGTTGAAAAGTTTCATAACGTAATATTGATACTTAGTTATATGAAAACTATGTTTTCGTCTTGATTTTTTTTTAAACTTTCTACTATTTTACTACTACTTACTATTCTTCTACTACCTACTATTCTACTACTAATTACTACTTTCTTTCTATGCTGCCAACAAAAAGAAAGCATTGGATTCGGGAAAAAAAATTCGACTTCCTGTTTTTGATTGATTTATATGTTTTAGAAGGTCCAGAACACAATTCGATTGTTTTTACAAAATGTCTCAGTGTCTCTCTTTCACTCTGTATATGACAAAAAATTCGCTTGTATTTTATATCAAGACTAATGAAAGACTTACAAAACCATTCGATTCAGTTATACCTTGATATAAACTGGAGCTGATTAGTTTTTGGTGTATATAGCTCAACAGGAGATGCTGCCTTATTCACAATTTTCAAAATATAGCACTATCTCAAGAAATAATGCACAGATAACTTTAGATCCAATTAGTCCTTGATATAATTCGGGTGTTTAATACGTTGTGGTGAAAATCGTTGAGTAGGGGATGCTGCCATGCTGGATCATTTATGATAGTCGCAACAGCTATACCTCAATATCTAACGGGCGAATATTCACCAAACTTCAGATTCATTTAGAAGTTGACGTAAGTTGTTGCTGACTAGATTTTGGTGTACACAACCAAACAGATGTCGCTGTCATACTGCATTTTTCAGGAAGTATTAAAAAAGTATTTAATCTGGCAATCTCGAAACATTCTTTTACCTCGTACAGGTTAATACGTCCAGAAAAATTAAACATCACTCATTGGTCAGATAATTTACACCAAAAACTAATCAGCAACAACTTTTTTGAAGCTCTAATTGAATCTAAAATTTGATGGAAACCCACATATTAGAATTTAGAATAGATTTATCACTAAAATACTATTAAAATGGATAGAAACGCCATATGTTTAACGATTTACTCTTAAAATTACAGAATACTAATTTATATCAGGAAAAAACTTAACTTGAAGTTTGATAAAAATCCTTGCACAAGTTAATGAGATAGAGCTATTGCGATGATCATGAATAATGGCACATAGCAGCGCAATTTACTCCAAATACAAAAGAATAGTAATTTATATCAGGAACTAACTGAATCTGAAGTTTGATGAATTTTCGTACGTTAGTTCCTGATATAAGGCTATTGCGATAATCGTGAATAATACTTCATAGCAGCGCCACCTGTTGAACGATACACATAAAAACGTAATAAGAACTTTATTATATCAAGGACTATCTGACTCTGAAGTTTTATGATGAATTCGTCCATTAGTTTTTGAGATATAGCTATAGTAGAAATCGTTAAAAGGCTGCATAGCAGCGGCAGCTGTTGGGCGATATGCACCAAAAATTAGTCAGATCCAGTTAATATCAAGTTTTAACTGAAACGAAAACTTAGAAATTCCGTGTATTAGTTCTTGAGATAGAGTGCCTACAAAATTTATGTCACATACATGCAGACATTTTGTAAAAACATGTTTTTTTTTTTATCTCAACCCCTAAAACGTGTAAATCCGTCGAAACCCGGAATTCGAAAATTTTCACGAATTCAATAGTTTGTAATTATTGCTTGTTAATAGTTGTAAAGATGTAAAAAAAAGTACATTGAATGAATGTTATTATAGAAGTGTTTGCATAAGCACATTTCTTTACACAAATCTGTCTAAATATTGGCTAAATCTCAAAAGCTAATCAAAATTTCATTAAATATTTATATGAATTTATAGTTTTATGCCCTGTTTTAACTAAAGACAGATCTGTCAATAAATTTGTCAAAAAAAAAAAAAAAAAAAAAAAAAAGCGGCCAGAAGTTTGGTGCAAACTTTAAAACCCGCGATCAGTTAAGAAAAATATTGTTGCTAAAAGTTTATCAGATAGAAGAAAGTTTGGGAATTGCCACGTTCAACTAGTTGTCTTGTTTTCGCCTCGAGCCTTTTGACATAGGAACAATAAAACACTTCTTGCCGTCTAACTCTCTGAAACCTCAGTCTATTATCATTATAACCAAATTCAAGATTTCTTTACAATTTAAATTGGCGCAGCATGTCCCTGAAGGGATTTTGCACCATTAAACACTATACAACCAACCAACCTTTACAATAAAAAAAAAATCATATATATTGAATAATGAAAACGTGAACTGAAGACCCGGGAAAATGCGCTAATACAGTCCACGTTTTAAGATTTCCCTTGAAAATGTCTTTTCTATTCTTTTTTTTTTTTTTCAAATATTTCTAATTGCCTGAAGGTTTCAAAATCTTTGTATATAAAAAAAATCAATTTTATGGGATATTTAAAAAAGATTGTGTGGAAATACTGACGTTAATTTATTTTTAGCGTATGAAAATTATCGTCTTCATGAAGGCGTCTTCGTATTTTTTTTAAAAATCTGCCTTAAATATACTTTCAATTTGTTTCAAATACAAATAATCCTTATCACAAAATCAATTATCATTTTTTAAACTATCGGTTGGTATAAATAATACATTTATTAGTAAATTCAATTAAATTTATTCAGCTCAAAAACGAGCGAATTAAATTAATATCATCATTCAAAAGAAAATAGTATATCTCCAGATATTTCCAATTATTTAGCTAATATGATATCTTGAAAATAACTCATTACATATTCTGCGAATTAGGTATCTTTTATTCCATTCAACGAAGTACAGATTAAATCAATTATTTCCCGGTATTACAGTATTGGGTATTTCTTAAGATGTATTTTGATTAAAATAGGTTATTCAATTATACATTTTGTGGTATGTATGGTTCGCAAATATTTTCTCTATACTTTTAAAACACTTTATTTAACGTTTTTAAACACCCTATATTTACGTATTTTATTTTATTTTATTTTATATATTTTTTTAAATAATCAACAAATAAGAAAAATCATGCATTATAAATTACGTAACACTTTCCTACATTTCCCGTAATCTTTACAAAACATCATTATTTAGGGAAGTAAAGTTACTGCCTACAGTCAAATATGTATTCCAAACACTTAAACAGCCCTGTTTTTGATTTGAAGATTAATGTACATACTATATAATGGAAGAAATTCAGTTTAGCTAAAAACACGTATAAGGTTGAAATTTCTATTTCAGTAATTTATGCAAATACATGGAAACGCACTTGAATTTTTTTGCTCAGCCCTTTTGTTTATTTAGTACTTTTATTACACAAAAGTATTTAGGAAAAATTTAATTAAAACTAAAACACTCTTAAAATTAGTGAAATCACATTCTCAAAAAATATCATTCACAGGAGTTCATGTATACAATTCTTTGTACGGCCCTATCTATATTCTACAAATATTTTTTGTAAACTGAATGTAGTTTAGTGTAAAAATGAATAACCTACTTAAAAATTACTTTTAACCTTTTTTGGACGAACGACACGTATACGTGCGCAAAAAAGGGCTTAATAATCTTTCTTTATCCTCACCATGAAAGTTTTACTGAAAAAATTTCTTATTTTTTTATTGCGAGCATATTCTTGATTTAATAAAGCACAAAATTCTGTTTTTAAAAACGGTTGAAAAAATATTAAAGGTTTTGAAAAACTCTTCCCCCACGAAGGGGTTAAATAATTTAAGCTCGGTAACGTTTGTGAGATCTTTTGTGAATCCCTGTATACCAACTTAGCTTTTATATACATCATATAATATGCGTAGTTTTATTAAAATTTAAAAGCGCATATAATATTTAAAATATCCATTCAATAATTTTAGCCATTCAAGAATCATTATTAGATAAACATACCGTACTTTGGACAAAATATGCTATTTGAATTTGTTTTGTGCGTCGCTGTAAATGTTATGCACTTCGTCTTATGCATGACTAAATCGCATAATTTATAGTAAGCCTTAGTGGCTTACATCAATTTCTTTTATCATGAAATAGTTTAATATATTTGAAATATGTCGCAGACAATTACCTTCTTTGCCATTATACAGTTGAATTCTTTTGTGCGACCCTGTAAATGAATAATAACTATTTTTTTTCATCGCATACATTACAGAACGCCTATTTTATTGCATCTCAAAAATGCATATAAATCATAGGAAACGCGGTAGCATTTGGTATAATATGTTTAAGAAATGGAAAATGCAAACGTCTTTTTAAAATTTCTGGCGAACCAGTTGACCTACGACAGTGATTTTTTTGTTATTAGATAGAACTCAATGAGACGAATAAAATGATATCATTAAAAAAAATATCGTAGTTTACTGTAGTTTTTTATTTAATTTTTAACGAAAAAAATGTAGACAAAAAATTCAACAAACTATAGCTATCGATTCCGTGGATGGATTAAGTTCATTTTTATCTTATTTTTATCGTCATGATAAAACTTAAACTAGGACTTCCCTCAGAGAGATTAGTCTGAGCGATATTGCTGAGAACATATATGTATTTAATAATAATTTCCAAAAAGTAAAGAAAAAATACCACATTTAAAAAACAAATGTAATTTAACAAATTACAACTATTTGGAAAATAATATTTTCAAAGATTATAATTTTAGGTTTATAAATGATTTCTATATTTTAAAAACAATAATAATATCATTTTTAGGATGATCAAAACGTAGCTTATGTAATAACAGAGTTATATTAAAATGCCTACACATTTAGAGAGACGTTATTATTCCTGAGCCAATCATAAACAAATATTAAATGAAATTTTAGTTTAACAATTTTTGGTACTGTAATATTTTAAATTTCCAAACATTGCACATTTTCAATTTTTACACTATCGTATAAAGAGAAAATTTACTTTTAAATGCAACTTGTTTGAAACCTGTATCTCAATTTGTTATTGAGTTATTAATTTTTTGTTAGTTTTTATTTATTATTATTATAATTTTTTTTTTTGCATCGTGGCAAACACATTCAGATACACTTCAGATTTCCCAATTCTCTACCGAGAACAACTATTTTCCAAATAGTTAATAAAAAATGAGATGTTATTTTTAATTGATTATATAGTGCCTTAAATTTAAATGTCAAAAATGAGCAAAGTAAATGGAAGAAATGCAAAATTTTACATAAAAATTTCTATATACGGTTAAAAAATGGAAAAGCAAACTATGCAAATCAGCCATGCATGGGTATAAAATTGGAAGTACGCAATGCATTAAAAGTAATGCAGATAATAAAACATTAAAATATCTTGAATCGGAATTTAAACTCTTTGATATGACGTAAAAACATATAAACAGCACAAAAAATTGCACAAATCATGAAGGTTGAGTAGAATGATGGAGTTTTTTTACATGGTGTGTGGTCCCCTTAGATAGTTAATATAGAATAGTTAATAATATAATATCTATATCTGTTTTGTATGGATACGATGAGACTCTCGATAAGAATTTAGGGAATTCTCTTTTTAAAAAATGATATATAAAAATCCTGAAAACACCAACAAAGAAATGCAATGTATCGTTCGAGTGTGTCTAAGATATGCTCGATCAGATTTAAATGGATTGTGCATGCTAGCCACTACATACACTGCTTTTCTTTCTTTTCAAACTTGTTCTCATGAAGTTGAGCAGTATTTCATTGTAGCATGCATTAAATAAAAGGAATATACAATGCGTGCAGTATAAGGTACGAACGATATCTGAATATTTAGTCTGCATAAGCCTTGAGCTGTAAAAATGTCACCACAAGTGACTTACAAATCTGCACATATTTTTTCGCAAGACATGCTGACTCAAATACGTCAATATGAACTCGATTATGCAGTTTTATTCCAAAAATTTATTATTTAAAGACTAATGACAGTTGAGAAAATGATAAAATCCCCAGATTAGTAAAGCTGAAAAATTAATGTACCTCTCCCCCGTACCATTTTGTTATGGAATTCTTTTGTGGTGCCCTGTAATTGAATAGTAAATATTCTTTGTGCGGCATGCTCTACAAAATATATATTCTAGTGCTCCTCATAAAGGCATATCAATTTCATTATGTTTCGATGGGCGCGTAACATCATTAAAATGTTCTTTGAATTTTTTCATCCCATCGGCTATAATGTAACGGTATAGTTTTGATTGCCCCTGTATTTGAACTATTAATTCAATTTTACCAAAATTTAAAATGACTCAACAAAATTCGGCAACAAATATATATTTAAAATTTAAAACGATTCGGTTGGATAGTTTTTGTGCTGTTCTATGTGGACAGAGAGACGGACGGTTCAGACGACGGCTATAGGTACTACATTTTTATATAATTACGAATGCAGCTAAAAAACTGTTAAATTTCAAAGCACATGCCGAAACTGAAAACACATGACAAGCAATTATTGCTCAAGGACAGTATTATAACCGATTTCTTTTGTGTGTCCCTGTAAACGGATTAAAAATGATATGAATGTCCTGTTCAAACGTAATCGTAATGCAATTCATCGATTTATATAAGTTTCAATACTTTAAAATAGTGTAATTTCATTAAAATAATCTGTTATCGATTTTTCTTATAGACCATAATGTGATGGAAAACTTTTGGGTAACCCTGTAAGTAAATTATTAATCTCACATACTTCATATACAATAATAAACATGCCTAGGGGACCCTAAATAAGGTTTACCAATTGCATAAAAATCCGAGTATATTTACGGATGTTAGAATGTGGACAGACGGACCGGACAAACTGAATGCATAAACACTTTTCAACTTTGTTGGAAAATGAAAAAAAAAAAAAAAAGCGCAACCGATTCATTTAATGCAAATAAATAAATAAATAAATAAATAAAATAAAATTTCACCCAAAAAGCCAGAACAGAATTTGGTACTTTTCTATATAATTGGCATCGAAATATCGTTATTAGGTGCGTTCGTAACTATGTACATACGTAGCACCTATAGTTGTCGTTTAGTCCGTCCGTCCGTCTGTCTGTCCGCCTATAACAACGCAAAAACTACCCAACCGAATCATTTGAAATTTAAAAATATATTTATTACATAATTTTGTCGAGTAATTTCAAATTTTATGAAAATCGGATGCATAGATCAACTACAGGGGCAATCAAAATTATTCCTTTACATTACGGTCAATGGGGGAAAAAGTTTCAAATAACTTTTAATCGTTTGAAATTTTAAATATATATATATATACTAAAATATACATTCTTTACAATCTGTGATGCAAAGAATATTTATTATTAAATTACAGGGCCACCTAAAAGCATTCCCCTACATAATGTTATACAGGAAAACTTTGTTTGGGACGCGTTTTAATTATGTTAAACTATTTCACATTTTATGACTATGATATGCGTTGCTGAGGTGTAATAAAAGTTACTTCCTGTATATTTACAGGAACACAAAAAAGATTTCGGACACTATACTGTATCCGAAGTACTGTCTACTATAACAGCAAGATCTGAATGTTTTTAAAACTTAGTTATCATACGAACGCATCACATTTGCTACCCTTCACGTGCAATTTCCAGCTTGTTTTGCATAACATGGTAACCAGGCAATTGTTTTTTCTATATTAATTAAATCTGTATTTAATAGCGTTTTTATTTATTGTTGCTTCCTTTTTAATATAACAGAAAATAATTCAAAAGTGATTTTCACCAAATTTTCGCCAAACAAATACGGTACTACTATGTTATCCGTCGACCAATTTCGCCAAATGATACAAATCGCCAAAGTAATAGCCAACTTATGCATGTTGACTAAATTTTTATTTTAATTAATAGAAGAAAAATTAAATTAGTAAAATATTAATAAAAAGTCGAGATAAAAATTACTTTATGATGTTTTACGCACGCGTATCATGTTTAATGTTATTGAATGGGACATTCAAGGTCATCTGTTGTCGGAATTTAATCTTATAATTTGGCGATATTTTTTTGATCGACGGTATAACCAAGTAGTACCCGAAATACGTATATGATATTTTTGTCCTATTTTTATGGTACTTTTCCATTAATACCTTCACCTCGGCGTTTTTATAAATCTTGGTCCTTTTTGGGCTTCAGAAAGTCTGATTTCATATTTGATGAACGTTTATGCTTATTTTTTACACATAAATATGGCATAAATGTCATATACGCGCCAAGTTGGTGCGATTTTATGAAATGTCGCCAAATTGATGAAAACTTTGATTTTGAATATTGCTGTAAGTGTTAATATTTTCGATTTATTGTGATATGTATATTTTTTATTGTATTTATTATTATGATTATTATTTATAATTTTTATTTATTGCTTCAACTATTGTTTCTTTTTTGGTACTACTTGATTAAACTGTCAACAAACTATAAGATTAAACGCCAATAATGGATGATCGGGAATGTTTCATTCAATCGTATTAAACACGATACATGTGTTTAAACCTTTCAGGGGCAAGGCATTTTGTGCTCCAAAAATGGTCAATTTATATTTACGAACAAATTTAATTGAAAATAATCTGAAATAATCAAAACCGTTTCGTCACGTATATTATGAGATCAAAATTGTACTAAAAATTTACTGGTGCCAGTTGGCAATTTATGCATTAAAATTAACCATTTACATACTGCGAATGGCTTTCTTCAAGAGGTTAAAACGTCATCAAGGAATTTTTAATCCCACTTTTTATTTGTATTTTTATAAATGTTTTATTAATTTATTTCTTCTTTCGTTATTTAAAAATTAAAAAATATATCAATATGTGTAATTTGGCTATTAGTTTGGCGATTCGTATAATTTGGCGAAATTGTATGACAAAATAACAAAATATTAAAAAGTGATCGATGTAAACAGAATAACAATATATAATCTATTAATAAAAGTAACATCTGAAGCAGCCATGTCAAACTCGTATTTAATTTAAATACGAAAGAATTGTTTCCAATTTGCACGCGCGAAATATAAAAGATGTTACATGGCGATTATAAAACGCAATTATAAAAAAAATCGCAAAATATCAAATGCTAAGTTACTAAGAATTATGGCTTTTTTCTTTTCAATTAACGAAAAAAAAAAAAAAAGATTTTTTTCCAGTTTGTTTTTTAAGTTTAAATATGTTTTATAGCACTTACATGAAAATTATTTGCATATTTTCCTTGCTCCATGTGCTTGAATTTGGAAATCTAATGAAAACATCCAACTTGTGAAAATGACGCACACCAAATTTCTGTGACGTATGCAAATAAATTGTGCTTTTTTATCAGTTTTTTTAATATAACTTTTAAACTATTTGGAACTAATTTTTCGTAGGTGGTGCATTCACCAGATTACCTTCATAGGCATCTATTGGTACAAACAGAATCAAAATCCGACAAGTACTTTTTGAGATTTGCTTGACGAAAGAATTTTTTTGAATTTTAATATCGTTACGTATCTCTGAGTATAAAGACTTCGCTTCGCTCAGACAATTAGATTTTATTTTCATCTTTGTATGTTTGATGGTCGCTGAGAAAATCAAATTTGTGTCTTAACTCTTCTGTTACACATTGTTTCATGTTGTTGCTGATGTAGTTTTTTTAATTCATTGCCACCAAATTTAAATAACTATAAAAATTATTATGTATGTAACATAATTCATTCAAATTAAATAAATCATGCGAAAACATGGTTTTTTGTTTTTATTGCGAAGGTTTCACTTTCAATTCTTTGAACAAAGTTGTGAACGCACTGTAATGTTTTCGTTCGACTCATTGGTTTATTCTTCAGATATTATGCATTTTTACTTTCTTCTATCTTTACAAGAAGAAAGTATTGGATTCATGAAAATTTTCGACTTCCGGTTTTCGACGGATTTATACGTTTTAGAAGGTCCTGAACACGTTTTGACTATTTTTAGAAAATGTCTGTCTGTGAGTCTGTCCGTCTGTCTGTGAGTCTGTCCGTCTGTCTGTGAGTCTGTGTGTCTGTCTGTGAGTCTGTCTGTCTGTATGTGACAAAAAATTTGTGGGCGCTCTATCTCAAGAACTAATGCTCTAAATTTAATAAAATTTTATATTCAGTTAGACCTTGATATGAATTAGTGCCTATTGGTTTTTGGTGAAAATTGGCCAGCAGGTGGCGCTGCTGTACTACGTTTTTCATGATTTTCAAGATTGCTATATCTCAAGAACTAATGGATAGAATTTCACCAAACTTCAGATTCTGTGACTCCTTGATATACATAGACGCTGATTAAGTTTTGGTGTAAATTGGCCAGCAGGTGGCGCTGCTATGCCACGTTTTTCTTGATTTTCATGAGAGCTATATCTCAAGAACTAATGCACAGAATTTCACCAAACTTGAGATTCCGCGATACCTTGAGATACATAGCCGCTGATAAGGTTTTGTTGTGAACTGCCCTATAGGTGGCGCTGCTATGCTACATTTTGCACGATTTTTGCGATTGCTATATCTCAAGAACTAATGCAGAGAACTTCATCAAATTTTAGATTCTGTTACACTAGAATATATAACATAATTAGACGCTGATTACATTTTGGTATTAACCTTTCAACAGGTGGTGCAGCTATGCTGCATTTTGCACGATTTTTCCGATAGCTATATCTCAACAACCAACGCACAGAATTTCATCAAACTTCAGATTTTGTTACAAAATGACGTATAACATAATTACACGATGATTACGTTTTGTTATAAATCCTTCAATTGATCGTGCTGCTGTGCTATATTTTACATGTTTTTTTTAAACTAGCTATATCTCAAGAACTAATGCACAGAATTTCATCAAACTTCAGATTCTTTTACACCATAACATAATTAGACTTTTTTTACATTTTGGCATAAATTGTCCAAGATATGCTGTTGCTGTGCTACGTTTTGCAAATTTTTTGTTATATCTCAAGAACTAATGGACGAAATTCCATCAAATTTCAGATTCTGTTAGGTCTTGACATCAATAGATGCTTATTAGGTTTTAGTATAAATAATCCAACATGAGGCACTACTAAGCTCATTTTCTCAGAATATTAATTAAATTTTGCGTTTTAGGCTTTTCGGATACCAGAATCTCATTAGGCTAGGTCAGATGTTCGAGGAAATTTGATAGTGGGTAACTTTGAAGTCACCACTTTTTTTTTTTTTTTTTATATATATATTTATATATATATATTAAAATGTATTTATGAGATAGAAGAAAGTTTCGGGATTGACACATCCAACTAGTTTATAACAATGCAATGATTTTCTTGTTATTCTAATACGACAATAAAATTTTGACTACAGCAATTTTTTCTGCTTTTCTAGATATAAAAAAAAATCTTAAGTTTTTTTCAAAAAATGTAAAAGACTAGTATTAAAAAATGCTCTGACAAGCACCAAAAAAGGTTAATATATTTTTAAGTATGTAAAAGGTTTTGAAAAGTGCTTCTATTAATAATTGATCATGAGGACGGACAAGGGATCCCTTCTGGGCTGCAACTCACTTCAATGCCAACTTTGAAAAAATCATATTTGTGTTTTTTCCATGAATACAAATCAGTCAGAATTTCTATAAAAATGTGTAGCATAAAGATGTACCCTGTAAAGACACAGCTTGATTATACATGAATGTGAGAGTAGGCCACATTTACCAAGAGCCTAGTTCCTGTATCGTATCATACTCATGTAGTGCCACCAAGTACGCCCGCATAGTAAAATGGCAGATAAAATTGAGTGTAGTTCAGTGCAGTTAACATGTAAAGCACGGTGGAAAGTTAGACTAAAGCACCGCAAAAATTTTTGGTACTACTTGGCTAACCCATCGACCAAAAAAAAAAATCGCCAAACTATAAGATTACATGCCAGTAGTGGATGATTGTTCATGTCACATTCACTTGACATAAACTACGATACACGTGTTTTTTACGTCATTAAGAGATTTTTAATTAATTTTTTTTGTATACAACATACAATAAATTCGGTTCATCAGTATATAATAGATGTTACAAATTTAATTAAAAATTATGTACTACTTACAATATAAAGTAGAATTAATTTCTTACAGTTTCGACAGTGAACAATACAACTTGTTCATCATCAGGGAACATTCAGAGACAAAACTAACATGTTATAAAGTTTACATGATACCTATTATATTATTATGTTTATACCGAATTACCGATTATAATATTTTTATTTGTATTTTTGATTACTTTTCACTAATTTATTTTTTCTTCCGTTATTTAAAATAAAAATTATGTCAATTTATATAATTTGGCGAACAGTTTGGCGATTTGAATAAATTGGTCGACGAGATAACCAAGTAGTACCTTTCTTTTATATGGAAAAAGCGCAAATATGATTTTTTAAAAGTTGGCATTGAAGTGAGTTGCAGCCAAGAATTGATCCCTTGCCCTCCCTCATGTTCAATTATTAATAGAAGCACTTTACAAACCCTTTTTCCTACTTCAAAATATACAAACATTTTTTGGTGCTCGTCAGAGCATTTTTAATTACTAGTTTTATTATGTTTGACCGAGTGTGACATCGTAAAAATTCATTTGAAATGACTTCTTTCCATCGGTTATAATGTAATGGCAATCTTTTGACTGTGCCTGTAAATAAACTAATCATGCTAGAAACTTCATTGGAAATAGGATTCATAATAGAGAAAACTTCAATAGCGTTCAAAAATTTTAAAGCAATCCGAATACATAACGGGACAGACGGTCAGACGGACAGACCAACAGAAAGCATTGACACTTTTCAACTTTGTTGGAAAGTTTAAAAAAGTGATAGCATGATGAGTGAATTATGTCTGATAGATATCATCTGTGTAGTTCAGTGGCAGAATGTTGAGGTGTATAGACTATAGGTGCAGATTCAAGGTCGTTAGTCGCCACATGGTGACTAATTTTCGGGGTCTAAGTCTCGCAATTATTTGATAAAAATCGCCTAAATATAGAATATGACAAGAATCCCAGGTTTTTTTTTCTTTCCTTTGACAAAAATCCAGCAATTTTTAGGGATCCTCTAACAAAAATTTCTTTCTTCAACGATCATTTGGCAAATAATGCAAATTCCAGCGATTATTTAACGAAAGTAGCGGCATTTTTTTTCAATCCTTTGATAAAATTACTTTTTATTCTGTAATCATTTGACGAAATTCAGGTTATTTCTCCCTTATTTCTTATAAAAAATAAGCCGTGTTGGCGACTGGAATATTTAGGTTTAGGAGACACTGGCATCTTAAAAGTTGGGGGGATCAGCGCCTGTAGTATAGAGAGGTTCACATACTTTATACAACACCCAGATACTTTTAATTTCGTTTCTAAAAATTTTTCGAATTTAACCGTTACCTGTAAATGGTAGAGCAAGTCGTGATGGAATCTCATAAACATGGTGTCCACTCTCAACCGTGACGAATGGTAAATTCCTATATCCTTAGTTGTTGACATACAGTTCCAGATAAAAAAAAATATTTTAAATGAGATAAATAGGTAATTTAAAAGCGATTTGGGTCAATAGAAACATGTATTAAAAAATACGAAATTAAAATTTTTATATGGTCCCCTGGTCCCATAAGTTATATTCAGAAATTTTTCCGTTTTTTACCAACACGTAGGACAAAAAAAAAAGTTCCATTAATATAACATTAAAATTGATTGCATAATAGATCTTAGAGTTGGAGCAAATATTTTTCTACGTATTAGGGGTCATTCACAAATTTATTAGAAATATAACTTCGTCAAATGTATTTAAAAAGTGATTAAGAGTAAAATTAACATTGCAATGCTAATCTGAAATCTTTAATCATTCTGATATACTCATGCAAGATCTACAATTTGTAATGAACATAAAAGAAAAAAAAATGAAAACAGTATTTTTGTTAAATTAAATTTTGAAAATGAAATGTTTAAAAAATGATTTATATTTTAAAATGTTATCCGATGACACTATTCAGCAAAAGTTGGGATACATCACGTTGTTTGAATTTCGATTATTGAATTTTTTAAATTTTATACCGCTGAATCCGAAACTGACCTTCATTTTTTACCTACAGGTAAAGAGTTTTTTCTATTTCCACAACTCAAACTCTGTTTGAAAGCGATTTGACCATATTGCTGACATCCAGCGAAACGTGACGAAGCTTTTGAACTCCATCCCAAAAGAACACCTCTTACGAATTTTCCACGTCATGTGTAGCAGATCTCTGTGGTGCATAGTTATGGGAGGTGACTATTTCGAAGGATGGTTTGGTAACTTTTGTTAATATTCCATCTACATTAATGTTACAGGACTATTCACCGAACTTTCTTGTCAGAAGTAGTAATTTTGTGAGCGTGTTTGCCAGTACAGTCAATATTAAGAGCCGTGTTCGTGAACGATTGATATCGATTTAAATTTTCAGTCGTACCGTGTTTTTTGTTACTGTATATATAAAGATACTAACTCAACAATGGTTCAGTTTAGCAACAGCTAAACACACCTAAAGTATTATGCAGAAGGTATTTTTCTATTGTCAATTAATCACTATCTGTACACTTGTAATAAACACAAACAAAATTACTCGCATCATGCATAGAGAAAGGTTTTTCTGGAATGAGGTGTTGAAATTATCCATTTATCATACTAATTATTGATTGTGCATAAAGTATACTTTACTGGAAAATTTTTATAGGTCAGAGTAGAAATCTCTTAGCAGTCCTGATGTCAAATCAAAAAAGAGATGTTTTGAGTTTTTATTTAGATTTCTAAAAGAATGTCTGTCACATCATTTACACATTTAGGAGACATTTAGAATCTACTTTTTCTTTTTAATAGCTTTTAAATAGATAGTTAGGTTCCTATTTTATAAAAAATTACAAAATAAATAAATAAATAAATAAATAAAGGTATAGTGAGGGATAAAAGTGTTTCAGAATGTTTAACGTTGAATCTTTTTTGCTGACAATGTTTTTCATTTGTCTGCTTTTTAAAATTTATATTTCACCAAACTGTTAATATTTTTCAAAAATCAAAGAGAACTGTCCTTAAAGATAGCTATTTCGGACATACGTATATGTGGCTATGGTTGATGAATATCTTCTCTACCTCCCTTTCAAGATTACTCATAAAATTTTGAAACATTCTGCAGTTTTATAAAATTTTGTATTAATAAAAAAATTATACAAATTGTATTTTCAAATCCAAAATAGATATTTTCTGACACATTTTTTCAATTCTGCTTTGTTTGTAATCGTAACAAATGGATACAAAGAAACTATCTAATAGAACATTTTTTAATTTTTTTTTTCTGTGAAGGTAGAATTTTTATAGAAAATGCTATCAAACTTAATGATTTGGATAAAATTTCTGGACGTAATAGCATAGGAAATGAGAAAACTGTCGTCCTCAGACAATAAAAGCATACAGCTAAAACATTAATTAATTTATGAGAAACTGATAAAAGGATGTGTCATAATAACAATCATGCTTTTGCGTTTAAAAGTGAGTATTTAAAAAGTATCAGATTATGTTGTTAAATTGTTAACTTGTTTTTGAAAACAGCCAGAACGTACATTCTTTTTTTTCAAATATAAATAATACAAATTATAAAATCACATAGCACTTTCTTGAAACTGTCATTTGGTATACTCTGATACGTAAATGTGTTAATTAGATATTTTTATCCAAATATATTAGTAGATTTATAAAATTATATTTTTGTCAGGAAATTTACACTCTTGACGCAAACATTTATTTTCTGTTTACGTGTGTTTATTGATTTAATGGAAGTGCGTATTTATTATCAGAAACTGGTATAAGCGTGCAAATGGTAGAAAACAGTTTGGATTTACTAAAGAAATCTGTGTGTTGATAAATCTTGCACATTGCACAAACATCTGTATGTGCATATTAAACTGGAATATACTTAAGAATGCCACACAGATAAATGGGTACGAACAGAGTATTATACTCGTTACACAACAGTATGTGTGCATTTTACACAACTGTATGTGTAAGATTAGGGTATTGCGCAGCATCAAGAGTAAAAATATTAATCAGAAATATGTGAATTTATATGAACAAAATAAATATACAGGAATTTTTTTTTGCATAATGGTAATAAATTTTCAAGATACAATACCCTCCAAAAGTTAAAGTGATACATATGTTTTTCGAAGCCCACCAGAAAAAATGGCAGTTAGGTGGAATTTCATACTTTATATAAATGACAATAATAAACGTTAAAAAATCTTACGCAAAAGTTAGAGCTACAACTTTTATTTTATCGGAAAAAATAGGTATTTGTGAATGAGAGAAAAATATGCAATTACGAAGTTTTATTGTATTTTAACTATTGTTATCAGTTTTATTCACAACAGCCAGTAGAGTCTAGAAATGTCTAGAAGAAGTCATTTGTCTCATTCACTAAGGTGGAGGGATGTAGGATGGATGGTAATGGGGTTGTTTCAGGCTAGATGGCTCAATGTGTCTCGCAGTGTAGTCCAACGACTCTTGAATCCGAAGATTCTGTGTCCAGAAGTCATGTTCCAGGCCGCACACGTATTACAACACTTGCAGAAGCCCGGTTTCTAGCTCTTTCAGCCCGAAGGAGAAGACGCACTAATGTGTCAAAACGCATTGCAGACCAGCTTTCAGCATCAGTGAGAAGAAGTTCCGCTACTACGGTGCGAAGACGTCTTCATAATGCAGGTTTCTATACAAGGCGACCAGTTGTGTGTGTCCCCTTCAACAGACGACAGAGAAGGGCTCGATTATGTTGGGCAAGAGAATATGTTTCTTGGACCAGACAACAGTGGGCTTCTGTACTCTTCCAGTCGAGTCCAGATTCTCACTGGAGAGCAATTCAGGACGTTTTCTGATCTGGAGAGAACAACGTATTCGATACCATCAATCAAACAATGTCGAAACACACAGTTACAGAAACGGTGGAATCATGTTTGTGCAGGGATCTCACTCGGAGGCCAACCTAAACTGCATGTGTTCCATGAAATCCTTGACCCATGTCCAGATGCTATTGGCAATAATTTCATTCAAATGGATGAATATGCGAGAGACACAACAGCCACACCGAGCCGTGGTTGCTGAGGATTGTCTTGATAATCACGGTTTGGAGAGAATGGAATGGCCAGCTCACTTTCCAGATTTGAATAAGATAGAGCATATTTGGGACTATCTTGGAAGACAGGTTTCGGTTTTAAGTCCTCCTCGAAGGTCATTTAATAAGCTTGAACAAGGCTTACTCTATGTCTGCACAGCGCTACCTATTTCGGTGGACGACAATTTAATTGAGAGCATGGAAAGTCATTGCCGCAAATGCATTCAAGTCCGGAGTGGACATATTCCGTATTAGAATATTTTTTTTACTGTTTCTGTCAATATTTACTTCCTAACTCTGCAATGTACTGATTTTTTCAAAAATGCAATTTTCCATCATGAGTGCTTTTTTGTTGTAATTTCATTTATACGTTAAACTTAAGTAAATAGCTACGTCGTATTTAATAATTAACAGTTTAGTGCACATTTCCTCGAAATTTGATGTTTTTATATTCATTGATTTGCAAATTAGACGTAGAAAACCGGTTTAACCTTAACTTTTGGAGACTAGTGTAGATAAAGTACACCAATATGATAGGAAATCACACGGGAAGCGCTTTTCTGCCGAGGTAATGACGACACAAAACACAAGAAGGCAACGACACGAATGGATGAGAAAATAAGTTTATTATTCTTAGAACCATAAAAATGCTGTGGCAATGCTAAACATTAATAAAAAATTGTTACACCGAATGTTACACACATCGTGGAAGCTTCTGGTGAAATTTGAGACCCGTCTTTTTTTTTTCGAGAACGTTAGATCTTCCATGTGCAGGGTACGTGAAACCTGCATCTAGACGAGAATTGTAATTTTGAACACTTCTTTGACGACGATCGTTGCCCTATTTTTTTATTTTATTCTTTGTTGTACTAAAAATAATAAACATGTTTTCAAACCCTGTTCGTGTAATTCCTTTTTAGAGTTTTGTTCATGTGACGAAACCCTTTTCGTCCTTGTCCTCTGTCTCTTACAGAATCCGTACATAAAAAAATTATAAGTCAGATAATTCAAATTTTGTGTACTTACAGCTGAATACCTCTTTTCACACAACAAATCATAAAATTTAGAAAAAGACTATCATTTTAAACAAAATATATTTTTAATATCACCAGCTCATTTGTTTTTTTCTCTTCTAATTGTTGCACATAAGTTAACATAGATATAAAAATGATTACGTATGTATCATAAATTAATGGATTAAGTAAATCCTGTAAAAACGGCTTATTATTTTTTTTCATCATATTTATCATCTATTTTGGCACGTGAAGTGAAATAATTTTCTTATTTATAATATTCCTATTCATTTAAATTATTTCATAATTTTAAAAGCGATTTTTGACAATCGTGCTATAACTATTATTAATTAAATATAAAAAATTGAAATAGGATAGTGAATAATTTCCAATGGCGCATTCTGAAATATAATGGTGGGCCATTTATGAAAGGAATGATTGATTTTCTAATGTCAATTTTCGTTTCCTCATTTAATGATGAAGTGTTTTTGAAGCAGATATTAAAGAAAATCCTCTGTGCGATATGCGATCACATTTACCCACTTGTTTGTGTTTCGTGATATCACTTTCGTACCTGGAAGTGAATCTGGCGATACATTAGTTGTTATGTGATTCTCCATCATCTCGTAGTATTCCGTTTCTTATAAAACTGTATAACCGATGTGCCGAAATACCCTGTAGATACTCGAAGGCTTGTCTTGTATGATTGTAGTTAAAATGTCAATGCGGTGCTTTAAATATTTGCAGTTCCCAAGTTCATAACAGGAAAAACGTTTTTTTTTTACATTTTATGTGCATGTATGTATATTTCTTACTTTTTGGGAAAAGGGGAAATTTTAAATCAAAACGGAAAAAAATATTGAAACTATAAAAGGATAGTTATAATAGAAAATGGAAGAAATCATCATATAGAAGGGGCTATATTAAATAATTTTATTCTCAAAAGAAATGTGTTATCTAAATCTACATTTTTCACTGTTTATTATATAAAAGAAAAAGGAAATGGAAATGTCTTAATAAAGTAGAATGTATAAATAATTACATTACTGTCAGTTATAAAGTTTAATTATAATGTATAAATATAAAATTGATATGTTTAATATTATTAAAATCCGGAGGCCGAGGGGGCCAGGAAGATGTTCAAATTCATCGTCAAGTTCTTCGAACCAAGGTTGAACACATCCTGCAGTGTGGATAGGGGCATTGTAGTCTTGAAAAAGCGGTCGCTCTCCACGGAATAAAGTCTGGACAAAAGGGTGGACATGATCCCCTGGACTGGTTAGATAGAGATTGGATTCGATCCTCCCATGCAGAATAACAAGTGGCCCAAGACCGCGCCAAGATATCGAACCTCAGACCATAATGGAGCCACCCGAATGCTTCAAATTCAGCATCAGGCATTCAGGTTTAAACGCTTCTCTGGGTGTTCTCCAGACATGAACGCGTCCGGTCGTCTGAAATAGGGTGAATAACGATTCATCTGACAATAATTCATGTTGCCACTTCTGTGGGGACCACCGTTTGGGATCTCTGCACCATTGAAGTCGCTTGAAAGCAATAGTTGCTGTCACCAAGAGTTTTCGAATTGCACTCTGTCATTAATGCTCGCAGAATGGAGATCCTTTGTTGACAGTTTTTGTAAAAATGGGATCCTGGAGATGTCTGTTCATTTCGGATGTTATCTCGGATGACGATTGCTTGTGCTTTCGGGCTATTATGGATTTCAAGACTAGTCTATTCCTAGCAGCAAGCTTGGACTTTCGACGACTGTTGCGCTTTGAAGACATCGTCTTACCTTTTTTCGTGTACGCTGTCATAACTACTGTACCGTACTGCTTGTAACCCCTAAAAGGTTTGCTGATTCCGTAACCGATGCTCCACTTAAACGCGCTCCAAAAATCATTCCTCTTTGGAACTCTGACAGGTCTGACATTTCAACTTATTACATACAGTTCGATGGACCCATGCAACACAAGTGACTGCTCATGAGAGACTGATACCTTCCTCTTCACGCTCACTAGGCGGCAGATTTCTGTTGCAGGTGGCGCGGCCGTACTGCAGGTGTGAAATACGTCAAACTTTTTCACGTGTTCGTATTATTTTGTACCTCATCTGTAAATTATCAACCTACAATCTTCGTTTGATTATATATCTATTTGACACTAGACCATTTGTGCCTTTTAGCTTCCTTTCGTTGCTGTCCTATAACTCCCTGTAAATGAGGAGATATGGGACACATTTTGAAACTAACAGTTTCTTTAATTATGAAATAGCTTTTTCATTTTAAGCATCTATATTCTTCAGGGATATTAAGAAGTGTTTAACCTTGCACTCTATAAACTAAAATCTTTGTTTTTGTGTCAAACAAAGTTGATTTGCTTGCTTTCATAAAAAGTGTCCAGCACCACCCCACTCTCCCTTACATCATAAACTAAACGCGTTAAAACAAATTTTATTCGGCAATTGTTCATATCTTTCAAATAAAAATTTCATTTAATTTCTTTGAAGTAAAATTTGTCGAGTTGTACCTTTTTCAAATGTTTGTATGGATCTTTCAAATCAAAAATAAATTTTCGAATTACTGTTTTTTTAAAGTAAAATTTGTCAATGCGTTATTGTTATTTTAAACGAATTGGAACTGAAAATGAAATTTTCTAATTAGTATCCAGAAAAAGGTAATTTATTTTCGTTTGCTCGGATGCTTTTTAATTATTGTTGAATTAATTTAAAATTAAATATTTTAAAATAGTATCTAATTTACATATATTTATAAGCCTTTTTTTATTTAGCAGACTTTTTTTTTTGTAGTCGTTGTTTAGTTGCTATATGGCTTTAATGTTCTGAGATCTATAAAAAATGTTTATTGTAGGAGTATTCAAACCATCTTATTTTCTAAAATCATTGTTTTAGAGGCTCTATAACTTTTTCTGGCTTCCAAAGACGTTTGGGGCGTAGCAAGAGGGACACATGGCTGATAGTGCTCTTCCATGAGCAACAGTAAATGTCATGGAGTACCACACTTGTTCACGTTTGTCCTATTTAATCCTTATCTGCTTTTAGCGGTCTCACAGATCGCTGAGTTTTTCAGATTTCTGAGTTTCACTTTTTGTTTTTAGTTTGACTATACATAATTATCAAGTTTTGTTTCGCTTGGAGCCCTATTACTATCTTTAGAGACATTTGAATGCTGGAATTTTATTTATAATAGTCCTGTATATGAAGTTTAATACAAAATTAGTATTCCTAGAGTTAATTTAACATTTTATTCATCTTTAGATTTAACGGTCTGACAGACCACTCAAAGTAGTTATGCAACAATTTTTGTCACATTATTTAACTATGTGTTGATATTACATGTTGAGAATTGGAGTTTTTCAGAGCTTATGCTGGCGAGACGACTTGCTTCAGGGCTAAGTTTTGTATCGCACATTTTTTACATATTTCAACTGCTTTTATTACAAACTTTCTTTATTTTCATTTTTCAGAATCTTTGCTGACATAATCCCGATACAGGAAGCAAAATCTCCAGAGTAAAGGCAAAAATAATGATACAGTTACAAGCTGCTTATAAATCTATATAGTTAATGTATTAATTCTATGAAAATTATTTTAATCTTTGATGTTATAGCAATAAAGTGTTTTTAATATTACATTTGTCTTTTTATTGGTGCTGTTTTATATTTTCAACAAAAATTATATTGTCTTAAAAATAATATGCAATTTGGGTTTACATGATTAATTATTGCTAAATGATATCAATAGTTTGATCCCAAATGCGATTGCTATTCAGTGGGGGGGGGGGAGATTTTTGATGAAATTGCCATGAATTTGTGTCAAGATTGTTTTCTCGCAGAGTGTTTTGAAATAATTGCATTTTAAATTAAATCTTATTATTTTAATTTTGGGGGTGGGGATGAATTCTTTTTCAGAATTTCGAAGATCTGAGAAAATTTTCATTGACTGGTTGATATCCACTTGATATCCACTTCTGTCAAAATGTTTCTCATTTTCTAGATTATTTCAAGAAAACAGTCAATTAATTAAAAACCTGAGAAAGACTTCCTACTAGCAGAGTAACTGGTGCCATGTTTAATATCGAATGATATTTCTTTGCATGAATGGTGGTTGCAAAGTTGCAATTTTTGATGACATATATTTTTTTAGCGATATTTTTTGTTTAAAAATGTACCTGTTAATAAAATACGCTATTTTATATATTTACTTAAAGTGGTAGCATGAGTTACTATTGAAGTTTAACAGTATGCAAAGATAAGATTATTAATTTGGATTTTTAAGGAAAATGTCAATCTTCTGAATTGCATGTAAGGAGAAAATACTGCTAATTTTAGATCATTTGCCAAAGAAATGTAGTAAAAGTATTAAATATTATTTAATGTTGAATGTTATTTTAAGGGTACTATGTAGTTACCAATCTTTTAGTTCTTGTTCAAATTAACTAGGTATAATGAACCTCAAAAAATTTTTTAAAGAAATGTTTCTAATTTGTGTTTTGTTATTAACAATTTTTAAATAAAAATTATCTTCATCTAATTTTTTTAATTAAAAGATTGACAGCTATGGTAATTTTAAGTAAACTTTTAATTACTTTGACACAGAGAGTAAGTCTAAAATATCAGTATGATGCATATTAAGAAACTCATCAAACGGATTATAATATTGTAACAAAAACTATTCTTCCATTCTAAAGCAAGATTTAATAAAGTAATATAAACCATAACCTGCATATACATAGATAAAATAAGTCGTTCTTTTCATACAAAGTTGTAAAAAGCTAAGTAACTCAGATATTTTAAGCTTACATAGAGAATTTCTAGAAACATTTAAGGTGTACAACTTTTACAACATAAATAGTGTGATATGGAAGACTTAAACAGTCTTCAGTGTAGTAGTGAAGACATTGAAGACTACAGACTTAAAAATTTACAGAATTGTGAAAAAAATGTAAATTTACTATTAGAAGTGGTGATATGTATTAGGTAATTTTAGTGTTACTTTTTACCTGGCATCACAATTCAGAAATATGTAAAATTAATTTTTTTCTCAATTTTTATAAAAAATAAATACATAAAATTTTTAATAGAGACAACTTAATATATCTTCTATTTAAAATCATTTATTTTATAATTTATTTTGAAATTTAAGTTTAATTTTATTTATGTTTGATTTTGATTTACTAAATGTAAAATTGTTTATCCACATTCATTGACTTCAGCGGCGTAGGAACTTTGAAAAAACAGGGGGAGCTGGAGCATCCATTGACTTCAGCGGCGTAGGAACTTTGAAAAAACAGGGGGAGCTGGAGCATCAGCGCCGTGCGAAAGTAGGGGGGCGAATGGGGCCGTCGCCCCGGGCGTGGAATTTTAAAAAGGCCACAAATTTGTACTACCAACGCCAGTTTTTGGCCTGTCAGAAGAAAAAGTTGGGGGAAAGCACTTTCAAATTGAAATTTTGCCCTAAACGCAGTTTTCTCTTCGCACGCCCCTGCGAAGTATATTGTTAAAAACTAGTGGCGAAGATAATTTCATTCATTTCGGAGGGTTTCTCGTGTTTCACTTTTCACAAACAAGACTATAAAATAGAAGCATACCAAAAGATCCCCGACTTTTTAATCCAGTTTAAATAATTTATATTCGATATACTTGATGACACTTAATTTATGGACATTGCCGAATAAAATATTCAAATTTCAAACTTCTCCCACTCCCATTTACCAAAAATTAAAGTTTTATTTCTGTTGTTTGACTTACAAATTCTTTACAATCTCTTCCAAATCAATTTTAAAGGCTTCTTCTTTATAAATATTCAATAGCATCAAGTGAGTGAGCCTATACCCGTAAGACAGGGTGACGTCACAGTGAAGTCGTTGTGAAGTCACATTGTGACTTTGTGACCTTCGATGTGACGTCACGTGACGTCGATGTGAAGTCACTGTGACTAAAATGTGAAGTCGTTAGGGCCGTTTTAGAGCTCGTTTGTGACGTCACATTGTGACCATTTTGTGAAGTCACGGTGTGACCAAAATGTGAAAAATGTGTCGTTTGTGACAAAATTGTTATTAAAACTGTGACTATTTTGTGACAATAGTGACAAGGTTGTGAAGACAGTTTGCGATTATTTTTTGATTTGTGACAAATTTGTTACTAACTTTATGACGGTGGCAGCATTGTCAATGTTGTGAAGTCACACTGGGACACAATTATACAGTTATGAACATTGTTATGTAAAATCACTTACATCTATAATTTTATTATACTTTGGCGATACATCTCAATTAAAACTTGGGAGCTGCGATAAAAAGAATGTACCAAAAGAAAGTTGCTGAATCAAAATGTAATGCCATGCAGATTTTAATCTTTGATACTTTTTTTTCTGTTGCAATAAATGAGAATATTTAAGACAATTTAATATTCGATCTATCACAATTATTTCAAATTTAACAATTTGTTTTTCTAATAAGCATTAAAATTATCAAATAAACACTTCCTTTAAGAGCCCACAATAGTCACAGAAAAATTACTTAAAAAGACCCGGATGACCATGTAAAGTCTAAGGGAGCGTTCTTTTCGAATATCTCGTTCCAATTTTAATATTTTTGCATGATTTTTTTGCACAAGATAGCTGAGGGCGATCCACAACCGCCCTAGTTTTTACTTTTTCGATTTTACTTGTATATTTTTTATATTACGATAGTTTCAGTTTCAGAACCGGTTTAAACCGGTTTCGAAAGTTAAAGTAATTTTTTAAAGAAAATCTGAAACAAAAATTGAAAAAGTAAAAACTAGGCCGGTTGTGGATCGTCCTCAGCTATCTTGTACAAAAAAAAATCATGTAAAAATATAAAAATTTCAGCGAGATATTCGAAAAGAACGCTCCCATAGACTTTACATGATCATCCGGGTCTTTTTGTGTACTTTTTCTGTGACTATTGTGGGCTCTTAAGGTGCAAAACTAGTCACAGAAAAAGACCCGGATGATAATAAAAAGTCTATGAAAGCGTTCTTTTCAAATTTGAATATTTTTGCATTTTTTTTTGTATAGGATAGCTGAGGACTATCTACAAACGGCCTCGTTTTTACCTTTTCAATTTTGCTTCTATATTTTTTATATTTTGATAGTTTCAATATCAGAACCAGTATAAATCGGTTTTGAAAATTTAAAAAAGATATATATATATATATTTAATCTAAAACCAAAATTGAAAAAGTAAAAACTAGGCCGGTTGTGGATCGTTTTCAGCTATCCTATATAAAAAAATCATATAAAAATATTAAAAGTTGAGCGAGATATTTGAAGAGAACGCTCCTACAGACTTTACATAAACATCCGGGTCTTTTTCTGTAACTAGGGCTGCACCTTAAAGGAAGTGTTTCTTAGATAATTTTAATGCTTATTAGAAAAACAAATTGCTAAGTTTGAAATAATTGTTATAGATCGAATATTCAATAGTCTTAAATATTCTCATTTATTGCTATATATATATATATATATATATATATATACAGGGGTGCAAAAATCTTGGCGCCAGCAGGCAGTCTCTCACCACTAAAATTCTTTCATTTATTTTTATCTAATATTTCGTGTTAAATTCTAGTAAGATTGCTGTTAAATTTTGAGCGAAGAAGACCACTGGCGCCTAGATTTTTGCACCCCTGTATATATATATATATATTATATATATGTAACAAAGATTAAAGTCTGCATGGCATTAAATTTTGATTCAGTAACTTTCTTTTGGTACATTCTTTTTATAGCTGCTCCCAAGTTTTAATTGAGATGTATCGCCAAAGTATAATAAAATTATAGAAGTAAGTGATTTTACACGACATAATAATGTCCATAACTGTATAATTGTGTCCCAGTGTGACTTCACAACATTGACAACGCTGCCACCGTCACAAAGTTAGTGACAAATTTGTCACAAATCAAAAAATAATCGCAAACTATCTTCAAATACTATCTTCTATAAATATTAAAATACTATTAAAACTTGCAAAGAGGACTTATGAAAAAAAAATTAAAGCTAAATATTTATTAATGAACAAAAAAACATTAAGGGGCTATCCATTACTGGAAGGCTGTCCATCACAAACACATAAACCTAATAAAAATTCCAACGATAAAATAGAACAACAAATACGTTAATTGTAATTATTAATATTTTATTTATAATATTAGAGAGTAATTATAAATAAGAGACCCACTGTAACACTAGAACGCACGGAAGGAGTCGATTCGACTCTGACCATGCGTTTAAATTTCAATTCGAGCCAGAAATTTTTTCCAGAAATAAGTTAAATTCAAACCACGAGGATTTACTTTAAATAAATCAATTAAATAATGTTGAATAAAAATTCTGGTGAGAAATATTATTATCAAACTTGAGTAAAATTTCTGGGCGTTCTAGTGTTAATCCCGATGTATACTAATACTACATATAATGGATATTGTGAAATTTACCTCTGTAAAATCATTCAGGAAAGAAAATAATAAAAGTGTCTAGAATGAAAAATAAATAATAAAATAAAGTTATTGATTTCTAGCTTCATACCGTTTAAGTATTTGCGTTATTTGTTTTAAATACAATCATGTTTAAATTCTTATTGATTGCGTAACTTCCAAATTTTCATTCAGACTTCTAGTTCTTTCTGAAAACATTCCAATAAGAATATTTACAACTGAAACGTTTTCACCCACTATCCATTTAGAAATTTTATAACATTTCACAGTTTGAAAAATACATTAAACAATCATTATTTTTTTAATATGAAACATCTACGATTTCTTTTAATTGTTCTTCTCGTTCTCTTATAAATTACTCTTCTGAACATATGTAATTTTTTAAATAAATTTATGTAATGTTTCAGAAGATTACTTAATACAAAAATTAAAAAAAGATGTTTGCAATTAATTTTATTCTATTTAAAGCTTCTTTATTAAAAAATATAAGATATTATGTTTATGGAAACATATTATTTTAACCAGATATTTTAAATAAGGAAACAACGCAGATTAAAGTGCAATTAAAATCACTACCTTTAACAACCTAATCCAAATTATTAATAATCAAGTGTTCTATGTCAACAAAATAAATAATGAATGTATTAAACTTTATAAAGTTAATGGAGAATGAATGTTTTATAGCATGTTTTTGAGTAGCTAATTAAAATCGTTCTAAGAACAATAATAATTAAAAAGCAACCATGAAAAATATTTTTCCATACCTTGTTTTCTATCGAAGTCATTCGGTCTAGTTATTCTTTTGTCGCACAAACTAAATCCGATAATAATTAAAGTGGCAAAGACCAAATCATTTTCACAGTCAAAACCCCATTAATTTTCTCGGACTTATATTTTGACACTTGGAAGAGCTGTAGTAGACTTTTTTTTTTTAAATTATTAAATCCGTATCAATACGAAACTATCCTTAACTGCCATAAATTCCAGCCAACTAACTTCTTGCGTCTATCATCAATTTAAAATATTTCTGTTTGCGTTTTTTTATTCTTTCCAAGGAGTAAGTTTCATACTCCGTGATCCTTTCGTTTGCAGACGATTTTAAATTTCCACGCGCATGGCCGTTTTGTTATTTCTTTATCTATACAATATTTTAGGAACATAAATATGCAATAATTTTATGAGTGTGTCTTTGATTCAATTTTTTTATTTAAAGAATTTTTTAATGTATTTTTACCTTTTATTTTTATTAGTTTCAAAACAATTCAAGTTAAAATAAATTGTAAAACCGTTTTTTGTAAATAATAATATTCATAGGTAATTAGAATTCATTAGGGACTAGAATTCATTAGAATTCATGCTATTAGGGACGTTATTTGCTGTAACTTTACAGTGACGTCACAAAAACTTTTTCAATTGACAGAAAAGAACTTTTTCCATTAGATAACATCTTTTGAAGAATTTTTGTAATTTTTTTTTTAAATTTTCTAAGAAGGTCACATTTTAGTCACAATGTGACTTCACTGAGTGGTGGCCATTTGGTCACAGATGTGACGTGACGTACGTTATTTGCAGTGGCATTACAGTGACGTCACAAAAACTTTTTCAATTGACAGAAAAATATTTCTTTCCATTAAATAACATCTTTTGAAGAATTTTTGTATTTTTTTTAAATTATCTAAGAAGGTCACATTTCAGTCACAATATGACTTCACTGAGTGGTAGCCTTTTGGTACAGTGACGTCACAAAAACTTGTCAATTGACAGAAAAATATTTTTTCTACTAAATAACATCTTTTGAAGAATATTTGTATATATTTTTTAATTTTCTAAGAAGGTCACATTTCACTCACAATGTGACGTCACAGAGGGGTGGCATTTCGGTCACAGATGTGACGTCACATTTCAGTCACAATGTGACGTCACTGAGGGGTGGCATTTTGGTTACAGGTGTAAAATCACATTTCAGTCACAATGTGACGTCACTGAGGGGTGGCATTTTGGTCACAAATGTGACGTGACCACAGTGACTCACAGTGACATCACTGTGACGTCACTGTGACCATGCATGCTATGTGGGTATTGATACATTGTTGTTCGGTGGTGTGTCTGTTTGAAGAAAAGCATTGAAAGCTCTCAGCTGTCATCATAGCCGGATTAGGGGGGGGGGCTAAGGGGGCTGCAGCCCCGGGCCCCAACTAGTCAGGGGCCCTCAGCAGAGGCTTAAACTGTACCAAAGTTTCGTTTAAAACAATTACAGGGGTGTAAGAGCTACGCGAAATCGCCGTTTTTTTTACAATTTAACCTGAATTGCCATTTGACCTCATTGCTGTCTGTATCTCCGAAAATTTCCAGGTTTAACAAAAGTGGCGATGAAAACGAAACGAAAAGGGTCGCGTAAAAAAGCGCGAATTCCGTTAAAAAAAGAACGGATTTAATCAAGATCGCGGAAAAGCGCAATTTCCTTCAAAAGGCCGTGGAAAAGCGTTAATTTTGTCAAAAGGTCGCGAAAAAAGAGCGAATTTTGTAAAAAGGTCACGAAAATAGCACGAATTTTGTCGAACGGTCGCAGAAAAAATGCGAATTTTGTCAAAGGATGGCCCAAAAAACCGAAATTTTGGCAAAGAATCGTAAAAAACGCGAATTTCATCAAAGGGAGGAAGGAAAAACGCGATTATCTTTAAAAGATCCCAGAAAAAGTGCAAATATAATAAAGAGTTCGCGTAAAAGGAGCAAAATTTGTCAAATCATCGGGAAAAAACGCGAATTTTGATAGAGGACGGCGGAAAAACGCGAATTTGGTCAAAGGGTCGTGAAAAAAACGCAAATTTTGCGAAAGAATAGCGAAAAAAAACGTGAATTTTGTCAAAGTGTGGCAGGAAAAAAGAGAATTTCTTGAAAAGTTCTCGGGGGAAAAAGCGCAAGTTTTTTCAAAAGATCGCGGAAAAGAGCGAAGTTTGTCAAAGAGACGCGGAAAAAGTGTAAATTTCTACAGAGGATTGCTTGAAAAAAACGCGAATTTCGTCAAAGAATCGCTGAAAAAACATGAATTTTGGCAGAGAATCGCTGAAAAAACGCGAATTTCGTCAAAGAGTGGCAGGAAAAACGCAAATTTCGGAAAAAGATCACAGGAAAAGCGCAAATTTTGTCAAAAGGTCGCGGAAAAAAAGCGAATTTAAAAACACCATTAAAGATACGAAGAAAAAAAATTGATTAACATTATACATATTCAAAATCTACTATTTCTATTTTAGGATTAAAAAAGCAAAACAAAGGTGGGTGTGTGTATTTGAGGAGGGGGTGACATTCAGTATCGTGGTAGGAGGCTTAAGATTTCCAATAGCATAAGGGGGTCCAAAATTCCCAGTACCCCCGGGCCTCAGAAGTGCTTAATCCGGTCCTGGCTGTCATTAATGATATCAGAATAACAAAATAAATTCTGCCAAAAGGTAAACTTTAGAAAATAATTTGTTTACTAATTCCTGTGATGACATATCTTTAATTGTGATCGACAACGTATTTCTGTCAGTTCCGTTCGGGACTAGTGTTGGTAAAAGTGTCAACTTTGCAGAAAAATTTGTCAAATCAAAATCCTCAGCATGTATTCTAATCTTTTGTTTGAGATCTTCTGGTGTGGTTGAAACTGTATTCGTGAATATAGATTCGATCTGTATGTGAAAATCAAAAGTTTTTTGATTCAATCTTTTTTTTTTATGCATTAGTAAAGTGAAGTGCTTCGCTAAAAACTCAATTTTTCTTAACTAATAATAACACATTGCTCAGTGGTGCACAAAACAGGAATTTTAATATACATTAGTACATATTAAAATAAAACAAAACTTTCAACGTTTCGCGTCGTCTTCTGCGGGCGTCTTCAGGAAAATATGAAATGGAAGGATTACGTTTGCAACTTGTTCGAGAGATAATATTTCTACTGAATTAAAAACTAAATGAATTAAAATTAAAAAAAAATGTTGCCATTTACACGTGAGTAAAAATTAAAATATTGCAAGGAAATAAATTTTAAGGTTTTATGATGTTATGCCATATTTTTGGTATATTGTAGGATAAATTATCATTACATGGTTTATTTTCTCGTGCTATGATTTCGATGGATTCTCTTATTTTACCTTGAACTGGGTTACTGCATGGAACTATGATTTTGGCTTCCTCAAAATTAATATGGCAACCCTTGTTCGCCAAGTAAAAGCGAGCAAGGGCAGTATTCTGTTTATATTGTTCTATATCTCTGCTATGCCCTTTAATTCTAATTAAAAGTTTCCGCGTTGTCATGCCGATGTAGACTTTTTAAAGATTATTAGATAAAGTGATGGGGATTTCATAAATACCAGATTTTTTGATCTATTGGAATTTTGTCGATTTTATCTGTAACGAGGTCAATGAGATATGGAGGAGGAATGGTGACAAGTTTTATGTTATATTTTTGTGCGATCTTTTTTACTTTTTCAAATATGTAAGGGATATAATGAAATTTTCTGTAAACCATAAGTTTATTCTGTCGTTGGCCAGATGTGGGAGGAGTGTTGAACTGTTGAACTATTTTATTTACAAATTTTGCTGAAAAAACCATGGTCAAAAGCTATTTTCTGTATAAAATCAATTTCTTTATTTAATGTGTCATCTGAACAAATCATAAAAGCTCTTTTAATAAATGACCTGAAAGCAGATATTTTGTATTCGAAAGGCATGTTAGCTGAAAATGGGATAACTGTATTTTCTTTTATTGGTTTTCTATAAACTGAAAATTTTAAACTTGAATTGCATCTATTAATTTGAACATCTAAAAATGGAAGGGTGGCGTTTTCTTCGACTTCAAGGGTGAAATTAATACTATTGCTTAATTTATTGACATCTTGTAGAAAAACATATAAATCAGCCAAACTGTGGTTCCATAAGATGAAAACATCATCAACATAACGGAACCAACATTCAGGTTTTAAATTAAACGTATTAATTTTTTTTTTTTGAAAAACATTGAAAGTTTTGTTTTATTTTAATATGTACTAATGTATATTAAAATTCCTGTTTTGTGCACCACTGAGCAATGTGTTATTATTAGTTAAATTTTATGGTGCAACTGTCCTATATATATTCATCAATTTTTCTTATTGTGCTGGAGAGGAAGGATGGCTTGTCTGTTCTTATCTTATTAAAATTATCTTTTGTTTGGAGACACTCGTCATTTCCCCGTGAATTTACTAGCAAAAGTAAACATTATTTTTCAATTTCTCTCGAGGGAGCTGAGCCCGTCTGAAAAATCCCAGGGGGAGCCATAGCTCCCCCAGCTCCCCCGGCTCCCCCGGTTCCTAAGCCCATGTGCGCACAAGAGTGTAACATAACACTGATAAACATGGTTTCTGTTTCTAACTAAGTATGTGGTGACTTTTATATTTTAGGTGGTGCTGTGAAAGAATATGTTATTAAAAAGTTTCCATCACCCACAGATTTTTAAAAATTCAAAATCTTGAAAATCTGAATTTTGTAGTATTTATTCAACGCATATACCTTATGAAATTTATCATTTTGTATATTAGTAATGACAAACTTTTAAATAAACAGTTATAAAGCTTAAAATTAATATTTAAAACACTGAAAGTATGCATTGTTTATAAAGTTTCAGAAAAATATAGAAGAATTTTTGTAAAAAGAAATGATATTAATAAGAAATTTCATACTTTATTTAACGGTAAATGTCTTATCTGTGGCTGCTGTCTTATAGGCCATTGTTCCTAGTTATATTGACAATTTAAAGCAGACATTAAGCCACTTATATCATTACAATAGCATAAATCGCCTTTTCTCGAAAAAAAAAATGTCGAATATTTTTTATGTCAATCTCTATAAATAGATATTTTTGTACTGTTTTTCAGGAGATTCCAACCTTGCAATCTTGATCGAAGAGTTTTTCTTTGATAAATTTAAGTCTCTTACAAAATCATTTAATTATTTTTGAGTAATTTGGTGTGGTTCTTCATTTATGCTAGGGGAATAGTTCATGTGAGATGTAGAGGAAGTTTCAGTTTCATCTATTTCCATTTCTACTGCTACATCGTCATATATAAAATTCTCTGGAGGTTTCGGTATTTGTAAATCATCATTATATGCTGGTCACATTGCTGAATATAAGTTCGGGTACTTAATTTTATGTTTACTTCTTACAGAGAATCCTTTAATTTTTGCAATACATTTTAGCAGTCAGTTCTATGATCCTTCGGCATGCGCCATATCATGGGTATAGCAAAGGACATACACTTTTTGTATCTTTCATCCACGCCCGGAGGTTTGTAGTACATCGTGTACAACAAGAATGAGGTGCCCATTTCTTATCTTGATCGCCTGCTTTATATCCAAAGTACATATGATAGGCCATCTTTATTAACGGCATAAAAGCGCATCAATGCTTTTTCAAAGTTAGCTCCCCGCACGCATAGCAAAAAGAATCGGTTTCATTAGCGCGTCCTCTAGACATGTTTTACATATTGTAGAGGAAAATAGGATAATTAAAATCAAAATTTAATTAAAAAGTCTTACAGAACAAAGAAATAGTAGTACACTCGCCCCGAAAGTTTCAACTGTCATGGATTTGTGTTAAAGTAAAATACTGTGGGGGTGGCTAGAGCTGTCTGTTCAAGGTCGCTAACATAAAATTTATTAGGGGGACATCTGTTTCTACTCTCTTGCTGTTTCTTCTATCGTTGTAATAAGAAAAAGGAATATTTGTGTGAATCAAATACATGAAAGAGAAGAATATAATATAATTATAATGCCTATACGGTGCCTACATACTCCAAAACGTATAAATGAAATTTCTCAAGATTGGAGGGTGATAGAAAATTTTTACAAACATATTCTTTTTCAGCAGCTTGAAATCTATAAGAAACACCCAACGTATATAGAGAAACACAAAATTCGTTAAAATTTGTTTATCAGTGTAATTATTGGTTCAAGAGCCACCAAAAATATTGAAAAAGACGTAAAACTAATGTATTTTATTTGTAAGTTATTTATTTGAAATTTAAATTATAAAAAAAAATTAAAAATTCATTTTTAGTGAAAAATTACTAAATTTAAATAAAGAAATTGCTTACAAATGAAATATGCGTTCAAGGTACGTTAGGAATCCATCATTATCCATATTTTGCGGGGCCTTTGAACCGTTAGTTTTGCTACAGTCTTGCGCGATGTGGGTGCAAGTCTAATCACAAACTTCAAATATTTATCTTAAAAAATTAAGGGAGCACAGCATTTTTTAAAATAGAAAACAGCTGATATTAATGTATCTTTTTTTAATTTAATGAAGCAGTTTTAATATATTTTTTATTATATTGACAGTAATTATAAAAAAATATATTTGTTTATTTAATTAGCATTATAAAAAATGGATTAAAGTTTCAGAAAATAAAAACGATCGAAATATAGCAAATTATACTAACCAAAAAATATCATTAATATCAAGCAGTACATCAGTATCAAGTGGATTACAAGTCACATCTCTAATCCCCCTCACTAATGGGAAACCTATGTGTGTGCAATGATTATCGGCATAGGAAATCAATATTTTTTAAACTGCGCACAGATAGTTCTTCAAGCATCATTTCTTTCATTCTTCTTTCATTTCTTTTCTTTTTACAAAATATTTCTAAAATATATATTTAATTTTATTTGAAGTGTTAAAATAGTATTCTATTTTGTTAAAATTTTAATTTACATAGATTACATATAGATACATATATTAGAAATACTTAGATAATTAAAAAAGAAGACATTTCAAAGCACACAGAAAAAATAAGTTTAAAATATTAGCTTGCTATTTTAAAAACATGTAGGCACTAGCCCTTTCCCTCCTCATACGTGAAACATCATAATCTGAGATCTCACTATCTCAGTGGGAGAAAAATATTATACGGATAAATGAATAAGGCTGAAAATAACCGGGCATAAAACTGAAGATACCAGTTTGCAAAACGGAATAAACTCGGACTTAAAACCGAAGGCATCAGTTTCTAAAATGGAACATTTTAGTTTCTAAGACGGAGCATTTCACATTTTAATACGGAGCATTTCAATTTTTCAAACAGAACATTTCAGTTTCCACAACGGAACATTTCAGATTCCATAAGAAACACTTCAACTTTTTTAAATCGGAAAAATCATAGAAATAAATTTTACGTGAAAAATCGGAACAGATACGACAACTTTGCTGCCAGTACGTTTACCGCGTTTACAAGAATTTTTTTTTTACAGTGTAGATGGATAATCACGGTTCGAGAAACTATATGTGAAATAAGGTACCCTGGGGTAATAACGCCACGTTAAGGTTCTACCAATTTTCACGGCTCAGTTTTAGATTGTATTTTTGAAACAAATATATGATTTGATACAACTCATTGACTATCTATATAAAAAAATAAACAGATATTTATTCATAAAATGTAATGGCGTGATTTCTTGACCAATGCTATTTGGCGTTATTACTCATCTATATGGCTAATAACGCCATGCAAACAAAGATGTAGATTGCCCAACTCTAAAAATACAAACTCTAAAAACTTAGAAATTGACAAATTGCATTCTAAGCTATTGCAAATGTTCAATTTTTTGTGAAAGTGTAAGAAAATTAAAGGTGTGGTGTGGGGGGGGGATGAGGCAAAAGAATATCAGACCGTGAGCTTCTTTTTGCTTAAAAAGGACCGCTTAAATAGAATTATTAGAAACATTGCACAGTTTTAACTGTGTTTATTTGAATTAGTATTTAGGATGTCGTTCGGCCATTATAGGGAATCAACCGGGGTATTAATGCCAAGGATTGGCGTTACCCCGTTATAGGTATTGCGCTGTACATTTTAAATTACAAATTATCTCGAGAAGATATCCAAAATCTTCAGCAACATTTTTGAAAGTCCATGAAAATCACTACAAATTTATGTAACTAACAAAGTATTTCCGGATTAAAAAAAAGTATTCTTCACATCACAAAACGTATCTCGAAAATTTTAGATCAAGCGATAATTTTAGTTGCTTGTAAAAACAACAAGACTTAAAAATGAAACAAATTAACTTGAAGCTGTTTTTTGCGATTTATATGACTCAAAACTCTTCTGCGCTGAGCACATGGGTGTCACTTACCAGATTATTTCATAATTATGCAAAATATTAGCACTTCGCGTTATTACCCCGCCTGGCGTTATTACACCAGACCACCTTATATTAGAAATGAAGCTTGTGTTTACTTATAAATAAAACAAAATTTATATATATCTTTCATCTATAGAACTCATGAAATAGATAATTATTGATAAGAATTTCTATTTGAGTCCCACTCCTCCTCTGCCTGGGGCAACTGCAACAAGATATTATAACTGAAGAGTGCATTATGTAACAAAAAGCTATTGTAAAATACTTTTAAAAAGTAATGATTTCTTTTAAGTGTTATTTGATTTCTTTTCATTCGATTCAATAAAGCGTGCGGAAAAAAATGTAATCAGTTTTGTATGTCGCTCCAAATAAAAGAAGTAAAATCTGAAGATCGAACTTTGATAACACTTTGAAAACAATATAATTATTCGGGGAAGGGTTTATGAATGATAATAGATAATAGAAGAAGACGGGGAGGCGGCGAGAAGGGCGGGACACAAGTTAATAACGTTTTATACAGTGGCGGTCAAAAGTTTTTGGCCAGCAAAAATATTTCAGTTAATTTGTAATTATTCCCATATGAAGAGGAATTTCAAAGTGATACATTTTATTGACATAATGATTAGGAAATTATTTATGTAATAACATATAAATATCAATAAATTTAGTTGACAAAATTAAATACAAAGGAAAACGCATGTTCTCAAAAGTTTCCGACCACCTTCGCAAATTTAAAAAAATGGTATTCTAACAGAAAATTACAGTGATGAACAACATTTACAATTAGTATTTTATCACCATACTTTAGCAATAAGTACTGCGGCGCAGCAACGTGACAGTCACCTCATCAGCGGTTCAAGGTCGTCAATGGTACGTTTTTTCCACATTCTTGCAATTTTTTGGAAATTTTGGCTGAGTTGGGATATTTATATCTTCGCAAACGTTTACTAATTTATTTCAAAACATTTTCTATTGGATTCATATTTGGCGCTCGGGCTTGACATTTCAAAAGCGAATTTTCTGTGCGAAAGCCATTGCTTTTCGAGCCTTGTTTACATTCTATAAGTCGTTCTCATGTTAAAACAAATAGTTGCGACCACAATTTTCCGTCTAATAAGAAAGCAAATAATCTTGTAAGATATTCTTATGCATTGTATCATTCATCTTGTCGTGGGTTTCAAATAACGGGCCGACACTTTTTGAAGAAAATACTCTGCACAGCATAACGTGTCCTCCGCCATGCTTCATTGTTGGAATAACATAGGTCGAATCACAAATTTTGTTTTTAGGTCATCGGACGTAGTGTCTACTATCACTCTCGAAAAAGTTTGAAATTCGATTGATGGAAAAATAATATTTTTGTCCAATTTTCTCTTGACCAGAATTTATGTTTTTTGGTAAACGCTAGTCCGGTCGTTGATTTTTTTTAATCTATGAAAAATGTTTGAAAACGACTCTTCCATAAAGTTACGCATCAAGTCAGCATCTTGACACGGTAGACCGAGTTATTTCAGCAATATTTTCATTCTGTATATCGCGGGATATTGCAAAGAAATGTTTATGTGGGTCATCAAATGTTTTTCTCCTGATAGTTCTGTCGAGACAAATAGTACTTTTCCGGTGTTTCCCGGACCTCAGAAAGTCCTGAAGGCCATCTCCATCTTTATATAATTTTTAAATATCGTTTACAGTGGTTTTACCGATCGATAACTTTGCTGCAATATCTCTAGAAGATTGGCCTTTTAGTATCAAAATAATCACTCATTTACGAGCAATAAATGTTGAACGTCTTAATTTTGACATTAAAATACGCTCACGTTGATTCATTCTCGAACACGACCAAAAAAACTTTACTGATACAAAAAAACTAAGCCATGGCGATTGGCCGGAAACTTTTGCACACGCGAACTTCAAATTCTACCCTTTTGCATGAAGCGTCTTCAGTATCCTCAGTATCAGAGGTCAAAAACATATTCCTAACTTTTGAATAAACTGTGCTTCTTCTTTGCTGAAACCTTCTGGTAAATAAATCAAAGAAACTAAGTGGCTGGAAACTTTTGACCGCCACTGTATGCACAACCCCTATTGAAATAAGTCTATGTAGTATTTTTCATTTATTGTATAAAAATGATGTTTATAGCAAATATTATATTTAATTAAGTTGTGTTGAGACAAAATAATCCTCCGTTAATGTTTTCTTTAATCAGGTGCTTAAATCTAAATTTAAATTGATCAAAGTAAAATGATATGCTTTTTGAAAAATATTTCTAAAAATATGTAAAAAACACGGTATATCTTCCAGTAATGTAATATGGAAACATGTATGAAACCAGCAATAATTTTTTATCATGAAAATTCTGAAAAAATTTTGTGACGAGTGAAAACACGTTAATTAATTTTATTTTAATCTAGTTAAGTAATTTCATTACACCACCATTATAATAAATAAGTATAGATTATCTGGAAATATATGCGGAATTGAATTTACGAAAACCGAAATCGCTTTAGTACAGAAGTTATGGGTTACAATTAATGCGCGAATAGCTCCAACTTTAAACTGTGGAGGATTTGGAGCCCTATAAATGTTGCTATATGTTCTGAATATGTTAATGTTTAATTATAATAATCTGTGTATTTAAAGTTTAGTACAGACAAGGTACCCCATGAATTAATAGAACTTTTCTTCCCCTTTTCAACAATCGGTCTAAGAAACCGCTCTCAATATCTGTGTGTCAAATCCTGTCACAACAGTTACGGTTAAGTAATTAGAAAAATATAGGCAAATAAATAAATAGAATGCTAAGTCCATCTTTAAATGGTAAATTTAAGATAACACTACGTACAAAATACACTACTAAATAAATTTAGGTAGTAAGTAAAGAAGTAAAGAAAACTGTGGGAGACAGCCATGCATAGGTATAAAAGGGAGAGTACACGCGTATCAGAGCGCAATAGAGAAAAAAGATGCAAATAAATTTTGTAATTAAGCTTTAATTCTTTTAATAGATGGAAAAAACATAAAAAAATGATTTAGGGCAACAATTTGTTTATATGTAAATCATGTTAAAAAATTGTTGTTTAGAAATTATGCAAGATTTTTTTTTTAATATGGCGTGTTTTCGAACAGCTAAGACTGTTGAACACTTGTTTTCCCTGTATGCGATGCTGTTATCGATACGACTTTGGAGAATGTGTAGAACAGTAAATACACAAAACTGTCGTATCTGGTCTACCGAGAATCCTCATTGTATCCAACAAATGCCCCAACATTCTCCGCATGTTACTGTGTGGATCGGTTTCACTGCAAACTTTATGATTGGGCCATATTTCTTTGAGGAAATCACTCCTCAAGGACCAAAAACCTGTAACGTAAATGCAACATGTTATCGGGAGATGTTGCAAAGTGTTGTCATCTCAGAACAGCGTGGGTGCCTCGCTACAACAACTTTCCAGCAAGATGGTGCGTCTCCTCACATTAGGCGGGAAGTACAAAAATTGCTACGATGCCATTTTACGGATGATTGCATTATTAGCCGTGAATTTTCTACACAATGGCCTCCACGTTTACCTGACTTGACCCCGTGTGATTTCTGGCTTTGTGGTTACCTCAAAAATAAAGTTTATCGAGGAAATATTGGAAATCTGGTGGATTTAAAAAATCAGATTCTCTTGCATGCACGCAACATCGGTCGTGATCTGTTACACGCTGCTGTGGATCATGCGGTGACACGATTTCACCCTTTGACACTGAAGCAAGGTGGACGTATTGAATCCGACCCTTGTTTGCTTTCTATTACCACGCATATCTTTTGTTTGTTCAGTCGCAAACAGTGTTTTAAGATCGTCAGTTTGTGGGGGAAAAATGTAATAATAAAGTTAATTACTGACACCTCGTATTCTGTTCTTTATTGGCTGAGTCACCTAGCTGAGTCAGAATCTAGGTGAAAATAGTCCTAATTCCCGCCGCTAAATTTTTAATGTTCTTCGACTATTAGGAATACTAATAAAATAAATGGAAGCATATTTAATAAAAGTTAAACGAATAATACTAATAAATGTTATCGGTGGGAAAAAGCCCATTGACACCAATATGTTTACATCCTAAGTCGTGTTACATTTTTCTTATCTGAAATCTATTGCAGCGCCTTTATATCCCCTGGTGGCTTTTGTTGAACTAAAAAAATTTTTTGCACCATTCAATTTTCATGGTCTGATATGTATATCTTCCAAATGTGAAGACATTTCATCCACTACTTCTCTCGCTAAGGCGTCGCAAACAGGGATACTTTAATTTGAACCACCCTGTAGTTTACAAGTGAATTACAATCCCACAAAACCCATGGCAACATATGGTCAATTAGTGAACTAGATTTGAGGATCTTTATTTAAAGGACTGCGTTTACTAAAGTAATGAAAATATTTAGTTAAATATTAAAGATACTGTATTCAATAAACTTTGGAAAGGACTTTTTTTTATAAACTATTAAAAGACTTTTTCATTTGAAGGACTTTATTTTTAGAAGGATTGCATGTAATAAATTTAATTTTTGAAAAAAAAACTATTCATTAAGTTATTGTAATTATTTAAACACCCAGGAAAAAGAGTTTTTATTGTTTTTATTATATTTTTATTATTTCTTGCTTATTTATATTTATAACTTATTTACTGTTATTGTATGTACTGTTGTAGTATCTCCTATGCACTTACAAATGGTAAGTGATATTGTAATATTATTGTATTTTTTTCAGGGTAATGCTCTTACCTAATTTTAACTCTATTTAATTTGCACTTAACTGCTTTTTAATCGCTATTATTTTTTATATTGCGTTAATTTTCTTTTTCTTCCATCTCATAGTTTCTTGCGTTTGACAGTTTCATTCCAAAATTTAACTTTTCTAAGTTATTAGATATCTGTTGTCGGAACTTGTAGTTTTATTTAACTATAAATTTCATACAAAGTTTTGGGGAGGGGGGATAATATTACAAATTTAATTTTTTTCTTAATGACATTGGTACAACACTTTTTTTAATCCCTTGTTCTGAACTATGACAATTCCATTCTCTTTTTTATATTTTTTGTCACAAACATTGTCTTTGTCTTGCATCTCTATTATTTCTTTCCTATCTAGCAATAAACTAATATGTTGATTAAAATGAGAAACAGGATTTCGTGACAACATGCCTGCTTCGTTTTCGTTGTCTACCATTCCATTGCACTGCAGACTCCATTAGCAAGCCGAAAATACCATATAGAATGCCCTTCAGACCATAGAATTCATTCAAACTTTGGCGATAGCATATTCTTCTTCGCTCTGGTCACACAATCGAAACAATAGGCTATCTCCTTAAATATTGCCCCGGGATCCGTACTTCTAATTGCAAAATTTCATAAAAAAGGTGAAATGTATGTTAAGATAAATTGCAACTCTATGGAGATCGGGGTCTATTTGAAAAAATACGAAAATTAACCCATTCCCTGCCGTGATCCCCATTTGGGGATCATTAATATTTTGATCTTGCTCTCCCCTAATTTCAAAGTTTTTGTTTATTTTTCATGGTATATGTTTACAGAATAGTTGTTTCTTAATGTATGGTCAAATTGTTAGGTGTGATTAAAATATTTATTAGTATATTTAACTTTTTCTTTCAAAGTTTGCTCGAAAGTAACTCTTTTTCACTTTTATGGATTTACCTTATGAATATCTAATATGCAAATTTGAAATGAAATATTTTTTACCATAGGATTTATTTGTACATGTGTCCTAAATAGCATAATATCAAAACGGAGTAATTTTTTTTTCTTTTTTGATTTTTTATATCCAAAATACACTGATCCCCATTTGGGGCTCACGGTTGTTGCAATGTAAAAGGACTTACTATTCACACTGCAAGCAGGATATGTTTTTCCACTAATGCAATACGTTCCTGGAATTTTTTTTAAAGGTTCATTATCAGTAAGTGTGGAATGTACCCTCTGATAACAGAAGAAAATATATACAATGGGTCACGTGGGGGGGGGAGGGAAGGTTGGGAAGAAATACCAGGTGTTAGGAGCAGGTGCTTTGATAAACAAATTCTTTTTACTGTTCTAATGACATCTTCAATCCTTTTTTTTTTCTTTTCTTTACTTTTCTTTGGGCAGCAAAAGTTTAGACTTTTTTTAGAGCAGATAGCTATGAACTTTGACTCGAGAAGTTGCTTCACTTAGAGATAATGTTATCAGCTTTGAACTAGTGAAAACTAACTTGGTTGGATTTTGATTTTTAACGAAATTATTGTTCTGCTAGTATTTTTGTGAATGATTTTGAATTTTTTAAGTGGATAATTATGAGTCGAAAAAAATTTAAAACACTCAGAGAACTTGAAGAATATTGGGACAATGATATTGATATAGATGAGGAAGAACCTGATGGTACAATAGATATAGTTGAACTGCCCCCAGACAAAGCGGATGAAGTTTCTGATTTGGAAGATATAGATGTTAATATACTAGAAGATACCATTCCAAATGATGTTCCAGGTTCTTTAGAAACACATGGTGGTAAGTGTAAGGAAGAATTTATAGTTCCGAGAAAAAAGAAACCTAAAAAAGAAAAACCCATATCAAAGTGGAACAGAAAAAGTGCATCATATAACATTTCTACCCATGGGGAAGAAGAATGCAAGCAACGTGAAATGAATATGATAAATGCAATTAAAGATAAAACGCCAGTAGAAGTTTTTGAGATGTTCTTTACAGATGAATTAGTAAACTATATCGTACAACAGAGTGTATCTTATGCTGCTCAAAATAATCGTCACCAGTTTACACTTTCAGCAGACTGTATAAAAGAATTTTTGGGATTTTTACTCTTAACTGGATATCACTCTTTACCCCAAGAACAGATGTACTGGTCTGAAGATGAAGATATAAATCTTGAAATTGTGAGAAAATGCATGACAAAAAATCGTTATATAGATATAAAAAGAAACCTACACTTCTGTAACAATGCAAATATTCCAAACATAAATGGAAACAAGGACAGACTGTTCAAAATACGACCAATTCTTGGTGAACTAAATAAAAGATTTATGCAATTTGGAGTATTCTCATATAATTTGTGTATTGATGAACAAATGGTGCGTTATTATGGTCATCATTATCTGAAGCAATTTATTAGAGGCAAGCCCATTCGCTTCGGCTTCAAACAATGGGCAATGTGTTGCGGTGTGACAGGATATTGCTATAATGCTGAAATATATGAAGGGCAGCAAACGAATAATTTAGAAAAAGATACGCATGGATTAGCGATGTCTGTTATATTGAATAAAATTGCCACCATACACAAACCGGAAGAACACAGCTTTTATTTTGATAATTTTTTCACTAGTTTTCATTTGATGAAAAATTTAAAAGAGAGGAATATACCTGCAACAGGAACGGTCAGATGTAATAGGATGAATAAATGCCCTATAAAAACAGATAAGGAAATGAAGAAAGAATTTCGTGGGGCTTTTGATTACAGATATGATGAAATAAATGAAATATTTTGCCTTGTATGGAAAGATAATAGCATTGTGAAAATGTTATCAAATCATCTGGAAGTTTTACCTTTGGGACGTGTGCAAAGGTGGTCTAGAACTGAGAAAAAACAAGTGCTGATTCCGCAACCTAATGCTATTGCAAATTACAATAAGAACATGGGTGGTGTCGACAAACTTGACTGGATTATTCAAAAATATAGGACGAAAATTAGAGGCAAGAAGTGGTACTTTCCAATTTTTACCAATGCTGTGGATATGGATCTAGTTAATGTTCATACAATATACAACATTGCTAACAAAAAAATGCCACTACTAAACTTCAGGAGAGAAGTTGCAAGATTTTACTTGAGTTTACATTCTCTATCGGATCCAAAAAATAGTGGAAGACCATCATATAGTATAAGTTCCCAGAGAAGAGTACCAAATGAGGTAAGAAAAAATTCTAAAGGACATTATTTAGAAAGAACTTTAGAAGGTAAACAAAGAAAGTGTGCTGTTTGTAAAAAAAATGTTAGAAAACAATGTGTAAAATGTGATGTAGGGTTGCATGTTGAATGTGTAATACAATGGCACTCATAAAAAAATTACGCATTTCTTTCACATGCGATCTACCGTGATCCCCAAATGGGGATTGATTTTCAATTTAATAAATTTCATGAATTTTTCTATTATATTGTAAAATTTACTTGTTTGTGTTTGTTTACATGCAAAAAAGTTACTTTATATGAAAAAAGATTTAAAAAAAAAAATCTGGCAGTTAATGGGTTAAATTTTCATACGTCCTCCGTACGGCAAAATTCCCAATTAGGAAATTATTCTTTATGCGTCTCTAAATTGAACAAACAAAATTCCATCGTCATATCTAAAAACCTGACAGCGATATTAAAATCCAAATTTCCCACAAATTCGTGACTTACACCATTTAACTATGCCTCTAAACGAAGAGTTTTTTTTACTCATTTTGAAAGCAAATAAGGGATCGTCCACAAATTGTTCATTATTAAATGTGGATTTATGACGGTGCCTCTTATGTAGACATTAGGGCTGGGCGATATCAGAATTTTAATATCGTGATATATCGCTGACCAAATATCGATAATTTTCGATATATCGATATATTTCAATTCATATGTCACTCCATTATAGGGTCATAAATGTAATTGTCCTCTGTATAAAATATTACAAACACATAATAGTATATATATATGTGTGTGTGTGTGTGTGTGTGTATGTTAATTATCAAGAAAAAATAAAAATATCAATATCTTAATATATTCCAAGGAACATAAATTTTAATTTTTATGTATTGATTCAAAATATGCAAACCCTTTACCTGCAAATCTGATGTAAAATATGTGTTATTGAAAACACTTAGAAAGTTAAATATTATAAATCATTAAAATGAAACAAGAAAATGTATATAAGACAACAAATAGACATTAGATATATTGAAAGAAAATACTTTAATTACCTATAAACTTAGAATTTTTTTATTACAATACAAAAAAAAAATTTGCATTTCTGCAATTTTGGGCAGTAAGGAACACCTTCTTTTCGTTGTTATAATAAATAATTCTATTATTAGTCAGAATACAAATGAAAGCATTAGAAAAATCAAATAATTTTAAGAAAACGCGAAATTTCTTTAATAGAGTACAAAGGTCCAAATCAGGACGTGTTGCTAACAACCTTTTTTTTTTTTTTTTTTTTTTTTCCTTCTTTTAATAGTAATGCTGAATTAATCTCTATAATGATCTTTTACTTTTTCGATTTTGTTTACAGATTTTTTTTCTAGGATGCTTTTACTTTCGAAACCAGTTTCAGAAATGATAGCATTCCAGTAAAGAAAAAAAAAACTTGAAAACAAATATTACAAAACGGCTTTTGTTGAAAGAGATCAACCTCAGATGTGCAATGCAAAAACAAAATAAATAAATAAATTAATAAATTAATAAACAAAAATATGGAAATGCAAACGAGGTATAAAAAAAATAAGATTGGCATTGAGCGGATGTTCTTGCATTAGTGAACTCTTGAAATAAAAAGGAGCCATGATATTCAAAATCAAAACTATCCTCATCCTTTTATGAGACATAAACTGTTCGATTTTTTTTTTAAATTTATAAAAAGGGTTTTGTGAAAGTATCAACTAGTTTCAGTTGTTTAAGTGCCCAAAAAACACATTCAACGGCACATACAAACGAAAAGGGGGGGGGGGGGGAGGAAGAAAAACAAAACCTTTTATTCTTTACCATTAAAAAAGGGAAAAAATTCATAACTTCTAAGTTAATTTACCGATTTTTTTGTCAAATTTTCAGCAATTTGCCATAATAGTAAATTAGGCTGTGTGACAAATTTTTATTAAAATATAATAAGTTATTACGAAATTTGAGCATCTTTTACAAGTGTCCAGTACAGAAGAACCTCAAATAAAACGTAGGAAACTATCCATCGTTTGTTTTTGTTTATCGAACTCAGCGAAATCGAAACTTGAATGTTTATACAATAATCATATTGTCATCTGCTATGGATGGGTAACATGTTTTGCCAAGCAGAAAGACACCATCCATAGAGTTTTAGCGATATTTCAAAATGAAAAGTATTTTCCTTCCTAATTTGAGAAAGATTTTCAATTTTTTTTTTTCTTTGGGGGGGATTTTTTCAAAAACCCGTACGCAAAACGGGTAAAAATACTAGTATCCAATAAACTCTAAAACTAAGGTGAATCACAATGAAAAAAGAAAACACTTCCGCTTTAAGTAAAATTTCTGCTTAAAATAAATGGCATAATAGAACAGGGTTCATACAGAGTTGAGAAGAAAAAAATACAAGGAGTAGGGGGAACTGGGGTACATTGATACAGTTTTTTTCTAAGATTTTTTTTGGTGTCAAGAAAGTAGAAAATTCAAGTTTTTTTTGCATGAGGTGACAGCAAAACTTGTGTAGTATGTTATAAAAATGTACAATCATTGTTTTATGTAGTATTTTTGCATGTAATTTTAAAAAAATCAAAAAAAGTCATTTGTATCAATGTGCCCCATCCCCGGGGCAGATTGATACGTTTAAGAAAAATGACGACAAAATAATACCAATGCATATGTTTCATAAAAAATGAGTCAGAAAACCATTTTATATTTATTTATAAAAATTCAAATCACCCACAATTTATTTTTAAGCAATATTAAAGCAATCAAAATTAAATATATTATGACTTGATGTTCTGTCTGTTTCTTGTCTGACTGTTGGCTGTGGTAACTTTGTCATATCTAGCACTTCAACCCCAGCATTATCTTCTTTCTTATGAAAGATGAAAAAATTACCAGTTTTTCTGTTTATAAATAGGTTCATAAACAGAAAATAAAGGATAATTATATTAAAAATTCTGTTTATAATATAAGTATCATTTTCTGTTCTGCAGTTTGTTTCTCTTACTTAACATTTCTCATGTCGAAAATACTTTTTTCTCTGGAGAATCGATATAAATTCGAGATTTGCCAGAATGCCGTCCTTTTCTTTTATTAGTTCTACTAGCACTAGATGCTGGGTAAGTTCCTACGTCTTCTGTTTTCAAAGATACTATAAAATGCTCTAATATAAAGAAATTAGAGCTATTTCACTTCAATAAAAACTAATATTAGAAATTTTTCGTGAAAAAAAGGTTGGATTAAGGAGTGTATGGTAAAAAAAATAATAAAAGATAATGAAAATATGAACTATTAAAGGATTTAGGCTGTATCAATGTGCCCCGTCATAAACTGTATCAATGTGCCCCATACAGCGATTTTGAATAAAATGAGTCTCAAATCCAACACTTCACAATATATCTAACAATAAATAATGAGGAACTGATAAAGAGTAGCAGTACTTACCAGGGAGAGTATTCATTTTGGTTGAAATTACGGGAACAGTTGTATAATAGCATTTCAATTGTACAACTCAAATTTACTTTTGAACAACAAAAACAATAAATCACCCGTCTCATTTCATCAAACTGCTGAATCATTCCAAGATTTTCTGTATGTAGTTGAATACACTAGCATCACCTTTTGGAGCTGTTGTGAAACTTCCTGTAATGACCCTGTGAGCGGTAGAGGGGGTGTATCAATGTGCCCCATGTATCAATGTACCCCAGTTCCCCCTACATAAAAAATCCAAGGAGTCCAAAAAAAAAAAAAATTTAACGACTTGCCACTTTTGTTGTTATTTATGTGGCATGCACTTGCACAGCCCCAATTCCACAGGGATTCTGCGAGTTAACGCCCTGCAAGGAGGGGGGGGGTCGATCTTCAGATGAAATCTGTGCTTTCCCGTGATCTTCAGATAAAATCAGCGATTTATCTGCGCTATTTTAGCAAAATTGGCGATTGTTTGCGATCTTTTGGTAAAATCGGTGTTTTCCTGTTTTTTTTTATTTATGAAATCAATCTTTTTTCGAGGATCTTTAGTAAAAATTTGCATTTTTATACGATCTTTTCTCGAAAACGCCATTTTATTCCTGCAATCTTTTGACGAAATCGTCATTTTTTCCCATGATTTTTTAACGAAATCGGCATTATATCCGCAATCTTTAGACGAAATCGACGTTTTCCCGCGGTCTTCAGACGAAATTAGCGTTTTATCTGCCATATTTCGTGACACTTTGATGGCTATTAATATGATCCCAACCAATCCAAGGATGCCGCTGGACTTGAAAAATCCTGGGTCCCTTTTTAACAAAAGCGGATCCCCACTAATGAGTCATATTTTTAGATACAAAAATTGAACTTGTTGATTTGCATTAGAAAAATGAAATTTAATAATTATTGTTTTAATAATAAATACAAATATAAAACCAATATTAATTGTTTTTAAAATTATGAGAAATTTTCTTTATTTCTTTAAAAATAAATTTGAAAGATACAAATTTAACTATAAAATATTGAACATTTGAAAGTAGAAGATAACAAGTTTCACTACTGTTTGCATTTCTTTTAAAAAAGGGGACAAGACTGATTTATAGAAAAAGACATTTTTGCTGAAAAAAAAAAATCCCTTTCGGCATGGCCTATAGGCGGAGGTAGATTTCAAAAAGTTTTCATCTCAAAAAAAAAAAAAAAAAAAAAAAAGCCTATTTTTACTCAAATGCCCATTTTGGCAATATATTTTGAATTATATTCTTACTTTATTTAAAAAATTGAACAATATGCTCATTATATAGTTCCTAAATAACAAAAAACTGTTAATTAAATTCGTTTGACAGCAAAATTGAATTTAAAAATGAGTCATAAAATAACCAATTTATTATTTTAATACATCCACAATTCTTTAATCAAGATCGCTTTGAGAAATTTTGTGCGAAGTGCCTACTTTGACAGATTTTTTTAAAATATATATTTAGCCTTTATCAAAACTCTGACCAATACGGCACATTACACAGTTCCTAAATAACAAATAACTGTCAATTGAATGCGTTTGAGAGCAAAATTGAATTTAAAAATGAGTCATAAAATAAACAATTTGTTATTTGAATACAACCTCAATTCTTTTATCATGATCGCTTTGGGAAATTTTTTTGTGAAGTGCTTACTTTGACAGCTTTTAAAATATATATATTCACCCTTTATCAAAAAATCGACGAATACGCACATTATATAGTTCCTAAGTAACAAAAAACTGTCAATTGAATGTGTGTCAGAGCAAAATTGGATTTAAAAATGAGTCATAAAATAACCAATTTGTTATTTGAATACCCACAGTTCATTAATCATGTCGCTTTGGGAAATTTTGTGCGAAGTGCCCATTTTGGCAGCCTTTTTTTAAATATATTCTGCCTTTATCAAAAAACTGGCCACTCCGTCACATTATATAGTTCCTAAATAAGAGAACCTGTAAATTGGATGCGTTTGAGAACAAAAAAAGATTTAAAAATGACTCGGTAAAAACGCAATTTCTTAAATTTCCGCAAATTTTAATCACGATAACTTCGTGAAATTCTGTTCAAAATACCCTTTTTGGCAGCCTTTTAAAATATATATTCTGCCTTTATCAAAAAACCGCCCAATACGTCAAGTTATATAGTTCCTAAATAATAGGACCTGTAAATTGGATGGGTTTGAGAACAAAAATGAATTTAAAAATGACGCATAAAAAACGCAATTTGTTATACTTAATGAATTTTTTAATGATGAAAACTTCGGGAAATCTGTTCAAAATACCTTTTTTGGCAGCCTTTTTAAAAATATATTCTGCCTTTATCAAAAAATTGGCCAATACGTCGCATTATATAGTTGCTAAATAATAGGATCTGTCATTTGGATGCGTTTAAAATCAAAAATGAATTTTAAAATGAGTCAGAATATAAGCAGTTTGGATTTGAGGTTTTTTCTCCAACTCCTATTTTTGTTTAATTTATTTTTGCTATAAGAATTGGTTCTATGAAAAACTTGTCAATATAAAAATTGTAGATATTATTGTGAAGATGTAAAATAAATTTAATTAGATTTAATTGCTTAAGAAATGAGTAAGTTATGGTTTTTTTTCTTTTTCCTCCCCCCTTTTTCTTTTCGTTTTTAATTTTTTTCATCGGTAAAAATTGGTCCTATCAAAAACTTGTAAATACAAAAGTTTTAGATAATATTGAGTACATTTATATAAAATTTAGTTGGATTTGATATCTTGAGAATTGACGAAGTTATGATTTTTTTTCTCCCAAAAACCATGTTTTTTTCGCCCCTTGAGCCCACTTTTAACTTTATCAAAAATCTGTCACGCATAAACTTTTTCCTCATTTTTTAGAAGTAATATAAACTTTAAACTGATTCGATATCTATTTTAATTAAAAAGTTATCGCGTTTTTTCTGTTTTCACAAAAACCCTCCTAACTTTCACCTCCTTGGTCCGATTTTGCCCATTAACGAACTTAACCGAGATTTTATGCCCTTTGATTTTATGTAAAAGTTTGATGAAGATCTGAGCATAATTATGGAAGTTATCGTGTCTAGAAGAAAGTGATATACACCGATAGATAGATAGATAGATAGATAGATAGATAGATAGATAGATAGATAGATATATAAACTTTTTTACTGATGGTAGTTTTGGGGTCTAGGAGTCATGATTCGTGTAGATCCGCAAAAATTTTTCAGAAATTCCAACATGGGAGGCAATGCAATAGGTAGTATTTCATACGAAATCTACCTAAAAGAATACTTTTGTTGAGTAAAGTGATGAGACTTTTTGTTTAATGAATGGGTGTTTTCCTGAGTCACATTTACTCAGAAGGACTTGGAGCAGTCAAAAATGGATAGTGAATCACAAAAATCCGTTTTTAGAGCAGCAAAAAAATAATTTTGAAGCAAGAAAATTAGCTTTTGGAACAGGAAAATTCACTTCAAGCATTAACGGTTTTTTTTTATTTTTTTTCCCGTGCCCTTTTGACAAAATTTGAGTCTTTTCACGATCTTTTGACGAAATCTGCCGTTTATTCGTTTTTTTTTTCACGAAATTTACGTTTTTCGAAAACTATTTAACGAAATTTGCCGATTTTTCACAAATAGTTTGACGAAATTTGCCGTTTTTTCGCGATTTTTAGACGAAATTTGTAGTTTTTTAGCGATTTTTTGAGGAAATTAGCCATTTTTCGAGATTTTGTGACGAAATTAGCCTTTTTTTCGCGAATCTTTTGAATAAATTTGTCGTTTTTTTCACGATTTTTTGACGAAATCTGTCGTTTTATCGCGAATTTTTGACAAAATTTGTTGTTTTTTCGCACTTTTTTGAAGAAATTTGCCGTTTTTTTCGAGGTTTGTGACAAACTTAGCCATTTCTTCGCGAATCTTTTGAAGAAATTTGCTTTTTTCGCAATTTGTAACAAAATTGGCCATTTTTCGCGTATCTTGACGAAATCTGTCGTTTTATAGAATTTTTTTTGACAAAATTTGCTGCTTTTCCCAAATTTTTTGACAAAATTTGCCGGTTTATCACGATTTTTTGACGAAATCTGTCGTTTTTCGCGTATTCTTTGACAAAATTTGCCGTTTTATCGCGATTTTTAGACGAAATTTGTCGTTTTTTCGAGGAAATTTCTGCATTTTTTCGAAATTAGAGAAATTTACCCATTTTTTCGTGAATCTGATGAAATTTGCCGAAAAATAGCCCTTATTTCGCAATTTTTTAACGAAAGTCGCCATTTTTATGCGTTTTTTTTAAACGAAATTACGCGTCCCACGGGCCGCATAAGATCTATTTTACTGCGTCCAATCGCCTATTTTTTGCGTAATTTATGTGCTGTGCGTCCGCGGCATCCCTGCAATCACTGCTGTGCTTCTGATGAATGACGTGCATAAAGGGTTTACCGTGCGTTTTATTTTTTCGATTAATTAATTTATATTATTCAATCGCGATTTTTTTTTTCCGGGAGCAATATTGCTTGCGTGCAAAATCGCAATACTATTTAAGGAGTTTCTAAGGAGTATTTTGTTTATTTAAGTAGTTCTAAGTACTACTTGGGAACGTTTTCATTTCTAAGTAGTTTCTAAGGAGTCCAAGGAGTCTGTGCGAACCCTGTAGAATTACCATACATGTAAATTATTAATGTTATTAATATAAAAATGTAAAATAATATGTGATTTAATATAATTATTTATTAATGCTATTAATAAATGAAAAACAAACATACAAGAAATATCGATTAATTGTGCTCACATTCTGGAAAATATGTCAATCAATTCTGCATTCCGGCAGCAATAATTGTACACAAGCTCACAGGAAAACAACAGTCAGCCACCGATATGGAGTCAACAAGTGATTGTATTGGAAATGCCCAATCCTCGAACGAGTGTTTCAACTTCGATTCTCGAACGAACACCGATAAATAAAGCGGTACATCAGAATAGTAGACTGTTCGCCCATATTCCGGTATGTGCGCGACACCAGCGCAAAAAATAGACGGTTCGCCCATATTCCGGTATGTGCGCGACACCAGCGCAAAAAGTAAACTGTTCGCCCATATTCTGGTGTGTGCGCGACACCGGCTCAAAACCGGAAATATCACGTAAGTGCCGATTACAGCGCGAACATTTGCAAAAGTAAACAACTTTTGCGCCGACAGAGGTAAATTCCGTAACTCCGTAATTCCGAAAGTAGGATGAAATACCGTTTGAAACGATATATCGGAAGGATTGAAATCTCAATATCGTTACCGCGGTCTTAAAGAAATATCGATATATAACGATATTACGGTATATCGCCCAGCCCTGGACATAACAAAGCAGTGTATTGAATAAAATTTAAAATTGTTTTTAAATTATGTATGTAGTCTGCACTGGAGGTCTGCATGGATCGAAATATCTGGGTCCGGTCCCAAACCGAGCCATAATGAAAAAAGGTCGAACCGGCCTGGAAAAATGTTAAAATCATAACCTGGATTGACCTGGAAAATATTTTAAATGATAGCCCGGCTCAGCCGTGAATTTCTACATAGTTCTTTAGCTTCAATGTGGTTAAAAAAATTTCTGTATTTAGGAGTTCTGACCAAAAACACTTATTATAGCTTTTCGTTTTTTCATTTATACTCTTTATTATTAAAGAAGTGGCAAGGGTTGTGATATGTTTATTTTATCAATAAATCTCTATTTATGTGTGAATGTTTCACTTAAACTTTAATACCGTAAATCGATATCCCAGATGCGTTGGAGACTTTGAAATATGTTATGTAGTAAAATCTTTTAAGACGTAATCACATAGGAAAGAAAAAATACGTTATAGACAAACGCCCTTCGTAGGAGCTCTAAATGGAGTTTATTTTTTTTTCGCAGGTATTATTGTATTTATTTTGCATGGATCAACAAATTTTCCGTTTAAGACTGAATTCCGTAATAGGCAGAATCTTTTCACTGTTTTTATTGTATTTAAGTTTTTCGCTTTTAAATAAACTGTTCCTTAAAAAAATGAATTTTAAAGGTTTTTTTTCTTTTTTTAAATAAAAGCGATTTTAAAATGTTTGTAGTTTTCGTAAAAAAAAATTGATTAAACCCAATTTTACTTATTTTATGCACGTATAAGTTCAGTGAAAGACGGCGATTTTAATTCGGATTGTTCGAGACGGGATTGAAATTTCCGTCCAGCGCAGACTTAGGTAGAAGGAAGCAGTCTCTGCGGTATGAAAAATAAGTTAGGCCAAGCCAGGCGAGTCTTTAGAAAAAAGTAACGTCTCGGTCCTAGTCAGATCTGGGCCCAGAATACAAAATTTTCAACAGCCTCTCCATCACGATAAAAAGCATGAAGTTATGAGAGATAAATTTAAAAAAAAGGCTTAATCTGCATCTTAGAAAACGTATTCCTTTAAATAACTGACGAACATTTAAACAGTATACTTAATTTTTCTGCATAATGAATTTTTCTCCATTATTTCTTGTTTTTAAATTAATAAAAGTTAAGTAATTAAAATTAAGTAAAATTATTTAAAAAAAACTTGTAATTTTTTATTATTTTACTTTAGTTTTGTTTCGGCAAATTTGAAAAAATATTTAATTTTGAAAATATGATTTTTTTTAATTATGTTATTTTTTCAACAAGTATTTTTAATAGTGATTAATTAAAAAAAAAAAAACAGGAACAAAACTAAAATCAGATTTTTATCTTTAATTAAATTGAAACCCGATAAATAATGTTTCGAGTTATAACGATTTTTAATTATCTCATTTAAATCAGTACTAACCATATGAAATTTTTATAAATTGCGTGAGAAATTATAGGATGTGTTTTCCTTAGCAAATTATGGAGCTAAACATCATAAAAAAGAAAAAAAAAATCAAAATTCTACCTCAAAAGATAGATATTTTACACGTCTCCTACAACTGTGAAAATAACAGTTTTACTTACCCATCATACGTAGTATAGGGTAAGTCTTGCAATCGTTTTGAAAATCGAAAAAATTTTTTTGACGGATTTACACGTTTTAGATAGTGGAGATTCCGAAAAACATATTTTTAGAAAAAAAAATTTGCCGTCCGTCTGTCTGTCTGTCTGTCTGTCTGTAAACGCTCTATCTCCCGAACAAATTGAGATAGAGACTTGAAATTCTGTATGTAGTTAGAATGTAAGAATGGGACAAACCCTATTTAATATCAGCAACCTCGATTATCCGGAACTATTTTTTTCGGACTCTCGAAAAATTCGTTCTGATGAAAGGTATATAAAAATTTTCGAATTTTTTTGTTCTAAGGAATGGACGTAAAAAGCAATAAAATAACACACATTTTGCATATAGAACGAAGTCGATCGGATTATTAGTTGCCGAGATATTTGTAATCTTATTTTCCACATTCTTTGATTTTTCATGACCCTGTATTTCATTCAAATTTCAATTCAGAAGTATATTTTTATTGGAAATGAGACGCTTAATCCGACGCAGTTAATTGTTAGTTAATAGAATTATTATTTTTGGAGTTATAAGGATGTTTCTTTTACGCAGTTCGGTACTACTTGAGTAGTTTGCCGTTTTACATAATTTGTCGAAATTGGTACATCAGCAGTTCTTTAATATAGCATTACTATGTATATTAACAATATTTAAATTTTGTTTATGAATTGCAATGCATTGTATAAATAGTTTCACATGTTTTATTTTCATATATACGTATCCATGATGGGTAAGTATTACGGTGGCCCCCAACGACTAGTTTTTAATTGCGCACATTTCAATTTGTGTCTAATCCCTTAAAACCTGGTGAATTATTTAAACTACTACATCTCTGCGAATTTTGAAGATATAAAAATGCCACTTTTATGTCTTATTCAGGACTGGATAAGGAAAATTTTCCTAATTGGAATATTTATCCTATGGGAGCTGTATAAAAATTTTATTTTCGTATTTTTTCAAATAGATCCCCTCCCCCCCTCAATAGATTTTCAACTTATTTTATCAGAAACTCACCTTTTTTATGAATATTTGTGATTGGAAGTATGGGTCTAGGGCCAATATTTAAGGAGATAGCCTGTTGTTTTTATATTTATGACTCACCCTGTATATACTATATAATAGGAAAATTTATTTTAGCAAGAAAATGCCTAATTGTTTGAAATTACTCTTTCAGCATTTTATTCTAATAGATGCAAAATACTTGAATAGTTTTGTTCATTTTTATTATTACTAAATAACTAAACGTTAACGAAATCGTATTGTAAAAGCATAGATATATACTAGCTTTATTACATGTAATCAGTAAATAAAAGTATTTGTTAAAAGAAAATAATACCCCTTTAAATGATATGTACTACTAATAATACACAGTATCCGAAAGTATTAAGGTAATGAAAATAAGCAAATGAATCTTTTATATGCAAAGAAAATGAATAGCTTTAAAAAAATTGCAGGCGAAGTTAATATGCATAAATTAAAGGGATCTATTTGTTTTATTTGATATTCACTTTAAAAAAAAATTTAAATAAAAACTTAATCTAGACTGAAAAAAATTTGTGATTGTTTATGAGTTATTTGTTTATAAATATTAGCATTAGAAAAATTAATTAAATGAATAAAAAAATGACATATTTTATAAATGCTAAGTAATATACTAATTAGTTCAATTATTGGAGGATTAATTAAAAATTTTAGGATATTTAAAATCTCAAATTTTGCTAAAGGCTATTTGCGCGGAAAATTAAGAATTTAATGTAATAAAGATATGATAATTTTTGTTTAAGTGTTGATGTTTTGATATTTTAAGTTATTTAAATTGTACTTAAAATGACTATTTGCCTAAGGAATTTCTCCGGAATAATTTTACTTAGTTAAAATATAACGTATATTTTACTTTTTTTTTTGCTAAGAATGTCCTTCTTTTTTAAGTTGAATTGTTAATTGTTAAATCAAGCACTTTTCGAGTGATACAAGAAATTTTACAGTTGTAAGTTGTATTAAAGTATCTTTAAAAAATAAATCTTAAATTTTGCGAAAAAGGTTAGCGTAGAAGTTTAAGTTTGGTATGCTCCAGGGTTAAAGAGGTGTTGTGATTTATGCTATATAAATTTCTGTAAATCTATCCTATTTATTATAAAAGACAAAATATGAGTACTCATTTGATTCTGCATCGTAATTGTCATTTGGCCACCATATTTTAGGTATTGTTTTGTTTAATTTTACATAAAATGATGTAATAGGCAACTAATGTCATATTCATCATCATATTCGTCTTTTTTTTAGTCCACTCCAATTTTATATTTTCCAATGACACTCTCGGCGCAGTTTCTATCCAGGCAATGTCGGGCGAGTCAGCTAGTTTTTTTTTTTATTTCCATAGACTTTTTTATATCACGCAGTTGTATTGCATGTTTGTTAAAATGTTGTTTTATCAAGAAATTTTAATTTTGTTGTGGTATATTAGCCGCAAAGCTTGGTTTAACGAGAAGTATTGTAAATGCTAAAAGAATGTTTATTAGAACATAAACAAGCCGAACATTGTTTAGCTAAATGCTTCCATATTGTCATTTATTTATTTGAGTTTTTTTTTAATTTATATAAAAAATACATTTTTTCCCCACCGTCCTAGGACAAGCATCTACCTAGAAAGAAAGAAATTGCTATTTTGTTTTGTTCTGTTTTCTATTAGGCCTCCATTCACACCAATTACTTTTTTTTAAACATTATTTGTACAAGATGAAACCCGCTGGGTTTCAACAGATGAAAATATTTAAGAAGGAATTGTTTCATTGATTTCTAACAAACCTACAATATTAGTTAAATAAAAAAGGCATCTTATATTGGTAAGTCTAATTCTGAAACAAATGACATTTAACCTAAAGCTAACAAAATACTACTTCTATAAAACTCTGTAGTAGAAATTGTTAAAATTACACTTCAACTGTAAATGCAAGAAGTAAAATATAATAAAGATCTTTTATTATGAAAAAGTTATCAATCAAGGCTCTTGTGCTAGTATTGCAAAATGGAAAACAGCAAAAAATTATTCCACTTTCACTCAATCATAGATTTTTTTTTCTCGGGAAATCTAAAATCAAATGTATCAAATCCGACATTATTTTCATCTTATCAAAATCTTAATATGTACAGGGTGATTATAATTAACCCATTAACTGCCAGATTTTTTTTTAAAAATCTTTTTTCATATAAAGTAACTTTTTTGCCTGTAAACAAACACAAACAAGTAAATTTTACAATATGATAGAAAAATTCATGAAATTTATTAAATTGAAAATCAATCCCCATTTGGGGATCACGGTAGATCGCATGTGAAAGAAATGCGTAATTTTTTTATGAGTGCCATTGTATTACACATTCAACATGCAACCCTACATCACATTTTACACATTGTTTTCTAACATTTTCTTTACAAACAGCACACTTTCTTTGTTTACCTTCTAAAGTTCTTTCTAAATAATGTCCTTTAGAATTTTTTCTTACCTCATCTGGTACTCTTCTCTGGGAACTTATACTATATGATGGTCTTCCACTATTTTTTGGATCCGATAGAGAATGTAAACGCAATTAATATCTTGCAACTTCTCTCCTGAAGTTTAGTAGTGGCATTTTTTTGTTAGCAATGTTGTATATTGTATGAGCATTAACTAGAGCCATATCCACAGCATTGGTAAAAATTGGAAAGTACCACTTCTTGCCTCTAATTTTCGTCCTATATTTTTGAATATTCCAGTTAAGTTTGTCGACACCACCCATGTTCTTATTGTAATTTGCAATAGCATTAGGTTGCGGAATCAGCACTTGTTTTTTCTCAGTTCTAGACCACCTTTGCACACGTCCCAAAGGTAAAACTTCCAGATGATTTGATAACATTTTCACAATGCTATTATCTTTCCATACAAGGCAAAATATTTCATTTATTTCATCATATCTGTAATCAAAAGCCCCACGAAATTCTTTCTTCATTTCCTTATCTGTTTTTATAGGGCATTTATTCATCCTATTACATCTGACCGTTCCTGTTGCAGGTATATTCCTCTCTTTTAAATTTTTCATCAAATCAAAACTAGTGAAAAAATTATCAAAATAAAAGCTGTGTTCTTCCGGTTTGTGTATGGTGGCAATTTTATTCAATATAACAGACATCCCTAATCCATGCGTATCTTTTTCTAAATTATTCGTTTGCTGCCCTTCATATATTTCAGCATTATAGCAATATCCTGTCACACCGCAACACATTGCCCATTGTTTGAAGCCGAAGCGAATGGGCTTGCCTCTAATAAATTGCTTCAGATAATGATGACCATAATAACGCACCATTTGTTCATCAATACACAAATTATATGAGAATACTCCAAATTGCATAAATCTTTTATTTAGTTCATCAAGAATTGGTCGTATTTTGAACAGTCTGTCCTTGTTTCCATTTATGTTTGGAATACTTGCATTGTTACAGAAGTGTAGGTTTCTTTTTATATCTATATAACGATTTTTTGTCATGCATTTTCTCACAATTTCAAGATTTATATCTTCATCTTCAGACCAGTACATCTGTTCTTGGGGTAAAGAGTGATATCCAGTTAAGAGTAAAAATCCCAAAAAATTTTTTATACAGTCTGCTGAAAGTGTAAACTGGTGACGATTATTTTGAGCAGCATAAGATACACTCTGTTGTACGATATAGTTTACTAATTCATCTGCAAAGAACATCTCAAAAACTTCTACTGGCGTTTTATCTTTAATTGCATTTATCATATTCATTTCACGTTGCTTGCATTCTTCTTCTCCATGGGTAGAAATGTTATATGATGCACTTTTTCTGTTCCACTTTGATATGGATTTTTCTTTTTTAGGTTTCTTTTTTCTCGGAACTATAAATTCTTCATTACACTTACCACCATGTATTTCTAAAGAACCTGGAACATCATTTGGAATGGTATCTTCTAGTATATTATCATCTATATCTTCCAAATCAGAAACTTCATCCGCTTTGTCTGGGGGCAGTTCAACTATATCTATTGTACCATCAGGTTCTTCCTCATCTATATCAATATCATTGTCCCAATATTCTTCAAGTTCTCTGAGTATTTTAAATTTTTTTCGACTCATAATTATCCACTTAAAAAATTCAAAATCATTCACAAAAATACTAGCAGAACAATAATTTCGTTAAAAATCAAAATCCAACCAAGTTAGTTTTCACTAGTTCAAAGCTGATAACATTATCTCTAAGTGAAGCAACTTCTCGAGTCAAAGTTCATAGCTATCTGCTCTAAAAAAGTCTAAACTTTTGCTGCCCAAAGAAAAGTAAAGAAAAGAAAAAAAAAGGATTGAAGATGTCATTAGAACAGTAAAAAGAATTTGTTTATCAAAGCACCTGCTCCTAACACCTGGTATTTCTTCCCAACCTTCCCTCTCCCCCACGTGACCCATTGTATATATTTTCTTCTGTTATCAGAGGGTACATTCCACACTTACTGATAATGAACCTTTAAAAAAAATTCCAGGAACGTATTGCATTAGTGGAAAAACATATCCTGCTTGCAGTGTGAATAGTAAGTCCTTTTACATTGCAACAACCGTGAGCCCCAAATGGGGATCAGTGTATTTTGGATATAAAAAATCAAAAAAGAAAAAAAAATTACTCCGTTTTGATATTATGCTATTTAGGACACATGTACAAATAAATCCTATGGTAAAAAATATTTCATTTCAAATTTGCATATTAGATATTCATAAGATAAATCCATAAAAGTGAAAAAGAGTTACTTTCGAGCAAACTTTGAAAGAAAAAGTTAAATATACTAATAAATATTTTAATCACACCTAACATTTTGACCATACATTAAAAAACAACTATTCTGTAAACATATACCATGAAAAATAAACAAAAACTTTGAAATTAGGGGAGAGCAAGATCAAAATATTAATGATCCCCAAATGGGGATCACGGCAGGGAATGGGTTAAAGTCCGAGTTTCAAAACGCTCTAAAAAGCGAACCACTCGTTAGAATGTCGTCAAAATTTAACCGCGTATTATAGAAGAAGGGGGAAAGAACATGAACCAAAAAAAAAGTTCCAAATTTGAGTGACAGATGGCGCTGTAAGCGTCAGTAGCTGAATTAAAGACACGCATTGCGCAACACATTCTGAACTTGACCCCGGATACACTTCGATCGGTTGTGGAACGTGTTGTTTCCCGATTTAATCTTGTTGCCCACAACGGCGGATAGCATATTGAACATGTTTTGCGCCAGTTTCGCCAAACTTAAAAACGGATTGGATGGATGCTTTTTATGCGGTTTTAGACTTCAGGATAGTTAAAAACCGGTTAGATAGATGCTTTTTGTGCGGTTTTTGGCCTCAGGACAATTAAAAACCGGTTAAATAGATGCTTTTTATGCGGTTTTTGGCCTCAGGACAATTAAAAACCGATTTTTCCTATCCGATGTGGTACGACCTTGCTATGGTGGACGGGCTTACGTAACTAACAGTATCACACGCGTACAGTCATGCACACTGAACAATACAGTTGGTTTATATCGTGTAACTTACGCCTTAGCCGTTGTTTTACGATTTGTCCTTTGTAGTCGAAATTCTGACGCTTACAGTGCCATCTGTCGCTAAACTTTGGAACTTTTTTTTGGTTCATGTTCTTTCCCCCTTCCTCAATAATACGCTGTTAAATTTTGACGCCATTCTAACGAGTGGTTCGCTTTTTAGAGCATTTTAAAACTCGGACTTTAATTTCAAACACCCTGTAATTTTCAGATGCGTATTCACCTTTTTTAAATGATTGGTATTTTAATTTGATCATTTTGAAATGAGTTTAAGTCAAAACTTGAAGTCTCGATGCTATTAGCTGAAACAGATATTTAACTTATAGACTTATCTCCTTTTAAGATATTTAACTATTAGACTTATCTCCTTTTCTCTGTTTGTAATAACAACATAATTTAACAACAAGTATTACAAACAGACAAAAGGAGCACCTATGGGTTCACCTGTATCTGGTCTCCTGGCTGAAATTAAATTAAGACCTTTAGAAAACTACATTTTAGATAACATACAACCTGCTCCTAGCATATGGATAAGATATGTAGATGACATATTTGCAGTTTGGGATCATGGTTTGGGATCCTTGAAGGATTTCCTTGAAAAAATCAATAGAGTTGATAAAGACATCCAATTTACCATGGAAATAGAAAATAATAATACTCTTCCATTCTTAGATATTCTACTGATAAAAGAAAATAACAAAATCAATACAAAAGTATACAGAAAGAAAATAAAGCTAGACCATATTATACCTAAGGATGCAATAACCCCATGGACTTATAAACTCAGTGCCATAAAATCTTACATCCATAGAGCATTCAAAGTATGTTCAGAGCAATACCTAACAGATGAAATTAGTTATATAATTCAAATTGCAAGCAATCATGGTTTCCAGCCAAAAACAATATATAAGATTATTGATAATTTTAATAAACCAAATCTTAATCAAGAAGTAACCACCAAACCATCTTACAGAAAAATTATATACATTCCAATCATCTTTGAAAGGCTAAAACAGTTATTCAAGAAATATAATATTCAGCTAATAGCATCAACCCCTCCTAATCTTATGAAAGTAATAAGCAAGAAACTAGACCCAATAGACCCCATTAATTATGCAGGTGTATATGAAATACCTTTTTTGCTTAACAACATTCAACTCAAATATTAGGGGAAGGTGGTGTACCTTGGAGGGATGTGTACCTTGGAGGCACATTGATTGTGCAGCCACCTTGAGTGATAAATTTAAACTAAAATATTATTTGCATGTATTTGTTACTAGAGGCTCATGGGAAGTTCTTCTACTATTAATCAACACACTTGTTGCTGCTGTAAAAAACAAAGTTTATTTTCAGTACCAAAAAGTTACTTTTCAAGGACAGATTCTTTTTCTTCCATAGCTGTAAGCATCAACTTTTGTTTTAAACTGATTATCACAAGTTGAAAGGCATGTTTTCAGCTACATTTATGTATGCTTGAAAATGGCTAAATCTAAAATATGAAGATGTGGAAACCTTTTTTGTAAAATACTTGCTTGTAGTGTACCTTGGAGGTAGCTAATGTTGTGTACCTTGGAGGTACCTCCAAGGTACACACCTGCTAAATTTATTAATAATTAAGAGTAAAATTTGTTAAAAAATATTTCTTTACTTTAATAACCAAAGTACTGGGCTGGGCAAATGGGCCTAAGTTTAAATGTTAGGCTGTTAAATTGATGAAGCCTAAGTAAAAATTCAAAATCAAAGTTATCTAAGCCTAGTATTAAACAATGAATAAATATTTTAATAAATATATAAATAATAATTCATATATATATATATATATATATATTTATTAAAATATTATTATAAATAATTATTTATACATTATTAATATTTTATAAATAATATTTTTTACTGTTTTTAATTTCTTGCACTTATTTTCAGAGAAGCAAAAGGTTCTAAAATGCCTAGAAGTAAATTTAGATCACTTGAATGTGGAATAGAACTAAAGATGTTAGATATAAAGAGGGAGTGTTAAACAGGGGTTATTTGTATTTGACTAAACTTTATTTTATGGCTAAACTGTTCAAACTTTATTATTTCAGTTATATGAATGATTTTGTGTTCTTAAAATTGTAAATTTAAACTAATTAGACTTATATTAGCATAAAGTTGTCTTATATTATATCATATTACTGTAAACAAATAATAAATCAGCTTTCTTTCATGCTGCGTAGTACTTAATCTGTTAAAAACAAGTACCTCCAAGGTACACCATACCTACCTCCAAGGTACACCACCAGTGGTGTACCTTGGCTGTATTGTAAGCTATTTTTAAAAAAATAAAAAAGTAGTGAAGAAATATATTTGGACATTTCAGAAAAAAATATGTAACAGCTAAGATCCTTAAATTTTTGAAAAAAAATGTTTTACAGATATTTACCAAACACTTTTTTTGTAAAAAATCAAAGTTTGAAATTACCTCCGAGGTACACCACCTTCCCCTACATAGGAATGACTGGTCGAAAGTTCAGCAAAAGGCTTAAAGAACATAAAAGAGATATTAAGTATAATAAACCAAGCACATCCATATCAAGACTCTGTTCCATAAATGAAGTACAATCAATTGATTATAACAACGCAAGAATTATTTCCCGGCAAACGAACCCCCATAAGTCTAAAATTCGTGAATCAATAGAAATTATAACACGGAATAACCAACTATGTAACGATAATTTATCCTATTTTATACCTAGTGCTTGGATAGACTTTCTAAAAACAGAAATAAAGTTCGAATGAACTTTAATTTGATCTCTACACTGTAGATGGCGCCACGGCTGTATTCACATGCGAATTTGGATTTCCTTCAGAAGAAAGGCGGGTTTTTGCTTTTAGTATTGTATTATGTGAACTGTGTAACGTGTTAGTTTTTATCTTCTAATGTTTCCCTGATGATGAACAAGTTTTTATTGTTCGAAACTGTAGGAAATCAACTCTACTTTAGTTGTAAGTAGTACATGAATTTTAATTAAAAAAAGAAAAAAAAATTAACATCTTGTATACACTGATGAGCTGAATTTATTATTTGTTATATTATCAAACAGTGTAATTGGTCCTCCTATATTAAATTACATTTTGGTATCTATCTATTTACATACATCTATATACGCAGGATGACTCTAAATTGTTTTTACAATAAAAGAGTGGTGATAGTACACATCAAGACAAACAATATAAAATAGGAAACCAAGGATCCCAAACGTTTTCCAAAGGAGATAGCCGCCATTAAAGTTTAGGGTCCAAAATTTCAAATAAACTTAAAAAACGGAAAAAAGGTCGATTAATTTGCGGTTTTCACTAAAACAATTTTTTATGTCGGAATTTTCTTAAAATAATTTATAAGGATAAATTTCAAAAAATGCCGATAGAAGGCGCTTTAGATTTTGGAGTAACGAACAACTATTTTTTGCAGTTATTTTTTGCATCTGATTAAATGTTTTCGTAGACGTAGACTTAAAATAAAATTTTGAGCTCAAAAATTGAATAGTTGATAGTAGTAATTAGCACAAACTGAGCTGTATTCAGAGGGTTTAAATTTTAAATGATTATAAAAAACAAAAAAATTGGTCGATTCGTTTGCGGTTTAAAATAAAACTAATCTTTAATTCAGTATCTTCTTGAAAATAAATTTTAAAGATAAATTTCAAAAAATTCCGTTAGAGGGCGTCTTAAACTTCAGAATAACCAACAACTAATTTTATCCGTTATTTTTTTGTATCTAATTAAATGCTTACAAAAGCTTATTAAATATTTTAGAAATATTAGATTTAAATTTAAATTTTGAACTCAAATTTTGAATCCTTGGGAGGGGTTAAGAAGCGCAAACTGAAGTGTGTTCATGAGTTGATATTTAACCCCCCCCCCCCCCTCGAACACAGTTCAATTTTAGACTACTTAAACACTACCGACAATTTGGAATTTGAGCTCAAAATTTAAGTCTAAGCATTTGAAAGTACTTAATGAGATTAAAAAAAATAACGGTTAAAGTAGTTGTACGCTACTCCAAAGTCTAAGGGGTCTTCTATCGGCATTTTGAGAAATTTATCTTTAAAATTTATTTTCAAGAAAACACTGATTTAAAGAGTAGTTTTATCGAAACCGCAAATGAATCGACCAATTTTTCCGTTTTTTACATCCGTTTTTTATCATTTGAAATTTGAACCCTCTGAAGACAGTATAGTTTGTGCTACATAACCACTCCCAACTATTTAGATTTTGAGCTCAAAATTTAAGTCTAAGCTTGCGTTAACATTTAATCAGATGCAAAAAAGTAACGGCGAAAAATAATTGTTCATTACTCCGAAGTCTAAAGTGCTCTCTATCGGCATTTTTTTTTAAATTTATCTTTATAATTTATTTTTAATAAAATACCGATATAAAGAAAAGTTTTGGTGAAAACCGCAAATCAATCGACCAGTTTTTTTGTTTTTTTATAATCATTTGAAACTTAAAAGTTTTGAACACAGTTCAGTTTGTGCTACTTAACCACTCACAACTATTCAGAATTCGAGCTCAAAATTTAAAGATAAGTCTAAGCTTATGAAACCATTTAATAAGATGCAAAAAGTAGCATTAAAAAATAGTTGTTTGTTATTCCAAAGTCTAAAATGCCCTCTATCGGCATTTTTCGAAATTTATCTTTATAACTTATTTTTAAGAAAATAGCGGTATAAAGAATAGTTTTAGTGAAAAACGCAAATCAATCGACCAATTTTTCCGTTTTTCATGTTTATTTGAAATTTTGGACCCTAAACTTTAATAGCGGCTACCTCCTTTGGAAAACGTTTGGGACCCTTGGTTTCCTACTTAATATTGTTTGTTTTGGTATGTACTATCCCCCTCTTTTATTGTAAAATACTGTTTCCGCTTTCTTTTACTTGAGGGTCTGTACTTTTCTCCGACATGTACAGAGTAGAAAATAAACGTATGGGATTGGTGGGTTTTTCATTACTACCAATGTTGTAAAATAATAGTTTTTGTAATTGTAAATATTTGATACTTTGCGGCATGATTATTTCCATTTCTATTGGATTCACTTGTTCATTGGGTACTTTTGTTATGGCAAATGAAGATTTTGATCACAGATATGCTATTTTTTATTTATTTTTTAGTTATGAAAGAAACTAGAACATAAAGATACAAAGTAAACTAAAGGGTCTTACAAAATTATTCAGTTATGTTTCCATCTATTAGTATAAATTGCTGAAAGAGAAATTTCAGCAAATTATACAGTAACCTTATTTCCCTAAATAACGAAGTTTTGTTAAAGAATTCACGAAGTGTTGGAAAGAGCTTCATAATATATGTTTAATGCCTGATTTTTCTTTTTTGTTATTTTATTTATTTATTTATTTATTTGGATATGAATTAATTAATGAACATCAAATTTATGAAATATAGTCAATAATATTATATTTAGCTTTATTAAGTGGTCAAAATTTGCGTAGAATGGTTGTTTTTCATGTTTCATCGACGTACAGTGCCGTAAATCCCGTTTTTCAGAATCTTTTGCGTTTCACACACATTTTTGTGGCACTGTTACGGCTAAACTATTGATCAGAGAAAAAAAAAAAACTTTTATAGCATAAAATGTGGGAAAATTTGTCCTCTTTAATTTATGTATGGAGCAATTTTATGTAAAATGCATAATTTTGAAGTTATTTAGAAAAGACAAAGAAAAGTCACTTTTTTGCGTATTATTTCCCCCTTCCCCCCCAAAAAAACGTGTTTCCGGGCATAAATTTTGTTGGATAATTTCAGAATCGTGTTCAGGGTCCCAAAAAACAAAGATACCAAATATCAAAACTATACTAAAACTTGCATTTATTTTCTACCAAATGCCTGTACTAACTGTAAATTTATCTACTTTTTTATAAAATAACCTATGGCTCAATTACCTCATTTCTCCAGTTACTGTAGTTTACATTAATTCATGTATACAATTTCATGTGTAGATTGAATCTGTTAAAAATTTTGAAACTGCTATAGCAGTGACTACTTTAGAAAATACTTTGTGATGGTATCAAAAGTGAACTAAAAAATTATTAGTGCCAATTGTCAGTTTGTGCATTAAAATTAATCATTTTCATTCGAAATATCACATGTGACCTGACTTATTTTAGCCATAAAATTTGAAAATATTATTTAGATCTTACTTACTTTTTTCTATAATATAAAGTATAAAAAAAAAATACATTATGTCTTTTCTCAATGCGTATACATAGCATTCATCGTATAGCTTAATGTTTCAGAAAAAGATTTGAAAAACCTATGCAGAAATAAAATAACTAATTTATTTCTCTTATTCTTACAGATTATATATTTATGTTTCACATAAATTATAAAATAGCAGAGATGGTATTTTTTTTTTAAAGTCACAAATAGAAATTTACATTTTTTTAGTCCTCGAAAGAAATATGCATGCAGAATCTAATTTTACTGTTGAGAATATGCATAATTTATGAACTAATTTATCCGAAGCTATTTCTCCAATTGCACTTGAACTAAGAAGTAGAAATTTAGAATACTTACATATTTAGTAGAATATAAAAATTTAACATTCAAAATATATAGTTTATTTTATTTTATTTTATATATTTATTTATTTTAGTTTGGAACGATAGATCAAGTCATAATCAAACATTTCTATATGCAGACTAGTTGTCTTTGCCCTCTAGTAGGCGGTTTCTTGAAAGGAATCTTGAATTAAACGAAATACATCTATCTACTTTAGATTTTTTTAAAATTACTTAATATATAATCAAACATCCATAATTGCTGTCGTATTCCTATAATCTTACATTATCCTAATCAAAGTTGATGTTGACGATATAATAGACAAAATAGCTGTAAATTTGCTGAAGTACCTATGTTTAACTATTTTTTTAAGTAGGTGTGTCATCTAAATCAGCTGCTGAAATATGGAAAAATATCCTAAGCGTGCGACCATTCTATTTAATCAGCCTAGGTGTGAATCTCTAAAATAAATAAAATGTATATTTAAGTTATTTTAGTATGTAAGACAATTTCAAATACATGTCTCTATCTAAAACTGCTGATGAGATATAGCAAAAAAGCCTAAAATCTCTTGCATCTCTTATTAATCCATTTAAACGGAGGGAGGAGGGATTCTAAAATTGCTGAAATAAATGTTTAATATTTTTTAATGAGTTTCTTACTTTGAATATCACGCTTTTACCTAAAACTGCTGCTAGGATATGGTTAGTGATGAGCGTTTCTCGAAAATTTACCAATTGAAAAAAATCATAATCTTAAAAAACCCAATCGATACAACCATCAATTATTTAATAGAGTCCATAATCAAAATATCCTACAATCAATCATTCAAATAATTGTTTTTAAATATTTATAAAGGATTTAAATACAACTAATAATGACAACTAAAAACTGATGGAATTAAAAACGTAATACACCTAAGAAAGGCTTTAGGAGGCTCATCCTCTGTCATCTATTTCTTGAAATCTCTTTCATCGGCAGGAGAATTGTGTGAAGGTAATTAAAAAATTAATACTTCGCTCTCTATTAAATAAAGTCATATTTTTAACATTTATTTACAGAAAAATACCAAATACAATTATTTTGAGTTTTTAAGCAAGTGCTACAATCTACATGCTTCGCGACACACTACACTAAATGTTTCGCGTAATTATTCAATTAAAGTAATTATTCAATCGTCCGCGCATCACGAGAGCCTGCAGCTAACTGACGTCTTCGCCGATATATCCGGCAACGGCTAATTAATTTAGGTGTATTGCGGTGTGCTGCCATCTATTGGGTGAGTTTGACGTTAACGTTCGTTAAGTAATGTAAAATCACACAACGTCCATAATATCTGGTAGCTGCTGCAGTAACCCCTCCCCCTTAGCAATATGCTAAGAGAGACGAACAGGGCGACGAAGGAACGTTCATACCCTCGAAACTGGTGTCAGAAGTGAAGGCTCCGCGACTGGGATATCGATCTCTTATTGGGCATCTGTCACTGTGGTAGGAATGTTTTCTAAGAGAGGGAAGGCAAGTTTTAACCTGTCCACCGTTACCACAACGTCTTTTCCGTCTTTTTAGGCTCTGAAATATTTGCCTATTCTGTCGATGACCTAAAATGGTCCGTCATATGGTGGACGTAGAAGTTTCCCAACGGCATTGTAACTGATTAAAACATCGATACATTTTATCAAGTTCATTGAATGAAAGAAGCGAGTCTCCTTTTGAATCGTAATTGATGTAGGACGTGACTGAGCCATAAATTGCCTGAGTATTTTAATAAGCACTGAAGCATCTCATGGTAACTTTATCGTTTTTCCGTATATCGGTTCAGAAGATGTGCATTTCATGTCTTGCCGGAATGTGGCTCGTAACCCTAACAAAACTGTTGGGAGCATCTCCAGACACTGATCTGTCAGGTAAACTTTAAGGGTGGATTTTAAATTATGATGCCAGTTTTCAATCATTCTGTTTGCGTTTAGGATGAAAAGAACAAGTGTAGATATGTTTGAAACCTAACAAGTTGGCCGAAGAACGAAAAAGAACGATTAAAATTGACGGCCTTGGTCAGTTGTTATGATTATGAGTACGCCAAAACGTCCAATTCAATTTTTTAAAATTTTCTAGTAACAGTCTCCCCTTCGATATACATAAGAGTCTTAGCCTCCACCCAACGAGTAAATCTATCAATAATTGTACAACAATGATTAAAATATTTGAGAATTTGGGAGAATTTTGATTAAATCCAAATGGATGTTTAGAAAACGCTGATTTTCGATTGGAATATTACTTCTCGGAGATTTGGTGTGAGTCAAAATTTTATCTCGCTTGCATGGAATGCTTGTCTTGGCCCTTTTTATGAGAATCAGTTATAATATAAGACCACACAAAATGATCAGTGATTAGTTTAAAGGTAAATTTATTACCGAGATAAGAAATGTTATGCAAGGCGTCAAAAGTATTCTTTCGCTGAATTAACGAGATAAAAATTCTGATTTTTCTAGCATATGCATCCCAATAAATTTCCACAGAGCTACCGGGCATCACAAATTTACAGATCTTAAGCGATGAATTCTATGCTAAGCATGAGCGTAAATCACTGATCTGATCCTTAGATATCCGTTCATAGTTAATTTGAGTGGGACAAGTTATAGCTTCGGTTCGCGAGAGTGCATATGCTGGTATGTTGTCTACTCCCTTAGTGTGTCTAATATCGGTTGTGAAAGGATATAAAATCCAGTTGTCGTAATCGACGTTGGGAACATTTGTCCTTTTTTGGGGGAAAAGGTACAAGTAAGTGGCTTGTGGTCTGTGTATAAGATAAAATCACAACTTTCCAGCATGGAAAGAAAAAGTTTAATAACAGAATAAGCAGCTAGCAACTCTCTATCGTATGCGAAATACTTCTTTTTAGTGTCAGACAATTTTCATGAAAAAAACGTTAATAGTTGCAGACTCATCACACTGGTGTAATGTTCCACTAAAGCGTAATCACTAGATGTACAAATAAGGCAATGAAAAAGCAAAGCTGCATTTGTGAGCTGACGTTTCGAATCCTCAAATGCTTTATTGCTTTCCTCACTGCACTGCACATAATCTCGCTTTTGTCAGCCTTGCTAGAACCTCTTTAGTAATTACATAGAAATGATTGGACGTGAGCAGCCTGCGGGATATTTTGCGGGTAATAATTACGTAATCCCAGATTTTGCCTCAGATCCCCAACAGCTTACGTTTTATCATAATTCAAGAGAGGCGTTACTCTCTCGGGCATTTGAATTCTACCTTGTTCATTAATGAGGTAGCCGATGAAAGACAAATCCTGAACATCTAAGACGCATTTATCAAAGTTAATTCTAATGTCATATTCAGAAAGGCATTTGAATGCCATATCTATTTGCTTAGCATGCTCCTTCTCAGATGAGCTGCCATTTAATATGTCATAGATGTAATCTAAAGAAAATCAAAACCATATTGCATTTCATTCATTAAGCGTTGGATTGTTTGATTTGCGCACTTTAAATCAATTGGCATAGATAAAAATTCAAAGAGCCCAAAAGCTTTGGTAATTGCAATTTTTTGCACATCATCGGAATGCACTGGAATGTGGTGATATGCTCTTTTAAGATCGGGAGAGGCAGTTGCACGGCTCTGCCATCTATTTCTGGGAATCTATATATCGGTAGGAGAATTGAGTGAAAGCCATTCAAAAGTATAATACTTCACTCTCAATTAAATAAAGTTATACTTTTAACAATTAATTTACAGAAAATAACCATGTACAATTATGTTGAGTTTACAAGTAAGTGAAGTTTACAATTTACATGCTTCTCAACACTGGTTTTAATCATCCACTCATCGCGAGAGCCGGCAGTTAACTGACTTCATCGCCAGTATATCGGGCAACGGCTAAGCGATAAAAGTGTATTGCGGTATGCTGCTGTCCATTAGATGAGTTTAAAGTTAACATTCGTTAAATAGTGTAAAATCGCACAATGTCCACAATATCTGGCAGCTGCTTCAGTACCTCAACTGGCAATGCGCTAAGAGAAACGAACAGGGCGACGGATGGAACGTTCATACCTTGGAAACTGGAGTCTGAAATGAAGGCTGCGTTACTGGAATATCTTCTGCCGGGCATCTGTCACTATGGTTGAAATAAGTGTGCTGCCCTGTATTGGATAAGCTTGATACGTAGTTAAAGTTTGTTAAATAGTGTAAAATTGCACAGTGTTCATAATGTCTGGCAGCTGTTGCAGGCTAAAGGGGAGCTACAATAGCCGAAAAGTCATGTGACAGTGTTACCTGGTTGCAAAAAAAGTAAAAAAACGCGAATAAGTATAAAAAGGTAAGGAAGTTTAAGTTTCGAAAACTAGAATTTTTCCTCAATGAGCAGCAAAATATCAAACAGAAGAACAAGAAATAAATCATACCTATTGGCAAAAACAAGGACTAAATGCAATCAACATTTTTTTATTGATTTTTAACGTCGAAATCCGTTAAATACTTTTAAAATTTATAGGAAACTAAATAAGAAACGTACTAAATAGGAAAAATGGGATCATGTAACACCAGAGTTACAACTATACATTTAAACGTTAAATAAAATTTAAATGTTTCACCGTGAAAAGAGATTATGTGACAAAATGCCCCCCTCCGCCCCCAAAAATGTTATGTAACATAGTGTACTTATAAATTGTTTTAATGGTTTATATTTGACAGTATATTACTTGATTTTTATAATTATATATATGAGGAATATCTATTGATCAATAGTAGCATTCATCAACTTAGGAATGGTGATTTTCTACTCAATAAATAACTACGTGTTTAGGCCAAACTGTCAGCGCTATTTACCACTGCGTGTCCCAGTGACTGATAGAACACCAAACAGAGATTATACTAAGAAGGTAACTCCAACAAAGGAAATCTTAAGATTAAATGAGTGGGCGTTCGACAAAAGTTAGAAGAAATATTTAAAATGAACTTTAAAACTTTTAACAAGTTGTTTTACAATGAATTCGAGTTATAAAATTAAATATAAATTATCTGAAAACAAAATTAAAAAAATACTTATTATGAATAAATTTTAAATAGATGCAAAGATATTGATTCCGAAACTTTATTTTCGTTACTTTACTTATAATTGATTATTATTTATTAATTATTCCGTTACTTAATTTATAACGATCTATTTTGCCGTATGTTTATGCAAAATTCTGTTCAAAATACCCACTGCGACTGCATTTTTGAAACAAGTTCTACCTTTGTCAAAAAGTCAACAAATACTGCACATTATATAGTTTTTAATTAAGAGAACATTCCAACTGGATGCGTTTAAGAGCAAAAATTAATTTAAAAATTATTCAGAAAATAAACAATTTCTTATTTGAATGTATTCTCAAACCAATCGCAATCACTTCATAAACAGCTATTTAAAATGTCCCACTTGAAAGCATTTTTCGATATTCTGCCTTTACCAAAAAATTGTCCAATATAGCATATTATACAGTTCCTAAATAAGAGAGCCTGCCAATTGCGTGCGTTTAAAAGCAAAAATAAATTGAAAAATGAGTCAGAATATCAGCAGTTTGGATTTGAATCAACCCTTAAAAGATTTTGCCTTCCACTCTTATTTTTACTTAATTTATTTTAGCTATAAAAATTGGTTTTATAAAACACTTGCCGGCACAGAAGTTGTAGATATTTTTTAAAAGATTTAAAATAAATTTCATCGGATTTGTATCACAAGAATTGAAAAAGTCATAGATTTTTTTTCTTTTTCCAACCCTTACCCTTTTTGTTTTCGTTATTATTATTATTATTATTATTATTTCGGTAAGAGTTGATTTTATCAAAAACCTGTACCTACAAAAGTTATAGATAATATTAAGAACATTTATAAAAAAATTAATTGGGTTTTACATCTTCAGAAATGACGAAATTATGATTTTTTTTTCTGCCAAAACCCTATATTTTCGCCCCCTGAGCTTATTTTTAATTTTAGTAAAAATCTGTTTTTCATAAATTTTTGCTTATTTTTCAAAAGTAATAAAAACTTTAAATTGACTCGATATATTTTTTCACTAAGAAGTTAAACTATAACGTAACTAAGAAGAACAAAACCCCTCCTTATATCTACTCACTTTATCCGATTTTGCCAATTAACGAACTTGATCGAGATTTTATATCCCTTCATTATGTATAAGTTTTGAAGATATTTGAGCAGAGTTGAGGCAGTTATCGTGTCCATAAAAAAGTTATATACAAGGTGGACATAATTAAACTGACGGTACTCAGAGTGCTCTGTAGCGCAATTTAATTGCGAGAAATTGTAGGACAATTAAACAAGACGGGAAACGAAAGATTCCGCGAAAAGCTAATACAGTTCCAAAAGTCATCGTCCGGGTAATATGTGCCGCTGTGTATTCGAAAAAGAGAGTTTCAAAAAAGAAGAATCTATACTGAAATAAAATTACCGTTTGTTTAGAACATCCAACTCAGGTTCAAAGTGGAAGCCGTTTTTGTGGTCCACATTCCGTGCACAGCATTTACAACAGCAGGGAATAACATATCTACAGGAATCTCTTTTACTGTTCACGATATGTTAGCCTTCAACATAGCCAGGTCCTGGACAATTCCGTGATAGATCTTGGACTTTAGGTAACACCATAGCCAAAAGTCACAGAGAATAAGATCAGGGTACCGAATTGGCCATGCAGTTTGAAAACAGCGGCTAATGATTCTTTCTGTTGTAAACTTCTGTCGTAGCAACTGCTGTAGCACAAACAATATGTAGAGAGGCTCCATTTTGCATTAAAATGATTTTCTCCTTTCTGCCTTTGCTAAAGTGCCGGAATAAGAAAGTTGTTAAGCATTTGGTGATATTTGTCTCCATTAACAGAACAAAATAAAGGTCCTGTCGGAGTAATGTTCTTATAGAAGAATGGATCTATGATCATAACTGCTGTGAACCACACCAAACATCTTTGGTGTTCTGTTTGGTGTTTGGTTATCTTTGGTAAATGCAAAAGAATTTCTTTGAATGCTCTTGGTGATTTGTTATGCCAAATTCGGCAGTTCTGGGTATTTAAAGTTCCATTCACGTAAAAGTGAGCGTCGTCTGCCCATAAGATTTTCCACGGCTAAGCTACACCCAACTGCAATTTAGCAAGAAAAGTAAAAGCAAAAGTCAATCTCTTTTTATGGTCGGTGTGACGTAACTCTTGTACGGATAGAAGTGGATGATCTTTCGTAAGATTTTTAAATATGTGCAATAAGGCATATCCAGATTCCGAGCTATCCCACGAGCACTGGAAGTTATAGCAATATTATCTGGTGCTCTGTCGACAATCGCCGTTCGATGTATCCAGTGATACGGGTTTTCGTCCTCCCCCAGACTGAACATTTATGGAACCTGTTTTCTCAAACTTCTCAACCATTGCTTTAAAACCATTAGCTCACAAAGGATCGTTACCTTTACGCATTTTCGTGGTTTTAAAAAGCACGAAGGGTGGCTGGCGCATTGCACTGGTTGAGGTAGAAGAGTTAGGCTAATACACATCGCTCTACTAAAAAAGGGGGTACTATGAAAGATAGCTTTCAATGAAATGGCTTCTAACAGTAGCACATTACCTTTTACAGCTGTACAAGCTGCAGTGCTCCAAAAGATACAACGTGAATTTTGAATAATGAACTTCTACTTTTGCGGTTGCTTTCTCGGGGGCTCTGTAAGTGAAACTGCAGATAGAGAAACTTTGGCAATGTTTATGTAAATTTTTAGCTTTTGATAAATGTTTACCATTTTGAGCTTGGATTAAATTGCTAAATTCATTAAATAAACGGTAATTTTATTTCAGTATTGATTTTTCATTATTTCAAACTCTCTTTTTCGAATACACAGCGCCACATATTGTTTTAAACTATTGATTTTTTAAACTATTTTTTTTTCGCAGAATCTTTTGTCCTCCATTTTGTTTCGTCATTTATAACAGTAGAACAATGTATGAGAGCGGACATGCGGCGCATACGCTTACACTCAAATCGTGTCCCTCTTTATTTCACTACGTCATCTCAAACCACCATATTCGTTTTTAAACCGCTGTTGTAGTATACATATATAAATATAATTATTTATTTTCATTTCTTTCGTAAATTCTTTTTAGCTGATTACTCAGCCATCTTTATAAAAAAGAGATGAACAGAGGAACAAAATTTTAATAACCATTAAATCTACGTGGAAATGTTTTAAATTCGCTTTGGTCATTATTAAGTTTAGTTTTTTCCTTTTCAATTTTGTGAAAGAAAAAGCATTCTTTCCCAGATAGCACTTTCTTCTTCATTCAGTTTCTTACTTGTGTTTCAAAATTCTAATTAGCCAAAAATAAATAAATAAATAATTACTATTATTGTTATTGTTGTTGTCATTATTATTACCATAATTCTTAAGAATATCACTTCTAGCTGGCTGAAAAAAAATGAGGTATTTCATGAAATTTTTTTGACTATCGAACTATCATTTTTGTTGTTTTGGCTGTTTTGCTGTTGTTACCCCAACCACTGATAACAAACCAATATTTGTTTCATTTATATCTCTATTCCACTTATTTAAAATAGTTTAAACTAAATGTCAATAATTATCAAATATTGTCGTTACACCGGTAATCGGAACAAGGAGCAATACTGGGTGTGCATTAGAAATATTTGTTTCGAAAAGCCCATTATTGTGAAAAATTAGCTTAAATTTGCAATTTTTGTGCAAAAACATAACGGGATTTATTCTACTCAAATCATATTTAAAATTATAGTGACATAATATAACATCTTACCAATATTGTTCGAATATTGGAAAATTGTAAATAAGCTAGGAAAATTGTAAACAAGCTATAATATTCTCTGCCAACATTTATCTATATTAGGGTTACAATTTCGTCGTACATTCTTTATATAAATCCATAATTGATGACTGTTTTGTACAAAATGTAATGTAAATGCGTTTTAGAACCGGGCAAAAACAGTCTATACTTAATAAAGTCATTCAGACCATACTCATTATCCTTTTTAACAATAATTTTCTATAATTTATTGTTACACAATTATACATATGTTAACATATATGGGCCATAAATGTAGGGTTTATTATTTTACTTGTTACTTCAATAATCATTTGGCTTAAACTCTGCTTATTTTTTATTTATTATGATTTTTAGGTGCATTTATAACTATATAAATGCGTCTATCCATGTGTCCATAGCGCAAAAACTATTCAGCCAAATTATTTTAAATTAAATACATGTAATCATTGAATAATTTCGTCGAGTATTTTAAAATTTTATTAAAATAAAATAAAATCTATAAAAAGATATTAATAAAAATTCTCTCCATTCCTATAAATCGTCATATACGCAATTCATTTAATGATATTCCATGATAGGTAATGATTCCAAGTTATCCAGTAGTTGATGTCCTTTTTAAAATGGAGTCTTATTACTTTCGTAGTATCAAATGTATATCGCTGTCATAAATTTTGTGTCTATGCATTTTTGGATAAGAGTGAACCATGATCTTAATAATTATAAAACTAATTACAATACAAACCAAAATCATTTTCCACGTTTATCGAACAGTTTCCCACTTGATTAATTTAAAAAAATCCAAATATATTTCAACATGTACTTTAAATTCTACTGACCGACTTTTCCTTTGCACTTCATGCATTAATATATCGCTTAACTCTGCTATTATTAGTAATACTTTTAATACATTAATAATATGATGTAACAGTAATAATATTACTATTACTAATCTAATATTTGTAGTTCTAACTGTTACTTAACTTATAACTCATAATAACTCATGCATAAGAATATATATAGATACATTTTTTTTTACTACTTAAATTTGTTTTGAAGATTTTTTTGCTTGTTCATTATCGCAAAAAACCTATTGTCAAAAGCCAAATATTATCACTTGGCCATCCAAATTTACTTGTATTTTATATTCATATTATAACAGAATGTTGCTATTTTAAATAATTCTATTTTTCGCTTTACTTTTAATTTTACAAACTTAAGTCACACTACATTAAACTGCTATTCTAACAAGCCAAACTACATTTTCACGCGAGAATAATTGATTGAACCCACAGGAATAATTAAATCCCTTCACAAACTATTTATTTCACGAATGAAATAGTCTCTTAATTAATTTTCTAAATTTGAAATGCATGCGTAATTTGCGAGATAAAATAGTAACTTAATCTTTGATGGTAACGAATTCTCTAAGTGAATTTATAAATAATGTTCTAACAGCAATAATAAAAATGAGATGTCTCGTATACAATAAAAATGAACCTAATCGACAAATAATTTATTTATTCAATGTATTCTTTAGAGAATAAATAGACATATAAAATGTATAGAATCTAGAATGTTTGTAAATAGAAATACCAATATCATTTGTTAATGTGGATGCTTATATAAAGATGGTTGTGCATCTATTTTTATTTAATATTTACAATAATAATTTTTATATTACCTCAATGCCGCAGGAATTTTATTTTTTTTATACAAAATTTTTTTTATTATAAAAAATATTAAGTAAAAAGTTATTAATAAATTTATTATTATTGTATTTTATTATTTTTATAACAACATACAAAACAAAAAATGTATAATAAACAAATAAAATTTTCCCGTGTTAACTACTGTGCGGAATAAATAAATATATATACGTATGTATATATACATATAAATAAATAGATAGATAAATAGACAGATAGATATAGATATATACATGAATATAAGTGCGCCAAACCTAAAAAATCATAAAAATCGATCACGTAACTTTGATTGCGAAAGAAGAAAGCAGAAAATGAAACTGTATAAAATAAAATGTTAGTTATCTTTCGCAATGTGAACTACAAATAGGTTTGCTTCAAACAAGAACTATTTTACTACCAAAAGCTACAGCTAAAAGTATTTTGATGTGCTAATTCACGTTTGCTATTTAGTCAACTTGCAAGAGACATGATTAAGAATAATTACCTTATAGATTTAAAAATTAACAAATATGTCTATTTTGGAGTGAATTTAGTGTGTACTATTGCTATAGAGTAAACTAGGATCTTACTTCTGCAAATTATGGAATAGGGTGGATCGAAAAGTATAGGAAATTTTTATGAATCATTATTGGCGTGGCGTGCAAAAATTTACTTTTATGCATACTAGTTTACAAATTTTTATTTATTAAAATACATTCCTATCTTCTGGTGCCCCAAGCGCCCCAAAAATAATTAAAAATTGAGTTTTTTATGATTTTTATTTTTTTTAATTTATTTTTTAAAATTACTTTTTGCGCGGGGTGCAAAATTTATCTTTTATCTATCTTAGCTTACATATTTTTAAAAATAAAATTCATTCATATCTTCCGGTGCCCCAAGACCCCCCAAAACAGTTTAAAATTAAAATTTTCTTAAGAAAGTTAATTTAATTTAATTTTAATTTAATTCAATTTTACTTTTTGAAATTCGTTTGGCACCGGGTTGGAAAACATATTGGAACTGCAGAATTATTAATATACTACATGATTTTGCAGTTACAATACATATATTTTTAATTAAAATCCATTCACATCTTTAATGCACCAAGTATAGTTAAAAACTGAAATTTTTACAAAACTGTATTGAGAATTATATTTTATGTATTGAGAAAAATATTTACAAATTTCGAAAACAGTTTTAATAGCGTATAAAGTTATAAATAACATTAATTTTACAATAATAAGTGACATGTAAATTTAAAAATTAAAGCATAAATCATAAAATTTATAAAAATTGAACTTACGTAGGGAAAAGTTTTATATCCTTCATCTTGGAGATTTACACAATTTTAAAGTTTGTAATATTTTTTGGTATAAAAGTGTTTTATATGGCTTCTTGATTTCACTTTATTCAATATAAAACCGTGCCTTTTTCTTGTCCAGATACAGTTTTTGATGCCTCAGACACTAGTCGAATAAGTTCCCAGTCAGTCAAATAGCCAGTCAATAAGTTCAAAATAATTCTTCGCTTTGAAATTTATTTGGGGTACTTTGTGGTTTTGGGGTTATTTGGGGAAAAATACTCACTTCTGGTGATTTTCTATTTTTATTTCTAGCATAAATTAGCTTTCGTATTGCTAAAGATCTGATATGTTCTCTGTTATCTGTGAGCATTGACAATAGCAAATTTTCAGGGTGGCAAAAAAAGCTATTTCGTTGGATAACAGCATCTACTATCTTTCTTAAATTGAGTTCCAATTATCTAGAATATGTGATGAGTTTCCAAATATGACGTGCTCCTTCAGTTATGGATGGCTTTATTTTGATATGGAATCATACAAGTACATATACCTTCATAATATATGTTGTAAGAGTAATGAGATTATTGAAAGGATTTTTTGTAGCCACATATAATCTTAAAATTCTGCATGCAGTTGTTGGCCATCTTGAGTGATAAACTGGATCAAGTTTCATTACTGCCAGACCAGAACCACATTCACTACGTAATATTGTTATATAAATATTATATAAATATTGCTGTTCATTGCTGAGAACCTTTCTATCTATGTTATCTGGCACTTATTTAAGAAAAAGAAGCTATAGGTAGCTTCTCGTAGGTTTTGATTGCTGTTCCAGTTAGCGCACAAAAAGCTGTAGGACCAATTGTTGTACCATCTAAAGAATTTAATAAATGTCGTAAAGGCAACTCATTTGTATGAAGTAAACAAATGCACTTTTGTAAAGGTCTATTCAATTCCAGCTCCTACAGGTGAATAACTAATCCTTGGTGTCCAACATTTACATTTGTTCCATTGCATCCAATTACTTTAAGTTCATTTAGTTGTCGGCCATTTGATGAAAAACTCATTATTTCTTCTTTTGTAGTTTTTGCTTCGCCAGTTGAAACTGTAATGTGTCCAATATACAGAGAATCGTGTTCTTTTAAAAGTGTATAATGTTCTTCTTTTCTGGTTTTTGTGATGTATTTGGTTCCTTTTATCACCTGCACTTTTGTATTGTTTTTCCTTCAGTCGAAATACAATCCAATTAAACTACACAGTGACACTTCTAAACTGCTTTTCTCTGCAACTAAATTTCGAATTTTTGTACACTGTCGACAAATTTTGTTACGATCTATTATATTAGTAGTGTCGCTTTTGTGGACAATCCAAATTCATCACTGACAACTGAAGCAGCTGCTATATCTGAAGTTCCGTATGTATCACATTTTCTTGCTACGGTAGGAAAATATAATCAATTTTGTGTTTGATACTGCAAAGTTGTTACATTCTTATCCGTATTCGAGGAAAAACATGTAAAGGAGATCTGATGTTGCTAAATATTTCCATATTTATCTTCTTTTGAATCTTGGTTCAAATTCCCTGCTGATTAAGAGCGAGCTTGAGTATCACTTTTAAACATTTTAAGTTTCATTCTGTCGTCTCACATCTGTTTTCTTTTTTCTTTTTTCTATTTTTGCTTGGTAGCATTTAAGTCCACTTCTCCAAAATTCATTTTGCTTTCTAATCTTTGATATTTTCTAAATATGCGCTCAGCAAGTGGAATTTTCTTGTCCTTTTCGCATTTTATTCTGTTAAAATTCGTACATTTACAACGTGCTATATAGAATAAACAGGAAGTTGTTTCTCTACGATGTTTGTACATTTTTGTTGGAATTTCGTATTATTTCTTTGTAGGGTTTTAAAACATTCCGATATTTATCATGACATTTTCTTATTTTTTCAATAATATTCTTATGAGATATATGGGGAATGGACGCTTTTACACATATTGACTCAATTCTTTGAGCAACTATTTCAGAAATTTCCGTTTCATTCTTGACATCAGAATTAAAAAATATTTAAGCACATCAGAAACTGTTAGTAACGCTCGTTCATAAAGTTCATTAAGCGAACCAAATATTGGACATTTGGTTACTTTTCTCCTATTCATTACCATTTTCCTTTCTTCACACATTTCTTTAGGTTTTTAATGTTTAATGTCTGAATACTATTAACTAAATTTAAAAATAATAAATGCTCTGAATTAAAAAATACTGTGTACTAAATTTTTGTTGATAAGAATAGTTTTGAAACAAAGTACATGCCTCGAAATGTATGTGAAAAATGTTTCACCATACAAACTTCATACAAACTTGCATTTTTAGCTCGAAAATTTACTTCCATTTTTTAGCCCAAAATTTGCATGAAAATCGATTTTCGGGAAAACTTAAGAGTTTGGGGCAGTAAAAAAAATTTATCAAAGTCGAAAATTATTTGGATGCATGCTAATATACTAGAAAAGCATCTTCAATATCCCGCTGATAAAGTAATTTAAAACAAATAAAAAAATATAAAGTTTGATAAAAGTTTAATTTTTTTTTACTTTTTGGGGGGCGTTTAAGGCACCGGAAGATATGAATGGATTTAAATAAAAAAATGTGTGAACTAATATATGTATAAGGCAACTGTGGCAACCCGCGCCAAAAATAATTTTAAAAAAATTAAAAAAATTATAAAAAATTATAAAATTTCAATTTTTAACTATATTTGAGGCGCTTGGGGCACCGGAAGATATGCAGAGATTTCAATAAAAAAAAATATCTGAACTAGTATGCATAAAAAGCAACTTTTGCATCCTGCACCGATTCGATCATCCAAATTTCAATTTTTTGATCCACCCTGTTATGGAATGAAATGCTATCCGCATTAAAAAAAAATATGTTTTTGCTTCAAAAAAACCACAAGGCATTATTTTTGCAAAAAATTATAGATTTAAACATATGCTCATTTTTCAGGAACATAATCGATCTGAATCCTAAAAATTGAGTTTTTATTCGAAAAAACATTTTAAAATTCTATTTCATCTTCTTTTTTCTTCCTTTGCTTTCATTTTGTATTTAATAAAAAGTTTAGTTAAAGAAAAAAATAAAAGTTAATGAACAATTTTTTAATTTAAACTAAGAAATTAAAAGAAAATAAAAGCAATGAAGATAAATAATATTCAAGAACTTTTTATGCTAAGATCAGGTTTCAATAAAGGGAGCATTATTAAAAAAATACATTGTCCTCACAATTGTCTAAGTTAGATCATAATGGTTAAGGTGGGAAATTTTTCTCAAAAGTTTTTCTACAGATAAACCATTAGAACAAAAGCAGCTTTTATTTTTCGTCTTTTGTAATACATAAAGTGACCCTATAATTAACTGTAGTCCACTTTAACAACCTTAAAACAATTCACTAATTTTTTCTTCTTTCAAATAACGTTTATTTTCACGCCAACGTTAGGCTTAGTATTTAAAATTTGCATATTAATATAAAATCAGTAAAAAAAATTATAGTTTGAATTTAAACAAAAAAATTGACTTCGTTGTTTATAAATAATCTATTTCTTTTAAAACTTTTGTTCTTACTTTCCTATCAACATCATCATCATTGTCATTTTTTTTTCAAGTGACATTAAATTTTCAGCCGTTCTTAGTTTTACTTTTTTTAAAAGTATCATCTAAAAAGGAATTTGCTTGTTGATCCGAATTAAGATACCAAAGAAGTTTTATCTTTTTATCGGGTGCTTTGTCTGCAACCAATTTATCATTTTTTCTATAATCAACAAGTCATTTTAATAATTACAGGCTTTGGTTGTGAAGTAGTTGAACCCCAAAATAGTGTGACACTGAACCACGTTTTGATAGTCAATTTTGGTTATAAATAAAAATGTCGCTAGGGGGGTACCTTTTTCTTCTCAATTTGTTCATAAGAGCTGATTCCTGAAATGAAATATTTTGAGAGAATAAATGGTCTGCGTCATCTGTTTTTTATAATGAATAGCACCAAGCGCTCCGAAAAAAATGTTTTGATGCGAAGAAGAAAAAATGCTCGAAAACATCACACAAAGTTCGATAAATATTTTATATCTAACATTCTCCTTCAATAGCAATTTTTATACATAGTCTAATCCAACTTAGACCACCTAGTATGAAAAATTTTTTAAGTCTTGCTGGGGAAAAGTAATTGTGCCCACATCACAATTAAACATATTTTTTTAGGATACTTTTTAAATTATGGCGGCTGATATGGTAAATACAGAAAATATTTCCTTTAATAATGGCTCTAGCGAAATACGGGTTTCTCTGGAGCAACCAGCGTTTACTGCAGTGGTATCAAAACACATTTTCTGGATTTTACCAACTTCCTCCTACTCTCCAATTGCTAAAAATACAGCCTTTATCTCAGCTATTTTGGTATTATTTTTTAACTGAGGAACTCCTAATAATTGTTTTTTATCTCCATAACTACATAAAACTGCTCCCCTCTTTACATTCCTTTATTCAAAAATGACGAAGAAATATACAATCACAGTCAATAACAGGTTTAAATAAAAATTTTAAAATCTGTTTTTAATCTTCTCAGTTCTTTGCTATCGAAATGTCTGTTTGCAGAGTCGTACTACACTTCTTATTAAAATTTTAATTCTGTGATTAGCTGATGGGTATACTATAGGTGTCGGGATTTTGAACTTATTTCATATTCCTTTCATCCAAACCACCTGTCAGGGAAAAAACTATTGCGCAATATGAAAATTAAAACTCTGTTTTAATCTCTTACGTAAAGGTGCGGCGCATGCGTCGACCTTTTTTTTCCGCTAAGAACATTTTTGTTTATTAATTTTTACTCTTTCTTTTTTGTTTTGTAGTTCAGTTAGAAGTTGTAGAACCAAGATGTAATATTGAAATTGTCACGGCCAATTGTAAATATTAATGTTGTGTGTGCCTTTTTTGTAAATCGTGTACATCCTTAAAGAACTGAAGATGATGGACAAAAACTGACTTGAAACTGAAGATGGACTATTGTTATTTGAGTTAAAAAGTCTTCAATACTTATGCTGCAGAAGAAGGCTTACAACATTTGGAGCCCCGATACCCCGACTTTCTCGAAGAATTGGAATTTTGGAGGTAAGAATTTTTTATGTCTTACCTAATTTTCATGATATGATTTTTTTAGAATCTACGTGTAATGTTGACAATTCTTTTTGAGGCAGCTCTGGCTGTGATTATCTAATTTAGGCTTTCGGAGTTGTCACATAAAAGTGGCATCCCCTGCTGGGATCGGGTGCTCCGCAGTTTAGTGAATAAGAAATTAGAAAAAATTTTGATTTAGAATTATGGAAAAATTATGAAAGTTAAGAACGCCAGTGCGTTCCAATTTCACGAAATTAACTAAAGAAATTGAAGACCTTATACAGGCTAATTGTGATGATTTAGATAGCTTGTCTTCAATTTTAATTAGATTAGAAGCAAAACAAAACGAACTTGCGAATTTAGATAAACAAATTCTTGATAATTTGTCTGAAGACCCAACCTGTAAGCAAGATGCTTTTGATACTGAATATGATTCTATCGATAAGTATAATGCGATATTTTATGAAACAAAAAACAAATTATCGCGTTAGATACAAAAATTAGAAAAAGGTCTTAATCCAGATAATTGCTTAACATTAGATAGCATGGCAACAAGAAGAAAATTTAAGTTACCTAAATTAGAGCTCCAGCCTTTCAACGGTGAAGTTAAAAACTGGTTAACTTTTTGGGGGCAATTTGAGAAATTTCATGAAGATAGAGACATAGCAAATGAAGACAAAATGCAGCATCTAATAATGGCTAAACAGAAAGGATCGCGAGCCAGAGAAATAGTGGATTCTTTTCCCCCCACAGCCAAGAGCTATCCAGAAGCGGTACAATCGTTGATGGCACGGTTTGGTAGGACAGATGTTTTAATTGAAGTATATATACGCGAAGTCTTAGGATTAATTATTAATAATTCCTTGGGACAAGGGCAAGAACTGTCTCTTGTTAAATTATACGATAAAATCGAAACTTATCTTCTGTCATTGAAAATGTTAGTAGTATCGAGCGAAAATTATTCGTCGATTTTATATCCACTGGTCGAATCGGCATTGCCTTCAGATATTCTTAAATTATGGGAAAGACATCTTGGTACTTTAACTGTTAAGGATAAAGTAAAAAATCAGGGTATTAATAAATTAGATGTTTTAATGCAATTTTTACAGATTGAAGTTGAGATGGAGAAAAAGGTTAAATTAGCTAAGAGTGGGTTTTCTTTCGATAAAGATGTTTCAGTAAACAGAGAAACAAAATTCGATCGAAAAGATAAACATTTTTCTCTTCCTACGGCGGCCGAACTGTATAATGCGGATGATAAAAAATCGGAAGAACAGTGCGTTTTTTGCGAAAACAAACACCGTAATCAAAATTGTAGAGCGGTATGGAAAATGACACAAGCGAAAAGAAAAGATGCTTTATTAAGAAAAGGAGCATGCTTTCGTTGCTTCAATATCAACCACTTAGCAAAAATTTGTAAAACTAAAATTAACTGTTCTCATTGCGGGAAAAATCACCACCAGTTCATTTGCATAGAAAAGAGTAAAATTAATTTAGGCGAAAATTCTAAACAGGATTTAACTGCTAATAAAGATTGTATGCTTGCTAATACAACTTCTAGAAAACGAGTTTTGCTCCAAACATTGGTTGTAGGTATATACAATGGGGATATCGTACGAAATGTTAGAATTTTATATGATACGGGTTCGCAGCGATCGAACATATCGAAATTTGCTGCTAAAATGTTAGGATATAGTAGCATAAGTAAAGAGAGAATAGTGCATAGCTTATTTGGGGGGCGACAATGTGAAGAACTACACGATAGATATTTAATTAATTTGGGAAATATGGATAATAGTTTCCGACGTAAAATTTGAGGTATTAGATCAAGAAAAAATTTGCTCTGAAATTTCACCTATACTGGAAGGACCCTTTATTAAGGAAATAAAGCGGTACGGAATAGTTTTGACTGATAGAGTCACTCAAGTTAATGATTTATTATATGAATTTTCTCCTGATTAGATACATGTGTTAATTGGTGCAGATGTTGCCGGGAAATTATTTACCGGACATTTAAAACAATTACAGGGCGGATTGGTTTGCATGGACACTCGTTTAGGTTGGACAATTCTTGGGAAAACAGAAGGTTATGAAAATAGGAATATGAACAATTTAATTTTTTCGCTGCATGTCAAAGAGGCCAAAATTACCGAGTTTTGGCAACTTGACACTTTAGGAATTCGCGATCCTGGGGAAAAAAAGAGTAGAGAGGAAATAGAATTAGCCACTAAAATACATTTTCTCAGTAACATTAGAGTAGATGACGAGGGTAGGTAGGAGGTTAGTCTTCCATGGATACAGGGCCACCCTCGTTTACCCAGCTACGAAAATATCGCTCGACGTAGATTAAAAACATGCGTCGATTCGTTAAAAAGGGTCGGAAAATTAAGTGATTATAATCAAGTATTCGATGACTGGTTAGACGAGAAAATAATAGAAAAAGTTGATCAGAGAAAAACATTAGGTAGTGAGCATTTCCTTCCTCATAGAGCGGTGTTTAAAGAAAACACCACTACAAAGATGCGGCAAGTTTTCGATGGTTCAGCTCGGGAAAAGGATTCGCCGTCTATAAATGACTGTATTGAAAAGGGGCCTAACCTCGTAGAACAGATTCCTTCTATATTAAATAGATTTAGATTAGGAAAAAATGGGGTAATTGCTCACATAAAAAAAGCTTTTTTGCAAATTGGCATTACAGAAAAAGATCGCTCATTCTTTAAATTCCTGTGGTATGAAGAAGGGGACCCTCAAAAAATGATAACGCTTCAACATAGAAGGGTAGTATTTGGCATTTCTTGTAGCCCCTAGCTTTTAGGTGCCACGTTAGAATATCTTTTAAAAAACGCACCGGAGCAATTTAAAAACACTGCGCATAAATTGTTAGAATCATTTTATGTAGACAACTGTGTTACGAGTGTTAATAGTAAGGAACAACTGAACAGATTTATCGAAGAGTCAAAAACCCTTCTTAGCGATGCAAAATTCGAGCTTCGCGGATGGGAGAATAGTTTTCGGGAAGTTTTGACTGGGGAAAAAGTCCTTGTTTTGGGTCTAATGTGGGATTTTAGTAGGGACACCTTAGCAGTTGATTTAAAGGAAATTTTCGAGGATGAAAGCAAAGTAACCAAAAGAAACATTTTATCGGCTGTACACAAAATATTTGACCCTATTGGATACACGTGTCCTGTAACATTAGAACCTAAAATATTATTACAAGAGTGTTGGCAAGCTAAGGTGACATGGGATACGGAATTACCTATTTCTATCAAGAGAAAATTTGAAAAATGGAAAAAAACTATTAACTTAAAATTAGATGATATTGCCTTTTTTTATTGGACTGATTCGGCCAATGCACTTTATTGGATAAAAAGAAATGAAAATTGGGCGCCTTTTGTTTATAACCGTGTATCAGAAATCTGGTCTTTAAGTGATTCTTCAAAATGGCATTTTATTTCCGGCCATTTAAATCCTGCGGACTTGCCTTCAAGGGGTTGTACCGCTGAGGTTTTAGCCCGCGACAAATGGTGGGAGGGATCACAGTAGCTAAAGAAACCAATTAACGAGTGGCCAAAATCAGAAGTATTTCCAGATTTTGAAATTATAGATGCCGAAAGAAGAAAAACAATTATTAGCGCTAATAATTTAGATATTCACAATGAACAAATTTTTGCAAAATTTTCATCGTATGAAAAATTAGTTAACGTAATCTCATGGATATACAGATTTTTCCAAAACTGCAAGAAAGCTAAAGAAGATAGAGAATATAGTACTTTAACTGTAAAAGAGAAGAATGAAGCTGAAAATAAATTATTGAAATTAGTTCAAGAACAATCGTTTTGTGGTCCTCTAGATAATCGATTAAAATCGATCCAGATTATCACATATTCCGCTGGAGTTCTAAGGCTACGTATACTATTGAGAGAAGATACGATGAATTTTCGGTACCCCGTCAAGCTTCCCCATGACCACCCCGTAGTTGAAAAAATAATTAGATCTAGACACCTAAAACTAGGACATGGAATTTTAATGTCTAATTTGAGGAAAGATTTTTGAATCTTAAAATTTCGAAAAACTGTAAGAAAAATTATTAGAAGCTGTATAATATGCAGAAGATACGATTTTAAGCTACAAGAAATATCCACTCCTCCCTTACCTGTAGATAGAGTTCGAGAAGCTGCCATTTTTGAAATCGTTGGTCTGGATTATGCCGGCCCGCTTATTCTTAAAGAAAATAGGAAAATATGGCTAGTAATTTACACGCGTGCAATTTTCAGAGCGGCTCATTTTGAGTTAGCCACCTCTTTATCAACAGAAAACTTTCTATTAACTTTGAGAAGATTTATCGCAGGTAGAGGTAGGCCTTCTATTATCTACACCGACAATGGGTCGAATTTCGTAGGGGCTAAAAATTTTTTGAAAGAAATAGATTGGAATTCGGTACAAAATCATAGTATATCCAGAAAAATTACTTGGAAATTTATTCCACCTTCAGCTCCATGGTGGGGAGGGTGGTGGGAGCGACTAATAGGAATGACAAAAAGAATACTCAGAAAAGTTTTAGGAAAAAGTTCGCTAAATTATGAAGAGATGCAAACCGTAATGTGTGACATCGAAAGTATAATCAGCAGCCTCCCCCTTATATACGTTTTCGAAGACAACAATGATCTTGTACCCCTCACTCCATCCATGTTTCTGCAAGAAGTAAAAGATAGTGGAACATCTAATATGGATATTTTGGATGCTGAATCGTTGAATAAAAGGCATGCCTACCAACAAAAACTAAGAGAGGACCTTCGTAAAAGATTTCGATCAGAATATTTAGGTCAATTGCGTCAACCTAATAAAAGTAACAAAAAAAAAAACAACCTTTTGCAATAGGCGACGTCGTGATTTTAACTAGTGACAATAACAAAAGAATCGATTGGCCTCTGGCCAAAATAACTGAAATTTTCCCATCTAAAGATGGACAAGTGCGCCTTGTCAAAGTAACGATGAAAAGTGGTGAATTTATCAGAACAACAAGTAGACTAATACCTTTAGAGGTATCACAAAATAATGATATCATGAGAAGTTATTTCAACGACATGAAAAATTCAATTTCTTCGGACAAACAATCCAATGATCCTTCCAGTGGTTCGGTCATGAACCGAAATTCCGACTCTTTAGTTTAATGCTCAAGATATGGACGCATCATAAAACCGATAGTTAAGTGGAAAATTTGAGTTCCAGCTGAACCCCTGAAACTCAAACGTGGGAGAATGTCGGGTTATGGAACTTATTTCATATTCATTTCATCCAAACCACCTGTCAGGGAAAAAACTATTGTGCAATATGAAAATTAAAACTCTGTTTTACTCTCTTACGTAAACGTGCGGCGCATGCGTCGAACTTTTTTATTCCGCTAAGAACATTTTTTGTTTATTAATTTTTACTCTCTCTTTTTTGTTTTGTAGTTCAGTTAGAAGTTGTAGAACCAAGATGTAACATTGAAATTGTCACGGCCATTTGTAAATATTAATGTTGTGTGTGCCTTTTTTGTGAATCGTGTTCTTCCTTATTAAAATATGAAACTGAAGATGGACTATTGTTTTTTGAGTTAAAATAGTCTTCAATACTTATGCTGCAGAAGAAGGCTTACAACATTTGGAGCCCCGATACCCCGACTTTCTCGAAGAATTGGAATTTTGGAGGTAAGAATTTTTTGTCTTACCTAATTTTCATGATATGATTTTTTTAGAATCAACGTGTAATGTTGAAAATTCTTTTTGAGGCAGCTCTGGCTGTGATTATCAAATTTAGGCAGTCGGAGTTGTCACAATAGGTTTAGCAGCTTCTCTGTTGTTTACTATTATTTGGCGCTTATTGTAAAATAAAATAAGTAAAACTTTACAATTGAATTTCTTTTCTTATACCAATAAGAGAAGGGAGTTGTAGAATGTTTCGTCAATTATATAAATAGTTTATTATATCAGGTAACAGAAACCGCTTTGTAATAAAGGAGAAATCCAGTTTGTTTTAAATGCGTTTCAACCGCAAATAAAATTAAGGAGATCGTTCTTTCTTGGCACAGAGCTAGATAACTAATGATTTAACATAATTCATTAAATATTTTCATATGTACAAAAATTGTTGAATTTTTTTTAATACAAATGTTTTGACAATTGCAAATTTCCAAGTATTCAAACTCGAGGAGGCATAGGTTATTCAATTGAGATGAAACTTCGTCAATCTCATGTTTTTAAGTAATTGTGAAATTTTAATGGTGTTTCCCTAAAAATAAGACTAAAATAAATTTTTCTCATATATCTTGTAACCACCCTAATGTATAGCCGTGGGAAAAAAATTAACCACCACCTACGAGATCTGGATCAAATTATCGAAATTAAGGTCACTGGGTCAAAGGATTTTAATTAAAATCAACTTTTATGTGATATATAAAAAATTTGTTTAGGAGTCACTACATACCAAAACATACCAAAACTTTTTTTTTTACAATTTACAAAACCCAGTTTTCACATCATAAATAAATTTTACTCCCTTAAATTAGCCTAAATATAAATTTGCATGAAATACCTACGATTAGTTTAATTAGTTTAAAACAGGATTATTTTATGGGTTGTATTCGAATTGAAGTTAGGTAAGCGAAAGTTTCTGAAAAGCTGCAGACAGACTTAATCACTTCTATTAATGTGTTATTTCTTGCCAATATTACCATTATATTCACTCAAAATGATTCGAAAATTGTTATATACCATAAAATCCTCTTCAGTATTCTCTTTATAACGATTTAAACACACATAAGTCATCTATAATTATAATCGATTTTGAATATTTGAATGTGATAGAAATTTGATAACTGTTTTGGTACTACTTATTTATCCCGTCGACCAGAAAATGACAGCCAAATTATAAGATTAAATGCCAATTATGGATGATCGTGGATTTCACATTAGATGATATTAAATACAATATACGTTTTTAAAACGTCATTAATTGATTTTAATTTGTGTATTTATTAATATTCTAATAATTATTTGTTTTTTTTATTTAAAATAAAAATTATGTCAACATATATAATTTGGCCATTAGTTTGGCGATATTGGTCGACGGGATAACTAGCTAGTACCATGTTTTTTTAATACTCTTTCTCAGATTTTCAATTTACTTAATTCGCAGTTTTGTTTTAGTTTATTGGCAACAATCTAAAGAATACAGGCCAAAATTCAGAATAAAAAAATTGGTTGAATTCGATACATAACTTCTTACACTTTTCGATGGTACAATATTAAAAATAACACGAAAATCACCATTACAGCACCCCCTTTCGGCGGAGTATTTCAAAATCGAAGGAAAACTTGCTTACCATAGCCAAGAACATACATAAAAAAATTTTCTTCAACTCTATGCCTAACTTCATGCACTTTTCTATGGTGGAATGGAGACGCACGGACATACTGATGGACAGACAGACATTTTCTAGAAACATGATTTTTGGAAACTTTGACCCTTGAAATGTATAAATCCGTCAAAAATCGGAAGCCGAAAAAAATTTTGATCGCAATGCTTTCTTCTATTGAAGATAGAGGACAGTAAAAATGTATATCAATGTAGAAAAAGACAAACAAATTGCCTTTTTTAGCACTTTCCAACAAAGTTGAAAACTGCTAATGCTTTCGGTTTGTCTGTCCGTTTAACTATATGACCGTTTGCACGCGCTCTAACTCTCGTAAATATGCTCGGATTACCATGAATTTTTCGGACGTTAATGACATTTGCCCTAGCACGAACCCTATTGAAAATTAAGTTTCTACCACGATTGGTTTATTTACAGGGTCAGTCAAAAATTTTCCGTTACATTACGGCCTATGGGGGAAAAATGAATTTTAAAGATTTTACACCCGATCAAATATTTTGAAATTTATATGCATCAACAAATTGCCCTTAAATATGTATTCTGTAAAATATGCATTGAAAAGAAAAGTTTTTATTCATTTACAGGACCACGCAAAAGAGTTTCACTTCATAATAATAAAGGGGAAAATTGTTTGCGAAATATTTTAATTAAAATAAACAATTTCATGTCTAATCAAACTGATATACGTCGTTGAAGATTAATATGAGTTATTTCAAGCATAACACGAAGTGTTTGTTGAAAATATATTAAAAACTATGCTTGGTAACGCTCACGCTACACAAGGATTTTTGTTTAATACCGTTTTAAACTTAATTCATCTTATTATATAAGAGATCAATAATAATGAGGCAAGATAATCTTACCGTTTATTCTTCTGGTTCTTCAGAATATTTCATTCTTCATGATCGCCATTTTTAGGAATCTTCTATTTGACTTCAGGCTTTTATAACTTACAAGGAAGGTCTCCATACGGGCATACTCAGAAAAATCTGAAAAAATTACAGAATGTTCTTTTCATATAGTTATATATGTTTATAAAAAACATTTCGGCGGAACCCCCTTATAACGTCCGTAAAAAAATAATAAAAATGTCGTTTATTTGGCGATTTATCTCCGGTTGGCGAAAAACGGAAATTTTGAAAAATGCGCTTTTACGCTTCGAATACTTTTTAAAGAAAAAACTTTCTATGTTCAATTTATTTAAATAAGTTTAGTTTAAGTAATTTTAATTTTGCATTTTTACTTTACTTTAAGTGTAATTTTGTCATATACGTTTATATGTACAAAATTAAATTAATGTATTTTATCATTTAAAACACAATTTAAATTGATTAAAATTGTTCCAAATTGAAAAATACACTGTTAAAAATCTGTTGCATTTTGTTGCAGCGTACTCCCTTGCTTGTATAGAAAACGGTTACTTGGCCGTGAAATGGAGCTTTCTCATTGGTTGGAATAGAGATATTATATACAAGCGGTGGAGTGCGTTGCAACAAAATGCAGCAGATTTTTAACAGTATTATACAGTAACAATTCACCGTACTATGGAGCATTCTCATTGGTCAGAAGAGAGATATTCTATAAAAGTGGTGGAGTGACGTTGCAGTAAATGCTGCAGATTTTTAACAGTGAAGTCAATTTAAATCAATTTTCAGATTCGTTAAAATCGTCTGCTTTTGGCGAGGAAATGCACTGCTCGCCAAACCCCGCGCCGCTTTCAGCTTTTCACGCCAATTATTCCAAACTATTTTATTTTTTTACATATCTAATAATGTAATTCCGCCGCTAATTTTCACTGATCCTTTATTACCTACATGAGTAGTTTAATTCGTATTTTTTTCAAAAAATTCTGGGTATGCCCCCAATGGAGACCTTCCTTGTTAGTAATTAATTAAATATTGCTGAAATGATAAATATTTGATTAAGTACTGTTCTAAATGAAGCAATGGGCTCGAGGCATAGTTTTAAATTGAATAATAATATTATATTAGGCACAAATTAATAGTTGCTTTTAGCAGCGAAAAATAAACGTCTTACATGACTATATTCACACAGAGAACTAAACAAAACACTGAAAAAATTAAAATGTCAAAAAAGTCTTTCGAAAATGTTCTTTTTTATTTATTTTATTTTTGGTCGTCACGTGACTTCACTGCAGTAGAAAAGGGATAAGCGTCCTTGAATGAATCATTTTATTTCGTTGTTGAGTTGTTCCTAAATAGGACAAAAAATGAAATCTTTTTATTGTAAATAGATCTAACTTGATTTTATTCAGCTGAAATAGTGATTAGTTTATTTCAACACCCTTCCTTAATCACTTCAGATGAATAACACTGTAGGTTCATAGATTCTCGATGTTTCACCAGTTGAGGCTTTGGCAGGGGTTTTGTAAGTGCATCGGCTATCATATCTTCAGATGGGCAGTATTTCAGGTTTATTATTTTGTCTTCTTTGAGTTGTTTAATGGCGTGGAATTTTATGTCAATATGCTCGGTATATTTCGAAAACTTTGCATTCTCTACCATTTTTATCGCACTCTGATTATCTTCGAAAATCGTTATAGGTTCGTGTTGTTTCAAATCTAAGTCATTCAATAATTTTTCCAGCCAAATAATTTCTTGAGCTGCTGTGGCTGCTGAGATAAATTCAGCTTCTGCCTAAGAATAAGCAATACAGTTCTGTTTCTTCGTGTACCAATTAATAGGTGTTTTTCCTAGAAAGAAAACATTTCCAGTTGTTGACTTCCTTGTTCTGGTGTCGCCTCCCCAGTCGGAGTCTGCATAAGCTACCAATACTGGTTGGTCGTCTGTGCTGATTGTTAACCTTAATTCTCTGGTGCAGTTGAGATAGTTGACCACTCGTTTTGCTGCTTTCCAGTCCATCTCACGGGGCGTTTCGCATCTTTTGCTGAGGATATTAACTGCAGCTGATATATCTGGACGTGTGTTAGTGGCTATGTATAACAAAGATCCAATGATTTTTCTAAAATTTGTGTTATTAGGCAGCAGATTTTGTTCGTCTTCTATTTTATAAAAGCCGGGGTCCATCGGAGCTCCTACGGGTTTAGCTTCTTTTAATCCTAGTTTAATTGCCAATTCTTCGATTTTTAACTTTTGGCTTAGATTATATCCATTTACTGTTTTCTTTATTTCAGTACCGTGGAAATATGCTATATGACCGAGGTCTTTAAGCTCGTATTCTTCTTTAAGTAGTTTTACTATAATGTCAATAGTTTTTTCGTCACCGGATAGTAATATGTCGTCAACATATATAATTATGTAAGTGTAATTTTCATTTTCTTTTCTGGTGAACAAGCAGGGATCAGCTATACTTTGATTAAAATTCAGTTTTTTTAAGGACTGTTCGATTCTTTTGTGCCAAGTTCTGGCTGCCTGTTTTAGGCCATATATTGATTTTTTCAGTCTGCAGACTTTGTTTTCAGAAATCTTTTCTATGTAGCCTTCCGGCTGTTTCACATACACTTCTTCCTCAAGCTCACCATACAGAAAGACGGTGTCAATATCTATGTATCTAACGTTTTGTTTGTGGAATGCGGCTGCTGCTAAAAATGCGCGAACTGTTGTTTGTGAGACGACAGGGGCAAATATCTCACTATAATTTTCACCGTATTTTGACTATAGCCCTTCGCTACTAGGCGTGCTTTATATTTTTGAACATTTCCGTAACTATCTAGTTTCTTTTTAAATGTCCATTTTGATCCTATACTTTTTTTTTGTTTGGTGGAGGATCCACTAATTCCCATGTGTTATGTTTTTTTAGCGAATTGATTTCCGCTTGTGTGGCTTTGAGCCAATTTTCTTTTTCACAGGGATTATCAATTCCTGTATGTCATTCCAACTAGTGGGTTCATTCATTTGGTTATTGTTTACATAACAGACGTATCTGTCTGGTGGTACCCCCCTGTTTGATCTTTGCGATCTTCTAAGTTCAGTGGTAGGTTGTTTGGACGAGGTTGGTTCGATTGTGTTGTTTATTTCTGCTTCGATGTAATTTTTATCATCATATGAATTTTCTGCATCTTTACTTTCTTTTAAGATAATTTTGCTATTCTCTAGAAATTTTACGGTTCTTGCTATTACTATTTTGTTATCTTTAGTGTATACGCGGTATCCTTTTGAATTGTTATCATACCCTACGAATGTCCCTTCCTGAGCTCTATCGTCTAATTTTCCTCGATGTTGTTTGTCTACATATACGCATGCTTTGCAGCCGAATGTACGTAAATAGTGCAAATTTGGTTTGCGTTTAAACCAAAGCTCGTATGGGGTTTTATTCGTTGATCTTGTTGAAAAGCGATTTTGTAAATGATTTGCGGTATTAATTGCTTCTCCATAAAATTTTTGCGGTAAATTGGCTTCGCGTAATAGACTTCTAGTCATGTCTAATAGTGATCTATTTTTCCACTCAGCCACGCCGTTCTGGCTCGGACAATATGGCACAGATAGTTGGTGTTTTATACCTCTTTTTCTTAGGTAGTCATTTGTTTCTCTACTCATGTATTCTCCGCCATTATCGGATCTTATTGCTTTCGGATATGAACCGAATTGGTTTCGTATCATAGCTATATAGTCGATTAATTTATCATGCACTTCGTCTTTATGGCTTAATAAGTATATTACTGTAAACCTAGAGTAACCGTCTATGAAAGTTACAAACATTGTTTTTCCGCCAATTGTGAGGGATCCTATGGATGTGCATACGTCTGTGTGCACTAGATCGAGTACTCTGCCTGTTTTGTTTTTATATGTTGTTTTTGGATAAGGTGCATCGCTTATTTTTGTTTGTATGCATGTTTCGCATATTGTTTCATGACTACAATTATTTAGTTCTATTCCATAGGTTAAATTTTCTTTAATCATTTCCTTTATGGAATTGTAGTATCTGTGACCTAGGCGTTTGTGCCACAATTCTATGCAATTTTTATTTTTGCATTCATGCGCAATGTTTACTGTGTTAGATTCTATATTCTCTAACAATTCAACCTCATATAGATTGTTTTTCATTTTTGCTTCCAAGTATATTTTCCCATTTCGGGATAGCGTACATTTATCTTTATCAAAAAATAGTTTATAACCGTTCTTTGTTGCCTTGCTTACTTAAAATAAATTTGATTATAAATCAGGTATGTATAAAACTTCCTTTAATGTAATTTTGTTTACACCTCCGTCGGATGTTTTTGTCATAAATGTGGTTTCTCCCACACCATGCGAATTTAACGATTTTCCGTTTGCAATAATAACAGTAGTTTTTTCGTTGTCGTTTAATTTAGTAAACAAGTCTTTATCGTTTAAAATATGTGTGGAAGAACCAGAATCAATAATCCACGTTTGTTTTCCAGTTTTCTCAATTAGAAAGGCTGCGTCGCTGCTTCGTTCTGTTTTTAGTTGTGTTTTATAATTTGGCTTATATTCTTGTTTACGATCATTAAATTCATTTTGGTTATACGATTGTTGATAACAGAGAGACGTTGTATTATTTTTGTTTTTGTATGTTTGTTGTTTTTGTGTATTTGGGTGAGTTTGTCTATTTTTCAGATGTCAACATTCCCTGTAAGTATGACTTTTCATTTTACAGTACAATATTTTTCCCTTTTGCTATTATCATTTGGGAACCTTTTTTGTGTTTTAAACACTTTGGTAGAATTGTTGCCCTGATCCACGTTTTCAACCCTTCTGTTATATTCATCAGTTAGTTTATTTATAATAAATTCTGGTGTTAAATCAATTTCATCGTGCGCCTCAAGTGCTACAATCAATGTATTATAGCTTGGGGGTAATGAGCACAGCAATAATGCTGAAAGGTGCGAATCGTTAATAGTTTCCCCAATCGCTAATAATTTATCTTTTAATTCTAAAATGTACGGTATGTGTTTAATTAAGTTACCATTTTCTGGCAGCCTTGCCCCATATAATTTTCTTAATAAATGCAATTTACTAGACAAATTCCCCCTTTCATGTATGGCTTTGAGCGCGTCCCAGGTTTTTCGGGCAGTATTTAGCCCTTTTACATGCACTATCTAGGAATCTTCAATTGCAAGGTTGATTATAGCTCTGGCTTTATTATCCTTCTTTTGCCAATCTGTCGTAATCGGATTTGGTATTGTATCTGTTATTACCTCGAAAATTTCTTCTCTTATTAATAACATTTCTATCTTGAATTTCCATGTTACGTAATTGTTTTGATTTAATTTTTCTATTAACTGAAATTCTTTCGATGCGGCCATAACGGATCTTACTTATCAACTTATAAATATTTAATCTCGTAATTAGATGAGAAATTGTTTTTATTTTTCTTTATATTACATAAGAGATTTTCTCTATTTATTTTTATTCATTCAAATATAACGAATATATCACTTGTTATGTTTAGTCATTCAATTTCAACTCATATATATCATATATTTTCAATAACGTTGAGAAAAAGAAGAACAAATGTTTTTTTCACAATAATTATATGCATTAGGTAATTTATTGTACCATACAATTTATTCTTATAAGGCCATTTTTATTTGTTTATATCATATTATTATTACCTTGTGTGTTAATATCAGTCTCGTTTTCAGTTTGTTGAAAATATATTAAAAACTATGCTTGGTAACGCTCACGCTACACAAGGATTTTTGTTTAATACCGTTTTAAACTTAATTCATCTTATTATACAGGGTGTCCCTAAACAAATGGTATATACGCTAGGGGGTGATAGAACACATCAAGACGAGTAATAGTAAATAGGAAACCAAGGGTCCCAAACGTTTTCCAAAGGAGATAGCCGCCATTAAAGTTTGGGGTCCAAAATTTCAAATACACATAAAAAAACGGAAAAATTGGTCGATTGATTTGCGGTTTTCACTAAAAATATTCTTTTCGTTGGTATTTTCTTTAAAATAAATTATAAAGATAAATTTCGAAAAATGCCGATAGAGGGCGCTTTAGACTTTGAAGTAATGAAAAACTATTTTTTGCCGAGATTTTTTGCATCTCATTAAATGGTTTCGTAAGCTTAGACTTAAACTTAAATTTTGAGCTCAAAATCTGAATAGTTGGACGCGGTTAAGTAGCACAAACTTAACTGTGTTCAGAGGGTTTAAATTTCAAATGATTATAAAAAACGGAAAAATTGGTCGATTGATTTGCGGTTTTCACTAAAACTATTCTTTATGTCGGTATTTTATTAAAAATGAATTATAAAGATAAATTTCAAAAAATACCGATAGAGGGCGCCTTAAACTTCAGAGTAACCAACAACAAATTCTAACCGTTATTTTTTGTATCTAATTAAATGCTTTCCAAAACTTGTTAAATGTTTTCGAAGTCTTAGATTTAAACTTAAATTATGAACTCAAATTCTGCATCGTTGGGAGGGGTTAAGAAGCGCAAACTGAAGTGTGTTCAGGAGTTGAAATTTAACCCCCCCCCCCTCGAACACAGTTCACTTTTGCGCTACTTAAACACTCGCAACGACTCAGAATTTGATCTCAAAATTTAAATCTAACCATTTGAAAGCATTTCATGAGATTTAAAAAAATAACGGTTAAAAACAGTTGTACGCTACTCCGATGTCTAAGGCGCCCTCTATCGGCATTTTGTGAAATTTATCTTTAAAATTTATTTTCAAGAAAACACTGATTTAAAGAGTAGTTTTAGCAAAAACCGCAAACGAATTGACTAATTTTTCCGTTTTTTTTTTATACTTTTCCGTTTCGTTTGAAATTTAAACCCTCTGAACACAGTTCAGTTTGTGCTACTTAACCACTCCCAACTATTCAGATTTTGAGCTCAAAAATTAAGTTTAAATCTAAGCCTACGAAACCATTTAATGCGATGCAAAAAATAACGGCAAAAAAATAGTATTAGGATGGATTATTTCGTTAATCCAAAGTCTAAAGCGCCCTCTATCGGCATGTTTTGAAATTTATCTTTATAATTCATTTTCAATAAAATACCGACATAAAGAATAGATTTAGTGAAAACCGGAAATCAATCGACCAATTTTTCCGTTTTTTATAATCATTTGAAATTTAAACCCTCTGAACACAGTTATGTTTGTGCTACTTAACCGCGTCCAACTATTCAGATTTTGAGCTCAAAATTTAAGTTTAAATCTAAGCCTACGAAACCATTTAATGAGATGCAAAAAATAACGGCAAAAAATAGTATTAGGATGGATTATTTCGTTAATCCAAAGTCTAAAGCGCCCTCTATCGGCATTTTTTGAAATTTATCTTTATAATTCATTTTTAATAAAATACCGACATAAAGAATAGTTTTAGTGAAAACCGGAAATCAATCGACCAATTTTTCCGTCTTTTATAATCATTTGAAATTTAAACCCTCTGAACACAGTTAAGTTTATGCTACTTAACCGCGTTCAACTATTCAGATTTTGAGCTCAAAATTTAAGTTTAAGTCTAAGCTTACGAAACCATTTAATAAGATGCAAAAAATCACGGCAAAAAAGTAGTTTTACATTACTTCAAAGTCTAAAGCGCCCTCTAGCGGCATTTTTCGAAATTTATCTTTATAATTTATTTTCAAGAAAATACCAAGAAAAAGAATATTTTTTGTGAAAACCGCAAATCAATCGACCAATTTTTCCGTTTTTTATGTGTATTTGAAATTTTGGACCCCAAACTTTAATGGCGGCTATCTCCTTTGGAAAACGTTTGGGACCCTTGGTTTCCTATTTACTATTACTCGTCTTGATGTGTTCTATCACCCCCTAACGTATATACCATTTGTTTAGGGACACCCTGTATAAGAGATCAATAATAATGAGGCAAGATAATCTTACCGTTTATTCTTCTGGTTCTTCAGAATATTTCATTCTTCATGGTCGCCATTTTTAGGAATCTTCTATTTGACTTCAGGCTTTTATAACTTATTAATTAATTAAATATTGCTGAAATGATAAATATTTGATTAAGTACTGTTCTAAATGAAGCAATGGGCTCGACGCATAGTTTTAAATTGAATAATAATATTATATTAGGCACAAATTACATAGCTGCTTTTAGCAGCGAAAAATAAACGTCTTACATGACTATATTCACACAGAGAACTAAACAAAACACTGAAAAAATTAAAATGTCAAAAAAGGTCTTTCGAAAATGTTCTTTTTCGTTTATTTTGTTTTTGGTCGTCACGTGACTTCACTGCAGTAGAAAAGGGATAAGCCTCCTTGAATGAATCAGTTTATTTCGTTGTTGAGTTGTTCCGAAATAGGACAAAAAATGAAATCTTTTTATTGTAAATAGATCTAACTTGATTTTATTCAGCTGAAATAGAGATTAGTTTATTTCAACAGTGTTATCCATCACACGAAGTTTGTCCATTTCGTTACACTTTAGCCATTTATAAAATTTTCATACACGACAATGAGTACATTATGAATATCCGTTGGACGCTTGACTTTTATATGGACCACGTTTTGACGGGATTCTGAATGGGCGCAGTCATTGCACATACAATGTGCAACACATACATGAAACAAATTCACTGTGCATATAGCAAATGACTGCAAGAGAATGGTAAATATATTCAAAATTACAATTCTTGTTGCACGAAAATTTTTCTTTTTCTGCTGTCTGATGTGCATGTTTACTTGTTGAAAACACTTTGTATTTTTGTTTTTCAAATTATTGAATAGGAGCTACTGAAATAAATTTGATCAATCATTCAAAAAGTAAAATTTTCAACTTTAAAATTTATATTTAATATACGTTTTATGACTATTTTTCACTGATGTTTCTAGTTTCAGTAAACTTTTAAATACATCCTTTAAATAGTTTTAAAAATAACTGAGACTGCTAGTATTTCCGTGCAAATATTTTCTTTTATGAAACTGCATTCAGGATGTCTGTATTTTCGTTGCATTGTTGTGCTGATGATTTTTAGACATCTTACAATCCACTCCCAGGTATTATAAAAATTGTACGAAAATGGAAATTTATAATTTAAATCTCGATTTGAATGTGAAATAAACTCAGCTTGATCTTCACATGACACGAATTTTGCACGAATGAAATTGCATTTATGTAGTCGCAAATATTGCTTCCTCTGGAAGCATTTTGTTGATCAAATTGAGTTTGGATGACACCGGTAAAAAGGTTAATGAGCTAAAAGTTTGACTATCAATAAAGTCAAACTTCGTTAACATGAACACTATAACATGAATTACTTTTAACATGAATTGTTTTCGTAGTCCCCTATAAAACGAATACAAAGATTTGATGCTGTTAACATGAACAAAATTTTGATTTCCCTTGAAGTTCATGTTAACGAGGTTCAACTGTATTATAAACTAATAATAACACATTGCTCAGTGGTGCACAAAACAGGAATTTTAATATACATTAGTACATATTAAAATAAAATAAACTTTCAACGTTTCGCGCCGTCTTCTGCGGGCGTCTTCAGGAAAATATGAAATGGAAGGACTACGTTTGCATCTTGTTCGAGAGATAATATTTCTACTAAATTAAAAACTAAATGAATTAAAATTTTAAAAATGTTGGCAATAACACGTGAGTAAAAATTAAAATATTGCAAGGAAATAAAAATTTTAAGGTTTTACGATGTTATGCCATATTTTTGGTATATTGTAGGATAAATTATCATTACATGGTTTATTTTCTCGTGCTATGATTTCAATGGATTCTATTATTTTACCTTGAACTGGGTTATTGCATGGAACTATGATTTTGGCTTCCTCAAAATTAATATGGCAACCCTTGTTCGCCAAGAAGAAGCGAGCAAGGGCAGTATTCTGTTTATATTGTTCTATATCTCTGCGATGTTCTTTAATTCTAATTGAAAGTTTCCGCGTTGTCATGCCGATGTAGACTTTAAGGTTATTAGATAAAGTGATGGGGATTTCATAAATACCAGATTTTTGATCTATTGGAATTTTGTCGATTTTATCTGTAACGAGGTCAATCAGATATGGAGGAGGAATAGCGATAAGTTTTATGTAATATTTTTGTGCGATCTTTTTTACTTTTTCAAATATGTAAGGGATATAATGAAATTTCCTGTAAACCATAAGTTTATTCTGTCGTTGGCCAGATGTGGGAGGAATATTGTACTGTTGAACTATTTTATTTATAAATTTTGCTGGAAAACCATGGCCAAAAGCTATTTTCTGTATAAAAACAATTTCTTTATTTAATGTGTCATCTGAACAAATCATAAAAGCTCTTTTAATAAATGACCTGAAAGCAGATATTTTGTATTCGAAAGGCATGTTGGCTGAAAATGGGATAACTGTATTTTCTTTTATTGGTTTTCTATAAACTGAAAATTTTAAACTTGAATTGCATCTATTAATTTGAATATCTAAAAAAGGTTAATATTAAATTTATTAAGAAAGTTTATTTTATTTTAATATGTACTAATGTATATTAAAATTCCTGTTTTGTGCACCACTGAGCAATTTGTTATTATTAGTTAAATTTTATGGTGCAACTGTCCTATATATATTTATGTATTATAAACGTCTAGAAATTAATTTTATAAAAAAATATTTATGGGTTACAGATATTTTTTGGATGCAACAGTTCATATTTGATATTTAACGCAAAACGTTTTAAGTGCTGAAAAGTTCTAGAATTATACTTGATATAAATAATTCTAACGCCACAAAAAAATTAATTCTCATCTGTCATTTAGAGTGTTCTTAAAAAAAAAGCGCGATGAAAATATTGAATATAGAATTCACATTTGAAAGTTAAATGTTTATTATTTATAGATATTTTTATAGTGGTCATTATTTTTCCGAAACTTTTTTCCCGAATCACTTTAAATTTAGATTTTAACGTTAAAATGTCCTCTATAACAGAAAATGAAGTCAAATTTGATTATTTATACAGAAAACTTCAAAGTTTCGTATTGTTTCAAACTACAAATGGCTTTTTAAAATAATTTTTAAGCTTATCTTTAAAAAATACATTTCTCTATTGATTAACTGTTTTCGTACGCCCTGTGATAATTTAATCATGAAAATACACCATGATTTTTTCGCTAAATTTCACCAAAGTATGAGGTTAAAAATAAAAGCCTAAATAAGATAGTAAAATTTTATTGTAATATTTGGTACTTCGACTGAAACTTAACTTGAGTAAGTTACAACTTGAAAAGTTCAATTATTCAAATATATTGAATTATAACTGATAAAGTTTTGAAAAAATAGGTGTCTACAGTTATACTTTATGGCAAAGATTAATCAGGTCGATATCTCTGTTAAAATTAGAACTCAGAGTGCTAATGGTCTACACTAACAAAAATAATTTTTAATTTGACAACAATACACCTATAATCAACAATCTAACTACTGGGAATGCGGTTGGACGACATAGTGTTCAAAATTACCGAACTTAAATTACTCAGAATTATTTTTTCCAATTTGCTGTTACAGAAAATTATAAAGACTGAAAAAGTTGTATCATTCAAGAATTTTTTCCATAACCAGGAGTTTTAAAATTCAAGAAAAGTGTGTTTTGTTCTTCTTTTTCTATTTGGACCATCAACTTCATCAAACTTGGACATTTTTTTTCTAGAGTGAAATGGAGTTTATATTTCTTTTTTGGATGACTGTACGTTGCACATTTGAGGGGCAGTGTAATGTATTACATCCCATCTAAGTATAATTAAAATTTTTATTAAGCACAACTATTATAATTTTGGGGGGGAAATTTGCTTTTTTTCTTTGAAATATGCATTATTTTTAATTTCGGGTGACAATACAGCATTACACAAACACAATTGCATGCTTCTCAAAGGGTTAAAACATTTGACTTTTCGGTACAAAATACATAAAAAACATACTAATCGTTGTTGAAGTAAAAATAAGAAGCATTGATAAGACTTCAATTTCTTCTAATGCAAATCAAATTATTTTATGGATACATATCAGACTACATATTACGTTCTAAGACCTGCTGAGATTAATTTAAACATTCTAGTAATCTTGTCGTCTTAAAAATTTTCAATATTATCCAGTGGAAATGATGCAATTCTAGAGATTTCTAGCATAACCGTAATATAATTTTATTAACTTAAACATAATCTTTCACGAGTGCATAATTAATTGATCCCAAAGGATTAATTAAATATGTTCACCAGCTCTATATTTAAGGGTAGAAATCTTCTCGCAGTCAATTCCTCAGATACGAAATGTGAAAACATTTGCGAGATAATATATTATGCCCGTCTTTAAAATTCTCTAGCAATTAATTAATTTATAGAATTAAAGACTGTTGAATTCATGAGAGTTCATTTTCGGTTTTTCATTAAAGTTTACACATAAAATCTATTTAAAAATTATTTTTTTTGCAAAACAGTTCATTAAAATAACTACATTGATCCAAAAATCTGATTCTTGTTCTGTTCCAACAGAAATTGGTATCACTTACCCATCATCCATAGTATAAGATAAGTATTACATTTTTTTAATTTAAAAGAAAATTAGCGGGATTTATAGATTTTAGGCACTGGCGATTCCTAAAAACAATATTTTTAGAAAAAAGACAAAATTGCCGTCCATCTCTATTTCTCTGTTTGTAAACGTTTCTATGTTCCGAACAAATTGAAATAGAGACTGCAAATTTGATATGCACTTAATATTTAATATTAATAAGCAGTCTCTTAATTTTTTTACCATATTTTTTGTATTCTCGAATTACCAGTTCGCATAAAAGGTGTTTAGAGACTTAAATGGGTGTGTCTCGAAATTATTTACTTAAAAGCGAGAATATAAGAGACAATAAAAAAAACATAAATTTTGTGCAAAGAATGAAGTAAATCTGATAATGTAGATATAAATAATTGCTAAGAATAGGAGATCTATAATAGACAGAAGATAGAAGACCTATCTTATGTAGCCAAGATATTTGTAGCTATACTTTTTAATAGTTTTTTTTTTAATTCTTCAATGACCGTGTATTTCATTCAAATTTTAATTCAAATTTTAATTGGAAATGAGGCGATTTATTCGACGCAGTAAATTGTTAGTTAATATGTGTATCTTTTTTATTATTGAGTTATAAGAACTTTCCTTTGCGCCATTCAGTACTGTTTGATTCTCAAACCAAAAACAGTATGGCCAAACTTCAAGACCGGATGTCAATCATGGCTTGATCTAAATAACATTTTCACTTGACGTTAAACACGTTACACGTGCTTGTTACGTCATCAAGTGTTTTTTAATTCTACTTTTATTTCAGGGTTCGTAATTCAGCTTTCTGACCTGTAAAATTTTTGGTACCAGTATTTTTTTTATCAATAATTCTTGATTACATAAGGTAAAATTTCGCGCATTAAACCTATATTTATTTTCTTTCTTGGAAAATTCCCTCAAGCATATAATCTCAGTTACTTATATTTTTACAATCATTTGCTAATTTATTTGTTCTTTTGTTATTTAGTATAAAAATTATGCCCATTTGTATAATTTTGAGAGTAATTTGGCGATTTATGTAATTTGACTTTGTCGAAAATCGTTGATAGGATAATTAAAAAATGTAAATATGTAATAGAGTATTACTAAGTATAAAAAAATGTTTAGATATACGTTTAAATTTTATTTTGGAATAGTAAATAAGGTGGTCTGGTGTAATAACGCGGTGGTCTGGTGTAATAATATTATGCATAATTATGAAATAATCTGGTAAATGACACTCTTGTGCTCTGCGCAGAAGGGTTTTGAGTCATATAAACCGCAAAAAACAGCTTCAAGTTAATTTGTTTCATTTTTAGGTCTTATTGTTTTGACGAGCAACTAAAATTAACGCTTGATCTAAAATTTGCAAGATACATTTTGTGATGTGAAGACTATTTTTTTCCCGGAAATACTTTGTTAATTACATAAATTTGTAGTAAATTTCATGGACTTTCAAAATGTTGTTGAAGATTTTGGATATCTTCTCGAGATAATTTGTAATTTAAAATGTACAGCACAATAACTATAACGGGGTAATAACGCCAATCCTTGGCATTAATACACCGGTTGATTCCCTACAATGGCCGAGCTACATCCTAAATACTGATTCAAATAAACACAGTTAAAACTGTGCAATATATTTCTAATAATTCTATTTAAGCGGTCCTTTTTAAGCAAAAAGAAGTTCACGGTCTGATATTCTTTTGTCTCATCCGCCCCCCCCCCCCACACCACATCTTTATTTTTCTTACACTTTCACAAAAAATTGAACATTTTCAATAGCTTAGAATGCTTTTTGTCAATTTCTAAGTTTCTAGAGTTTGTATTTTTAGAATTGGGCAATCTACATACAATTATTCCATCGTATTTCATAGTTTTGATTGCATGGCTTTATTACCCATATAGGTGGGTAATAACGCCAAATAGCATTGGTCAAGAAATCACGCCATTACACTTTACGAATACATATCTGTTAAATAATTTTTTTTATATAGATAGTCAATGAGTTGCTGTATCAAATCATATATTTGTTTGAAAAATACAATCTAAAACTGAGCCGTGAAAATTGGTGGAACCTTAACGTGGCGTTATTACCCCAGGGTACCTTATTTTTTAAATAGTTAAAACAGGTTTCATTTTCATATTTTTTATAATGAGTCTCTATGATGGGTAACTATTACGGTAGCCCACAACTACTAGTTTTTTTATGCGGTTTATTTTTGTAGATTCCGAATCTAAAATGAGATTTGTTCCAGAAGATCTTGTTTTTAAAATATTTGCATACTTTGATTTATTCAAATTTAATAAATGTTATGCAATTATCTGCAAATTTAAATTATAAAGCAATGTCGGATTGGCTGTTTAGTTTTATGTTATTATTGTCTAGTTCACAAAAACTTTTTTTCACGGAATATGCTGACATGTGACGTGTTAAAATCAAGATTAAAAAAAAATATGAGAAGTAATACATAATATTTTAGCAGAAAGGGATATTTGCAAGTTTTAAACATCGCAATATAAAATTAAAACTTATCATGTAAGTTATGGTTAAAGAATTACACACTGCAGCTTGTTTTTGAACAATATTAAAAATGCTTTTAACATTAGGTCTTCTAAATGTTGCATCGTTATATTTTCTAAATATCAGGAAAAAATAATACATTACTAAAATACGATTCAAGTGATTTCATGTTTAATAACTGAAATTAAAACTTATCGAAGAATCCAAGCATGGTGTCATATTTCTTTTTTAACACTGAAAATGTCAAAGCATGTGACAATGTGTCAATAAGAGTTTTATGAATTTTAGGAAAAGAAATAAATCAGTGAGCTATGATGCGCTTATCAAATATCTGCTTCAAAATTGCCAGCAGCTGGGTTTCAATATGTTCCTGAAAATTCATTTTCTCCACACTCATTTCGGGTTTTTTTACCTGCAACCTGTGAAGTTGTGAGTGACGAAAATTTCTAACGATCGTAAGAAAACATGTCGACTGTTGGAAAGATATTATGGGAGATATATCTCAATGTTAGCAGAGCTTGGATGGATATATATAGCCAAACAATCATAAAAAAATTATTAAATCTTTTAGATTTTTAAATCCCAAGATTTTAAGAATTTCACCTTTTAAATATAAGCATTTGAATGAATAATTTTATTTTACTTAAGAGAGGTGTAACGAAAAATTAGAAACAAATATTATTGACATGTTTCGATTCACATCAAATAAGAACCATAATCATAATAAAATAAAAATAAAAATATTGAACTGATTACGACACCGCCACCGAAAGTAAAGAGTTTAAACAGTTTGAACCTATAGGACACGAGGATCTTGCAGGGGTTTATGAAATTCCTTATATTACAGAAAGAGGTGACTTAAAATATTACATAGGCATGACTGGGAGAAAACTTGGAACCAGAAAAGATGAATATGAATCTAATATTAAATTTGGTCGCACTAACACTGCTTTATCTAGATTATATTTAGATGAAGAGATAAAAATTCTATTTAATGAAAGCAAATTATGTTTCATATGAAATTGTTGGCGTAAATCGATTGTAAGTGAGTCTATTGAAAATTATCCGCGTAAAAATTTTGTTTGCGATGATAATTTTTCTTTTATTATGCCTAAGTTATGGTAGGAGTTTATAAATAAATTCCTCGTGAAAGCTTGAATAGGATGAACCAAGTTGAAAATTGATTTTGATCATCGTCTATTTTTAATACATTGTTTTTACAATAGAGCGCGAGGTTTTTAATTTACATCTCATTCTCGCGTGCCGTTTGTAATGACCGCCAAACGATTTGTTTATTATTATTATTATTATTATTATTATTATTATTATAATTCTTATTAGATTGGAATCGAAACAAGTCAGTAATATTTGTTTTTAATTTTTTTTACACCTCTCTTAAGTAAAATTAAACTTATTTATACAAATGCTTAGATATATTCAAAATATTGAACACAAAAAAAAAAGAGCGAAAAAGAGGAGAATTTCTTGATTACGATTGTTTAATATTGTTCATAAATTCTTAATATCAGGTAAAAAGTAAAACATAAACTAAATAATTTAATGTACATTTAAGGAAAAATTCTATGTTCATTGATATGTAACTTGAAATCATAATTTTTTATATTAACAATATTTTTACACCGAACGCTAATATAAAAGTTTTAACGGTTGTTTCTTATTCTGCATTGTAAAAAAAAATGTAATTCTGCAGTTGAATGTTACAGAAATCTTAAAACTTAATTTATACACTGTATAGAAAAAAAAGATGTAAATTTACAAAACTACTCTTTAAAAAAATCTGTGACGATACTAAACATTTTCTGGAAAACTGGGATTTCTAGAAGTTTTTATCCAAACGGTAACAGTAAAAATTCATGTAACAAAATTAAATTACATGAATTTTTGCTATTACCATTAACATGAAATGGTCTAGGTATCCCATTTTCCTAGAAAGAATTTAATAGCTTTACAGATGTTTTTAACATTGTAGGTCTTTTAAATATACAAAAATCTGTAGCTTTATAAAATAATCTATTAAAATTTAAGTAATCTTAATAAAAGTTTAGCCGTAACCCCAGTTGCAGTGAGATAAAATGCTCTAAGTATTACAATTTTCTAAACAATACTTAGTAGCATTACCAATTTATTTATTGCCAGTGGAAATATGTGTATGTTATATGAGTTTTTGTTGTTGCCATTACTATAAAAAACTCTAGGAATCCCTCTTTCCGAGAAAATATTTAGTAAAGTTACGGATTTTTTTTACATTGTGTGGATCCCCAAATTAGAATAAAGATATTATGTATATTTAAAAGACCCAAAAACGTTTTACATTGTAGACCTATGTAATTTAAAGCGGATTTCGCTCTGTCCCCGTATGCATGATACCTTTGTTCACAAATACCTGTAAAATTATATTCATAGTAAAATAATGAGTGATAAAAAATCATGCAATTTAGAAATGCATAAAATTTAGTGAAAGTTTCTTCATACGACAATACTCAGTGAATGATAATGTACTCCAATTCTTTTGAGCATCCTTATACCATAGCCAACTAGATAGTATATAAGGCCTGTACATTTCGCTGAAAACCGCCGAAAAAGTGAAGCTGGATTCAGCTTCAAAACCTGAACCATTTCACTGGACCACGTGGCTCAAACCCTGCCCAAATTAGCATTGAGTGTGAAATTAGCATTTCTGTTCTGTGCACATGGTTATTGTTTTGGTTCAGGGTTTGCACGATTGGTCAGAATAGCTTGGACAAGGTATCAGAGACCTCTGGCGGGAGGCTTCATACATTAATCTCAAATAGATTGGCCTGTAGGTCTAGTTGGCCATCTTATACAGCAGCCGTACGCTACCTGCGGCCCGTGTGCTTCAACGACATTGTATGTGTGGCAAAAGGCACAAAATCATTATTCCATACTTATACAATTAATTGAAATGCCTTAAAAATGCATTTGTGTTCATCAGCGTAGTTTTGTATATTTTTGGAATAGGATAGTTATAGATATCAGGACAGATTTTAACTGAGAATTGTGTTAAAAGCCGTTTCCTTAGTCAAAAATTAGTTTTGCATGCAGTCCTATTTATTCTACAGTGATGAACCCATTTAATCTTTAACAATACCATAACATCGTTCTAAATTAAATTTGCAATAAATATTCAAACAATAATTATTTATATTTATTGAGCAAAATGTGGATTTATTAGAGAAAACCCCCTATAAATGCTGCATTGTTATAATTATATATTATCTATCGATTATGTAGCTAATACTTCTTTTTAGGGTTGAATTTTAGTCGCGGAAAAAATTGGCAGCAAAACAATTTGCAGTACTAAATTCAAACAGCAAACTTTATTATTTGGAAAAAGTAGTGTTAAATATTTTGGTGATCTTCCTTCTGCGAAAAGTGCTCAACCGTAGTGATAAATTGAGGACCCCAGAAGCCAAGGGGTATAAGTGACAAAACTGAAAAAAATAAACTAAATACACAGACGACCTAAAAATATGCTTTTTTCATTTCAGGTAAAGAAATATAAGTGATTTTCTTATTGTTTGCTGAGTTATAGAGGCAAACCACTTTTTTCGAAAAACAAACAATATTGATTAACTATACATTTAAAGAAAATTGTACTTTATTTTTTAACAGTTATTGAAATGAGAGTTCAAAGACCAGAATGCAACAAGCATTCCTATTTCAATCCACTCAATTGTTATTGATATTCCAATTTAACATCAATTATCTTTAAACTCAGTTTACTCCAAATCGAAATTTTGTCACTTGTACCCCTTGGCTTCTGGGGTCCTCAATTAACTTTGTTATATTGCATTGTTAGACTACTTATATTATTTTTTTTTAAACTTTTTTATAAATGGATTGCGGCCCGTCAAGTCTGAATCATCTGTATGCGGCCCACCTAATATTGGAAACTTACGTTTGTGCCAGAAAAAAAGATTGAATATGGCTGTTCTACAGGAACTGTTGAAATATGGAACTGGCAAATTCTAAATTTCATCGTATTGGCTATATTTTTCATAATAATTTGTTTTCTATTTATAATTATTACTTTTTTACTGTCTGCCAGAATAATATATCCTAGCTTGAATTCTTATTCTTTTAGAACTCTAATTTAGTTGAGCAGCCTTATACACTTATACATGAAATATTAAAATATAGAGCTTATAAGATATTGGCTTCCTTACACAGTAAAAAAATCTGTTAAGTTCCCTTTTTTTTAGGAAACTGTGATTTCTAGAATTTTTTTATCTAATGGTAACAGTAAAAACTCATGGAACCGATTCAGTTGTATGAATTTTTGCTGTTATTGTTAAATGAAAAATTCTAGGACTCCCAGTTTCCTATAAAAAGTTAGCAACTGTGCAGTTTTTTTTTCTACAATGTATTGGAAATTTTGCAATACTTTTCCGTGATTGCAATGAATCTTTGCCGTGATGAACTGAATGAACTTTTCCGTGATTACTGAAATTTTGCAATGAATTTCCGTAAATCCCAGTCTTTTAATGTTCTAATTCTTTTGAATAGTCTGATAGAAGAATTATTGAAATATGTAACTGATAGGTTCCTTAAATGGAAACATCGCAAATCACTTTATTTAGTATCGATTATTATTACTCTTCAGTTGGTTTCCAGAATAGTAGATCCTAGTTGGAATTCCAGTAATGGAAAGTGTATTTAAATAATCCCAATTGGAATTCCTTTTTTTTTAATATTCTAACATTTTTGACTAACTCTACACAAGAACTAATAATGTATGTCCTGTAAAAAAAATCTGTAAATCTACCAAATTTTTTCTAGAAATGGTATTTTTATAATTTTTTATAGAACGATAATAGCAAAAACTCATGTAAAGATTTTGTACTTTTACAGTTTTTTTTACAGTGTATTGGAAACTTTTATATTTTTTTCTACTTAATTACAGTTAGTACTCATTTGCTTTCCAGAATAAACAAATTTGACTTTCCATAATTCTCAGTCATTTAATGTTCTAATTCTTTTTCCCATTCGTAAAGAGGAATTATTGAAATATGGAACTGATTGGCTCTCTAACTGCATATTTCGCAATGCACTTTATTTTTTTACCTATTGTTATTACTTTTCAGTTGCTTTCCAAAATAGTAGATCCTACTTGAAATTTCAATAATTGAATCCTTGTTGGAATTCCGTTTTTAGTGCCCTAATAGCTCATACAGGAACTATTAAAATATGCATTGTAAATAAATAAATAAATAAAATAAATCTGTGGAGTTACTAAATTTTTTCTAGAAACTGTGATTCCTAGAATTTTTCATATAACCGTAGCAGCAAAAATTAATGTACACTGTAAAAAATAATCTGTAATTATTTTAGATGTACAATTATAGTACTTAGTTATTATTTTAGCTGAATTATTTTATTACACAGCAAAAATCCCAGTAAACAATTGTGTTATATGAATTTTTCTTTTTACCTGTACAGAAAAGGTTCTAGAAAAAGTTTAGTAACTTTACAATTTCTTTTATAGTGCAACCGATTGATTTACATGAACTTTTGCTTTTACCGTTATATGAATTTTAGTCTCATCTACGCATTAAAACCAAACATTAATTAGAAATTTCCAAGAAAAGAAAACAAGAAAAAAAAGAAAACATAAAATAATATAAATTACTTGGTCTTCAGTTTCTTTCGTGATTAAACATCATTTTTCTTTTTTTTTTTGTATTACCTGTCATAAGAGATTTTCTGTTTATCCCCTAATTTGATGATATAAAAATGGAGCTAAAAAGAAACGAAAAAGATTATATTTACGCCCGTAAATGATAATATGTATAGTGTTAACATTTTTCAGCAAGAAAATAATTTCTAATGAATCGATTTTTTTTATTGGGCGTATTAGCAATATAAACATATTAAAATTACACTTTCGAATGTATCCGTATATTATTTGGAAATTTTCTTTAGAAAACTTCTTAGGCCTATTATTTATCATAGAATTCTGTAATGTTTTAAATTTTGGTTGCTTAAAAAGGTGCATAACCTACACAATAAAAAAAAGTATTTAAGTAAAAATCGGACCTTGGTTATTGATGTAGTGAAACGACGCTCTACCGGCTAATCCATTTGGAATGATACTAAGTCTGATATTTTTTTCCCTTTATTTTGTTAGCGAGACTACAATTGCAGCACAAGGTGAACCGTTTTCCCGTGAGCCACCGATTCTGGGGCAAACACGAAACTGTAAGGAATCCATCATCGATGAATTTTGAATATACCGTATAATTCTTTGAAAGGATTCTGTAGAAACTTTTTCGCGCTTTGCGTTCTATAGTAGTTCAAATTTAACTTCTAAAAAGTTTTGTGTTTGCCCTGGTGTCGGTTTCCCACAGAAAAATATTCCACCTTGCGCTGCAGTTGTAGTCTTGCCAACATATGGTAAAGAGAAGTACCAGAATGGGTATCGGTCCAAGTGGTTCAGTTGTTAGGACGTCGGTGTGTTAAACCGATGACCCGGGTTCAATTATTAAATTGGATACTTTTTGACACTGTTGGTTATGCACCTTTTATACAACTAAAATTTTACATATTAATTAACCTTTCATTGATCTATAAATAAATATATACAATACGAATGTGTACTTACATTTTTCTGAAAATTGTCTGTTTCAGAAAACAATTGAATATTTAACCGAAATATCTCAAAAACAACACGATACAGTAGCGAGATATTTTTTAGCGAGATATGCTTTATTGCAACAAAAATGCAAGAAATTTACAAAAAGGAAAGCATATGCTATTTTTCTGTGTAGTAAGGTATCATTTATACAGGGTGTGTCATAAACATCGATACAATATGCTATCTCCTTAAATATTGTCCTTAGATTTATATATTTATTTATATATTACTGATATATTTATCGAAAAAATAATATAATTAAAAAAAAAAATCTTATTTCCAAAACTAAACAATTTTTCAATTTTGCCCGAAACAAACCTAATGTAAAATAATTAAAAATGACATGTTTCAAGTTTGTACTTTTTTCTTTAACAATTCTTAATTTTTAATAAGGTCTGCACTGGACGAAATTTTCAATCTCGTTCTCGAACAATCCGTTTTAAAATCACTGTCTCTAACTGACCTAATACTTGCATGAAATAAGTAAAATTTGGTTCAATCAAAATTTTAAGAAAAACCACATAAATTTTAAAATCGCTTTTATTTTACGAAAAAAAAAACTTTAAAATTTATTTTTTTAAGAATAGTATATTTAAATGCTAAAAAATTAAACACAATAAAACCAGCAAAAAAATCTACCTTTGACGGAATTCTGTCGTAAACAAAAAATGTGTTGATCCATGCAAAATGAATACAATAATACCTGAGAAAAAATAAATTCCATTTAACCCTCCTAGGAAGGGCCTTTGTCTATTACGTATTTTTTCTTTCCTATGTTATTCCGTCGTAAAAAGTTTTACTGTATAACATTTTTCAAAGTCTCCAACGTACGGGATATGGATTAGCGATATTAAAATATAAGTGAAACATTTAGATGTCAACAGAGATTCATTGATAAAATAAATATATCACAGCCTTTGGCGCTTCTTTAATAAGAAAAAGTATTAATATAAAAAACAAAAAGCTATAATAAGTATCTTTGGTCAGGACTCCTTCCCCGCGAAACAAATTTTAACTACACTGAAGTAAAAAAACTATGTAGAAATTCACGGCTGAACCGGGCTATGAATTAAACTTTTTTCCAGGCTGGTCCGGATTATGATTTTAAAATTTTCCCATGCCGGACAGAATTTTTTTCCCTATGGGTCGGTTTCGGACTGGACCTAAATATTTCGATCCATGCAGAACTCCAGTGCTAACGATCAACATATTTTGAAACCAAGTTTTGATTTAAAACAATACCATGTTTTATTAAGTCCAAATAAGAGGCACGGTCTTGAATCGACATTTAATTCCTATAATATGTGGACGATCCCTAATTTGCTTTGAATACAAGTCAAAGATTCTTCGTTTACAGGCATGGTAATGTGGTGTAAGCCACGAATTTTGGAGAAATTTTGATTTTAATATCTCTGTCAGATTTTCAGATACGGAGATGAATTTTTTTTGTTCCATTTTGGAATGGATAAGGAATAATTTCCTAATTGGGAATTTTGCTGTACGAGGTAATAAAAATTTAATTTTCGTATTTTTTCGAATAGACCCCCATGGTGTTGCAACTTATCAGAAATTTCACCTTTTTTATGAATTTTTGCAATTGGAAGTATGGGTCTAGAGGCAATATTTAAGGATTATTGTTTCGATATTTATGACTCACCCTGTGGAGTCCGTTAGTAATAAAATAAATGATTAAATATATATTTATTTACTTTTATCATTGTCTTTGCAGTGCAAAAAGAATAAAATAAAATAAAACCCCCAAAATTGTCAAAAATGCACTTTTTTAGTTCCTATATATCATCCAATAGGGTGTGCAAAAAATAAATTTGGATTATTTTCGTATTATAATTTTTTCTTAGTTATCATTTTGTTAATATAAGTCCATAACTAAAGTTTAAAAAATGTATGTAAATAAACCTTGAACTCTGAAGAGGTTATGCTATATAGAAGTTAATGAAAAAAACCAATAGTTTGGTGTATATTTGCCACGGTTGAGAAATATCACATGCGATACTTCAGAACCCAGGAGGTTTTGTATGAAACTTTTTTCTTATAATATCTTAAGGGAGACCCGTAAGAAAAAACCCAAAATTTTTATTATTGATTTTAAAGTAATGAATTTCGGTGTACTATTTAAGAATCTTCTTGTAAGGAATAATTAGCAAAAAAATTCACTTTTTATTAAAAAGTATATTTTTTATGGGGATTTTTATGATTTTTTTTTTGTCGAAAAATACACTTTTTTAAATTATTACCCCTCATTCAATTTTCAATATTTTGGTATTACTAAATTTTTTTAAATAGTGTTATAGTATATAGAAAAGAACTAACGAGAGATATTTTTAATTTTCTATTTTAATCGGCTAAAAAAAAATACGCATGGTAAATTTCCTTAAATTCGTTATAATTTTCATGTTTACCAATTTATGTAAAATTTTCGGAAATAGTAAAAAAAATATTTCTTCTTACTTTTGTCGCAAATTTTTTTAAGATTCTAAAAACATAAACACTTTTTTTCTAAATCATTTTACCGCTGAGCCTTAGTACTTTGAACTTAGGCAAAATATGAAAAAAGTCATTTTCAGAAAAACACGTTTTAAATGGCCACTAGTCCTTTAAACTCTATATTGAGTACAATTTAAAAAGCTCATTTTCTACCTGTTCCAAGTGTCCCCGAGTTCTGAAGTTTTGCGTGGATATTCGCAAATATGTATTTTATCGTTTTCTGAGAAAAAAAAAATTTTTTTTTGAACTTTTGATGATTTTTGGCCGAAAATGGGGTTCGGGTCTCCTTTAAGAAATGATGATTTAACATAAACATGGAAAAGGTTACATTTAATACTTTATTGATATTAAAGACCTTGTTATTCTCTTTGTTGCACAAAAATAACAAATCCATTTGATTAAATATCAGAAAGCGGAAAATTTCAAACAATATGGAATGTTATTTAAAACTTATGCAAAAATATCCAATGTAAAGACTGGAGTAAAATATTACAAATTTCAATAATTTGAATTTCATTCCCTAATAATAAAGTATTTATGTATTCAACGTGTCAGTTAAGTATAAAAGTTTTTATGATATCGCAAATTATGTGTTTATAAAATATGAAGATTAACATAAATAAAATAATGTGGGTAAATATCAATTTGAAACAAGTTTTTCTTTAAAAATAATAAATAAATCTAGTAAAATACATCAGCTGTTTCATTAATTTTAACAGAAACAAGTACATATGCTACATATTTTTATTCTATATTCATAATATTTATATTATTCTACATTACTAAACTAATATTATTTATATATTATTTATATATTATATATAAACTATTATTATTTTACTAAAATTTTTAAAAGTGGACTTTTTGTGCATTTAATTTAGACTTGTTTCACTTTTTTATATATCAGGGTACAGTATTGTCATGCATAGATGGAAATATCAAAAATTCTGATATTCTCTGTGTGCACATGTATATATATGATAGAGAGATTTTTTAAAGATTTTATTTTAAAGAACTATTATTACATAAATTCTGACACAATAAAAATCACTCCTAAACATAGCTTGTCTGAAACAATTACATAATTAGTTATAAATAAAATATCTAAATAAATAGTAATTGGATAACGATTTATTACAACATCACAATTCTGATGAATCCTATCAGTTCATAAATTTTGTTGTCATTTTTATTAAATTATACAAAACTACTTGAAAACTCGTCCAGTATTTTTTAATTAAGTATTCATAAGGTAAATGCATGAATTGTATTAACAAAGAGATATCATGATATTTTGAAAGATTGTTTATAATTAAATTTCAAGAAATATAGATTTCAGATAAAAGTGAATAATTGTTTAATAGTTCGTTGATGCTTCACAAATTTATTATTCCCCTTGTTCCACACGAATAACAGATCCCATTTATTAAAGTACAATACAGCGGAAAAATTGCAGCAATATTACTTATTATTAAAAATTTATGTAGGAATATTCATCGTAACTGTACGGAAAATGACTGAACATTTGAAGATTTTGAATTTCATTTGCTAATAATTAAATATTTCTAAATTCTACCTATCATTTAAATGCAAAATGTTTGAAGATATTTAAAATTATGACTTAATAAGCATGAAAATTAATACAAATTAAATAATGTATGTTTATGATAAAATTAAATAATCTCCAATTTGAAAATTAATGAGTATGAATAATTTGAACTAGATTTGTTTGCATTATTTTATTGAAAATTATCAATCCTTAAGGTGTACCAATCCTAAAACTGTTCATTCATCTTTATTTATTTATAAAATAATACCTATGAAAAATATTTGTTTAAGATTTTTTTTATTACTTTGCATATTTATTTACTTCTACGCTCTAGAAAAAAAGAGCATTAATACAATTTTGTAAGAACATTAATACAAATTTTGTGCTAAGCCCTCGCAGCTCTTGAATTTAAATATTAGGTGACAGAAAAACAACGTTAGAATGCTTAACGACTTATAAAATTGAATCTGTTTTATTTATTATCACTTATGTTATTCTGTTTACTAGAGCGCATAAGGGCATTAAAAAACCCATATAGCCTATAAATATCGTTATATTAACTTTAATATTTTATTGTACCATTACTTTATATCTTAATTTTCCATTTCATAACATAAAATTTCATGCTCTAATTAAATTAAAATGTTTCTTTTTTTTAATCCCTTTATTTATAAATAATATTTTATTCGTAATGCATTATTTATTTATGTAATAACCTTTCATTCACACTAAAATAATTTTAAAAAGTAAAAAATAATAAAGATAATAAATATTTGAAATTTAAAATTAAGCACTTTTTCTTGAAATTATCAGAATTTTACAGTGTTTATATGACAAGAATTCAAATATATTTGCTTAAAATGTTGTGTCTTATAAGAATTATATAAGATGTTTTTGCAAAAAGTAGTCCCAAATGTTGGTTTAAAAAATGTACGAATATTTATTTCTGTTGTGTTTCGAATAAAGAATATCCTTGTTGAATGTTCTCTGATTACTTCATTTTTTTAAACATATTCGAATGATATGTAATTGTTTTATTTCTACCTATACAGTTTTCAAAAGCGAACAATTTTCAACACTACTCTTTAGCCGGACATCTCGAATGAAGAGCAATATTATTTTAAAACAAAATTTTCTAAAATACTTTAATACTGTCTAATAATGAGCTTTTATTAAAGTATTAAAACAGTTTTCAGTCAGTGCAGAGTATGTTTTAAATACTACTTGAAGTATTTATAAATTTCATAAAAAACTAATTTTAATTTACATTTTTTTCTCCAAGAACACAAAAGTGTATTACAAATACCTTTTTCTATCTGAGAAGTGATCAAGTTCATTTAATCATGCCATTACGATCATATATATTCCATAATAATGAATTAAAAATGCATACCTTTTAAATCATGTAGACTAACAGCATCGCAGAGAAAATACAAACAGCAATGAAAATAATATTTATTTTTCAAAGATTTTTTCCCCCTCTAACTTTTCAAAGTAAAACAGTTGGAGCATCCTGTCCAGTCACTTGACCTCTTTCATTAAAAACGATTAGACAATCATAATGTGACACTATTCTGATCATATTATTGCACAACTTATGGTCAGAATTTAATTAAACATCGATTATGTAACCATATTTTCAAAAAACGATCGAATGACTGAACATAATGCCGAAATGTTTTATCAGCTATGTTAAAAGATCCATTTCAATTGCAGAAAAAAACATTAAAACATCGCTCCCAACTTTGTAAACATGTCTTTTAATAACTTCGTATTAACCAAAAACTATTTGCATGATAAGTGTATTCACTGGCAGAAAAAAAAAGAAATAGGTATTTTTAGGTTAGCCGAGCGCCATTGTTTTATAAACTATTAAACGACTGCAGCATTCTGCACAGTCATTCGACTGTTTCCATTAAAAGGATACATAACCGTAAATAAATTCTATTCTAACCATATTATTACCTATTTTATGGTCAGAATAACGTTTAAGTACGGTTATGTTTTTTTTTTTTTTCAAGAATAACTGGACTGTTAGAAGCAACTTTTTAACAGTAGTATACACACACACATATATACAGGGTGTTTAAATAAAAAGTTGACAAAATATATGACAAATCAATCATACAACAAGGATAAAAAATCACAGAGGTAAATAGAGTCGCAAACTACTTATTGAGTAGAGGGGGCACACGTGCGCTCGGCGGCAGCACGACAACGACACATCACTCTGGGAACCGCCAGCTCAACACGAGTGCATATCGCTCGTCCAACGTCAACGCGACGTTCTTCTCACTGGGGAGTGAAGTACTGTAGCGGCGCCATCATGCGCGGTCAGGAAAACGAGTTTCTCGCAGGAAGCGATCGAGCTAGCCTTTTGCTCGGCACTTACGATCTCGACTACTGATCGTGGGTTCTCCGGTTCGAACCCTGCCCGGGCACATCACCTGCACATGTATCTATATATATAGATAGATATATAAACATTTTTACTGATGTTAGTTTTGGGGTCTAGGGGTCACGATCGGTGTTGATCTGCAAACAATTTTCCGAAATTCCAATATGGGAGAGAATGCAATAAGCAGTATTTCATAAGAAATCTACCTAAAATGTTTGAATGTTTCCCATTAAGTTAATCAAAATTTGTAAAAACATCATTTGTATGACGATCAAAATGTATTTTACGTAATATCTGAGTCATACGTTACTCGCCATGGATTAAAAATTAATATTCCTGAACAATCATAAAAAAAATAATAATAAATAAGTAAAAGAATTGCGAACATTACGAGGTCTATTCTCATCCGAAAACAACAACCGTTTACCAAATGGTTAAACATACAGCTAATCATTTGTTATATGTAAAATTTTCCATCTCTAAGTACTGTTTAATAATTATATAATTATTTAGCTGCTTTAAAGAATGTTGTGGAAATATTATGCCTTCGACTATTTTAAATTAATTTTGCGGTTTCACTTCATTTAATGTCACTCTCGTTTTAAAGATAATTTAATTAACTTAATCTAGATTGATTGCTTTTTTCGCATTTTATATTAATTAAATATTTCCCAAATTAAATCTCAACAGTTATGTAACAAAATTTAAAAGAATAGATTATATTTTGAAAATGTTCACCATTGAAATTTAAATGGAAGGAGAATTCATACCACTATTCACAAAAATTTGCTATGAATAACGTTTTAATTTAATTTATTTTATTTTATTTATTTTTTTTTGTTCAAAACAAAATAAAGTGACAATAGATGGTTTTTCGAAAGCGGAAATTACTCGAAGGTACAAACGTTTGGCAGGTTGATATGATATAGGACATTTTAAAAGTAACATAAAATGTTTTAATTGCTCTTTTATTTCATTCTTTCTGTATAAAAAAGAATGTATACAACAGTTAATAATAAATAGCAAATAGAAAATAGAAATCTCTTAATGATTTCCTAAAAACTGCTTTGTGAAAGCAGTTGCGTATTAGGGATGGTCAGCGCTTTGGATTTAATTATATATGTAATTAGCTAAAGAACATGATGTCGACGTTTGTTACAAGTATTTTAATTTACTGTTTTCTGAAAAAGAATAAAAGAGCATCTAAATATAAAACGCAAAAGAAAACTTCCTTTTTGCTGTTTAATTTTTTTATGAGCCATGCTGGCTGAAATTAATCTATGCATTTTATTTTTTAAAAACAATCTGTGAATAAAAGATTAATATACTACTATACAATTTTACAGTCCTCATACCTTGAAATTTAAAAGCAACTTATAAGCATAATTATAATGCATAATTGCAAATCATTCATTGTATTGAGCTGCTTCCTAGAATGTTCTCAAAATTTTATAACCTTTGACAATTTCAAATTAATACTGTTGTTTCATTCCATTTAATGTCAACCTTGTTTGACCCATAATCTAATTAATTTAATCTAAATTGACAACTTTTCTAGCATTTTATTAATTAAGCATTTCCCAAACTAAATCTCAACAGTTATGCAACAGAATTTCGAAGAAGAGGTTAGATTTCGAATATTTCATCATTTAAATCTTAATTGAAAGAAGAATTTGCAATCCTATTTAAAGTAATTTTCTATGAATTATGTTTTAATTTAATTTTTTATGTTCAAAATAAAGAAAGTTAAGAATAAATGATTTTTTGAAAGCTTTAATTAGTCGAAGGAACAAATGACTGGCAGATTGGTATGCTCTCTGAAATTATAAAATGAACAAAAAATGTTGCATGCTGTCTTTTCATTTTATGTTTTCTATTTTAGAAGTATGTATACGACAGTTGAGAGTAATATAAAAAAGAATATGCACAGGAAGACTTCTCTTAATGACTTCCTAAAAATTGCTAAGTGAAAGTAATTGCGTATTAGAGATTATCTGCACTTTAAATTTAATTACATATAACTTAATTGGATAAAGAGCATGATTATTTTATTACAAGTATTTTAATTTACCCCTTTTGGAATACAATAAAAGAGCATTTAAGTATAAAACACAAAAAAAAACTCTTTTATTTTATTATTATTATTTTTAAGATTTTATTTATTTGTCCTATTTTCTGAGACTAATGTAGTAGCAGTATATTCTTTTTAAATTTTTATTTTTAAAAGGAATATACTGCTCTGTGATGCGTGCATAAACTCCACAAATGAGACATATTTTGAATTTAATAGTATTTCATTACTTTCATCTATAAAAATATTGCTATAATTAAATAGATTTGTATGGTTGTTGTAGCATTTTTTTATAAAGAAGACAACTTTACAATATCCATATTTTATAATTTTAAAGTAAACTATAGACACAATTGAAAAAATAAGTTGCAACATTTTGCTAATCGTTTGTTGTATTTGATATTTACATGTCTAAGTACTATTTAACAATTATATAATCACCCAGTTTCGTTTCAGAATTTTCTCAAAATTTTATAGCTTTCGCCTTTTAAATTAATATTGCTATCTCATTTCATTTAATATCATCCTTGTTTTCACGATAATTTAATTAAATTAATGACGATTAACTATTTTTTTCGCATTTTATTAGTTAGATAATTCCCAGATTAAAATGCAACAATTATGTAACAGAATTTCCAAGAATATGTTACATTTTTATAATTTAAACCCTTGAAACTTAATTGGATGAAGAATTCATAAAACTATTTACAACAATTTTCTATGAATGACATTTTAATTTAATATTTTTGTTCAAAACAAAAGAAAGTTAGAACAAACTTTTTTTCGAAAGATTAATTTACTGGAAGGAATAAAAGACTGGCAGATTGGTATGCTTTCTGACGTAATATAATTAATATAAAATGTTAGTTGCCTTTTGATTGCATGTTTTCTATTAAAAAATGAATAGGACAAATAATAGTAATAATAATAATTATAACAAAACATCTGCTCAAGAAATGTTTGCTTTATAATTTCCTACTAAGTGAAAGAAATTTTATATTAGAGATAGTCTGTGCTTTGGATTTAATTACATTTAATTTAATTAGGTAAAGAGCATTATGTTAATTTCTGTTTCAAGTATTTTAAATTGATGCTTTCAGGAATAGAATAAAAGTGCATTTATATAGAAAACGTCAAAGATAACACTTTTTTAAAAGATTTTATTTATTTTTCCTTTTTCCTGAGACTAATCAATACATTTTAATTTTTGAAGAGAATACATTGCTTTCTGATGCTTGAATAAACTCTACAGATGAGACATATTTTCATATCATTCAATAGTAATATAATGATTTTAACTATAATAATACAAAATATAATAATACAAAATATAATACAAATATAATAATACAATTATAGTTATAATCAAATAGATTTTTATGGTTGCTGAAGTATTTTTTGTAAAAGAAAAACAATTTTATAATGCCCATATTTTAAAATTTTAAAGCAACTTATAGACACAATTAAAGAAAATATTGCGAATTTTTTATTGTATATAAAATTTATGTCTCTAAGTAAAGTTTAACAATTATATAATCATTCAGCTGCTTTCAAGACTGTTATTGAAATGAACTGAATCAAATTAATGTTTCCTTCGATTTGCTGTCAATCTCCTTTAAAAGATAATCTAATTACCTTAATCTAGATTGACTACTTTTCTCGCATTTTATTAATTAAATAATTCCCAAAGTAAATCTCAACAGTTATGTGACAGAATTTCCAAGAATAGGTTATATATAGACCATTTCAACCTTTGAAAATTAATTGGATGAAAAATTCATAAACAATTTACTATAATTTTCCATGAATGATGTTTCAATTTATCTTTTTTTTTTCAAAACAAAAGAAAAATGCAATGAATGTTTTTTTAGAAAGCGGTAATTACTTGAAGAGACTGGAATATTGGTTTGCTCTCTGACATTATAAAATTAATATAAAATGTTTTATTTGTCTCTCATGCTTTCTATTTTTTAAAAAAAATGTAGACGACATATGGTAGTAACAATAAAAAAGCATATAAGCTTTAACCTTTTCTTAATGACTTCCTAAAAACTGGTATGTGAAAGCAATTACGCATTAGAAATACTCTGCGTTTTCGGTTTCATTATATATAATTTAATTAAAGAACAAGATACCGACTTTTGTTACAAGTACTTTAATTTACTATTTTTCTAAATAGAATGATAGAGAACTTTAATATCAAACATAAAAGATAACTTTTTTAAAAGATTTTATCTCTTTATTCAGTTGACTGAAATTAACCAATAAATTTTTAAGAAGATTCTGCGAATAAAGAAATGATATGTGAATAAAATCTACAGATGAAACGGTACTTCTAGGTTATTCCGTCGACCAAAAAGTTATCGCCAAACTATAAGATTAAATGCCAATAATGGATGATCGTGAATGTCACATTCAATGACATTAAATGCGATTCACGTGTTTAAAATGTCATTAAGTGAATTTTATTTCAACTTTTTATTAATATTTTTATTAATATTCTACTAATTATTTGTTTTTTCGTTATTTAAAATAAAAATTATGTCAACATGTGTAATTTGGCTATCAGTTTGGCGATTTGTATATTTTGGCGAAATTGGTCCCGGGGATAACTTAGAAGTACCGATGAAACATATTTTCAGTTTACATTCAATAGTCATTTAATTAATTTTCAACTATTGCATCATCATTGATTGGATTTTTATGGCTTTTGCAGTATTTCTTTTAAATAACGAACAACTTTACTACACCTATTTTATGAGAGTGGAAAATTCAGAATTTAAGAAGTATTTGTTTAGCGTAATATAATACAGTAGATTGTGATTATCCGAATCTCAATGGCACTGGCCTGCAAAAATTAAGATGCTACTGTTTTTTTTTTTTTTTTTTTTTTGCATCTAATTTGCAAATGAATATACACAGGTTTCCAAAAGTTAAGCATAATTGGTAATTAAATAAGTAATGAAAGAAGTATAAATCGAAATGTGGTGAAACTCCAGGTGTGTTAACAAAATAGTACGCATCATATATTTTCGCGAAGTGTTTTCCCCGAAATCGAACAGGGGACCGTCAACAAATTGAAAAAGAACGAAGATCTTTTGGATAACCCTGTCAAAATTAATGTAGCAAAAGCGTTCAAACTGCACATTATGATTAAGTGGCTTAATGTAATGTACTGTGTTCATTTTTATAAGGATAGCATGTATACTCGTAGAGAAATTAAGGTTTTTATAAAAACAGTCCTAAGTTTTTTGCTTATAATTTGCAGAGTTTTTAATATAAAAAAATGTTCTTTTCTGAAAATATGACAAACATCATGGTACACAATGCCCTGTCATCAGAATTTAAAAATAATAAAAATTGTATGACAAATGAGCAGGTTTACTAAATATTTTTTTACTGCGCATGCGTTAACGCTATTAAACTTTCATTTGCATATTATATTAGTTAAATGTGTAGAGCAACTTTTGTGAAGGTCTCAAAAACACAGATTAAAAATACTGTAAATTATCGTTGATAGAATGAGATCAAAATATTTTATTCCCTAATGAAGCAAAAAGATGAGGGGCTGTATCCATATTCCATTGTTTCGTGCCTAGATTGCACGAAACTAGATATTGCACGTACAACTGTATTTGGATAAAACCCCTGATATTTTGCTTCCTTTTAGGAATAACGGATTTTGAGTTGATTCTATAGACGATAATTTTCAGAATTTTCAAGCTATGTTTTTGAAACTTTTGCAGAAGTTGCTCTATACATTTTGCTAACATAATATGCAAATGAAATTTTGATATCGTTGACGCATGCGCAATGAAAAATTATTTACTAAACCTACTCATTTTTCATACAATTTTTATTATTTTTAAATTCTGATGACAGGGTATTGCGTACAATTATGTTTGTCATATTTTCAGAAAAGAACATTATTTTATATTTAAAACAGTCCTAAGCAAAAAACTTAGGAGTGTTTTTATAAAAACCTTAATATCTCTACGAGTATGAATGCTATCCTTATAAAAATAAACACAGTACATTACAATAAGCCACTTAATCATAATGTGCTGTTTGAACGCTTTTGCTACATTAATTTTGACAGGGTTATCCAAAAGATCTTCGTTCTTTTTCAATTTGTTGACGGTCCTCTTTTCGATTTCGGGGAAAACTCTTCGCGAGAATATATGACGCGTACTATTTTGTTTACACACCTGGAGTTTCACCACATTTCGATTTATATATCTTTCATTACTTACCTAATTACCAAGTATGCTTAACTTTTGGACACCAGTGTAGAAACAATAAATTTAGAGGAAATGTGCACCAAACGGTTATTTATTTACTGCGACATAAAAGTTTACTTAAGTTGAACGCGTAAATAAAATTACAAGAAAAATGCACTCATGGTGAAAAATTCCATTCTTGGAAAAATCAGTAAATCACAGTATTATGTAGTAAAATAATACAGAAACATTAAAAAACTGGTTCCGATATGGAATATGTCCATTCTGGAAATGAATACATTGGTGGCATCGACTATCCATGCTCTTAATTAAATTGTCGGACACCGAAATAGGTAGAGCTGATCAGACATGGTGTCAGCCTTGTCCCAGTTCATTTAAGAACCATGGAAGAGGACTTAAAGCCGCAACCTGTCTTCTAAAATTGTCACAAACATGTTCTATCGGTTTCAAGTCTGGTGAGTGAGCTGGCCATTCCATTCTCTCCAAACCGTGATCCTCAAAATAATCCTCAACAACCAGAACTGGGTGTGGTTTCGCATTATCATCCATTAGAATGAAACCATTCCCAATAGTACCTGCATATGGGGCGCAAATATGAATCAAGGATCTTATCCCGATATTTCGCACCAGTCAGAGCTCCTCCATGGGCACATACACAGGTGGCCTCCGAGTGAGATCCCTGCCCATACCATGATTCCACCGTTTCCGTACATGTGTATTTCGACAGTGTTTTATTGATGTTATCGAGTGAATTGTTCTTGACATCAGAAAACGTCCTGAATCGCTCTCCAGTGTGAATCTGGACTCGTTTGGAAAGTGTACAGAAACCTACTGTTGTTTGGTCCAGGAAACATACACTGTTAAAAATAAAGGTGACAAACAGGTTGCATTTGGCGCCCAGGGGTGAAAAGGTGTTACTATTTGACACCCGCGGGCTTGAAAATGTGTTTGGGGTGCCACTGAGTGTTTCAGGCTAATTAGGGTAATGCGCAATGCATACCGTTGGGCAATTTTCACCCCTTAGTCATTTGCGCATGCTCTGTTACACATATCCTTGCTCTTCAACTCGCTATCACTGGTGGATCAACACAGCAATTTTTTCCTATGATGACTATCACCGCTATACGCTATCCCAATTTCGTTTAGAACTTCACTTGGCTAACTTTTGGCAAGCTTTGAAGCAACCTTTGAATTTCAGGACATTTGAACATTTCAGGGAAGCTTTGAAGGTGAGCTTGATGGCCGAGTGGTTAGAGCGCTGAGCTTGTAATCAGACGTTGTGGGTTCGAATCCAACGAGGGCCAAAAGTCGGTTTGTATATTTTTAAATTTTTTATTATTGGGCACTCTGGATTAAGGGTGCCATCTTTTCATCTCAATTAAAGGTGCCATTTTGGCTCCTTTAGGGGTGTCACCAGTGAGACAAGCCTTTCACCCTTAAAAGGTGCAATGTGTCACCATTAGTTTTAACAGTGTTTTCTCTTGCCCAACATAAGCGAGCTCTTCTCTGTCGACTGTTGAGAAGGACACACACAGCTGGCTGCCTTGCATAAAGATCTGCATCGAGAAGACGTCTTTGCAACTTAGTAGAGATTAATATTCTTCCTGGTGCTGCAAAGTGGTCTGCAATGAGTTGCGGCACAATAGTGCGTCTTCTCCATTTAGCCTAAATAGCTAGAAACTGGTCTTTTGTAGGTGGTATAACATCGGGTGGCCTGGAGCATGACTTCTAGACAGAGCATCTTTGGATTCACACTGATCCCAGAGTCGTTGGACTACACTGCAAGACACATTGAGCTGTCAAGCAATATCGGCGTCTGACAACCCCATTTCTATACATCCTACTGCCTGCTACCTTAATGAATCGGGAAAACGACTTCTTGACATTTGAAGACTCAATATAACAAAACTTACACGTGAAATAACTAAAGTTTCGTAATTGCATATTTTTCTCTCTTTCACAAATAACTATTCTTTTCTATAAAATGAAAGAGATAGCTGTAATTTTTGAGTAAGTTTTTTTTAAACTTATTATTGTCATTCATATAAACTATGAAGTTAAATTTGATTGCCATTTTCTTTTCTGGTGTGCTTCGAAAAACATGTTGTACCTTAACTTTTGGAAGCCAATGTATATGAAATAATTGATTAACACACAGCAAGGGCATAATGGACTATAGGTATTTCTAACGTAATGAAATATTGATGTAATTTTACATTTTGAAATTTCCTGAATTCGTTTTTCTTATTTTTATATTTATTACACGTGTTATGTATATAAATGAGAATTTCCGTACGTTTTTAGACCCCTTGATCTAGTTTTCTGATATTATTTCAATTATGTCTCTACGTATGTATGTGTGTATGTGAACAAACATGACAGCAAACAAATTTAGTTCCCATTTCAATTTAGCTCCCATTTGGTAATCTTACTACCCAATGAAGCAAGAACTGCATTTATAAAAAAAAATCGCTGACGGATTTATTATCTAAAGTTCTTTCAATCATTTTAACTATAATTAATAAACATTTTCTCTAAATATATTTATCAAAAGTTTTTGGAGGTGTCTAAAAATGATCAAAGCGTTATCAATTATTATTATTAGTAGTAGTTGTATTTTCTGTTTTAAATTATCTTACATCGAGAGCTAGTGCTCCTATCTGTTTTCAGATTACCAGTACCTCTAATAACAGAATTTCAATTTTTATTTCATTGAAATACATAAGAAACAGACTAATTTAGAAGTGGGTAGGTTTCTTCAGAAATAAATATTATTACTTCATTGATAATGAATTTATGAATATTTTTAATGGGAAGTACTTTTTTGTGTTAGAAAATGCTGTTATTGCTGTTTACTACACAAATTTAAGATTCATTTTAAAATCGTAATAGGATATTAAATTTTATTTTTAACAATAGAAATTTTAAGAAGAGAGCCTAAAGCTCACTTTATTTAAGAAGGCATTATTCAGAATTGAGTTGGATGTTTTAGTTTTCCGCTGTCACAGTAAGTTGATTAAAATGCAGGGATTTTATTATTTTTTTTTTGTACGAATGCACGTAATTGCTAGATAAATGTTTCCAAATTTAGAGAGTAGATATTCGATCTTTTTAAGTTCTTGTGTAACGTATTGTATAAAGCTGCATTTGTGCATTTTGCAATGTAATTATGATAACATTTAGGAAGTGTTAGAGCTTTTCCGAATTAGATTACGTGTTTTAGCTGGAGCCCACAAGAAAAAAATGTCTCGAGTGTAACAAGATTTTACCGATTTCGACAATATTTGGCGACATTTGCCAGGAAAGTCTACTTTTAATATTACCTTGACAAAACACATGTTTGCTTGTAAATAAAGAATGTCGCCATATTAGCGGATATTCGACAAAGTAATTCACTTAATGAATATCAATGAATTTTCTGAATTAACTAATCAGAGTCCAAAAAAAAATATAGTTTGGCGAATGATCGTTCTTTTTAAATATGTAAACATTGTAAAATTTTGAAACAAATACATAGTTCAATGTCATATTATTCAATGTAATATGCATATTATAATGTATCTTAACTTTCCTATCTTTATAATATAAAGGTTCAATAATTTGTGTTAGTAATAACCAGCAAGGAAGACTGAGCTACGCTTAGGTAAATCAGTTTCGTGTTTAACCTATCAGAATAATAATATCATTTTTAACAATATCATTTACAGAAGAAATCGTCTGATTCCTACTGTAAATAATATTGTTACAAAATAAAATGCTTTACAGCTATAATACAGAATGGATTCTTTGTTATACTAGATTAAACACGAACCTAATTTACCTAAGCATAGCTCAGTCTTCCTTGATGGTTATTACTAACATAAGTTATTGAACCTTTATTTTATAAACCCCACAAGTGGCTGAGATGTTTAGACCTCTCAACTGGTAGGTGGCAGGTGCTGGGTTCGAACCCAATCGCGGCCGTCGGCCTAACCGTTCGGAGTTTTCTCGGTTTTCTTCAAGCCTTGCGTAAATACGGGTTAGGTTTCCTTAGAAAGACCCCCACGAAGGCCATTCCCCCACAGGCCCTATATCCCTAGTGTAGATAATTGGCCGTGACCAAATAAACCAAACCGAACTTTATTTTATAAAAATAGGAAAGTTATGATATTATATAATATAATATAAAAATGCCATTTATCAGCTAAAATCTGAAGAAAAGAAATGGAAGAAATTTAGTTAATTTACTATAAAATAGCTTCTAAGAACTTCATTGGAAAAAATACAGAAAATTCAGATAATACTTATTAGTCAAATTAATTCATCATCATCATCATCATCAACCGTTTTCGATCCACTGCTGGATGTAGGTGTCCCCCAGATTTTTCCAATGTTTTCTGTCTAGTTCTTTTGTCATCCAATTTACACCAGCCACTTTTCCAATTTCGTCACTACATCTTACTTGTGGTCGTCTTCTTGGTCGTTTTACATCTCTTGGATACCACTGTAGTAAATTTGTGCTCCATCTATTATCTTGTCTTCTTACAATGTGCCCAGCCCATTTCCATTTTAGCTGTTTGATTCTTTCAAGGATGTCAAAAACTTTTGTCTGATTTCTTAACCAGGTTATCCTCTTTCTGTCTCTTCTAGTTATGTCTAGCATACATCTTTCCATACTTCTCTGTGTTGTTTGTAGTCTTTGTATCATCCGTTTTTTTAGTGTCCATGTTTCTGCTCCATAAGTTAATGCAAGTAAAATACACTGATTAAACACTTTTCTTTTCAAACAAAAAGGCATATTACTCTTCAGAATAATACTGTTCTTCCCAAAAGCACTCCACCCATTTCTTATTCTTCTATTGATTTCATTCATGATACTATTATCCGATGATATTTCCTGTCCTAGGTACACATAACTTTGCACTTCTTTAATCTCAGTGTTCTTGTAGACAATTTTCTTTTTTGATGTAAATGAATAAAACATCACCTTAGTCTTTTCTAAATTTATTTTTAATCCCACATTGATGCTAGCTTCTGCAAGATCTTTTAGCATAATTTCCAATTCTTCAGGACTGTTACTGAAAATTACAATGTCGTCAGCGAACCGGAGATGACTTAAATAATCCCCATTTATTCTGATCCCTTTGTTTTCCCAATCCAGCTTCTTGAAGATATTTTCTAAGACAGCATTAAAAAGCTTAGGTGAAATGGTGTCTCCTTGTCTTCCTCTTCTTGTCAAATTAATTATTCTTACATATTTAACTAAAATGATTATATCTTTATAAGTAAAGATAATGTTTAATATAATATTTAGATAAACAGATAAATGATAGCCTAGAACCGAAATAAATGTCTAGTAGTAAAGCATTTAAACATATTTAGAAAATAAAATATATTAAAGCCAATTGCTAAATGAAAAACTGTGCATAATTTTGAGATGAAAACTACATCTCGTTTAAAATGAGATTTTACGTAACATAAAAAATAAATACAATGGAAGCTTTAATATATCCAAATGCAGTAAACGAACGTTAATTGTTTCTCCATCTTTATTTGAGAATATTAAATTTCTTCGCTTTCTCTTTGACACAGGAATTTTCATTAAATGTTGAATACTTTTTGAAAAATATTTTTTCTTGTTTTATTGAAATATTTTTCAGTACAAAACAGTGACAGTGTTTTTAACAAATGACATTCATCTTTAATTTGTATTCTCAAACAAACATATTAGAATTTTCGTGGAAATCCATTTTTATTAAAGATGAAGTATGCAACAAGACAATATATCTCTTAAATTTAAAATTGATGACTTTATTTCTACTTGAATTAAATATAATGCTGCGTCATTCAAAGAAAAAAAATATAAAAGTAACAAGTTTTAAACTATAGTAGTTTCATATGTTTCATCAAAAGTTTAAAACCTTATTTTTTAATTAAAATGACATATTTGGTTTGGAAATAAACTGAATTAACTTTATATGGAGAGAAGATCTAAAATTCAGTTTCGTTTTCGTCTTCGGTTGAAAATTTAAATTTCGTCGGAAATTCGTTTTCAGCGAAAATTTTGCTGAAACTTCGGTCGGACAAAAAACTCCAACAAATTATCTCTATTGAAAAAAAAAATCTTGTTTTTTTCTTCAGAAATTTTCAATATGAATCATCTATCTGAACTAAATCTGCTCAAATAAAAGTGTTTAATGCTAATAACTTCATTATTTATAATTATAAGTCATGACTGATTCAAGATGTGGATGCAAATTATAAAGCAAGCAATCCATATACACTATATGGCTAAAGATGACCAGCCACTTGCGATTTTAGATGTTTTACTAAATTTCTCGACTAATGCATGAGGAATTATTCGGAAACTTCAGGTATGTAAACATAAAAGTATAGGTCACATATTTCCGCGAAGATTTTTTTTTTCGAAACCCTATAAGGGACCGTCAACAAATTAAATAATAAAGAAGATCTTTTCGAATTATACTGTCAAAACTAATGTAGCAAAAGCGTTCATACCGTTCAAACTTCAGATTTCGATTAAGTGGCGTATTGTAATACATTGGATTCATTTTTATGAAAATAGCATGTATACAAGAAGAAGGTTTCTCTGAAAACAGTCTCAATTTTTTTGCTTATAATTTGAAGAGTTCGAAAAGTGTTTAAAAAAATATGCTGTAATAAGCTGTAATTTAAATTTAAAAAGTAATAATAACTGTATGAAAAATGAGCAGATTTAATAAATAATGTTCTACTGCGCATTTGAGAAAGCAGTCAAATATAACTTTGATAATGAGTTCATAATGCCAATGCTTTCATAATGCCAAATGTTTCGAATAACATTTGTGGAAAATCTCAAAGAAATTGAGCTAGAAAATTCTGAAAATGTTTTGATAGAATAAGCTTAAATTCCGTTAATCCCAAAATGAACCAAAAAGATTAGGGGCTGTATCCATATATCGAATGATTATCTATACTAATAAAAGAACAAAACGCTCTGTCTGTCTGTGTGTCTGCGATGCCTAGCAAAATCTACAGGACATACGAAGCTCAAAATTTTTTTGAGAGTAGCCCAATGTCTCTCCTGATGCACCTGAAGCTCAGAATTTCAAAACTCTATTTATTAACTGAGTAATTAATTAAATTCCAAAGCTCACTCTCATACAAAATCGCCTTTTTTCGCTTTTTTTCCATTTTATTTTCTTATGGTTGATTGGTTGCATAAAATTTTCGCAGAAATAATTAAAAAAGCTGGGACAGACCTTTAAAATTCATAGACTGGCAAACTGTCAGTTTAAATAAGGATTTTTTTTAATCACAACTGCTGTACACCATGGAGAAAAAGATAGGTGGAGGCGAAGTAAAGCGAAAAAAGGTTTGCAACACGGAGTAAGAAGTGTCTTACTCCGTGGTTTGCAATATTAAACCATTTATCGCTGAAATTTTAATGTCTCAAACAAAAGCACGAGGAAAGAATTTTGTATTAATAAAACGAATTGAAAGAAACGAATTACAGCTGAAGCATATTTTACGAAGAAATAGTAATTTTTTAAAATGGTTTTTTCTATTATATTATTTAGGTTAAAGTTAGGTTAAAGTTAAATTGCATTTATGTTATGGTTAGAATAAGGATATGTTACAATAAAGTGAATACATTTAGGCTAGGTTACATTTCTGTTATATTTAATTTACGGTAGTGTACTGTTAAGTCGCTGTTAGGTTACAGACAGGTTCTGGTTACGGTATAAAAGTTTAAGGTTAGGAATTTATACACAGAGTGAACCTATACGCAAGATTTGATTAAAAATAGCACTAACTTTTGTTAAATAGCTCTGAATTTATAGTACTATATACCAACCTTTTAGCTACCATCGTGTATCGATTTCATTCATGGTATAGTCGGATTTAAGAGTGATATAATTAGTTTGAAATTCAAAATATTTCACTTGGGATTTGTATGTGAAAATAATAATTAGTTACGTGACTTAACAGTGATTTTTAAGGGTAAATATCAACTTTTTTACACGAAAATCATGCAATCGTTGGATACATATTCCCTCCCGCGTTTTTCATTGCTCATTTTGAGTATTTTTAGAGCTTAATATTAGTTGTTTTTAAAACCGATTTTTCACACAGTCAGTGGCTACGTATTTCAGACAATGCATTTCTGCATGTAACTAGTTAATGATAAAATCATACAAATTTCTAGTTCGTTTAATATTGTTAATACGGACCCAGGCAACGTCGGGCGGATCAGCTAGTTGTCAATATAGCACGTACTACTATATTTTTATTTATTTTTTTTAATTATTTCTATGTACAGGACGAGGTATACAATGTTGTTTGTTATATTTTCTGAAAAAAAAAACTTTTTTTTATATTAAGAACTTTGTAAATTATTAGAAAAAACTTCGCAAAATTTGCGACTGTTTTTATAAAATCTTAATTTCACCACCAGTATTCATCGTATCCTCATAAAAATGAACAAAATTTTTATAATAAGCCAATTTATGATAATCTGCTGTTTGAACATTTTAAATACATCAGTTTCGACAGGTTTATTCTAAAGATTTTTGTTCTTTTTCAATTTGTGGAAAATCCCTTGTGGGATTTTAGGAAAACATCTTCGAGGAAATATATGATCTATACTACTCTGTTCATAAACCTAAAGTTTCAAAATAATTCTTCGTGCATTTTTCTTGATATTTAAAAAAGCGTCCAAAATTGCAAGTGGCCGGTAGGTTTTTTGTATAAAACGGAATAATAAAATTACATATAAATCCCTATAAAATTAGTCCATTTCACAGGACGTGTTTCGAGCAGGGAAGGATAACAGTCCATCATCAGCTAATTTAAGTATATGCCATTAAAACACTAGAACGCCGGACGGTGTCATTTCGACACCGAAGCGTGTAAATGTCTATGTAAAATCTGTAAATTATAAAGAAAATGTTTTATGTCTCTCGACTTTTATTAAATATGTGGGTAGAACTTGCATCGAAATTTTTTCGGAAATCGATTTATTCAAACTTGGTTTACGGGCAAATTTACCTAGAACGCCGGACTGGTGTCAATTGGACACCGCAATAATTTCAATTCTCTAATTTTAATTTCGTTCTTCTGTGCGATAATTCCACACACTATCGTAGTTCAGGGGGGTCTCAGAATGTTTTTTAACACCTGGTCATCACGTGATTTGTTTCAGCTGCAACAACACCTGCCACTGAAGTTTTATTTCTCACAAAGATAGTACATATACGGTTGCTTCCGAGTTATGACTAGTAAAATTTCGTGAGCTTTTCTTTCGTTCTTTTTACATTTTATGAATAAATTTAAAATATCTCGTAAAAAGGGGCTTACTGCGGATGAAATTACCGCACTTCTGAGAGAATTGTCAGATAATGAATCAGAAGGTGGAGAATTATCTGAACTGTATGATGAATCTGATAGTGAAAATTTTATTCCTGTTGTATCATCTGAATCGGAAAGCGATGAGGATATTGAAATTAATTATTCTCGAAATCAGACTGAATTTATGGCTCGCGACTGCTCACGCTGGAAAGAATGTGGTTCTGGAAGTACGACTGGTAGATTAGCAATACAAAATGTTTTGCGAGAAGCTAGTGGTCCAACTTGTTATGCAAAAAGAAATGTGAATTATGACAGTGTTTTGAGTGCTTGGTTGCTTTTTATAGACAGAAGGATTTTAGAGCATATAATTAAATGCACAAACACAGAAGCTCGCCGAGTATTAGAAAATGATGCTTGGTCTCTTTCAGAACAGGAACTTTTAGCTTACATATCGTATTTGTATGCACGTGGAATTTCAGGAGCTAGTAACCTCGAACTTCATTCATTATGGTCTACAGAATGGGGTATAAATTTTTGTAAAGAAACCATGTCCAGAGACAAATTTTGTGAAATATCAAGATTTTTGCGATTCGATATCAAATCAACTCGTCGTAATCGAATTAAAGATGATAATAATCGCAATGATTTCAGAAGTATGGAATCGTTTTATTGAAAATTGCATAAGCTGTTACAAACCAGGCCAGAACATAAGAATTGATGAACAATTGTTTCCAAGTAAGACTCGCTGTCCGTTTACTCAGTTTATAGCATCAAACCTGATAAAAACGGGCAAAAATTTTGGATAGCTGCAGATTTAGAAAGTAAGTATATTTTAAACGCTTTTCCCTATTTTGGAAAAGTCAGAGACTTTCTGAGTATGTGGTTTTAAAATTAATATAACCTTTTAAAAATATGGTAAGAAATGTCACAGTTGAAATTTTTTTTACTTCTCTTGAGTTGGCAAAAGAACTAGATGAAAGGCGGACGAGCTTAGTTGGCACGGGAAGCCAGACGAGAATTTCCAGATTGTGTAAAATCAGAAAAAGAAGAGCTGCACTCAACAAAAATATTGGAGAATGAAGAATCGGGCTCAATACTTACAGTTTATGATTCTAAAAAGAAAAAAAAATGTGATATTTCTTAGTTGTATGCATTCAAGCATCACAATTGCTAACAATTCAAAGAAAACGCCTGAAACCGTCAGTTTTTATAATGAAACGAAATGTGGGGTAGATATTGTTGACTAAATGGCAAGACAATACTCAGTCAAAGCAAGGTTGACAAAGATGATGGCCAATTCACACATTCTACAATATGTTAGACTTTGCTGTCATAAACGCTTGGATTGTTTGCAAACGTATAATGAGAAAAAAACATAACAAGGCGTGTATTTATACAAACACTAGCTGAAGAAATGCGATCAGAATACACTGAAAAATCCACTAAAAGAAGCAGGAGAGATGAAGAAGAACTGCGGAATGAAAATTCTTCTAAGCGTAGGAAATGCGAAGTTAAAAAATGTCATGGAAATGTGAGAAATAAAGTATGTTCTTCTTGTAATAGAATGACATGCGGAAAATGCACAAAAAATGTCACCTACAAATGTATTGACTGTTAGTAAAGTAAGTAGTTATTTCACTTCTTTATATTTTCATATTATCTTGCAAAAATATTCTTAAGTTATAGACATAATAATTACTTGTGTGTGCTATATGTATGCTCTTATCATCAAGCAAAATTGTTCTTATATTATAGATAAAATATAATTTGTGTGTGAAATGTATTTCTCTATATCTCGAAAAATTAAGAGTATTTTATAATAATATTTGTATGTCCTTTAAGCATTTTAATTTAATTTTGTAATTTTTTTTATTTAACATTATTTATGTGTTCTACATGTATTTTTAAAAAGAATATTAAACTGTACATTTTATTCGATTTTTTTTGCATAATATCGACCAGTGTCAAAATGACACCTGCCGGCGTTTTAGGGGGTAGCGATATTTCAGGCGTTCTAGTGTTAGGCAATATCACAAAGAAATATTTTTTGTGTGATCTTCTTCCCTTGCAAAGGTATGTTTACAGTTGCAGATGTATGGCTGTAATGTTTTTCTGCTCGTAACGCGTCTTGTTAATTACTTCGATTTTATGGTGATTTATGTAAAGTTTTATTTCTTTAAATGTGATTTATCGCCAAATTCGAGTGGTATTTCAAGTTATTTTTCTATTTTCAAAATGTACTATTATCGTTATAGTTTCGGTAAGTTTAACTTTTTCTCTGTTGAGTTTCTGAAATCGCAATTAGGCATTTTACAGGATGTGTTTCGAGCCTTACGATGTTTAAAATTTAATGAATGATTTCAGTTAAGGTTTAAAAAGAATGTTTTAACTATTTTGAAGATTTGGTTTAAGAATCTCAATAAACTGTTTTTTTTTTAATTTGTATTAATAAATCCAATAGAGAGGGGTTGAAAAGACAATCACTTTATCAATTTCAAGGATAAAAATTTCGATTCGCATATTAAAACGCAATCAGTCTGCTAAGTCATATCTTGCTGCAAAATCTCTAAAATCCTGATTTTAGCGGTTGACTCATAGGATTACCTTCATGTTTCCCTTCTCTCAATCCTCCGTGTTAGCATATCTTTCGGTGCAGGAAAACACAATGCTAAATCTACGAGTCAACCGATAAAATTGGGCTTTCAATTATTTTTCACTAACACATGATTTGGCAAACCGATTAAATTTTAATATGCAAATCGAGCAATAATCTAATTCTGAAATTTGAGATATGAGTTCGATGAGATGATTGTCTGTGCTGCTGCCTCCCGGTCTATAAAGCTATGTTTGTGAAATGCGTTCAAATTCAATTGTGATCAAGCTAAATCCCTTGTTAATGCGAGGGCTAGTTAAAGAAGAATAATCATATTTTTTTTCACGTGCTTTATTGCATAGAAATTTAATTTTTAAGTTCCATTATTAGCTAAATGTATAATGAATACATGATACTTTTTTGTTTCTGTTATATGTAGTAGTATGTCAGTGGCAGACATGCAAGTTCACATACATTCTCTTGGCAAAAAATGGCATAGGATTTTTTATGTAAACACATGGTTTTATATGGAAAATCATAAAACATTTATGTCATTATATGTAACCATATTGTATTCATATGGTAAACATTTATCGCTGTATGGTATTGCAGAGCAATGTGTATGGTAAAGTTATAGGATAATGATATATACCATACATTATATGGTATCCAGAGAAATGTGTATGGTAAAGTAAAGATATAGGATAATGATATACACCATACATGATATGGTATTCCATAGCAAAGTGTATGGTAAAACTATAGGGAAATGAAATTCACCTTACATTCAATGGTGTTCCATAGCATGATGTATCGTAAAATCATACATATTTGTTCGTACTATAAATTGTATGGTATTTCAAAACATGGTATATGGTAAAATCTTAATACCCTTTGAAAGTTTATAATATATTAAATTTTGTGTAACTTTAATATAAAACTACTTAGTTGTGGTAATCTCAAAACTTTCTCCTATCTTTATGCATGTCTTATGCACTTCTAAAAAATAGAATCATAGCAGCGCCACTGGATAGATGGTTTAAACCAAAATCTATTTAGCAACAACTTATGTTAACTTATAACGAGTCTGATGAAAATCCCTTGATCTCAAATTAATGTAACATAAAATAACAGATTATTATTTTATTCTTATACAATTCATAGATGTTAGTGTATAAATGCGTTAAAAATAAAAAATAAAATATCTTCTGAGAAATAAAATGATTCAATACAAATGTACATATTTCTATAAAATTGAAACATCGATTAAAGGAGTCAGGGACACATAAAAAAATACGGCATTGAAAATTTCTCTGATTTTTTATGCTTATATAATGACATTTAAATCAACTTTTTATCATAATTAGAAAAGGAAATATGTTTTTTGCTTCGTTTTAAGCATCTAGCTTTCAAGCATTGATTGTCATGGATAAGACTTCTTGTATGCGTTTTATTTCATGATGGGTTTTCACAATTTCTCACATTTAAATTGTTATAACTCAAGAACCGTTAAACATAAATGCTTTAAAATTAGAACATGCCTTTTTTTTAACTGCTTTACTTTAATTTTGATTCAGAAAATTTAAAAAAAATATATTCACTTTTGAAAATATTATTTTTTTCAAACTTTTACTTTAAATAATTTTTTTCTAAAATTAATATTTTTAAAAATGCTGAACTAAAATTAAAACGTAGGTGTTTTTGTTTATTTAATTGCTAAAAAACTAAAATTCTACAATTATTACGTTGAGTTAGAATAATTTTTAATTACCCGCCACTTTTTTTAAAATAAATTTTAAATTAAAAATTAGAGAAGCTTTATCATGTGATTTTGTTTAAAAATGTTATGTTTAATCATCACCAAAAAATTTCAAAACTTTAATTCAATAAAAGATTTTTTAATGTGTATCGGACCCCCTCAAATTAAACAAATTGTCAAAAATAGACTATATTTATTTAAAGAAAACCTTTTTAAACTTATTTTAAAAAGGACCTACAAATATTTGAATCATCAAATGAATTTTTGAAATAGCTTTAAAAAAATTAACAACAAAATATTGATATACATATATTAATATAATATATATTATATAATATATTATAATAAATTAATTAAATATTAACATTATAAACTTAATAGTACAAAGAAAACGGTTCATAAATTAATTCATGTTATTTTATAATTTTATTTTCATTTTATGTGCAACAACAAGAATTTTTATTTTATTTAAAAGTTAATAATTATTTTACGATCTATAAACGTTAATAATTAAAAAGGGTTAAAAATCACTTTACAATGTATAAAAATATTAAAAAATCTATAAATCTTTTCAGTATTAAAATTTAAAAGAAAGATTCAAAATGTCCGTAAAAATTGTCTAAAAAAATAGTAATATATATATATTTATATAATTTCAAAATTAAAAAAAAATGCTCGTAAGTAATGAATTGACATAATACATTAATATAATCATTAAAAATACATTATAATATATTAATTAAATATTAACATTATAAACTTAATAGTACAAAGAAAACGGTTCATAAATTAATTCACGTTATTTTATAATTTTATTTTAATTTTATATGCAACAACAAGAATTTTTATTTTATTTAAACGTTAATAATTATTGAAAAGATTAAAAATCATTTTAAAATGCATAAAAATATTAAAAAAATTTTAAATCTTTTCAGTATTAAAATTTAAAAGAAAGATTGAAAATTTTCGTAAAAATTATCTAAAAAAATAGTAATATATATATATATATATATATTATTTCAAAATAAAAAAATGCTCGTAAGTAATGAATTAATATAATACATTTATATAATCATTAAAAATACATTATATACAAGTTATCAAATGATTTTTTATTGTAATTAAATATTTCTTATCGACTTTCTATTTTTTTAAAATTAATTTTAATAAATCGAAAATAGCTTTTTCTTTAATTATTTGGATTTTATAACTAAATAATATTTGTTAAGATATTTACTCCATTCATTAAAATAATTTATCAACTTATAAATACATGTCTATAAAACGATTTAAAAAAAAACCCTTCAAAACTCCTTTCTTTTATCAACCATTAACTTAAAATGGCAAATAATGAGATTTACCGAAACGCTTTATTCATATAACGTTTTATAACCATAGCTCATCATCCCCGTATGGCCGAAAGGTTAAGACAGTCGTCTCCCACTCCAGCCTTCCCCAGATAGAATCCCAGTTCTTCCCAACGATGAACTGCATTAATAAGCTTGGTTCCCCGTATTCCTAAAAGATGGCGCCGCCAAAGTTAATATCGTTATTATTTTTTAATATATAGTACCATAAAGAATTACCATAAACTTAACGTTTATATGGTTTTTCATAAGAATTACCAAACACTTAACGTTTATATGGTTTTCCATAGAATCACTTTTACCATAGGCACTTATGGGGTTTTTTATGGTAATTCTATGCCCTTTTTTGCTAAGGGTTTAATATTACATATTGGAACGATGACAGAAACGCGCAGTGAGAAAGTATGTTCCTGCTTCATAGAAATTTTGCTTTCGCCTGAAGAAATCGTCAGTTGAAGCATGCTATTACATTAGAGGATTTATCTCATGTTACCAACATAATCTTCAGTTTCGACCAACCTCCATCGGAAGGTTCACTTAAAATATGTGGAATCTCGGAAATTCAAGATGCAGAAACATTTTTCTTTTCACCGAGCGTGAAATACGCCTTTAAAACGCCAATATTCTTAACACTTGCCATACCTAACTATAGTCTCTAACAATAATAGCAACGGTGGACGGAAAAAATAAAATAAAATAAAATAAAAAGAATATTGCCCAGTTAAATTGATGGCATTGAGCTCACAGGCTACGCATACTAATTCTACATTACAGCATTGTATTTTCAAGGTTTAGATCCGTTTGAAAAACAAACTAAGTGGGGGGAAAGAACAGCTCCCTCCGTTTTCCCATTTTATACTTAATCATTGAACCCATTAAACTAATCAGGGATATGATTTATCATATAAAACTTTTGAACAAAAACTAATAATTCTGCATGAGAAACCCATTTATATCAATTAAGGGGAGGGGCATGAGCCCCCCCCTTTCCCCCTGTTTATACTTATCCAATGAATACCTAATACTAATCACGGATGTGCCTAATCAGAATGATGCTACATCTAAATTTTGAACGAAAACTGATGATTCTGCATGAAAAACTCATTTATATAAATAAAGGGGTGGGACATTATCCCTCATTCACTCTCTTATACATTTCGAATGAACTTCAAAAACTAATCAGGGAAGCGCCTTATCAGAATATACATATATCCAAAATTTTAAGTGAATCGGATATTTTTATCAAGAGTTAACGCGTTTCGCACATACGCACATACAGAACGGACGGGCATATAAACTCAGAGGATTTGATAGCCTGTGAGCTAAAAAGAGGAAACTACTAGTATTTTTTTTATGGAAAATGCTTCAAATGATATCAAGGGATTAAAGATGTCGAATTTCTCTTTAATGAAAAAGGGGTATTTAAAACTTTTTTGACTGTTTTTTTTAACTGACCACTTGCCACCCTGGCATGGATAAGTTCAATAATACGAGTGAGATAAGTTAACAAAAATTAGCTTCGCGATAATGGCAGATTCACCAAGATGCTTGGTGATTCGTTTTTTTTTTTCAAAAATTGTATTACCAATAAAATACAGTACTGTATACATCACTTTTCTCATATGTAAACTCTCAAGCATATAATAAAGATTATATGAAAGCAGTTGAAAGCGTTGAAGTGCATTTTGGTAAGTTGTGTATTATGAAATAAGTGAATGTAAGCGTCTATACAGATCAATTGTCTATCACACAGTTTTCACCAATTCAAAATGAGCTTTGGTTTTAACATAACATTCCTGGGTTCATTTAAAGTACATTAAAAGCGAAAAATCCCTGTCGGCTTGGCCTACAAGTGGAGGTAGATTTCGAACTTAAGTGCTCATTTTAACAACAAAATATAAAATATGATTAGAGGTAAACCCAGTTTACTAACTTTATTTGGCGACATTTGAAGAATTTTTCTTTTTTTTTCTGTAAGTGCAGATTTTATTAGAATCATCTTTAAAAGTATTAGGCTTAAACGCCCAATTTGATAGCATTTTTTGAAATATATTCCGATTTCATGAGAATAGTGAAAAGTTTGCAAAACTGCAGGCTTCCGATTAATCAGTGCCATTTCAATAACTTCGAAAAATTAAACTGAACTTGTGTCTGCAACAAAGGTGCTGCGATCGACTCCTGACTTGGAGTTCCCGAGATTAATATTAAAGAGTTGTTAATTTTCTTGTGCCTATTCCATACTTATATGTCAATAAAAGGATTTTTAGCGTATTTAGTGTTGGTCACACAAAGTCGGATGTATCTGTTCAATATAAATTAATGAACAAAACAAATGAATTATGCTTTATATATTCATAGCGAGCAAAGTATAAGGTATTTATTTATCATATGATAAAATATATTTGAAAGCAGATATTTAATGCATTGCATATATAATTTGATATTGTTTAGATTAATAATGCTGAAATTTAAATATAATTTTTTTTTTCTGTGTCATATCCTTTTATGCAGGATAAATTTGATGCTTTTATGTTTATATGGACAAAATGATGTTGATTTACTTCATGTCAAGTCACAACAGATCCACAGCTGTTACTGACGCTGTCGTTTGCAGGTTTTTAAATGTTTATGTACGAACTTTTCTCCTTATTGATTTGAGATCAGAAGAGATGATCTACTTCTAAGCAATTTTATTTCTTTCTAGATAACACTGACGCATGTTCTACATTAAAATCAATAAAATAGCCTAAGTTTAAAAAATCAAGTCATTTAGGTGTTAGAAATATTCTATTGATATAATTTTAGTGCTTTGGTAGTATTTGATGGAATTTAATCGTAAAATGTCTTTTTATATCATTATTTTATGAATAAAAATATAAAGTGTTATAAATTGAATAAAAATGTAATACTGGAAAATAAAACCCATATTCAACTGATAGTTTAAATCACATTTACAAAATTTTAATATCTTTAAATATTTATTTTATTCTTACAAAAATGCTGTTTATTCGAAACTTGTTTTTTTGACTCAACATTAGTAAAATAATACAACGTTACTATAAAAAATTCAGTATAGAATTTTAAATGTAGAACAAGATAAATTTTATTTATATACTTATTTTCCTAAGAAATATCGAAATCATTTTAAATGTTGAAATTTTAATGTATTTTTAACAACTAAGAAGCTCAGAATTTCATACATAAAAATTAATTTCTTACACACTTTACTACAAAAATATATTTAAAAAATTAGCAATTTTAATACGCTTTAATAAAGAAAAATTCAGATTTGCGTTGAAAATTTTATGTTCAAAAAAAAAAAATGTATATATATATATATATATATATATATATATATATATATATACCCATTCGTCTAAAAAAAATGTTTTATTTTTTTGCAGTGATACCATGAACAAATAATTATTTACATAAGCATTTGAGAAAATAGTAGCTTTCATAAAATTCAATAAAAAACATGCATTTTTAGTTTTTTATTTACTATATCCCTTAAAATAAACTTAAAACAACAACGAAAAATCAAATTATAAACAAGTCTCAATGAAGTGAGAAAGACTATTAGACTATTCAAGAGAAAATATCTACTACTCCTGACTGTGTTTAAAACAATTTGAAAAACACACTGCGCATTTGAAAATGATCAATTGTTGCATAAATTCTTTTGTGGGGAATGGTGTGGTATGTATCCAAAATATTTATATACTTAATACTAATGGTAGAATTTTATTGAGTTGGGAAATACACGACTGTTGAAAATTAAATTTCCGCAATTTTTCTCTGCACATGATTTATAGAATTTATGCAAAACATATAATATGCAAAAATTTAGTTACATTTAAAAATGCGTATTACAACTGAAAGTGCACTTCGAACAATTATTGTTCATTGGTGTGGGTCGAAAAAAAGTTTGTGTATTTTAGATGATGGGTATTGCGGAAATGTTAACATTGTAGTACTCTGTTTACATAACAAAATTGAGAATTTTTGTAGAATTCCTTCATTTGCCGCAAAGAATTTGAATTTTTACTAAAAAGCTTATTTTTACTTTATTAGCAATCATTTAAAAAATATAATATTAAATTTATTTTAGCTGATATTTCTTGAAATAACATTTTTAATATACGAAATATTTAAATACGCTCTCATTGTGTATCATTTTTTACTTAGAGGTATTTTGAATTAGGCAATTTTTATTAACTTTACTGTATAAGTGGGCAAAAATTGTAAGTATTGCATTTCATCGGTGTCTCTTTTTTGTTTTTATTATATTTGTTGTGGAGCAGAAACCAATGAAAACACAATCAGACATCATGAGGATGAAGGAAGATATCAGAATGGGGAGAAGCTGCGTCGAAACATATTTCATACATTATGTCATCATATTGTCTGAATGTAGCATGAAATATTTGGATAAAGCTTGCTTTGTGAAATATTAAGAAGAAAACTGCAACATTTGATATGTATTCTTTATATGAACGAGCTTCCATCTCGAGACCAACATCAACTGCATATGTTTCATAGAAGTTAGATTAGATGGTAGAATGACTAGAGCTAAGTTGTTTACCAACAAAGTCGGAACTAGATTGATAGAGTGCTCAAATTTTCAGTTATTCGCATTTCTGATGTCTATGAAACTGGAATAGGCTCATTGAAAGCGACACGCCTATTTTTGCACGCCATTAGTGATGTGGGATTCATCATCCTTTCGATGGCTTGAAGCTTTCTTTATATTAAGTTAGTTTTTTTCTTTTCTACCATCAAAAAATATGGTTGTAATTTTTCATTCTCCAAAACTTTTCTCCTCCTGTATATTCTTTCAAAGTTTTTTTTTCTGCCACCGAACCTTGTCTATATCGTTAACAAGATTCGCCTCCTCTGCTGCCACAATTCCTGTATCTTAAAATCCGGATTCAGTTTGTAACGGAATTTCCTTATCTAATATACGAGTTCCGAACGCTGTGTGAGAAAGGAATGTGTGGTTTGAAGTGACTGCTTTTGAAGGCCCTGGTTCAAATTCTGATTCAGATTAAATGTCTACTTCAAAGTTCCCATCATTTGAATCTTATGAAAATATCTATATTTTAAAGCAAATAAATGTTGACATTTTATGTCGCAGTTTCTCTGATCTCTGAATCTTCATGATGATTGATTGCGTTTTTATTGGTTTCTGCTTCATATTCACTTTTCCTACCAGAATTGCTGTCAAGTCATGCTGTAGTCCATTATCTTAATATGTAACTCTAAACGCATAAAAAACGAAGAAAGAGTGAATGACATAATAAAGACAAAAGTGTAAACTGAGGAACGAACCCAAACAGTATTTTCAATTTTTTTACTTACAGTGGCGGTCAAAAGTTTCCGGCCAGCAAAAATTGTTCAGTTAACTTATAAATATACCTATATGAAAAGGAATCTCAAAGCGATACTTATACATTTTATTGACAGATTAGTTAGGAACTTATTTATAGAAGAACGTGTAAATATCAATAAATTTAACAGACAAAATTAAGTATAAAAGAAAACGCATGTTCTCAAAAGTTTCCGGTCACTTACCATCTTTAGTTTTTTTTTTCTATCCGTAAAGTGTTTTTTGGTTGTGTTTATGAATGAATCAACGTGTGTAGCATAGTTTGAATTCAAATTTGAAAAGTTCAACAGTTATTGTTCATAAATGAGTGATTAGTTTGTTGCTAAAAGGCCATTCTTCCCGAGATATTGCGGCTAAGTTATCGATCGGTAAAATCGACTGTAAACGATATTTAAAAAATATATAAAAATGGTCATGGCTTTCAAGACTTTCAGAGGTCCGGGAGACCCCGAAAAATTACTATTCCGGTGGACAGAATTATCAGGAGAAAAACCATTGATAATCCGCTTGAAAATTCCGTTGCAATATACTGCGATTTACGGAATGAAAATATTACTGGAATAAGTTTGTCTACCGTGTTATGATGCTGACGTGATACAAAACTTTATGGAAGAGTCGGTGTTAAAAAATTTTCAGAGGTTAAAAAAATACTGACGTACCCTACTGGCATTTTCCAAGGAACACAAAGAAAGCAAGTGAAAATTGGACAAAACTTCTATTTTTCCATTATTGGAATTCAAAACAGTTTTGGAAGTGATGGCAGACACAACGTCCGATGACCTAACAACAAAAGATATCATTCGACCTATGTTATTCCTACAATGAAGCATGGTGGAGGACACGTTATGCCGTGGCATGTATTTTCTTTAAAAAGTGTCGGTCCGTTATTTGAAATCCACAGCCAAGTGAATGATACAAAGTATAAGGATATCTTGCAAGACCATGTTCTGCCTCATTAGAGAAAAAATTTGGTCGCAACTATTTTTCTTAACATGATAACGTTATAAATAATGTTTGCAAGCCTCGATAAGCAATGGTTTTCACACAAAAAATTTCGTTTATTGAAATGGTCAGCACAAACGTCTAACATACATCCAATAGAAAATCTTTGGAAAGAAGTTGGCAAAAGTCTGCGGAACTATAAATATTCCAACTCAGCCGAAATTTCGCCAAAATTGCAAGAAATGTGGAAAAAACGTACCATAGACGTTCTTTAACCGTTGATTGTATGAATGTTACGTTGCTGCACCGCAGTATTTATTATTAAAGCTAATAAAATAGTAATACGATAAAATACTAATTGTAAATGTTGTTGATCACTGTAATTTTCTATTACAATACCACATTTACAAACTTGTGAAGATGGCCGGAAACTTTTGAGAACATCCGTTTTCCTTTATACTTATTTTTTTTCAATTAATTTATTGATATTTACACGTTCTTCTATAAGTAAGTTCCTAACTATTATGTCAATAAAATGTATAAGTATCACTTTGAGATTCCTCTTCATATGGGTATACTTGCAAATAAACTGAAAAATTTTTGCTGGCCGGAAATTTTGACCGTCACTGTATATGCGAAAAAGTTATAAAAGTTGCCTAATTCGAAATATAGATAACTATTAAATAATACATAATCAGAGCTTATTTAATATTGCGTTCACTAAACATGATCTTTCAAGTAAATTCAGATTAAATAAATTCTATTAAACATTTTTAAAATGATTTTTAAAAGTTTTCAAAAATCAGCATTTGAGCAAAACTTCAAGCCATTTGCGACAAATGAAGGAATTGTCGAAAAAAATCTAAATTTTTTTGGGAGCTTACTGTCACTAATGCCAACGTTTCCGCACTACCCATCATCGAAAATCCTTTTTTTATCGGGCCACCCAATTGATCATAGGCGAAAAATTATAAATACCACTTATAACCAACGCCCCAAAGTAGAGATCTCTGACACGTTTGTTCTGATTTCACGAAAAAACATATGAAGTAGGGAATAATCAAAACGTATATGTTTCAATTTTTTGGCTTGGGTAATTATTAACTATCATTTTTAAATAATGATTAACCGTTTAAACTCTGTACTATAAACGGATCTTCCTATTAATGATAAATTTTAGAATTGTGCTTATTTAGAGTACACCTGTATCTAGTACAATAAAAAAAATTCTGATTTTTTTCTCTATTTTTTGCTATGTTTCATGGAACATTGGAGTTTTGCAAGCTATATTATTATGCAAAATTTTCAACAGAAAAAAAATATTTAATACAAAGAATGTTTTGTGATATTTACTGAGCACACAATTAATATGCATTATTACGCGATTAATAGATATTAAGATAAAATAAAATACCTGATTTTGTAAAAATCGCAACACAATTTTTCAATTATATTCATTTCTCATATCCATGATATGTTAGGGAACAAGTTTAATGAATTCGTTTTTTGCACAGAAAACATTTCTTTATTGTGGAATTTTTAATGACTACACAATGACCTTGAGATGTAGGTACAAATAATGTCCATAAAAAATGCGCACTTCTTTTTTCACTTGAATATGGCGTCCATGATAAATAATCAGACCTTCTTTTCTCCGTAGAAGAAAAATTGTAATTTGCCAACAGAATTCGAAATGTGATATTTTTAATATCATTCACCTCATCGTGTATAATCCAATATAAAACAATTGTATACCGCTTCATCGGAATGAAAATCACAAGTTGCCCTGTGTTCTTTAATGAGTTCCTTTTAGGTAGATTTCGTATGAAATACTACCTATTGCAATCGCACCAGTTTATATATCTATCTATATATCTCACTTTTTTATGGACACGATAACTTCTATAATTCTTCACCAATCTCCACCAAACTGGTACATAAAATCAAAGGGGATAAAATCTCGGCTAAGTTCGTTAATGGGCAAAATCGGACCAAGGGGGTCGGAATAGAGGGCGTTTTTGTGAAAATCGAAAACACGCCATAACTTCTTTATTAAAGTAGATATCGAATCGGTTTAAAGTTTATATTACTTCTTAAAAATGGGCCAAAAGTTTAATTTAGAAGTGGGCTCAAGGGGCGAAAAAAACAGGGGTTTTGAGAGAAATGTTTGAGAGAAAAAAATTCATAGCTTCGTCAATTTTCAAGATATCAAGTCCAACTAAATTTTTTGTTAATGTTCTTAAAATTATCTAAAACTTTTGTATTTACAAGTTTTTGATAGAATCAACTTTTACCCATGAAAAAAATTAAAAACGAAAAGATAAAGGGCGGTTAAAAAAGAGAAAAATCCATAACTCCGTCAATTTTTACGATATCAAATCTGATTAAATTTATTTTACATCTTCTCAAAAATATCTACAACTTTTATATTGACAAGTTTTTCATAGGACCAATTCCTATCGCAAAAAGAAATTAAACAAAAATAGGAGTTGGAGAAAAAACCTCAAATTCAAACTGCTTATATTCTGGCTCATTTTTAAATTCATTTTTGATTTTAAACGCATCCAAATGGTAGATCCTCTTATTTAGAAACTGTATAAAGTGACGCACTGGTCAATTTTCTGATAAAGACAGAATATATTTCAAAAAAGGCTACCAGAAAGGGTATTTTGAACAGAATTTCCCAAAGTCATCGGGACTAAAAATTTTAGTTCAAATAAGAAATTGCGTTTCTTTCTGACTCGTTTTTAAATCCATTTTTGTTCTCAAACGCATCCAATTTACAGATCCTCTTATTTAGGAACTATATAATGTGATGCATTGATCGGTTTTTTGATAAAGACAGAATATATTTTGAAAATGGCTACCAAAAAGGGTATTTTGAACAGAATTTACCGAAGTCTTCGTGATTTGAAAATTTAAGGAAGTTTTCACATAGCAAATTGCGTTTTTTATGACTCGTTTTAAAATCCATTTTCGCTCTCAAACGCATCCAATTTACAGATCCTCTTATTTAGGAACTATATACTGTGACGCATTGACCAGTTTTTTGATAAAGATAGAATATATTTTTTAAAATGCTGTCAAAGTGAGTATTTCGCACAAAATTTTCCGAAGCAATTATGGATAAAGAATTAAGGGTGTATTCAAACATCAAATCGGTTATTTTATGACTCATTTTTAAATTAAATTTTTTTCTCAAATGCATTCAACTGACAGTTTCTTGTTATTTAAGAACTGTATAATGTACTGTTTTGGTCGATTTTTTAAAATAAATTCAGAATTTATTTCAAAATATGTTGTCAAAATGGGCATTTGAGCTGAATTTTTCTTAAGATGATTCTGATAAAACCAGTTTTTGCAGAAAAATAAAATTAAAAATTTTTCCTAAACGGCCAAATGAAGTTATTAAATTGGGTTTATTTCTAATCATATATTTTTTTGTTGTTGAAATGAGCACTCTTCGAAATCTGCCTCCGCCTATAGGCCCAGCCGACAGGGATTTTTTAGATTTCAATGGACAATGATTAGTGTGATTTTCACGAATTGGACTTGTCTCTCATATGCTTCATTTTGCATACTCTGAAATTAAATTGATGGAAATAAAAAAGTTACCAAAGTATATTTCATACTTTGCATTTTTTGCAGGTTACCTCTTGGAAGGACTTGCAAGGACCTTGATGACACCAACATTGAAGCATTGTATTAATCAACGGGTTGTGTAATGAGATTTTAATTACTTAATTAAAATAATTAAATATTTTCAGGATAATAAATGAGTTTGGGACATTTATTTAAATCAGTGAAAAATACCTCAAAAATATAAAAATTCAAAGGATCATAAAAAATATTGAAAACAAAATTTAATTTTTAATATACAATGAAAAAAAATTTCAAAATTTTAGTTATCACTATACGAAATAAAGATAAAAAATTGAAAAGATTTTGTATTTCTAACATTTAGTTAAAAATTATGAAAATTAGAGCATGAACAGATATAGAGACAAACAAACTGCATTATTAAAAACTTTCCTATTATGTTGAAAAATTTAAAAATTAAATCTTATTGAGTAATATTTTTAAAAGTTATGCTTGTTAATTGTCAGAAAATAAACCTGTAAAAATAAAGTTTATGTTTTAGAAATGTATGATGTTTATAGCACCTGCATCGTTATTTATTTAATTTTGCTTCTTATTGTATTGCCAGTAATGGAATTTGCAAACAAATTGAAGCCTTGTAGAAGATTTTGAATCCCATTGAGAAATATGCTGTAAAAAATCCCAATACATTGAGAAATATTCAGTTCTATTTCACAGCATACATACATTTGCATAATTTCTATTTTCTTAAATTCTTTCCTATGCGTTAAAAAGAGAATTTCATCGTAAGCCGTTATCGATTTACCGTAATCGATTTCCCCGCCGTGTGGTTGCAGGCCGATGAAGTTCCTCATCAATGTTTATTAGTCAGAAATTGCCCGGCAAAGATGGCTGACAGCATAATGTGATATTGTTTTATTACTAAGCTACCCTGACCGATATGTCGGTCAGGGTAGCTCAGTTATGAAGCAACAACACAGTATGCAGGCAGCCACAATTCGAATTCAGGCACTGGCCAATTTTTCACTCCTGCTAAGTTATTGTACTATTTGTGTTCAAATTTGTCTTATTATATATGCATCTAAAATTACTAATATTCTGTAAAAGTGAAGCATTTAAATAAAGAAATCTATTCTGAAGGGACAAAATCAAATTCAAAAGCCTTGCTTCATACCAGGGCCGTTTTAATAGCAGTTAAATGCGCTACGACTGATACAGATAGCTTGAGCTAAAAAGACTGAAACATAGTAATATTTCAAAATCAAAGGTAAAATTATCAGTGTTGGTCAGGTTAAGAATATAATTTTGGTATTTAGCATAAATACCCAGCCAAGGAAAATTTTGTCAAGTCGATGATTAAAATATGAGAAGACAGAAGAATATTTTTTTTGGAAAAATCAAGATAATAAAACTACATTAATTTGCTTGATTTTTGTGTAAAAAATCTAAAAACACCAATGGTGGCCTATTTCATACAATAATGACTGGTCATTATACCAGTGATGATCCACCGAAATCAATCATTTCTGGCCTACATTGATTTTTGACTTTTAATTAGCCCTCTTAGTTTCTTTCTAGGCTTTCTCAGTTAATTTTACTCCCTTTGTTTTCCAATCTTTCTTTCTGGTTTGCTTCTTTTTCATAAATACTTATTTCTTTTGATCGTTGGCGCTTTGCAGCTTGTGCTACCTTTGAAAAGTCAGTACGAAATGCATTTTATTGGACCTCCTATTCAATTTCCTTACGGCTCTCAGCAGGATTTAAACGATCTTGTTTAACCAGTGAGAACAATCATTACTTGTTGAGTGGGATGGAGCATGAATTATCAGGCTTTGAAAAAATATCTTAGTCGGCTTTTAGTAGCGGGTTCGAACTATTTCTAGTTTCAAAAAAATAATTTCCATACTGTCTTTTACTGGAGTTCGTACATAATTTGAAAGTTGTGATATCCACGGGGCTTGGTTGATTTGCTTAGTTCATTACCGTTTCCGTCAGCCTAGTTTGAATGTTCGCTTTTTGTTACAAAGGCTTACAAAAAGGATAAAGCTATCAATTTATCACTTGGTTTTTACTATGTATTTCCGACTTTTTTTTACCACATTCTGACCCATACTTGATATAAGTCTTCATTCGATTGATTTTTCAGATTTCGAGGCATTCAAAGACTTTTTATAACTAGTAACAGTTGAAACATTGTTAGTTATCTTCCCATTTTGAGTAATCTAAAGCGTTCTGCATCGAATTTATAAAATACTGTTGCTTTGAAACATTTTTGTTTCTACAGCCATTTTATCGGGATTTTGATGACTAAGTGATAAACACTTTAATTACAGCTTCAAGTTGATATTGTCTACCCCACTGAAGAAGGAAATTGTAATAATTAGTTTTAGCTGACGAAAATCGTCATGTAGAATTTAGGCAGTGATCGGGTATAAAGCAAAAAGCTGGACGTGAAAGAATTTTCGCGAACGATACACAATACAAACTAACAGTAACAGTAATTCAACAATTTTTCCTACCATAAAAGGCTTTTTTTAACATGTGCAACGCTTAGATACTAAACTTACGAGCTTAAAATCTTATCTATTTTAAAGTATATTTTCACTTTCAGTCTTACTTCTAGCCCTTTAATTTATTCGCGACGGGAGCCTTTTACGAAATTTTTAACGTTTCAGCTCCAGATTTTAAAAACACTAATTTTTGTCTTGTTAAATCGAAATAATACTCTGATTTAATAACGGAAATTATGCAGTAAAATTTTACTGGTGGGGTAAAGCAAGGATTCTTAAGCCTTTTTGCGGCACGTATACGTGTCGCTCGTCCCCAAGGGGTTAAGCCAAGACCTACACAATGGTATAGGCGATTCTAAAGTAAAAGAAACTTTTCCTTTTTTGTGCGATTTTAAATCGAATTTGCACATTTGTATGAGTTAATTGGTTTTCAGATGTTTTCATAAGAAACAACTAGGTGGCACTAACTGCCAGACTGAATTAGGCTTTCTGTTTTTAAGAAGACAACATCATCTGACAGCAATAGACAAAAAAGACATGTTGTCATAATTTCTTTTAAATACGATTTTTAATGCTTGATTGGGTTTAATGTTTCTTTTCATATGTTTAATTTATCATTTTAATTGACTTTGATCTTGATAATTTTAATTAGGTTTTACAAAATTTGAAAAAAAAAATAATAATGACCCACACGATTGTGTAAGTTCGACATTCACCATTTCAGAAATAGTTGCAGTTCTTAATAATCTTTTTAAAATTTTAAATGATTTTATTAAAGTTATGTTTTTAGCATATTATCTTTTATCAATTTAATTTTAAAGCAGATTAATTTTAATTTAAAAGCTTTGTGCTCTTTTGAATCCTATGTAAAATAGTTAATTTTCGAGAAATAATATGCACAATGCACATGTAACAAACTGTAGGTTTCTGTTTTGAGTTAGAGATGCGATATATGACTTATATATTTATATGTTACATGCATTCTACGAGACAGATTTTTAAGTTTGGGAATTCCTTGTATCTTAGGAACACAGCTAGTGAACCATTACGAATAAATAATAAATTATGCAAAGTTGAACAAATGCTCGCTATATTCCGTAGTTTTTGCATGAATTTACCTTGAGTATGTTAAAAAAACCGAGTCCTGTGGAGATGAAGGATTTCGTTGTAAAATCATAATCTGGGATAGATTTAAGTTTTATAATAGATGAGTGGAAAAATATATATTTGGTCCATAAGGATCTACAGTTAGGATCTGCTTGGTCTTTACTCTGTTTAAACCTACTTTTATGTACTCAGATCAGTACTTCAACGCAGTCCCGCTTCTGGAGGAACTAAAAAAAAGACATTTCAAGGAACAGGCACAATCCAAACAAATATAGCAAATGGCACACCATTTGTCATGTGAACGGCTCTTTAGAGAAGTGAGAGCATTGAAAAGTCTCAGAAAAAAAATTGTAGTTGTCGAATGGAAATAAAAATGAAAAAGTTGTTCTTTCGTCGACATGTACAGGACGTGATCCACGGCAGATCATCAAGCGGTAGTCTCAGGAATAAACAACAAAAACCGATGTCCTTTCTCCAGTCAATTTCATTAACAACAACCACAACACCATCAATGGGAGGTGTCGTGATCTGCGATCGGCAAATGGAGGTACATCGAACATAGTTTAAAATAAACAAGTCGGAAATTGCACGAGAAGTGTAACAAATGAGGTGCGTTCGTACGATAACGAAGTTTTCAAAATATTACTCTCATATATCAATCTCATAAAATTGTAAATAGTGAATTACAATTAAAACGCTCATCAAACAATATTCTCCCTATACCATTATGTAATGGAATACTTTTGTGTGGCCTTGTACATCAATAACAAATGTTCTTTGCATCACAAATTATGTAAAATATATATTATAATATGTTATTTATAGTTGCATATAAATTTTATTAAGTTCGAATGAGTGTAACACCATTAAAATGCATTTGAAACATTTTTCCCCATTGACCGTAATGTAACGGAATACTTTTGATTTTCCCTGTAATTGATCTATGCATCCGATTTTCATAAAATTTGAAATAACTCGACAAAATTATGTAATAATTGTGTATTTTAAATTTCAAACGTATAAAATACATTTGAAACTTTTTCCTCATTGACTATATTGTAATTGAATACTTTTGATTGCCGCTGTAATTGATCTATGCTCCCGATTATAAAAAAATTTGAAATAAGTCGACAAAATTATATAATAATTATGTATTTTATATGTCAAATGATTAAAATGTATTTGAAACTTTTTTCCCCATTGACCGTAATGTAACGGAATACTTTTGATTGCCCCTGTAATTGATCTATGCACCCGATTCTCATAAAATTTGAAATGACTCGACAAAATTATGTAATAATTATGTATTTTAAATTTCAAACGATTCGGTTGGGTAGTTTTTGCGTTGTTATATGCGGACAGACGGACGGACGGACAGACAGACGGACAGACTGAACGACCACTATAGATGCTACGTATTTACATAATTACGAATGCACCTAAAAAGTGTACCTTGAAAACAATGGTTTATTTCCTTGACCTGGATGTAAAAGTTATAGATTCTTTACAAACCAGATGCGAAACCAAAGAAATTACACCGGATAAAACACGTGACTTATTATCGTTTCGATTAAATTCGGCTCGGAGGTTTTTGCATATATTATGACAAATAAGAAAAATCATGCATTAAGCATAGATTATGAAGCACTTTCCAAAACTTCATGAAAACTTTAAACAAAACTTCGTTATTTAGGAAAATAAGGACATATAACCAAATATGTACTGCAAAACTTTTAAACAGCCTTGTAATAGATCTGTCAATTGATATACGCACTATATAATGGAACAATTTAGTTTAGTAAGAATATACCTAGTAGCTTGAAATTTCTTTTTCAGCAAATTATACTAATAGATGAAAACATACTTGAATACTTTTGTTCAGCCCTGTACCTTTAATACATGTCAGCATTAAACTAAAATTTATTTTAAGCAAAAATTCTTAAAACAACTGAAATCACATTCTGATAAATTATCATTCATATGCGTCCATTTATCCAATACTTTGCGTGCTCCTGTATATCATTTTACTTATATTCTGTAAACATTTCTTAATAAACTGAACGCAGATCAGCGTAAAAATGCATGACCTATTTCAGAATCACCTTTAAGTAATTTACGCTTATATTCAATAACGTTGGCGAACTCTTTTGGGTAGCCCTTTATATCAACTATAGCATTTAGACACATCGTATAATGAGCATAGATTTAAAGAAACTTAAACGCGCATATCATAATTAAAATGCATTTCATCCATCCATCAGCCATATCGGATACATACAAAGTAGGGTGGAGCGAAAAAAAATTTTTTTTTGAAAATCAAAAACGGGTAGGTGCCAAAAGTTGCCTTTATACTAGTACATTAACTTCGTGAAATTTTACCGCTGAAAAAAAATGGCTTGAGTCTGCGCTTTTGCTCCAAAAATCGAAATTTTGGGTAAAATTTGTCATTTTTTTACATGTTTTCAAAAAAATTAAAAAATTCCTACAGAGCTGGTTAGTATTTAAAAGTGTTGCTTAGACCTTTATATTTATCTGCTTAACATATTTAAACTATAAAACAATATCTGTAGTCTGTATAATTGGAGCAAATCTGACACCTTTTTGTGAAAAATCAGCGTTAACCTCTCTATTAGAGCATACAACGAAATGTTCTTTTGAATGCATTTCTTACCTAGCTGCTTTCAAAACTACTGTGTATATAATTCATAGAGGTGGTTGCATTATCCCACCCGTCTCAACCACCCAATCATCTAGGCCCAGTGTTTTATTTATGTATTGAATTGTTATTTTTTTCCCGAAGACGAGTATAAGTTTTCTATATATCAAAGTAATTTATCTCTTCTTTGTATTCTCAGACTTTGGATGATTTGGATCATGCTGGTGTGACCTGCTGCACATATATTTTTATACCATGTATAACAAAAGAGAAGCTGAGTAATGTATTGGGTATGTTCTTAATTGAACCTAGTCAGCAGTCTATTATCTTCATTAAAATTCCATGCAATTAGTACATTATGATTGGAAGTTCTGTTATCACAGCATTATTTCAATCAATTACATTTTATATGCAATGATTTGCCTAAAAATTGATTGTATGAATTCAGTTTCTAGTATGTCATCATTTATTGAACCTATTACATTGAACATATGCTGAGAAGTTAGCTGTTTAATATTATGACGATCGTCACAGAGGATTGCAAACAAAGTTTGCGTGTAAAACAACAGTATTTCTAAAGAAGTTTTAGTATGCTTTATGTCGTTCCTGTGTTGATCCGTAGTCTAGTAATTTCTAATAAGATTTTAGATCTATTATTTAGGTGTGTAGTACATTTGGTATAAAACATCCCGCGGTATAAACTTGGATTATACATTTGGTGAGTGAACATATAGACGCTGATTGCCAATCTGTGCTTATATAAAGCGGAAAATTTTATTAACATTATGAGCTGTCTTTTCTGTGAGATGTTTTCTAAATTTCTATTCCCCATTCTTTCTGAGAAATAGCTTTCCTTATGAATTAGCTTTGCAATCTACGACAGAAATTTCTAGTCTGTTCTGAGTATCTTTTTCTCAATTTGAGAAAAAAAAAATTCTATTTTATAAAAAAAAAAAAAAAAAAAAAAAAAAAAAAAAAAAAAAAAATGCAATAGGAAGTGAATATTACGTAGACAAAGATTTTCCTTATTGATCCAGTGAATCCATGTAGCTTAGAACGTTTGATATCGACTTCTCTAATAATTGACGCAGAGGAAATTCACTGGAGTTGAAGTAGCGAATGACTCAATATCATAGATAATTCTAAGCTTACCCCATGCAAAATGGTTCACAGTAACAAATAAAATTCTCCTAATTTTAAATGAGCACTTATAGTCAATATCCGTCCATTCCCTCATAAAATACAATGCATTATAAGTTTATGCCCAGGACATTTCACCATCAAATGTTGTCCACTCATAAAAAGGGGATCTAAAAGTTAATAGGAAATTAACTGGATACGAAAACACTTAGAAAACGGTATAAAACTAATGCAAAAAAAAGTTATTTACAACAGCGGTTGCTTTATACATGGAGAACAAATTTTCATTGCAATTCTCGCTGACGATCACCATCACATTAAACAGCTCGCTTCTCAACATATAAAAAATACAAAAGTAGAATAAATGATGGCATACTTATAGTTGAAATATCTGAAATCATCTTTGAAGCAAATCATTACGTAAAAAAAATATATATATATACAATTGACTGAAAAAATGTTGTGGTAACAGAACTTCCAATCATTATTCATCAACTGAATGATTTGGTTTGATAAATATAATAGATGGGCGAATAGATCCCTTTAATAATATTCCCGTGCATTACTCTGCTTGTCATTTTTTTTTGTATAAACTATAAAAATATACATGAAGATAGTTACAGCAGATGTGGATGCAAAAAACTGATAAACAAGGTGGAAGCATCGAAAACATGCCAAATTTTTATAAAGAAAATCACAAATCAATGTATAAATAAAACATTGTACTAAGATGATCGAATAGTTGGGCCGGATGGTATAGGAAATATAGCCACCTCCACGACGCATGTCCAAGGTAGTTTTGAAAACAAGAGCTGCATTAAAAACAACAATTCGTTATATGACACAATAGAGTGGTAATGCTGTTTTCTTACTAAAAGTTGTCTGTTTTGCTCCAGCTATAGGGAATAAACATATTGTTTTATAGTTTAAATATGTTAAGCAGATAAATATAAAGGTCTAAGCAACACTTTTAAATACTAACCAGCTCTATAGAAATTTTTTACTTTTTTTGAAAAAATGTCAAAAAATGACAAATTTTACCCAAAATTTCGATTTTTGGAGCAAAAGCGCAGACTCAAGCCATTTTTTTTCAGCGGTAAAATTTCACGCAGTTGATGTACTAGTATAAAGGCAACTTTTGGCACCTACCCGTTTTTGATTTTCAAAAAATTTTTTTTTTCGCTCCACCCTAATACACAGTACTTCGGAAAGAATATACTATTTGAAATATTTTGTGTGTCCCTGTAAATGTTATGACCTTCATATTTTGCATGTCAATATCGTATAATTTATATTAAGCCTCAGTAACATACATCAATTTTATTATATATGAAACAGTTAAATATATTAAAATGTGTCGCACACCATTTACCCCCTTTACCAATATGTAATGGAATACTTTTGTGTGGCCATGTAAATGAATATTAGCTATATTTTCACCGCATACTTTATCAAATGCATATTTTAGTACACCTCGTAGATTCATATAAATTTTAATATGTTTGACAGAGTGTAACATCTTTAAAATTCCTTTGAAACGATTTTTCCCCATAGGCCGTAATGTAATGAAAAACTTTTGACTGTCCCTGTAAATAAACTAATGATGGTAGAAACTTCATTTTTAATAGGGCTCCTGCTGGGTTAAACCCCAATAAAGTCCAAAATTTCATGGCAATCCGAGTATATTTACGAGAGTTAGAGTACGCACAGACGGCCAGACAAGCGGAATGCGTAAGCACTTTTCAATTTTGTTGGAAAGTGCTAATAAAAAAAAGAAAATATCAACAGTTGTTCTTAGAGGTAACGAAGAAGAAGAGATAATTAAGAGGTTAGATGCAACTAGTCACTGGCCTTGTTTTGACTATATCAAAACTGCCAGGATTTGCTAGTTTCAAAACTGTTCTTGCCATACAAAAATGAAATGTGATAAATGTCATTTTTTCATATCTATTTAAAAACAAAAAACAAAAAAAATGTTTCGAGCATTTTCATTCTGTATGGCTCATGAAAATTATCTTAATAAACAACAACTGCTTTTTCTTAAATATTTATTTTTAGGTATTTGCACACTTTTTCCGAAACTACACAGATATTATGGAGTAATAGGAGCATTAGCAAAAGGAAAAGAATATTGTACATTTGTACTCAAATAATCTAGTTAAAATGTGAGAAAGAAATAGCTCTACCCTATAACATTTCTTAAATTAATGCAAATATATAGAGATAAAGCATTTAAAATGTTTGTGGATCAACAATGCTGTGATCATGAAAAACGGCACCAATAATGGACCACACCACTAGGCGATTTCATAAGCTTTTTTTTAATAATACCAGTATGTTTACACGTTCCTTACATTCTAAAAAAGTCATTACAACTCACCTTTCTCCGTTTTTTTTATTGCAAACCTCACGAAACTGAAATATGCATATTAAATGTTCTGGTAATTAAAGATTCTGAAAAAGAAGAAAAAGATTGAACTTCCATGGAAGAAGGTGCCATGTAATGCATTGTCAAGATGTCTTTTGAAAGGGCTCTGTGACAAAAAGAACCAGGATTTCGTCAGATGAATGCAAGTCTAAAAAATAAAAGCATTTTCTAGTCACCTAGCCTTAATCAGCAGCGATGCTTAGGCGCTTTAAAAGTGAAGTGGAAGATATTTTTCCTAGATAATAAACAGAAATAGGTCTACGACATCTTTATTTACCCATCATACGTAGTATAGAGTAAGTCTTGCTATCGTTTTCAAAATAGAAAAATAATTCAGACGGATTTACTCGTTTCAGACACTAAAGGTTACGAGAAATGTATTTTTTGAAAAAAAAAATTGCCGTCCGTCTGTCTGTGTGTATGACTGCCTGATTGTCTGTCTGTGTGTCTGTAAATGCTCTAGCTCCTAAAAAAATTGAAATAGGGACCTGAAATTTGGTGTGTACTTAGTGTGTAATGATGGAAAGAAGCTTTTTTCACATCAGATCATCAGATTCAGATTAACCTCGATTATCCGGAACAATTTTCTTCGCACTCTCAAAATATTCGTTCTGCTTAAAAATATATAAAAGTTTTCGATTTTTTAATTTAAGTATTGAATGTAAAAGACAAGAAAAAATACGAATTTTGCATTAAGAATGAAGTCGATTAGCTAATTATTTGACGAGATATTTGAAATTCTATTTTCCACATTCTTCGGTTTTTCATGACATTGTATTTCATTCAAATTTCAATTCAAAGATGTATTTTATTTGAATATAAGACGCTTAATCCGATCCAGTAAATTGTTTGTTAATATTATTAATATTTTTGGAGTTATAAGGATGTTTTTTTCATACAATTTGGTACTATTTGAGTAGTTTGGCGTTTTATATAATTTCTCGAAATTGATTTCTCAGCGATTCATTATTGAGCATTACCATATATTAAAAATATTTCATCACACGTTCAAATTTTATTTTGGAATTGCGAGGCATTTTATAAATATTTTACGCGTTTTATTTTCATATTTTACATTATGTATATCCACGATAGGTAAGTATTAAGGTGGCCACTCAGTGCCTAGTTCTTCCATTGTTGTGATTTTCTAAAAGTTGGCATGAAGTAGGCTGATTGGAAATTTAGGCTGAATTATGTACTGAAAGAAAGGAAAAATGTTACTTAACCCTCGCAGTACTTGAGATCAAAATGTCACTTTAACGCCTAAGATTTCATAAAATAATCTAGTCTTCTTCCTAAGTAATCATAATTGTCTTTCGATGCAACTATCCAGCTCAATGAGTTGCAAAATTTACACACAACTAAACACAAGCACAAAGAAATAAAGCAATGAGAGAGGGGCCAAGACTCGCTTGTGTGGTAATGCTGTACTCGCAGTGAACTACATCTGGTAGGATACCAAAAATTAATTCCTTACACTAGAATGTGATAATGATAGAAAACTTTTATTTATATCCTGATTGTCTAAGACTGAGTCCATGTGATATCATTCGTAATTTCCTCGTATTAAAAAGAATTTAACTGTGTGAAAGTTGTTAGGTAGATAAAATTATTAAAAAAACACATTTAGGGGAGAGGGGGGTTAGTGTGGACAAGGGGTTAGTGTAGACATTCAAAATAGCAATTTAAATAATGTAGGAAAAATTACCAAAAAATTTACACAAACTGACAACAATGTACTCTATACTAAGCAAAAATTTAGTTAAAAAAAGTTAAAAAGTTTTTGTATAGTTACGAGAAGTTTAATTTCATGCATGAAAAGTAAAAATAAGATTTCTTTTTCATTTTTGCAGCACAAAGAATTTAAATTTAGAATCCAATAAACAAATTGCTAGATGACAAGTTTGAGTTGTCTTCTTTATTTCTATAACCTTCATTAAGATATTAAATTGGTTAAATGAGTATAACTGAAAAATAACTTCACAATGTTAGCATGGGGTTAGTGTAGACACACTACTAGGGGTTAATATAGACAGCTTATTGTACAACATAATTTGTATTTTATGTACTGAATTTATTACAGTTAAGATTTACAAAAAGTATGTTAACTTACAAATGTAATTACTATATTAAATATCAAATAAGACTATTTTCCACATAAATAAGGATATGTATTGAAATTTTCATCAAATCATTTCAAGCTAATTTTTTTTTAATTCAGCAATTTTGGAGTTTTAGAGGATTAATTTAGTCTTAATTTTAAATTATTTCAATAAAATAGAACATACATTTTTTTCTATGTTGGTTAGAAGCATGAGAAATATCAACTGTTACATTATTATAAACGAATCCCATTGTCACCAACTCTTAGGTGTTGCAATATTGCATATTTTGTAGGCAGAGTGGAAAGTGTAAATGGTTTTAGTGGCTATGATGTTGTATTTCAGCAGAAAAAAAGATCCAGCACATCATTTTGCTTTTCTTGATATGAAAAATAATTCCCTAATTAAAAATGGGAAATAATAGAAAAAAAATCACACAACTTGTAATTGTTGGTATTACTTCTTTCTCCATAAACCCTTTAGACTGTAATTTAAACTTAGAGGTTTAGATAATAAGGAATATTTGTAAAAAAATTACCTGTTCATACTAGCCCCCAACATATTTTGGTTTTGTCCACGCTAACCCCTTGTAGGGGTTAGTGTGGACACATGGATCAATATTAAAAACTGCTAATTTTCTTATTGCTTAACTGTATTTATCATCATCTTTCCTGTATATTAATAAACAGAAAATATCATTCTTCAATTTGAAAGAGTTGCGAAATTTTTAAAATGCTCATAGAATTTTATAAAATTAAATTAAATTTTTCTGCCCACACTAACCCCCCCCCCTCTCTCCTATAGAAAATTCCCAAGAAAATAATTTCATAATAAATGCGTACTCTAAATAAGAAAAAATGAAAAAACGCCCACATAGGGTGAAATCGACCCCATCTTAGTACTGTGAGGGTTAATCTGAGAAAACCTATCATAACTAATACGGAAATATACAACTACATTTAACGAGATCTTTGATTTTAAACTGTGTTTTTTGCTTAAGAAGCAGGGACGGGATAAATGCCCCAGGAACCCAGCTTTTGCTTAGGAGTATAAGTGCAATCCCGGGGGAAGACTGAAATCCACTGCATATGGTAAGACATATTATCGATGATTAGCTTTTACAATATTATATAACAGTTAATAACATAGAGAAACATATATATAATTTGCTAGTTTTAACTCTGGAACTCATGAGAATTGTCGGCATAACATACATCGGCAGGAATTGTACTGTGTTCTATGTATACTTAAACGATTACAAGACGTAATTTTTGAATTTTAGAGTTAGAAAATATTAAGTGAAGTCAGTATGCTGATAATTATGATTAAATTACTAAGTAAATCAATAAAACAAAACAAAAAGAGCAATAAAAAGATTTACAAATGTAATTAAAAATATTTTTGTACTAAGCAAGAACTCCTGTCTGAAGTAGAACTGAGAATAAATAGGAGACCAGACTAACTTAAAAAGGGAAGGGATTGGTAAACATTAATTCACTGTTTTCTAAAATTCGCATACAGTTTGCGATACGCTGCAGGAGAGTTATCCAGTCATGAAATATCATCTGTTATGGCTTTATAACGTGGTAGTGGAAAGCTAATGAGTGATGTAAAATGTAGTTTAATGATGCTGATAAAGATCTATAAATGCTATAAAAGGTTAGAAAGAAAGAGATACAAGTATCTGTTATCTATGAAAATGTTTTGTAAGACCTCCGGTATGAATTAATAGGCATACTGGCCCTTCTGGTCTGTGGACCAAATTTGTTGCCAGCAGTGTAACATTTGTTACTTGAGTTCTAACATCAACGTTAATTTAGGAATACAAATGTTTTTGGTAAAATAAAATTATCGGACGCCGAATTATCCAGCCGATCAGCCAGTTTGTTATCCATTATACCAGAATGCCCTTTAACCCAATTAAAAAAAAAGATTTTTCTGAAGACTGGAAGAGTAAGGTTATGTCTAAAACTACGTGATTACTATTATCAATGTTTGAAAGGGCCTGTAGACTTGATAAATTGTCTGATGAAATTAAGTAAAGCAAGTTCAGTAATTCAGACAGTCCTCTTTTCCCCAACGAATCGTCTACTCCACAGCAAAGATCTTTGCCTGGAAGACAGTTCCCCATATAAAGCCTTGCTCGCAGAAAAAAAGTGCAAATTAAGTGTAACGACACAAAAAACTGCCACCGTACCTACTTTCGTTTTAAAAACGGTCTGTAAAAATGTGTGTCTAAACCTTAAAACCTTTTGTTGGGTAACCTTTTTGTTTTGGCGGGTTTCTTTTGAAATTGGCGATACCTGATACTTTCAACAATTTGTTGAGTATATTGTGGCTAAAAAATATAGCAATATAAATATGGAATCATTAGAAATACACAGGACCGTGATCCGAGAGAACTCGGCCTCCGCTACGAATTGAATGTTGAATGGAGGAAGACCATTCAACAAGCAGGGCTGAAGGCAGGGAAGAAGGAAGGCAGGGCTGAGGTGGAAGTGTTCCTAGGCTCTGGAGATCAGGAGAAGTGCATTTCTCTGAGCTGATTTAATATTGCTCAGAAACACAGAATATCCATAAAAGAATCGCAATTTGAAACACACATTATTTAAGTGTAGCAATATAATTTAGACTACTTACAACCACGGCTTAATTTATAACAAAAATGGTACCGGAGCTCTAACTTTCTATAGTACTAACAACCGTAATGTGCCCTCTGCCCCTCCAGTCGTAACTCCAATCTGCATATTTTTTTCTTGTACAATAAATATGAAAGCATTTTTATTTGTATTTTTATTTTAGCAAAATGAAAATTTTAAATATAATTACCTGCATACATATAGCTGTCAACTATTCCATTTGTTAGTGATCACTGCTTCCAAATAAAAATTTTTAACTAATTTTAACATTAATTGATTGCAGAAGTCTGCGATTAAGTAGGTAAAAATTATAATTTAGGAATTCTGTTAACACGAAAAAGGAATAGTTCGCACCTGTATATTTAAAAACGTAACAGATGAAATTTAAAGACATACATATTTGGAAGCAGGACGTTTCGGTCCCGCCATTTCGGTCCCGTCGTTTCGGTCCCGCCGTTTCGGTCCCGAGACATTTCGGTCCCGAGACGTTTCGGTCCCGAGACGTTTCGGTCCCAAGACATTTCGGTCCCGAGACGTTTCGGTCCCGAGACATTTCGGTCCCTGGCCATTTCGGTCCCGAGACGTTTCGGTCCCGAGACGTTTCGGTCCCGAGACATTTCGGTCCCGAGACATTTCGGTCCATGGTCATTTCGGTCCCTGGACTTTTCGGTCCCTTCTCCAGCAAGCTGAAATTTTGTGCACGGGAAATACCTGACATAATTTTATAAGGAACATTTTAGAGTGTTGAATTCAGGGGCAGGTCATTCCCCCTGGAGCTATCAATTACCCCCCCCCGGAAAATTTGAAATTTTGTGTTTTCAGTGGTAAAAAAGTGTAATCCCCCCCGGAGCCACACAAGTCCCTCTCGGAGAAAAGTGTCTTAATTCAACACTGGTTTTTTAACTGAAAGTCGCATAAAATTTTAGTGTAATGCGATTAATTAGAAGTAACAAGTACCCCAAAACTTGATCAATTATTTAGAAATCGATGGAGATTTCTGAAAAAAATTCACAGATGAATGGCATTTTTTTAAATTGCCAGAATGTTTTGAATTCTTGAACGAGGAAACGGGGAAGTTAACTTGGAAACTGATAACTAAATTTATAAAATAACCCAATTAACTTATGATATTAACACACCCCATAATTAGTTGTAAAATTTTAACTTCTGAGATGCATGTTTCCTCTCCAGGGAGACAAAGGCTTTTAAATTGCCAGGAGAAAAGAAAGAGTTATTGTTATATGGAATTTATATTCTGACACTTAGCATATTATAGGATTTCATCGCTGAAGCCAATTTTCAGAATTATAAGTGTTTCATTATTTTGCACCCCCGCCACTTCTCGCATAGGAGCAAAAATGTTGAAATAAATAAAAAACATCTGTATCTGGTGGTATTTTACCCCCTGTGCCAAAATTATCATTGAATTCTCTTTTTGTTTATGGCATTTTTTATATATTGTTTTTGGTTACTAGCATTTATTTTCCTTTTAAACTTTTCCGTTTTTAAATTAAGAAAAGAGTTTCCAGATTGCAACACGTGGAGGTAGTTAGCATTGCAATTATTTTATTACATAAATATATGACACGAGCAGAAATAATTATTAAAATGATTTGTAACCTAAAGATTTTTTTTTTTTTTTTTTTTTTTTTTTTTTCATTTTAGAAAAATGAATTACATCTTGAATTATTAGCAATTATTTTTTCATGACAACAGTTCTTTTTTTATTGTTATTATTACAATCTACAATGTTTATTATATTGACGCTTCCCTGTTTTTATTAATGTTTTCCAAAACAACGGCAACATAAAAAAAAATTATATTGCCATACTTTTATGCATATATCACATTTATACAACACATCTGTTAAATTTTCTAAAACCAGCTTAAGGAAACTAATTACAAAATTATTAATGTAATGCGTATTGAAATTTGTCATTTCATTTAAAGCTGATATTATTATATAAAATAATTATTTTTAACATTAAAATATAAAAACCCTCATAAAAAATATGAAAAAAAAGCTTTCTGTCAAAGTAAGTTAAATTAATAAAGGTAACTTAAAATATTATGTCTAGGTGGTAAATATCTTATCTAACAATCTTATTTAGTTATGTTATAAGTTTTGAATATTTCAATGTCATTCATAAGCTGTAATAATAAGGATAAAAAAATATTCCATTCTACTTTTTATACTGGTTTAATTGATACTAAAAGCGTTTGAAATGAAGATAACAGCAAGAAGAATAAAAAACACCAAGAAATGCTGTTCTTTTCAAAACATTCATATTTCTTCTAAAAAATGCTAGCGATTATGTGGGAGGTCCGTCCGCATTTGAACTCCAGGGTATAAAGGGCATTGTAAAGAATAAGGGTTTCATCTGACAAGTGTATAAAGATCAAGATACGTTGAATAAAGCTAACTACCTAGCTCTTCTAGCTATCTTGTACAAAGATGACTATTTGTTTAGATGGGCGTTGACAATTGATTGACATGCAGAATTTTTGCTTAAAAGAGGTTAATCGTAGTACTTAGCTGATACTTATATGCTTACATTTCCAATTTTATAGGAACACCAACATAAAAAAAAGTGTTTAAAAATTCTCGGCACACGTTTTGATTTGTTATTTACTTAATGTTATACATTATTTTATTAAATGATTAACATCATCTTTGAAAATTTGAAAGCATTAATAATTATGTTGTTAAATTAAAAAATTCTCAAAAATTAAATTATTTTTATCAAACATATTTATTAATAAGGATTCAAAATTTTTTTAACTATTAATTGTTTAAGTGGCTTATTTATCAATTACTTGTTTAAAATCTAGTACAAGAACTATATAGAAGTTATAGCAAAAATGAAAAAAACATATTTTTTAAATTTCAGCTACTATAATGTTATTAACTTCATTAGGATGTATAAAAATGATAAGGATTCTCAAAATAAATATGTTATTTATTCATTTATTGGTTAGTTTATCATATTTTTCTTACTCTTTAAATATAATAATTAATATATGATTGATTTTTGCGAACTGTAAAATATAACTTTGTTTCAAAAAATTTAAATCTGCATCTGGATAATAATGTTACCTAAACCTGTTAAGAAATATTTTTACGCATTGTTACAGTGTTGCATTATTATGTTTAATTAATTATTACGTTACGTTACTAATTGATTTTTCAAAATAATAATAATAATAATAATAATTTCCTTTTTTGAAATAAATAACAATTTTTGAATAATAACTTATGGTGATGAATAATTGCTATAAATTAAATCTCAAAACAGTTAGTGATTTTAAAATGAAAATCAAATTAATATTTTATTAAATTTATGTATTTTTAATTAAATGAATCTTTATATAATTAAATTGATAAAATTATTAATATGCATTATGAATTTTACTTTACATAAACTCAATAAATAATCTGTTTTATATTCAATTTATCATTGTGTTTTGTAGTAGTTATAAACTGAAGCTTATCGTTTACCTGTTTATTTATTTTATATTTAAAGTTACTGAAATTTAAAACTATTTATTCAATTAATAATAAAATTAAAATAAAAATTGTCAATTTTTTTCTGTGAAAGTGGGAGCGAAAAGGTAATGGAAATAAATAAATAAACGATAAATTAAAAAAGCTTAGTTTTGTCAGTTAAAAATCGAAAATAAAATTATTTAAAATAATAGTTACATTATTATATAAAATAAAAAAATAATCATTTTATTACAAAGAAATAGGCCCACTTTCAATAAAATTAACTCACAAAAATTGTCTTCATAAGGGAAGAAAACTGTTAAAAAAAAAAAAAAAAAAAAAAAAAAAAAAAATGCAACCAATAATTATTACATAAAAAAAGGTCGTTGGAGCATTTTTATTTTTTTAACAAAAATTTTTTATAGCACGCCTAGTTACGAAATCACTAATTTAAAGATTCTAAGAAAGTGTGCGAAAACAATCAATAAAAATAAAAGTTAATCAATAAAAATAATAGTTTATAGTATAGATAAAATACCTAATACAAAAAATATATGATAAAACTTAAAATATTTATTCTGTTAAATAATAATAATAAAGACAGTGTAAAATTATATAACATTGTTTAATCAAATTTACAACTCGCTGTGATTTTATTATCACGAGTTACAATAGATTAAACTTATTGGACTATTATATTCAGCTTTGTATGAAATTTGAGGGAAGGGGGGCAGGAGAATAAAAATATTAAAAAAGGCCCGAACAATGTTGAGCTTACAGCGTTTAGTGGGCCTTCATCAATCAAAAACCAAGTTATAAAGTGGCCGGTAAAGAAATAGCAATGGACCGAAATGGCAAGAGACCAAAATGATTAAGGACCGAAATGGCCAGGGACCGAAATGGCAAGGGACCGAAATGTCTCGGGACCGAAATGTCCAGGGACCGAAATGTCTCGGGACCGAAATGTCTCGGGACCGAAACGGCGGGACCGAAACGGCGGGACCGAAATGGCGGGACCGAAATGTCGTGTACCCTACATATTTACATGCTGAAGAATGGAACAAAGCTTTTAAATTTCCTATAAAAGTTGTGTGTCTTAAATGATAATAGATTATCTTAGATTAACAGTGCTTTGTAGTGATTCTCTGAAAATCAAATTATCCCACTAAAAAAATCTGAAGAAAATCTTAAAAAAATATCTGGAGAAAATCTGTAGGGAAAATGCCCATTTAAAAAAATCTAAATATTTTTAAGTATATCTGTAAGAAAACTTCAGATAGTTTTGAGATAAAATTACAATTTCTTCAGATTTCTGTATAATTTCTGAAGAAAGTGGAGATTTCTTCAGATAATCTTAAGATTATTTTTGGTGGGGAAATTTAAAAAAATTACACCGTTATCAGAAAGATTTGATGATTTTATAGAAAAAGAGAAAACAGTGCTCGATTAACTTATATCATTATAGCAATGCATGGCAGATATATCTACTTATAAATAAAAGTGATTTTGTAAATGTGCAGAATAGAGTTTTTGTATGGGCTGCGTTCATGATGCTAAAAGAAATGGAAAGATTACAACGTCATTTTAACACTCATACATAAAAGAATACAAAAATCTCAAACAAACAAAACTTCAAGCTCATTCTCGTTGACTAAAAAAAAGAAAATATTCTTTTCAGGTTAGATATCTAAAAAATAATAATAATAATAAAATATAAATCAGTCAATTAAAAATTATCCTACTATAGCAAAAGAAAATAGTTCTGAAAGCAAATTCATTCTCTTGAGTGGCGCCGTATTAGTACTTCGCTGCTACCAACGCTAGACTTAAATTTAGAATTATCATTACAAAAAAAAATTGTTTTCTTTCTATTCAAGTTTTAAAAACGTAGTAAGTTTAATAACACCTACAGCCTACTGTTTTTCAATTGCTAATTATTTAAAGAAAGCTTTTTTAATACAGGGAAGTCCATCGCCTTAAGAATACGAAAGATCCCCAATTATCAAAACTACTCATTTAAAGATTAGTATAAACATTTACGTTGAACGGAATTGCTAAAGCTAATGTATTATATGGAATATTATACACCAAAAGCATAAATGTCTATAAGTAATCAATACTATTTGTTTTTAGGGTCTTAGAACAATAATTAACAACATAAATAATTAAAAATTTCACAGAATTTTTTAAAATAAAAATTCATGAATTTTATTCAGTCGCTAATATTAGTTATGCATATAAGTATAAAAAAAATAAACTTGACTGTTAGTTCTTGATGAATATATTCTTCAAGTATTGATTTTAAGATTTTTTTTAAAGAAAAAGCATGCATTTTATTTAATTTTTTTATGTGCATTCTTTTTCTTGAAAAAGATAAACCTTTCAATGTAACTAAAACAATAGGCTTCGTGAATCAGTATAAAAGTCGAGGCACTGAAATGCGACACGCTTATGTAACATACATTTTCTTAAACGTTCTTTTTACTTTGTGATTTCTTTTAAGAAGAATAAAATATTTTTATAAAAGAACCTATTGTTGTAAAACAATGGTTCTTTGTTTAACAAGTTAGAACTAAAAATGACAGTAATATAAGTTTGATTTGCTCAAAAGAATGAAAAAAAAATTACATTGAAGATAAAGACAAACAATCTGCATTACAATGTTTAAAGGTAATGCTTTTGTTTTTTTTCTCTGAAAAAAAATCTAATTTACTGGTAAACAAAATGAAAAATCATTACTTTATTTTGCTAAAACTTGTGAATATATTACAGGGTTTCTTTTACTATATTAGTTATTTTTTTACATGCGAATAACTTTTCAAATATTTCATCTATGGTGATAAAAATGGTGTTCAGGTATAGTAAACTGATTGTACATTTTTCATTTTGCCAGCAAATCTGAAACTTGAATAGACATAAAATTGTCAAAATGCCAACATAGTTACATGAATTTATAACTAAACGGAAAATGAATTGAATAAAATGAATGAAAAAATTAAAAGTTTTTAAAAACCTACAAAGTAACTGAAATAAAAAAAGGTTTTCAGGATTAACATATATAAATTACGGGAAATTTTATAAAACAAGGAAGAAATTAGTCGGTTCTGGCAATCCCGAAACTTTCTGCTATCTCATGCACGTTAATATTTCTAGAAAAATGAAACATAGCAGCATGGGATGTTAGGTATTTTAAACCAAAATCTAATCTGCAACAACTTATTTCAAGTTCTAACTCAATCTGAAATTTGTTGAAAATCTGTGTATAAATACTTGAGGTAGAATCATTGCAGATATCTAAAAAAAAACAGGATAGAAGCACAACCTGTTGAGCGATTTACGCTAAAAACTAAGGAATACTAATTTATATAAGGAACTAATTAAATTAGAAATTTGATGAAAATATATTGGAAATTTTTGTAATTTAAAATAGTTTTACTTATTCAAATTTTAATGCCTTTTCACCTTTTATTGATAAATCTTCTAAAAATAATCATAAATCTACTTATGAATGATTTAATTGATTTTTAATTTCACTTTCCTTATATCAAAGGCAATTTTATACCATAATAAATACCTACCACTTAAGGGAAGTTAAGAATGTTTGCAATCCTATGAGAAATATGCAAACTTCAAGGCTCATTTCCTCGGAAACTATCCAACCGATTTTAATGAAATTTGTAATTCAGATCCACTGGATTGTGCTCAAGATTTATATTCTTAGCACATTCTTATTTAGATTATAGATCAAGGTAGACTGTATTTTTCTGGACTTTCTATTTTAGAGAAATAGCAGTTTATCAGAAATTTTCTATTAAAAAATGAAAATAATTAAATTTTTTAAAACTGTTTGCTACATATGACTTTATTTCTTACAGCTAATTTTTTTAGACTGGGAATCAATGGCGATTTTAGCTGGAAAGAATACCCCGAGAGCTAAAAATCTGAGGCACTTATAACTTGCGTGATTTTCTTCCATATTTTCATCAAACAAAGGAATTAAAGTAGATATATAGACGTGGATAAAACTAAGTTACGTATAATAAATAAGTGTAAAATCTTAGAGTAAAATTAATTTGGAATATTTTATCGTCGCAATCATATCTTCCCAACGTCAATAGACTTCAATTCAACGAAAGGGTCATGAGGGATAAATCTGACCAAGGGGTAATTGTGATCTCCTCCATATGGAAGCAAACTGTATAATGTAAAATTTTGTTTCATGTTTAGATATTAACCTCGTAACGTATTTTTTATTTTAGATACACAAAACCAATAAAGATAGTGTATCTTTATCACTAGCCCAAAGCATTTTTGATACCCAAATAGCAATTTGAAAAAAAGCCTAACAAAATTTTTCATAAATGGATTTTCATTTTGGAATTCCATTGGTCTCAAATACCCCAAACTAATGTGGAGAGAGAAGGATAAAGAGAAAATATAGTGATAATAATTTTCACACTAGTATTGTTAATTACCCACAAACTCTTGTGATTGTGAAATTTTTATGGGGTAATTAGAACCATCATTTTAACTTAAAACAAAACAGCAATGAGAATTAATACTCTTAAGAAGATAGCTTAAAAGTCTAAAATTATTTTTATCTGCAGAAAATATCGCTTTTCCAATTAAGAAAAAAAAAATAATAATAATAACAATGTTAAAAATGTACAAAGTGGTCACAATTAGTCCTCTTGACCCTTTATTGACTGCTAAAAATCTCCAGAAAATATATTCATCTCCAAAAACCAAGTCAAAAAGATCTTTACTTTGTTTCCGTTTTTTCGCATGAAAACGCATCTTTGACCTTTAGTGAATGGTCTTTATTTTTTTAGCATCAAGCAATGACATTTCTGTATTTTATCCCTTAAACCTGTTGTTCAAATGTTTCTCAGAAAAAATATATTTCTATTCACTGTGATTTTTTATTCCAAATTCAGAAAATAGTTGAAACTTCAGTCGAGATTGAGGAAATGCTTTTCAATGCCCACAGATTTATCTTATTTTTATTTTCGTTTCATTTTTTTAATCATTTACGGAAACTTTATTCCTTTTTTAAGTACTTAATTTGTATATTGTGATAAAATGCCATTTAAACTATTCGGATATCCGTGAAAATTAGATCAAACTTTTTGTTGTGGTATGTAATAAATGTGTATATTTTAAAATGATTGTTTCAAAAAATCCGAAAGTATATTTTTTAAATAAATGGAAATAAAATCTATTTATTCCCAAGTGAATGGTAATTTTTTAAAACATCCGTTAACTGATTTTAAAACAAAAGTAAAAATTGTTTTTTAGTGAAAAATAGAAAAAGAAAAGTAAAAAGCTCATTTTTTAAATCTAGAGACTGATCGCTAAGTTTAGAGATATCCTTCACTAAGTACAGGAATAATACGTTTTTAGTAAGATCAGTTTTTAGTTGTTTAACTTTGAATTATTACCGTTTGATAATTTTAAACGTTTTTAGAGTTTTAAAAACCTTATTGTGAATTTCTTTTTTAATCTGTTTTTGGAAAAATATGAATGATTTTTATAGTTAGATCATGAATTTTTTAATTAAATTCCCCACTGCCGCGACCGGATATATCCGTTCACTAAGCTGCATGTTTTACTGCAATGGAAGCTTTATTTAAATTAATGTATTTCCACAAACATAATCCAGTTTTTAAAAATTAAGCTATGATTGAGAGTGTTAAGTTTTATAAAAATATATGAAACAAAAACTCCCCACTGCCGCGACCGGATATATCCGTTCACTAACCCGCAGATTTCATTGCAATGGAAGCTTTATTTAAATGAATATATTTCCACAAATATAATCCAGTTTTACAAAATTAAGTTATGATTGAGAGTGTCAAGTCATATAAAAATATAAGAAACAAAAAAATTATTCCATGTTGGAAAATCCTTCTTTTATTAACATTTAAAATAAATTACAGGGAAAACGACATTACAATTTTGCCCTTTTGCTGGGCGGTCAGAGGGTTAACCAATAAAGAAAAAGATTGGGAATATACAAGAATCCATCTAGTGAAGTATGAATCTGTAACAGATGTTTCATTTCCTGAATATATTTTTTTTATCCGATACTGACTGCAAATTAAACATCTTGAATGATTTAAACATTAAATCTATCAATAGCTGATTCTTCTATTTAAAAATTTTTTCTTCAGAACAATTAACATACAATCTATGTCTACTATATATATATATATATACAATCTTAATGAAACGATTATATCAAATGATTTTCTGAAACGTCAAATTATGTTTTAGAGCTATTCCTCCTAAAATATAGATCTTTATTTGTGAAGTTAGCACCAATTATCCGTATTGATTTGTGTATAACAAAACTGGTATTGGAAATTTTCAAATTAAATTAGTTTCCGAGATATTATCTCTTTTTCTAATTTTAACAATATTTTGTAATGATTGCAAAGGGAACAAAATTACTGCATTTTTATGGAAAAATATTAAGATTATTAGATTTTATTTCTTTTTGTCATTTTCGAAGGAAAATTGAAATTACTTTTTTTTATTTCAATCAATAATGGAGACAATGTTGAGTTTAAATTAGATTTTTCAGGAAATTTTGAAAAAATCATTCATTAAACAATATTAATAATGATACGATTAAATAAATGATATTTTTTTTAAATCTTTTTCAATCAAATTTTCCTCCTTTCATGAGATTTTTTTTTTCATATTTTAGCAAAGGTTACAATTTTAAATAATTTCCGAAAAAACAGCACAAATAACAATATTTTCTCTCAATGATTAATTTATTGTCACGTTAATATTATAAAAATATTTTTTTAATTGTATTTAAACGATAACGTATTAAAAGAAGTAAAATAAGGAAAAGTATGTTACAAAAATCTATTTACACATAAGTATTAGAAGCAAAAGCAAACTTTATGATAATAAACTAGTTGGATGTGCCAATCCCAAACCTTTCTTCTATCTCATACTTACATTTTAGTATTTAAAAAATAGTTACAAATGTTAATGCTTTAATCATTTTTATTCAATACTATACCAACTTTGATTTTCATCTTAAATATCTGCTTCAGTCAATTGATCGGAGGCAAAACGAGTTTCCGTCTCAGCACAACCCGGTGGAAAATAGAATGATTTTCATTTTATAATTTTTTCAAATTCATTAAGGATCTACTCGCCACACTCCAAAAAAAAATCATAACAAAAAATTTAGTTCAGTTCTATGCATAACATCAAACACACAATGGTAAAATAATAAAAAGGGCACAGACATCTCGATTATAGCACCCCTTTCCGGCGGATATTTATCAAATTCACGGCGGACCTACTATTCAGAGATAAACATTTACACAAAAAATTTCGTTCAATTCTATGTATAATTTTTTACACTTTTAGGTGGTATGTTATTGATAATGGCACAAAAGTCACTATTGCAGCGCCTTCTTTTCAAATTTCCTTCTTTTCTTGCGGCGGATTCTTTTCAAATTCAGAGAGAACCAACTAAGCCATAGCCAAACACTTACGCAAAAAATTAGGTTAAATTCTATGTATAGCCTCATGCATTCTTAGGTGGTACAATCTTGAAATTAACACAAAAATTCTACTGTAGCGCCTACTTCCGGTAGATATTTTTTTTTTTAATTTAGTGAAAACCAACTGGCCATAGTCATACACTTACACAAAAAATTGGTTCAATTCGATGCATAATTTCACTTTTGATCAGTACACTATTGAAAATGCACAAAAATCGCCATTGCAGCACCCCTTAGGGCGGAATATTTCAAAATTGAAGGAGAATCTGCTTACCACAGCCAAAAACATTCACAAAAAATTTGGTTCAAATTTCTGCGTACATTCTTACACTTTGAGATGGTAGAATGGTGACATATCAACATACACACCGACACACAGACACATAGACACATGGACAGACAGACATTTTGTAAAAATATATTTTTTGGTATCTCTGAACTCTAAAACGTGTAAATCCGTCGAAAACTGGAAGTCGAACAAAATTTCGATAACAATACTTTCTTTTATTGTACAAAAAAGTAAAAATAATATGAGCCTTAAAAGAAAAAAATTAGGAAAAATTACTTCATATTTAAAATAGCCAAATAATAATGCCGCCAAACAATTAGAAATTCTAAATTTTTTAAGCGAGACATTTATTCTATATTTCGAGATGACCTTTATTAACTAATATTGTAAATTTAAAAATAGCAAAAATAACATGTCCTTTTTGAAAATAAAAGTATTTCAATATGAATGATAAAATGAAAAATAAAATTTCTGTGAAATTTAATTCAGATTTTAAATGATACATTTAAAATGTCTCATTTTAAACGTATTTTTTAAAGAATTCTTTTAAAAATCCAGATTCAAAGACTGTTTACTTGATTAATATTATATTAGTTTATTTTCAAATGTTTAACTGATTGTATTTAGTCAAGCACGAAAATAGCAATTGGATATCTGAGCAGCACCTGATTCGACCTTAAAATTTTCAAATGAAAGAGGAATGAATGGAAACCCGTTTAGAGGATCACAGGAGATCACCACTTTTCTTTTAAATTATAATTCAATCTTTTTAAAGCGTGCATTTTAAAATCTGAACTTGGAGAGCGTAGCTTGCAGTTGGCAATTTCCACTAGTACATATATGAATGAGTATTCAATGGCTGACTCATTATCAATGTATAGTGTAAACTACTGAGAAAAATAAAATTATTTATCCGGAAAAAGTGCTTCTTCTGACAAAAGCGCGCTAAGATAGGGTATTTTAAATTTGACCTTTAAGATGGGATTGAGTGAAAGAGAGACAAAATTTAAAAAGAAAGCCTTAAAAATCGATTATTAAAAATGTTTGTCAGATGATAATATATTTTAAAGTATTTTGTAAGCTGGATTGAATTATACCAAGTAAATTCATCTATGTTCAATACTTCATGATACATTATGCAATTTTGTAATTTTGCAATGTTTTGGCGCAAAACATAACATTACAAGTGACAATTCATTCATATTCAGTCATATATATTACATCAGTCACTACTGAAACGGGAAAAAATTAAACTAATTCTTTTCGACAATAAATTATTTTGGATAAAGAGTAAAACTTCCATATTATTTAGAAGGAAAAACATCTATTTCTGATTTTATTAAAAATGCAAAGAAAAAAGATTTTTTTTTAAAAAGTAATATCATAGGACTAAATTATTTAGTTGAAACAGTTATTATACGTACTAAAAAAATTGAATGAAATTTAATATGGCGATTTATCATTTGCTCATAAAATGAAATGTCTAAGAATGATTTGACATTTGAACATTATTTTTGTCTTTTTCGTTGTTCCTCTTACAATTGTTTATACCATAGGGTATAAATTTACTAGGATAATGTTTAGTACTAAAAAAAAATAGAAAATATATATATTATCCCAGGGTGGAGAAAGCTCTTCTGATATATCCTTGCTGTCTATCAAAGCACCTTTTTTCCATTTTACTGCTGGTTTAACATTTTTACACCAGAGAATAAGGATTTTATTTTTGACTTTAAATGTACTATTTGAATCCTTTTTAGAGAAATCTATTATAATCCAATGCTATTTTTAATACTAAAGTCAGAAAGTAGGCTGCATACAACTGAGCATTTAGAATATGCTTTTCGCTGCTATAGAAGATAGTGGAATTATCAAAATTTCATTTTCGCTATTTTTTTCCATTTTGATATTATTTTCCCTTTCTTTAGTTAAGAAAGTTGTGAAAGAACACAAGTGTATGTTTTTCTCTCCATAGAAATGTTCAATTTTAAGCAGGATTCCTTTGCTGTCAGATTGCGATTTCAGAAGTTTCACCAATCAATACCATATCGATTGTATCTAACATTCATCCTAGTTTCACTGCGAAAAGGATTTACCGAATCTTCTCCGGGTTTGAAGCCTACTATCAGGAATGTTATCAACAGTTTGTTAATGCTGGGTGGTTCACTTTTCGTTAATAATTCAAAACCTTTCAGAAGATAATGAATATAGTGTAAAGTAATTCGATAAATTTGCCAATGATAAGTTTAATAATGTAAAAGTGAAATCCTCAAAAATTGTATTCAAAAATAAAACAGAAATAGACATATACATATACAATAAAGTTACGCAATTTTCAAATCTTTCACATCCATTTATGGCCATTGTAAACTACCTAATAAATTTTAAATTACTTCTACTTAAAATTAAATTCCAGTTATGCAACAGATTTGTTCATATAGGAAAATACATTCATACACAATTCTAATGCATCCAACTTTTATATTGCTCAAGTACAAGATGTCAGTTATTTTTTCACTGAAAATGTATGGCTTTCTTAAGAATGTACACCAGATTTTGCTTTCAGTTCACTAATGTGAATAAACAAACAGATTTTCATTACGACTAGCGAACTATAAGGATAGGCTTTATAGCGTATGCATAAAGCATAAAGGGGAAGGAAATGTTAAGTTTTGAGATAAAAGATAATACAAAAATGTTAATAGTAAACTTGCACAATATCTTTTGATTTTTGTTCCACAGTATTATTATGCATATAATTTAGTGGGAAAAGGAATCATGCAAGCCTTCTTCGTGCCAAAATTGAAAAAATATTTTCTTTCAACTGCAAGTTTCTATACACAGCTGCTCATATGAGCATTTTATATCATAAAATTATTAAAGCCAGAAATTTGTAAAGGTAATAAGGAACCAATCTCTAAATAGTTACACACACACACAAAATTAAAAATACTGCGTTCTACTAAAAAAATAACACCATGTCAGAGTATAATTCGAAAATTGATTCATCGGCTTTGAAATTTTCTTTCTTTGCATCGTTTTCAAACTCTTATCAAGCCCAGAAACTCAAAGTAGCTCTGCAAAGGAAGAGCTCTCAGTTATTTTACACAAAAGAAAACATACTGATAAATCTCAAGATCAGAATTTCAGTGCAAAAACCTCATCCAAGGAAATTTCTTATTTACCAAACCAAAACCATTGCTTGAAAAAGAGAACAAATGTCATCAATTCAATTCGTTATGCATATTAACTACAATCTAACTAAGCAACTATTCTTAAAGGTCTAATATCAAAATTAAAAGAAAGCTCGATTTGTATCTTATCTTATCTTAATGCTTTAGATGGAGTAACTGGAATTGGGAAACGATCTATACAACTGCACTTAATACTATATTATTGTGGCATGAAAAACTTCATCAGATTAATGTAAATGTATCTAAAAGAACATCTAAAGAAACTACATCAACATTCCGAACTTTTTATTGAACGTAAGGGATCTAAATAAATTTACTACACGTTCAACCAAACTGTTCCGTCTGCCAAAAGGTACTACCATAGATCCTGGTTGGTGGATGAACTACTAACTGCGATACAAAAACAAAAGATAGGCTCCTGAAAATACTTCCGATAACGAACACTCTGAATTAGGACTTCGCTTGTCTCTGGCATGGCCGAAAACAGTAAAAGATCGTATTAGCCTTCAGTGCAAATGTATTTGTTATTCATGATAATAAAGTTGGATTTGAACACTGGATTTAAATTAGACAAATTCATCAAAACATTGCTTCATTTTCATACTAGAGACATTATTTGTGATCCACTCAACCAGACGTTATAATACATTACAATATTTATCATTTAAACTCTACCTAAACATCAATAATTCGTATCAGTTAATTGGCAATAAGATTTTATTTAGGCGAGTTAGTAAACGAGAAAGACAGGCCCAAATTTATAAACACTTTTTGAATATGCTGTAAAATCTTATGAAGAAAAAAAAAGCACTGTGCCTTTCGTCGTCTTAAAATCCACGTGTACTATTTTATTTGGTTGTATAACGGTTAATAAATAACATAAATTTTATCACCCTATATTTCCACTGAATACAACATTGGTTGAAATTTTAGATCTTGATATAACCAATTCTGTTCAGAGAAAAGAATGGTATGGTTGATAATTGCTCGGAATTATCAATTTTATTATCGAAACAAATTACGCTCACTTTGTATTTTCGCTAAATATAATATTATTTAATTATAGATTCCGTTATAACTAATATTGATTTTATCTTAAGAACAAACTACGTCAACAGATTAAAATGATCTTATCAATTTTGACTAATTATTGTATAAAATGTATCACAATCTACTTTGTATTCAATACGTATTTGACCTAAATCGTTTTCTTAATGAATACATGTAGTTTTCTCGTTTATGTCCCAAGAGATTCTTATAACTAAGGAAAGTGCGTCTTACTTCAGTAATGATCCAAAAATTTCTGTAAGTATGTACTCTTTTTTCAAGTGAAACTTTTAATAATAACGTTTGTGTTATGCAAATAGCTTTTTTGCTTCTGATGTTCTAATAATGCTACATATCTTTAAGCCTACTCCTATCTTGATTTTATAAATTTTGTTGTATTCATTTGAATTTAGATATGAATAGTATGTGTGTTTATATTTACAATTATCATGAGACTCATTTTAAACGTGTGTTTCCTTCGTTAGATTTTAAAAAGGGACTACTTGTTTCCATTGACAAATTTTCTTAAAAAACAAAATAACAACAACAACAACAACAATTTCCGTAAATAACTCTGACGTCATTGTGATGTGACGCATCATGTGTCTTTACATTTTACGTTCCTTAACGAAAATATTTTTCAGAGTACATTTCACTGTCTAAAAACTGTTCTCACAAAACCAGGATTAATGGTACAAATGTCTCTTTAACCCTTGCATTGTGTTCCAAATTTGGCACATGCCTAAAAACACTCTAATTCTCATTATATGTGATGAATTTGGCCAATGTGATTGTTGTAACTGATCAAGAACAGCCCAAAAAATGGAATAACACTTATTTTTATCCATATCAAATGACTGCATTCGACAAAAAAAAAAAAAAAAAAAAAAAAAGTACAATTTGTTCTTGGGAAATAAAATAATTTTCGATCAATTTAATTTTGAGGAAAATTTAATTTTTATCATTTTTAATGAATGATTATAAATATTAATATAAAGAAAGTTTTAGATTGCTAAACTGACATAAAGTAATTAATTAAAGCCCATTTAATTGCAAAATATAGCAATACATATTTAAAAACCTTAATTATATACGTAGAACACACGCCAGAAAATATCAAATTTAAACTGAAAATCTGAAACTGAATAAGTGAAACATAAAACGACCTGGTGTCCTTCTGTTAAGTCATAATGCATGAGGAAAAAATGTGATTTTGATTTTTTTTTCAGTGTTTGCGATTTTTAAACAAAGCAGATTAAGGTGCACAACGAACTCATTCGAGATCTTGTAAAGCTTTCTTTCTACATATGTTGAATTAAATCTAATCTAAATCAGTTTACAAATACGAATGCTATTCAACGGTAAATGTCAGATATATGTAGAAACTTTTGAATGAATAGTGGTTTTCAAATTCTGATGCTAATATCGCAAAAAATAAGCCTAAAATTAAATGAATTATTCCAACATGGAAAATTGCAGTAACTACTATGTTACTTTTTGTAATGGACTTAGCCTCTGCTAAGAGTTATAATACTTTTTAATGTATACTATAACATAGAGTTACAAAAATTGGACTATAAATACTTTAAATAGAATTTTAGAAATATTATTACGAAGAGAAACACAATGTAAATGTTTTCCTTTTAGATACGGAAAGCATGAATCGCAAAATCTGAATCAATCATACATATTCTTTTGTACTCTAAATAATTCATTTTTAATATACTTTTTGAGTGCTTTACTCACTTTATTAAATATGACTATATATTTTAGTTTTTAAACGATTCGTTTTTATTTTTTGTTCCATTTTTCACAAAACATCTTTTTAAAATTGCATAGAAGCAGTCCAATTTAAATAAAAAAATTATATTTTAAACTTTAATTTTAATCAAAAATTCTGGCAACTTTTTATTTCTCTAATAATTGTGTTTTTTTAAAAAGAAATTAAATCAGTATTCTTTAAAATGTTATTTCTTAAGATCCCTGATTTACTTATTTTCTTTTACCTAAAAATAAAATATCTAAAATGAACAAAAAGCACAAATATATAAATTTTGATTAACTTTAGTAGTAGTGCTTGGCAATATACATATATGGATATGTGTATGCGTGCGCATGTGTATATTACAAATTTAAAATTTTTTCGCCAAAACTAACCTTTATACTATCTTAATTTTCCGTACTTACTTCAAATTATTAAATTAAAATCTTGTTTATAGATCTAATCTGTTAATCTGTATGCAGACGATATAAATTCTTAATTTGCCTTAAAAAACATTATTCCAGTATGCGTAAATTTTAAAAAAAGATGGCTCTAAATTAAAAATATTCTTAATTAAAACTTTATTTCTTAATATTCCAAATAAAACTGATTTCTTCTATGTTTTTATCAACCCTTTTTAAGAAAGTCTTATTAAATTTATTTCAAAACCATACCTTTCAAAAAATATCATTATTTTATTTTATCTATTTATTTATTTTTCCGCCGTCAACCTTCGATAGTGTGCATATTAATAAATTCATTTCTTTTCTTTTTCTCTTAAAATTAATCATTTATAAAAGTCGTCTGCCTAAAAAATCCCGATTCAATTATAAACTGGTTAAATAATATTTTTTTTTAAATAAATTTATCGTTTGTGGAAAATAATCTCGTAGCTGGACAAGAATTCTGTTTACATAAAAGAATGATGTTTTGAGGTTACAGAATGTTCCAGAACTTTCTTTTTAGTTTAAAAAGGTGGAAGTCTCGAGATGAGAAAGAAGATTCTTGGGTTGCTTCTTCGATGAGGACGGCTCGCTGAAATAATGATGGAATTTTTGCAAAAGGAGCTTTTCCCGTTCTCATTATTACGAATTAAATAAATGAACTTACAGCAGCCAATGACTAATTATTGGATCTTCTACATTTATTTATTTATTTTGTTTTTTCCCTCGCTTGCCATGACTGTGTTTTTTTTTTTTTTTTTTTAACCAGTGGAAATAATTCGAATTTCTCCTTAAATCGTCACAACTAATTGAAAAGTCCGACAGGCTTAGTTATCTGTGCTGCCTTTTTAATGAATGATATTTAAAGAAAATTGCGATGGAACGAAGAAAAGCATGCTATCGCCGAAGTTCGATGGAAGGACATTGTATATGGTATTTTCAGCTTGCTAACGGAATCGGCTGTGGAACGAAATGATAAATTTTTGAGACCTCGTGATTTCGAATTGGATTTAATAAGGAATAGAAGCGCCACGACGAACTGACATTCATCTTGTACGGCCCAAATATGCGATCATTGACTTTAAGTATTACTGGTAGTAATGACAAGAAAAAGAAAAAAGAAAAAAAACTTACAGGGACAACTGAACGTCGGTTGCTAATTACCTGAATAATTTTCGGGGTTCTTGTCTCCCCTAGGATCCTCTTGAGAATTCCTTCTTATTAGTGAGTTATTTTTAGATGTATTTAATTATTTTGTGTATCCTTTTATTGTATTTGTGTAGATTATTTATGCTCTGTTTGTGAAGTTTATTTATTTGTTTGTTTATTTTTCTGTGAGCCTTATTTCTTTATCTTTTTATTTATTTATGAGTATTATTATTATTATCATTATTATTTGTTAGAAATTGAAAAATTTTTTGTTCTTAAGGATTAAATTAAAGAGTATGATATTCTTAAGACAATATCTTAATGCTGTTGCATATTAAAGACTATTATGATATTTTTATGCACGTTTAAAGATAAGTTCGTAATAATAATGAAGTATAAAAGAACTTAGAAGCTCAAGTTATTTTTTTTAAAAGGTACATTTTCTAATTTATTGATATTGTTTGTTATCAAGAACTATTCTCAGAATACAGTATTTTCATGATAATGTTCCTACAACTAAACATTTGAGCTGAAAATTAAGTTAACATTTATGTTTTTCCTTTATTTGTTAGAATTTCTAGTGACAGTGAGCTTTGGTTCCCGGATTCTTATAATTTATTTAAATTCAGTAAGAAATGGAACTGTCCAAAACTGTTGCTAGAGTTTTGACTGATAAATATGATTAATTTTTTTCAGTAAATTTTGTGATTTTCAGTAGGAAAGTATATATCATTAAAATTTTTGTATCTGTTTATTATTTATAAAATAATAGAATTAAAAGTTTGTCCCAATTTAAGGTATAACTATGATATTTACAATTTCTATTTTATTAGATAAAATTTCTGGTTAATTTTAACAGCTAAATATAGTCACAATTTCTCGATAATTCTGATTCAAATTTAAAAAAAAAATGGTAGGTAATGGTTCTATGTGAGGCAGTTAAAGTGTATACAACACCAGTAGACAAAGCCCTCAAAATTGCGAAAGCGCGAACTCATGAATTTCACCTTAAAAGTAAAAGACTCTATGATCGAAATTTTGTCGAATGCCCATTAAAAATACAAGACTCTGTTACCCTAACACACGAAAATTAGAGCCTACTTTCTCTGGACCATATAATAATTATAAATAAACTTTCTGATGTAACTTATGAAATAGATAAATTTAATTATGAGACAGGACAGAATTCCGTTATTGTGCATGTTTCTAAATTAAGACCCTATTTTTCACCAGAAGATTTTTAACTGTTTCATGAGCAACCCAAAAAAACCAACAAATCCTCAGATACAGTCACAATCACTAGATCAAACTAAAGTCAAGACAGTAGATTAAGTTTTAATTCTTAGTCTTTAAATATTTTATCACCATAATTTTCAACATCAGAAGGTATGTTCTTGGAGGCCTACAAGAATGTTACTTGTTTTTGGGAGTTTTTGGGATTAAATTGGGCGCTTTATGCAGGCATAAGGTGTACACTTTGATTGTAAAAGCTTTCAAATTGATGTTGATAAATTAATTTTAAGTGCATTTAAGTCTAACTAGATTTACTCATTTATTGACATTAGTATTATTCTGTTTATTCAGCAGATATTTATGTTATACCTAACAGTTATAAAATTTGATGACTTTACTCAAACCTATAACATAATATGTGATTTTCAGTGATTGTGAAAACTACAGATATTAAAAGTTTTTCAAAAAAGCACACTATTTTTATTTCCATTTCTCAATTAAGAATGACACCTTTTATTCCTATTGTATTTTATTATTAAAGTTTATAAACCATGTGTAGATAAAACATTATTCTACATTTGGCATTTGAAAAATTATAACCAAATTTGACAATTTTGTAAAAAAATTTTAGAGAGGAATTATTGTAAGGAAATACTGGTTGAGAGTCCATTTTCTAAATAGTTAGATTTAATTTTAATTGGATTTTTAATTATTATGCTTTTTTTTTATTTATACTTTCGGCTAGCAAAAAATACTTTCTTATGCTATTAGAAGATAAGAAAATTATTTAGTTGCTATGTAATTATTTTTATCCTCAACCAATATTTTCCCTATCAATAATAAACAAATAGTGATATTTTCTTTTGATTATACTCTTGTTTTATTATTATTATCATTATGATTTCTATAATGAAGTTTAGTATTAATTATACTCTTATTGAGAAATATTAGGATATGGAGTCTTATTATACTATCACTTATTATTGTTGTTATTGTTATTATTTAAATTTTTCTATATTATTTATTATTGATATTGAGAGTGATGCTATTTATTATTGAAAAATTGATATATTATTGAAAGATGTTGGATCCAACATAATATTAAAACCAAAGATTAAACTAGGTTTGACGATCTTTAATTAAAGAGACTGTATTCAGTGAACATTGGAAAAGACTCTTTTATATATACTATTGAAAGACTTTTTTCATTTAAAGGACATATTTAAAATAAACTATGCATTAAGTCATTGTAATTATTTAAACTTCCATGAGGACGAATTTTTATTGTTTTTATTATATTTTTTATCTCTTGCTTATTAATATTTATAACTTATTTACTGTTATTGTATGTATTATCTCCTATGCACTTACAAATAGTAAGTGATTTTGTAACATTATTGTATTTCTTTCGGGGAAATGCTCCTACCTAAATTTAATTCAGATTAATTTTCTCTTAACTATTTTTTTTAATCGCTAAATTTTTTTATATTGCGTTAATTTTCTTTTCTTCCATCTCTTGAATTCCTGAGTTTGACAGTTTTACTCCAAAATTTAACTTTTCTAAATTATTATATTTCTGTTGTCTGAACTTGTAGTTTTATTTAACTATCAATTTCATACAAAGTCTTCGGGAGGGGGGATAATATTACAAATTTAAAAGTTTTTCGCCAAAACTAACCTTTATACTATCTTAATTTTCCGTACTTACTTCAAATTATTAAATTAAAATCTTGTTTATAGATCTAATCTGTTAATCTGTATGCAGACGATATAAATTCTTAATTTGCCTTAAAAACATTATTCCAGTATGCGTAAATTTTAAAAAAAGATGACTCTAAATTAAAAATATTCTTAATTAAAACTTTATTTCTTAATATTCCAAATAAAACTGATTTCTTCTATGTTTTTATCAACCCTTTTTAAGAAAGTCTTATTAAATTTATTCCAAAACCATACCTTTCAAAAAATATCATTATTTTATTTTATCTATTTATTTATTTTTCCGCCGTCAACCTTCGATAGTGTGCATATTAATAAATTCATTTCTTTTCTTTTTCTCTTAAAATTAATCATTTATAAAAGTCGTCTGCCTAAAAAATCCCGATTCAATTATAAATTGGTTAAATAATATTTTTTTTAAATAAATTTATCGTCTTTGGAGAATAATCTCGTAGCTGGACAAGAATTCTGTTTACATAAAAGAATGATGTTTTGAGGTTACAGAATGTTCCAGAACTTTCTTTTTAGTTTAAAAAGGTGGAAGTCTCGAGATGAGAAAGAAGATTCTTGGGTTGCTTCTTCGATGAGGACGGCTCGCTGAAAAAATGATGGAATTTTTGCAAAAGGAGCTTTTCCCGTTCTCATTATTACGAATTAAATAAATGAACTTACAGCAGCCAATGACTAATTATTGGATCTTCTACATTTATTTATTTATTTTGTTTTTTCCCTCGCTTCCCAAGACTGTGTGTGTGTTTTTTTTTACCAGTGGAAATAATTCGAATTTTTCCTTAAATCGTCACATTTATGTGCAACGATTGGCTTTACAATGCTTCATCTTTTTTCAGGTAGTCTGTTTATAGCAGAGATATGCATGTGAAAACTAGAGTTATTCGTTCGGGACCTGATTAATAAATATTTTTTAACCCTTTCGTGGTTATAAGCGCGTATACGCGCCCAGAATATCACTTAATTTGAATTGCGAAATGCCATACTGACACCGGAATTTTTAAATGAAAATTTTAATTTTACAAAGAACGTAAAAAAACAACAACATTTATATATTATGAAATAAATTTGTTTTTAAATTCCGGTGTCATTCAATCATTTTAGTATTTTATGAATAGACGTGCTTTAACCGTCAAAGAATTAAGATACTTGCCAACTGTTTCAAAAGTATTTACGGAATTTTTGATTATGTTAAAAATTAAGCCATTTTTCATTATTTTATTAAATAAAGATGTTTTTGATTATTCGAAAAATGCCTTGCTTTTTTTTTAGCTTTTATCTTGTTTTGTTTTGTCACAAACTTGTAGTCTGAAATGTAAACTGAAAATCAACTTTCTGAAACGGGAGATGACCGTTTAGAAAAATAAATCATACAAACGTTTTTTTATGTGCGTTCTAAATTATGTAATTACGTAGCACCTATAATTGTCGTTCAATCCGTCCGTCTGTCCGTTTATCCGTCCATCCGTCCGTATATACCAACGCAAAAACTACCCAACCGAATCATTTGAAATTTAAAATATATAATTATTACATACTTTTTTCGAGTCATTTCAAATTTTATGAAAATCGGATACACAGATTAATTACAGGGACAATAAAAAATATTCCATTACATTATGGTCAATGGAAAGAAAATTTTTAAATGCATTTTAATAGTTTAAACATTTAAATACATAATTATTACATAACTTTGTTGACTCATTTACAATTTTATCAAAATCGGATGAATAGTTCAATTACAGGGACAATCAAAAGTATTCGAATACATTACGTTCAATGGAAAAAATGTTTCAAATGAATTTTAATGGTGTTACACTTATTCGAACATAATAAAATTGATATGCATCTATAAAGTACATATTATAATGTACATTTTGCATAATCTGTGGTTCAAAAAACATTTGTTATTGATTTACAAGGCCACACAAAGGATTCCATTACAGAATGGTATAGGACGAATACTGTTTGGTGCGCATTTTAATTGTAATTATCTATTTATAATTTTATGAGATTGGTTTATGAGATTGATATTTTTAAAACTTCGTTATCGTATGAACACACCGCATTTGATACGTTTCATGTGCAATTTCCAACTTGTTTTATTACTTTTAAACATGGTTAACATTTAAGAGTGAATTAAGTTTGAATTTGAAGATGTAATTTTTATACACATTTTCTTGCGCCATGCAAAATTTTAAATAAAGTTTTCTCGAAAACTGCGTTTTTATTAGCACTTTCCGACAAAGTTGAAAAGTGTTTATGCATTCCGTTTGTCTGTCCGTGTCTCCGTTTGGTCGTCTGTATGTCTGGCCGTATGGCCGTCTTTCCGTGCTCTAACTCTCGTAAATATACGTTATTTAGATTAACCTTAGCACGAACCCTATTGAAAATGAAGTTTCTACCATGATTAATTTATTTACAGGGACAGTCAAAAGTTTTCCATTATATTACGGCCTACGGGGAAAAATCGTTTCAAATGAATTTTAATATTTATAACACATTCCTAAAGTTTGTAAAGTGCCTATGCATTATTTGAAAAGTGCTTGTGCATTCGGTTTTTCTTTCCGTCTGTCCACGCTATAACACCTGTAAATATACTCGAAATCCCCTGAAATGTTTGTATGTTATTCACGTTTACCCTAGCACGTACCCTATTGAAAATTAAGTTTCTACCGCGATTAGTTTATTTACAGGGAGAGTCAAAAATTTTCCATTACATTATGGCCTATGGGTAAAAATCGTTCCAAAGGCATTTTAAAGATGCTACACCCGGTCAAACATATTAAAATTTACATGCATTTAATAGGTGAAATAAAATATTTATGCATTCTATGAAATATGATTAGAAAATATAGCTATTATTCTTTTACAGGGCCACACAAAAGAATTCCATTGGATAATGATAAAGGGGAGGTAATAGCGCGCGACATTTAAAAATTATACTAAACTGTTTTAGTTATAACAAAATTTATATATGCCACTGAGATGTAATATAAATTATACCATACTGCCTTGCATAATATGAAGTACATTGCATTTACAGGGGCATACAAAAGATTTCAAATAGTATGTTCCTTCCGACGGACTGTATATGTTTCCGATGATGTCTGATGGATGGGTGTAATACATTTTAATTATAATATACGCATTTAAATTTCACTAAATCTTTGTACATTATAAGGGTTTGTATAAATGTTACAATTGATATACAGTGCTATCCAAAACCCCAAAAATCCGGAAACCCGTTTTCAACCAACATACCTTTCGAATATAAAATATCTGCATTCAGGTCATTTATAAGAGCATTTATGATTTGTTCGGATGACAAATTAACTAAAGAAATTGAATTTATAAAGAAAATAGCTTTTGACCATGGTTTTCCTGCAAATGTTGTAAATAAAATAGTTCAACAGTTCAATACCCCTCCCACATCTGGCCAAAGACAAGATAAGCTTGTGGTTTACAGAAAAATTCATTATATCCCTTATATATTCGAAAAAATAAAAAAAATCGCACAAAAATATAACATAAAACTTGTCGCCATTCCGCCTCCATATCTTACTGACATCGTTACTGATAAGATCGACTAAATTCCAATAGATCAAAAATCTGATATATATGAAATACCCATCACATTATCAAATAATGTTAAAAATGTCTACATCGGCATGGCAACACGCAAACTTTTAGTTAGAATTATGGAGCATCGCAGAGATATTAGACAGTATAAACATAATTCTGTTCTTTCTCGCTTCTACTTGGCGAACAAGGGTTGCCATATTAACTTTGAAGAGGCTAAAATCATAGTTCCGTGCAATAACCCAATTGAAGGTAAAATAAGAGAATCTGTCGAAATCATTGCATGAGAAAATAAACCTTGTAATGATAATTTATCCTACAATATACCAAAAGTATGGCATAACATCATAAAATTTTAAATTTTATATCTCTTTGCAATATTTTAATTTTTATTCACGTGTAAGTGGCAATATTTTTAAACTTTTAATTCATTTCGATTTTATTTTTTTAGAAATATTATATCTCGATCAGGAATCAAACTTTTAGTCCTTTCATTATATTTTCCTGAAGACGGCCAAAGAAGATGGCGCGAAACATTGATATTTTTATTTTATTTTAATTGTACAAGTTCATGTTAAAGTTCTTGTATTGTGCACTATTGAGCAATGTTTTGTATTTTTAATAAGTACTTCTTAGTAAGAAAATATTTTGTTTTCCTTTTTTTTCTTTCAAAGATCTAAGAATCAAATTACCAAAACAGTTAAGTTTTCGCCTTATTTTTGTTGTGTCTCCTCATAATTTTAATCAGCACCAAAACTGGTATATTAGCCAAGCCGGAGTCAATTATTTTTCACCACCGACTCCAAAGCCTTGATTAAAATTCAGAATCTTATTTTCCTTTTTAACTGAAAACACATACATGCAATAATATTTATATCATAACAATTTTTTTTTTCAAAAAGTGCCCCAAAGCTAGATATATACCCACATACCTTAAAACACTGGTTTTGTTTGTTTGTTTGTTTGTTTTTAATTAGTTGAAAATGGTAGGAGAAGAACTTGTTTCTATAAGCTAGGAACGATTTTCTTAGCAGTAGATATTTATGTTAGCATTTCATATTGGTTAAAAAAAACACTCTACTCGTTGGCAGTTCGTTTAAGTTGGCATCTCTCAAACTTTTCCCGTATTATAATTTCCATCTTTGACATTATTTATGATTTAATAAATGTCCACTAGATAATTATAAAACAGGCATAAATAATGGCCACTGTCACAATTAAGGTTTATGGCATATACAATATTTATTTTGGGATTGAATGAAATTTTTCTCCTAAACATATTTATTTAGTTTGATTTATATGATATAAATTTAAGTGAACTTGAAAAAACTTGTATACATTTAAATATAATCGTTCACATGGATTTATCACCTGAAATAAATAGCTGCTATACTATTAAAATCTATATGCTATTTATGGCTTTGAAAAATCATTTTTCATTGTTTTAACTGCAATTTTCTTTTCTAAGTCCCATAAATGTCATAATGTTGAAGCATCTTATGATTTATGATTTTAACCCTTTCGGGATTAGTCTTTTATCACCGGTTTTTGAAAACATAAATTTATTTCTAATTGAATCAAGGAAATTCTCGGATTAAAGAAGGCAAAATTGACAATAATATTTTACTGATGAGAATAATCAAGAATTCCATTCTACTTATGCGGCACGTATATTGGTGGCTCGTCTACAGGGGGCTAAGTACTCATTTACTGATTTTTAAGCATCAATCAAAGTCAAAGTGCTTTTATATATAAACAGTCTTACGCATTAAATTAAAAGTTTTTAACTTTGAAAAAAAGTTTATGTTTTATCATTTATCCTGTTACACACACACACACACATATATATATATATATGTAATAAATAAAAAAAATTCACCATTTTCCGCTTTGAGTTCGTTCTAAAGTTTTATAAGATCATACTTTCATTCTCAATGTCCGTAATATTAATATTTTTAACGGCTAAAGTTCCTTTTATTTTTATTTTCTTTAATTCAGTATAATCTATTATTTTCCTAAAAAAAAAAACTAGAATGTATGACTTAAATTTCAATATCTTATAACGAAATCTTAAATTCCTTCCACAAATCTATTTCTCTTTTAAGAATAAAACATTTATTGAAACTTTAATTTTGTTTTATTTATTTAATAATCGTCTGCTCTGAAATTCATCCGCATTTGAGTCGGGCGTTTTACTCTTGCTACGCCGGATATTAAAGAGTCCTTACGACTAGCTCCTCCCATCAACCAATAGAAGAGCGCGAAGTAAATTACCTTTACATTCCAAACAATCTTAGTGGATTTTTAAAAGCCATACTCCAGAGGGTAGGGGGAAGGTTATCTGAGAATTTTTGAGATAATAATTTGGTTTTTTCGGAGCGATCAGAATCCGACTAACTTTCCCACTGTTTAACCCTCACGGTTCTTATCAGATTATTTTCGAACGTTTTTGGAGTTGGAATGCATTTCCAGTGATGTATTTTCAAAGACCACTTTGGGTTTCCTTATTATTGTGGAAATTTAAAGTTCTTTCAAATCATACTAAAACTCAGAGTCATAAATTCTGACACCAACAACTTTTGAAACTTTCATTAACGATTAAATATATACAAAAAAAGAAGATTATTTACATAGTTCTATTTACAATTCAAACATCATAAGTTTTAGTTAATTAATCACATCTATTATTCTATTTACAATTCAAACATCATAAGTTTTAGTTAATTAATCACATCTCACGCGGGAAGTCATCAACATCGAAAATTCTTTTTCCAACCCACAACCATCGTTCAAAACAAACTCTCTTCACTTCTTTTCTGCGGCTAGCTTCAAACCACGGCTACTTTTTTCAGCTGACATCTAGAGTACCTGGATGATGAGAGTTGCGATGTGGAGAATGAAATATAAAAGCCTATTTAGTGGAAAGAATACCGTTCCTACATTCCGCCTTCCTGACGAGGCCTTCGTCCTCGAATGCATCTCTGTTCGTTGGAAGCAGCAGTTGGATCACCTGGGAAGATAAAGAAAAAGAAACAGCAGCATCTAAAGTCTTATTTAAAAAAAGAAGTCATCATGATGGAAATCTAAATTATTTTGTTTAAAAGAAAATTCGTATTCTTTTTCTATCGCTTTACGTTTTTTCGTCTGATTCTTCTTTCAGTTTCCTTACATTTTTTCGTCGTCAATTTTTTATTATGTCTTTTCGTCTTCTTTTTCTTATGTCCTTTCGTCTTTTTTACTTCTTTTCGTCTTCTTCTTTCTTACGTCTTTTCGTCTTCTTTTTACTTGCGTATTTTCGTCTTCTTCTTTCTTACGTCCTTCTGTCTTCGTTTTACTTATGTCTTTTCGGGAATAATAATGTTAAAATTCTTTTAGTTCAGTGATGTGTCATAGTCGGTAGCATATTTCAGATTTGTATATTGCTGGGACGATTACTGTTTCTAAACCAATAGGAGAGCGTCATTATCACGGTCAAGTACACGCCCACACAGTTTGATTGACAGGAACTCGTGGACAATTGACGGTGCTAATTATAACGATAATCTGTTGCGGATAAAAGTGAGCTGACTGGCTGAATGGTTAGAGCGTCGAGCTTGAAAGCGGAGGATATGGGTTCGAGTCCATCGCGGGCCGAGAGTCCGTTGGTGGTTTTTTTTTAAATTATTGGAGGCTGTCTTTTATTAATAAATAAGACATTAAAAAAAATATTTCAAACCCTTTTAATATTCTAAATATCGTTCCAAAATGATTTATATATATAATAAACAAATGGGAAAAAAAGTATTCTGCGAAAATATCCGTATAAGCAAAATTCTTACTTTAATTTTTATTTATTTATTTATTTATTTATTTCAGGATCAGAGGAAGTATAATTTCTAATTGAAGTAAATAAAATTCAGTCATTTTGAAAAAATTGGTTGCCTGTAAAGTCGGTATACGGGCGAAAGTTTTACGTGACAACGACTTTGAGTTGTAAAATAATTTTAATGTGAATATTCATTCGTATAGTAGGAAGAAGGATGAAATAATAGTAACAATTTAAAACATTTATTTATACAAAGAATTATACTTAAAACATTAATTTATACAAAGAATCTCGCACTGAATTTCATATTAACAAAATTTTATTTTTACCTTTACACATACATACGTATTTATATACAAATATACATACAATAACTTGCAATACACTGTGTTTGTTAAACACATTTTACTTCATGTTTATTGATGTCAAATGTTGAATTTTGTAAACAGCATATTAAAGAATTTTTCAATGAGCAGAATATAACTAAAGTAAAATGGCTTTCACTAATCACATATCATTAGTTTTCCATAATATACCACCGAATTACGAAATAAACTACACTTATTTTCTTTGTACTTTATACTAATAACTAATACATAACGTATTTCGTCTTAGTTTGATACTATCTAAAATTCCTATTAAGCACCGCCCCTTCCTTGCAGCGAATTCACATTCACGTTCAGAAAATGGTCCCACAAGTGACCGGAAAAAGTTAAGAGAAAAGTGAGCGCGTATCGTGAGCGGAGCGTAACGTAACGTAACGCAGTTTCTTGAAGTGTCTCCCGGCAAACCAATTTACAAGACGTTGTCACGTCAAAAAAAAAAATTCTTTCGTACCTTTAATTTTTAATTACCGAGTACAAATTCAAACAATCCGAGTACAAATAAATAATAAACACACACGATCAATTGTCCACGAGTTCCTGTCAATCAAACTGTGTGGGCGTGTACTTGACCGTGATAATGACGGTCTCCTATTGGTTTAGAAACAGTAATCGTCCCAGCAATATACACATCTGAAATATGCTAGTCGGTATAGTGTCACAATCAGTGAAATTCTTTATTTTTTCTTTGTCTAGCTTCGTCCATCCACGGCTTCATGTACTCTACGCAAGTACAGGTGACCATGGGACCTACATTAAATCCAAGTTTCTTTACATCGTAGGTGTAATTATTTTTTACTTTTATGAATTTGTATGGACCTAAATATTTTGGTTTTAACTTTAAACCTGGACCTTGTTGTTTGCGTTTTATAGCGACCACATCATTAAGCTTAAATTTGTTAGATTTCTTTCGTCTGAGATTGTAAGTTTTATTGTCATTCGATGTCAATGCAACCAATTTTTCCCCCATTTGTAACCCGACCCATAGGGATTTTGATGAAACTTTGTGAGCACACTAATTCTATCATGAAATGATTCCATCAGAAATTTTTCCTTCCTAGACCTCATGGTTTGTGAGATATGGGGGGTCCAATTCTTGGGGGTTTCTCAAATCTCACATTTCTTAGTCTGTATTTTGAGATTGCAGTTCCATCTTCAAAAAGTTGTTTCTCTGGATCTAAAACATGAATCATCTTAAAAAATATCACTGTAAGAATATAAAAAGATGCAGATATTAATAAAAAATATTTAAAAAATTTACTTGTAATATTTAGGATAAAAAAAGTCAGCCAAAATTGAGAAATATGGTTATTTTTCCAAATTTTTGTGACTTCACGAAAAAGGCTGTACACAAAAAGGCAAATGAAATTTCCAATTTCTTTTTGTTTTAAATAAAAGTTTACACTTTGGGCTTTTTATCTATGAAATAAAAATGATGTCTTTCGCATGGCTTATGCAAAAATTTTGTGTACTTACCAATTAGCAGGATGGGTGTTTTATTTTTACATATGTACATATGTATAGATCTATATAAATACAGATGTATTGTACATGTACATATGTATGAATATATACAGTATATTGATATATATATGTATAACACTGGTGCCCGTGTAACCGAAAAGTACCGAATTTTGCCTTGTTTCTGCACCAATTAAGAAGAAAAAAAGTCTGACTAAGTTTAGCTATGGTACTTAAATAATTACTGGAGTTTCTATGAGTTATTGAATTAAATGTTATTTGATACAAAAACCAATTGGAAATTTCATTTGTCTTTTTGTGTAGAGCCTTTTTCATAAAGTCACAAAATTTCGAAAAAATAATCATAACTTTCAACTTTGGTTTACTTTTTCGGCCGTATATAAATCTCTATTAACTGTCCTAATTGCTTTTTTCGCCGCTTAAATGGATCTGCATATTTATATTGATAAAATTCATTTTTCCTTAAGAGCCAAATTCTGTGATGCTCACATCTATTAATCAAACGGTTCTTACTTATTTTTCGTTTTATAAATGTATTAGTCCTAAGTAATAAAAGTTCTTTTTCTGAATCATTGAGATTATCAATGAAGTCTATTTCTCTGTTATTTTTATAGCTAGTTTTGTGACATTCTAAACCAGTTAATATTACAATACTGCAAGCCTGAAGACTAGTAGAAGGTTTAATATCAGGCTCCATATTACAACAATAAAGCAAAAAAATATTTATACATATTACAAACTATAAAATATGTAAAAATCAGACTATATTTTTAGTAGCACAGTAAAAGTTAGATCATCTTTTTATGATAAGAAACAACAGAATGACAATAATTTGATTAAATGATTTCAAAACATCTGCTTTCACTAACGAACACTAACCTGCCTTTATCAGAAAATGTTTATACAAGGCAGGTGGAATAAAATCTTTCAGACAATAGAAACAAATTTAAGTTCTGTTAAACATTTGTGTATTTAAATTTGCCAATATAAATATTTATAAATAATAAATATTTAAATATAAATATAAATATTTAAACTGATTAAAATTACCCAAGGAAAGGAAATACAAGGTTTTGAACATTTTTTAAACACAAGTAATTAATATATAAGCATTCAAAAGAAAGAATGGAAATATGAGGAGAAAAAATTATTTATTTTATACTGTAAAAAAAAATCTGTTTTGAGTTTAATTATTGAAAATAAAAATAAGAGATTCTTTAGATTAGCAAAAAATGCCCATTATTAAGTAACGAAATGAAATATATGGGCCATTCCCTAAATTTAATGAGGAAACATATTACAGTTCGATTTTTTTTAATCAGAAAAGACAAAGCATAAACTTTACTTTGCAAATAAAAAACATGTATCAAATAACATTAAATTCAATAACTCATAGAAATTACAGTAATTATTTAAGTACCACAGCTAAACTTAATCAGATTTTTTTTTCCTGTTAATTGGTGCAGATTCTCAAAACAAAGCAAAATTTGGTACTTTTCGGTTAGACGGGCACCAGAATTATACATATATATATCAATATACTGTATACATAGATACATATGTTCATGTATAATACATCTGTATGTATATAGATCTATACATATCTACATATGTAAAAATAAAACACGCATCCGGCAAAGTACCCAAAATTTTTGCATAAGCCATGCAAAAGACATCATTTTTATCTCATAGATAGAAAGCCCAAAGTGTAAACTTTTATATAAAACAAAAAGAAATTGGAAATTTCATTTGCCTTTTTGTGTGCATATGTAATATGTAAAAATAAAACACGCATCCGGCTAAATGGAAAATACCCAAAATTTTTGCATAAGCCATGCGAAATACATCATTTATTTTTCATAGATAAAAAGCCCAAAGTGTAATCTTTTATTTAAAACAAAAAAAAAAAAATGAAAATTTCATTTGCCTTTTTGTGTACAGCCTTTTTGGTGAAGTCACAAAAATTTGGAAAAATAACCATAATTCTCAAATTTGGCTGACTTTTTTTTATCCTAAATATTACAAGTAAATTTTTTAACTATTTTTTATTAAAATCTGCATTTTTTTATATTCTTACAGTGATATTTTTAAGATGATTCATGTTTTAGATCCAGAGAAACAATTTTTTAAAGATGGGACTTCAATCTTAAAATACAGACTCAGAAATGTGGGATTTGAGAAAAACCCAAGAATTGGACCCCCCATATCTCACAAACTATGAAGCCTGGGAAGGAAATATTTCTGATGGTATCATTCCATGATAGAATTAGTGTGTACACAAAGTTTCATCCAAATCCGTGTGGGTCGGGTTACAAGGTCTGGTTGAATTGACATGGAATTTATGGTTCTCTTCTTGGACTTTTAAAATTTGTTTTTTAGCATTTTTTCTGAAATCTTCGCGTTTATTAGTAAAATCGGATTGTATTTAAGCATTCAGAAGGCTAGTAATCTGAATGTTATTTTTTAGTTTCATTTTAGTACCAAATATCAATTCAAAAGGGGTTGTGCTAATGCTTCTCTGAAAAGTCGAATTTATCACCTTTTGAACATGTGTATACCATTTTTTGGAATTATCGACAGGCAATTTAGACAGAACAGATATTATGACAAAATATAGACGCTCGACTTGGCCGTTGAACCTGGATAATCCAGTGGTAATTGGCATATGTTTAATATTTTCTTTGATGCAATAATCCTTGAAAGCTTTATAGGTAAATGCAGAAACTTTATCTGAGATTATGCGAACTGGACTTCCAAAGAGAGATTTTGGATTTCTAATTTGGACTTCGGCACCATCGGTAGATTTTTTGGGATACAACCAAACTAATTTTGTGAATGCGTCAATGACCGAAATGATGTGTTTGTAATTTTTGTTCGTGCTTTCCAATGGACCTAAGTGATCAATATTGTACGTATGTAAAGAAGTTTCTTCTTTTTCTATTGGGTGAAGTAAACCTTCTTGTTTACCACATTTTCTATTAATTAAATACAGGGAACACAATTTGTTATGCATTTCTCAATTTTTTGTTTAACTTTGGGGATGTAAAAATCATTCTCTAAATATTTTATTGTTCGTGCAACTGCGTAATGACCTTTTTCATGAGCAGCCTTGATTATATTCATTTGCATGTTTTCCGGTACAACTAATAAATCGTTACCGTTAACACATTTATAAAAAACATCATTTTTAACTAAATAATCATCATAAGATTTCACTTTTAGGATTTCTTTTATTGTTTTAATATGCTCATCAGTTTCTTGAGCTTTGATAATTTTTAAAGTTAAGCTATCTTGGATTACCATACAAATAGGCTGTCAGCATAATGCATCAACATGCCTCATACTACAACCGTGTCTATGTTCAATAACATAATCAAAGCCGGATAACATTATTGCCCATCTAGCTATTTTTGTACTCATTTCTTTTTTATTCATGGTCATTTTAAATGCATTGCAATCGGTTACACTTTTAAATGGAATACCTAGCACATATACTCTAAACTTTTTCAGGGCTTCAATTACAGGTAAAACTTCTAATTCGTAGCTAGTGTACTTTCGTTAGGCGTTGGGGTTTTTTTTTACCGGCGAAATAAACTGGATGACATTGATTAGCTACTGCAGATTGTTGCATTAGAATAGCCTCATAGCCATCAATACTTGCATCACAATGGATTTCGGTCGCGCTTTTTGGGATTGTAAATCGAAAGTACTGGTTCTGACGACAAAATGCGTTTAAGTTCATTAAAAGCTTTTTGTTCTTCTCTATCAAATTTAAATTTCGAATCTTTTCTTAACAGTCACTCAACGGTTTAGCTATAACCGAATAATTTCTCATAAACTTTCGAAAGTACCTGTTAATCCTAAATAACTTTGAACATCTTTGGTGCACTTTGGTTCGGGAAAATTTATTACTGCTTTAGTCTTCAGTGAGGAGGGATACAATTTACCATTTATGACTCTATATCCCAAGAAATCAATTTCACGCTTCAAAAAATTGCATTTTTTGAGATTTAATTCTAACCCATATTCCGATGCAGTTTCGAGAACAAGTTTTAATTTTTCTAGACCTTCAGCTTCGTTTTTAGCAGGTATTATTAGGTCATCCATATAAATAACTATAGTGTGATCTTTTAGTAGGTTTCGAAATACATTATAAATATACTTTTGAAAAACACTAGGGTTATTGGTCAGCCCAAATGGACATTTAAAAAATTCGTATTGTCCTTCATGAGTGACAAAAGAGGTGTATTTTCGCGAGCCTTCTTCAACATCTATATGAAAGAAACCGTTTTTCTATTCTATGGTGGTAAATACTTCGGCTGAATGTAATTGGTTTATTACATGATCTATAACTTGCAAGGGGAAATGCTCACGCACTGTCTTTTTGTTAAGACTCTGTAATCAACACAAAGTCTTATTGTGTTAACTTTTTTCTTAACAAACACAACCGGTGAAGAAAAATTAGAACTTTTCCGAATGATCCCCTGAACTAGCCACTCCTCAATTTGATCTTCGACTATTTTTTTCTCACATGGCGGTAATCTTCGAGGGAAAGAACAAACAGGGATTCCATCAGTTAAATTAATTTTCATTTTAATATGTACTGTTTTAGTTTTAATTGGCACACAATTCTCAATTAAAGAGGATAACTCTGAACGTAAACTTTTGTCAGCAATGTGATTTAAATCAATGTTAGCCTCATCCAAAACATTTATAATATTAACTAAAAAGTCATTAGACTGAACTTCCGCTTTAAACAGTTTCACTTCATTCTCAGAAATAGTTAATGTACCTTGATGAATAACATCAGTGCCAATAATTAAATCGAAATTAATGCAACTGTTCTTAACGACAGCAATGGTAAACTTTAACTTAATGGTAAACTTTAAAAAAAAACTTTCAACTTTGAACCATCTACTTTAATTTCTGAATTAAATTAAGTTCTGGCTTAATTGAGGCTTTTCCTAGCCCGGTCAAAGTGATACTCGTAGGGTTTAATTCTACAAAGTTTTTCAAATTATCATAAATACTTTTCTTTAATAAAGTCTTTTGGCTACCAGTACCTATTAAAGAGACTAAACGCAAAGAATAAAGCTTTATTCCTTTGAGAATTAAATCTTGGGATGAAATAATGTTTACTTGTGACTGAGCATTTTTAGCATTTGTATCTTTAGATTTATTACACTGAAATGATTTATGACCATAAGCGTTACAAGAAAAACAAAGCATTTTGCATTTTCATACCCCGACCTTATTTTTTCGTAGACCTTTAATTTTTGTTTAAATTCAGCAATATTGAGGCAATCGTACAAAAAAGATTTTTTAAAAACTGATCAATAATGCCATTTATTACATATTGAATAAGTGCAAAATCTTCAATATTGCTTTTTGAACATTGTTGTTTTATGTTTAAAAAATATTCATCTGTTGATTCATGTGGTCTAATTTTTCTTTTGGATAGCAATTCATGTAATTCAGCTGAATTGCACGTTTGATCAAATTCAGAAATAAGCAATGATTTTAATTTAGACCACGAATTAATTTTTGTTTCACTTTCAATAAATAATTTAGCTTTGCCTGTCATACGGCGTTTAGCCAAAATCAATTTGTGCAAATCACTAACATTAAATAATGAAACAATATCTTCAAAATCGGCAAGCCACTTTTGAACATCTTGAAATTCAGTACCTTCAAACATCGTAATCATCGTTTCGATATCATTAATGGAAATAGAAGGTTTAATAACATAATAAGGAATTAGAATTTTCTGATTTTCATTATTTTCACAAGTAGAACTACCAGAATCATTTCTCACATTATTCTCAAAAACATTTGAAATATTTCCATTTTTACTTAAATAATCATTAAATTCATCGATACTCTCGTCATCACTAAGAGTACCTTCATCGGGCATAATATTTATTTTCAAAATCACATAAACTAGAAATTATTCTGGCAGCAATTTCATCAAAAGTTCCCGAATTATTTATACATAAAACATTGCAAATGGTTATTAAGTCGTTAACCGAAAAATTATCCTTAACATCTTTCAATTTTGATTGATATTCATCGGAATCTACTTCAAACGCAAACCCAGTAAAATTTCGGATTTTACGTCTGTTATTTCTGTCGCCGATTTCTCCAAAAATTAATTTATGCAATGTCTTAATACTGGACGATTTTTCTGTTTTCAACGAAATTTCTAACTCCTTGAAATCTATGAGTTTTGACATGGTTGAAAATAAAATAAAATAATAAACTCACTTCATAATTAGATGTCCAGCTTTATACACTGTGAGCCCTTTCATCACATCATTTTTCAGCTTCCGAGATATTCAAAAAATATTTCCTCTTCTGTGGGCGTACGTCTTTTATCCCACTCAGACTATTTATGTGAAAATCTCAGACTCATTACTTACTCAGACCATTTTTGTGAAAATTTAAAGTTCTTTCAAATCATAATTAAACTTAGTGTCAAAAATTCTGACACCAATAACTTTTAAAACTTCTATTAACGATTAAATATTTACAAAAAAAAAAAGATTATTTACATAGTTCTGTTTACAATTCAAACATCATAAGTTTTAATTAATTAATTACATCTCACGCGGGAAGTCATCATCATCGAACATTCTTTTTCCAACCCACAACCATCGTTCCAAACAAACTCTCTTCACTTCTGTTGCGAGGCTAGCTTCAAACTACGGCTACTTTTTTCAGCTGACATCTAGAGTACATAGATGATAGAGTTGCGATGTGGAGAATGAAATATGAACGCCTATTCAGTGGAAAGAATACCGTTCCTACATTATTTGCGGTGATACTGAATTAGAAAAAATGGCTTATCTTTTGTAGTGCATTTTCTTTAACTGAAATGATTGAATTAATAACATTTTAGTATTCATTATCAAATGATGGAGAGTGAAGGATGTGTGGAATATCAAGTGAAACTGGACAATAATAAAGATTTCGATGCCCCTTATTTTCGAATATTTTTTTATTTATTGGAGAAACCACCAATTAAATTCATCGATCTGCCTTTGTATGCCATCCACGACAAGAATGTACGTCAATGGTTTTTTAACGGAGAAAATTAAAAAAAATTAAATTGGCCAGCGGTATTGTGAGATAATCCGTTCTTTCCGTCATTTCACCAGATGTTCTTTCTATGATCACACTGACGTCTTACATATATATAGTTGAACTTTTTGTAATCCTTAACATTTTTAACAAATTTAAAATTCATCCGTAAAAAGAAATAATATATATATACTAATAAAAGAACAAAACGCTCTCTGTGTGTGTGTGTGTGTGTCTGCGATGGCTAGCAAAATCTACAGCACGTCCGAAGCTCAAAATTTTTTTGAGAGTAGCCCCAAATCTCTCTTGATGCACCTGAGCTTCAGAATTTCGAAATTCCAATTATGAACTCAGTAATTAATTAAAATCTAGAGGTCTCTCTCATAAAAAATCATCTTTTCCCATTTTTTTTTCTCTTTCGTTTATTTACGGTTGGTTGGTTGTGTAAAAATTTTCGCAGAAGTAATAAGAAAGCTGAGGCAGAATTAAAGAAACCCATGGAGGAATGAGATAAGTAGAGGTGAAGTAAGACTCAAAAAAAGGTTTGCAATATGAAACCATTTATCGCTCAAATTTTTATGTGCCAAATAAAAGGAAGTGGAAGGGATTTTGTATCATAAGACGAATTGAAAGAAATGAATTACAATTGAAGCATATTTAAAGAGGAAATAGCAAATTTTTAAAATGTTCTTTGTTCTATTATTATTTATAAAATAAATGTTCGTTTTTAAAATGAAGGAAATTGGAAAATTAGCAATAATTAAATATCAAGTTAAAATTAAATAAGATATTGAAAACATTTGATACGAACTAAAAATTGTATAACTAAAAGTTTCCTGCATTAATGTAATTTTAAATACTTTATAACGTAGATGAAAAATATTTATGATTTAATAATCGCATGTAAATAAATATTTAAAATATAATGATGAAAACATTCTTTTAAAATCATGTATGAAAACTTAAGTAATAAATATTAATCTTAAATATAGATTTCTGACTATAGACGATTTTTATGTATTAACAAAAGAATGTTATATTTTCAAGCAAAAGGTTAAAATAATTTTCTATATTGATATTTAAAACACATATAATAAAATAATTAATAAATTTTTACCGGTGAAGCGATAGATTAGTTCTTTTTAAGAAACAAGAGCAAGAAAATACGGGTTTAAACCTGTTTCAATTGATAGGCGTGTCAAATCACGTGCTTTTGTTGGTACTTAGTTGGGCTTAATGTAGGGTTACACATTTAGCATCACCTCCAGAGATAATACTTCCACTCTATTAATTTCTTTTTACTCTATGAAAGAAACCAATTTGAGATTTTGACATTTCAAAAGTAACTGTTTTTTTTTCCTCCCAAAGACCTTTAAAATTCATAGACTGGCAAAATGTCAGTTTAACTTAGGATTTTTGAATACAGCTGTTACGTCAGATCGTTGGTACTTCGTACATTAGAATCTATGCGTGGTTAGCTATGTTGCAGTAAATATATGTATATGTATATATGAGGCTTTTTAGCAGTTTTTTTAAATCATTGATTAAATTTGAATGCATTTTATTTAAGTTAAAATTTTATTAAGACTTTAATTTGTTTTTAAAACAAATATGAAATGGCTGTTTGACGTACAATTGTTCGAATCGGCAGACGATTCATACACAGTAATAAATTATCAAATAGTAAAATAAATTATATATTAAAAATAGTCACTAAAATAATAGTAGCAAAATATAAGTTTTAGGCGTATTAACACATAACCCGATCCCAACCAGAAAAAAAACAGACCTGACTCGAACCTAAAAAATTCCATTTGAAAAAAGAGCTGAAATTTTATGCAAACTACATCTGAATCCGATCAAAATATTTGAAAGACCCATAATCGGATTCGAATAAGAGAAAATAATTTCCGTGGACATGAACCCGATCTGAACCTAAAATTCCATTTGAAAAAAAACCTGAAATATGAATCGAACCAAATATGAACCTGACAAAAATATTCCACAGAACCATACCCGGCTCTGAACAAGATAAAAAATTACCATGAACATGAACACAATCCGAACCTAAAAATCTGAACTAAATCTGAATCTGACAAAAATATTCCAGAGAAGCATATCCTTATTCGAACAATGGAAAATAATTTCCGTTGATGCGCAACCCAACCTGAACCTAAAAATTCCATTAAAAAACCGAAATCTGAATTGAACGACATCTGAACCCGAAAAAAATATTCCAAAGACCCAAAACCGGATCCGTGCAAAACAAAATAATTTCTCTGGACATGAATCCGACCAGAACCTTAAAAATCAATTTGAAAAAATACCTGAAATCTGAATCGAACCAAATCTGAATCCGACGAAAATATTCCAAATAACTATAACTAGATACGAACAAGACAATATAATTTCCATGGACATAAACCCAATCCAAACAAAAAAATTTCAAAAAAAAAAAAAAAAATCCCGAAATTTGAACCACACCTAATCTGAACCTAACAAAAATATTTCAGTGAAGTATAACCTCATTGGAACTAGGTAAAATAATTTCCATGGAAGTACAACCGGACCCAAACTTAAAAATCTTGTTTGAAGGAAAAAAAAAAACCCCACGAAATCTGAATTGAACCGAATCTAAACTGAAAAAAAATATTCCAAACAACCATAACCGTATCCGAAGAAGACAAAATAATTTCCATGAACATGTATCCAATACGAACCTAAAATTCGGATGTTCTACAAAACATAATGCGATCCGTAGCGGTGGAAAGTGAAACTAAGTACTTAGCGCGAGATGGTTAAGATATTTCGTTTATAGTTAGAGTTAAATTATAACTTGGTTACGGTTAGGTAACAGTTAGATTGCAATTACGTTCCGGTGAGCCTTATGTTATATTTAATTTCCGGTTAGGTTACAGTTAGGTCATGATTAAGTTACAGTTAGGTTAAGGTTAAGTTGCGGTTAGGTTGTGGTTAGATTATGGGTGGGTTATGATAAAGTGACGGCCAGGTTACATTTATGGTTTATTTAAGTTACAGTTAGGTTACATTTATGGTTTATTTAAGCTACAGTTAGGTTACAGACACGTTATGATTACAATACAATTAAGTTATGGTTAGGATTTTGTTCACAGAATGGACATTACGCATGTTTGATAAAAAATATACAACTATTTTTGTAAAATTGCTCTGAAATTATAATCGATTTCATTCACGGTAGTGTCGGATTTAAGAGTTATATAATTAGTTTGAAATTCAAAATATTTCACTTGGGATATCTATGTGAAAAAAGTATTTAGTTAAGTCACTTAACAGTAATTTTAAGGATAAATATCAAGACTTTAACACGAAAATCACGCAATCGTTGGACACATATTCCCTCCTGCGTTTCCCATTGCAGTCGTTTTGGGTATTTTTGGAGCTAAATATTAGTTTTTTAAACCAATTTTTGACACAGTCAGGGGGTACGTATTTAATATAATGTACACTGTAAAACATTTGACCCTTTTGCTGTATCATCACTCCCCGCTTTTATAGACTATCTCTCTTTTGACCTATGAGAATGCTCCATAATAAGCTGAAATAATCATTTTCTATAAAAGCGGTGGAGTGACCATGCAGCAAAAGGGTCAAATTTTTAACAGTGTCATAACAGTAAACACATATTTCGAGTTAAAGATAAAATCATAAAAATTTCAAGTTCGTTTAACATTATTATTACGTACCCGGGCAACGCCGGGCGGGTCAGCTAGTGATACAATAAAACTAAATTATCCAAAATGTTATGTATTATAGAGGAACATTAAAAGTGTAATAAAAAATTACAAAAGGAATGTAAAAACATGAATAATATATATTTTTATTGTTTTCAGTTTGTTAATTTTGTTTTTCGTCTTCTAAATTTTGCTAGTTCTTAAAAAACTATTACAGAAAATATAAGCTTAAGAATAATTCTGTAAATGAAAAATCTAAAATTTCTCTAATTATTTCGGATACAAGCAACGGATTGATAAACTATACATACGAGTAGTAATGTTGAGAGCAAATTATGCCTGGTCCAAGTCATCTTCTCCCAGCTTGCAAAATGATTTATGTATGCTTGTATGATTTATTTACTAACCAGTTGACTGTTTTAAAAGTATTTGATGTGTAAATACTCATCTATATGTTATTGTAGTTGCTGTAAATAATTTGTACAAGTAGTAATGTTTAGAATAAATTGTGACCAGTCGGGTACCCATGTCTGCTCATCTGAAAAAGTTACTACTCGCATGATTTATTTATCAACCACTTGATTGTGTTAAAAATAATTAAAGCGTAAATTGCCATTCATACTTTAATGGAGTTACTTTGCCTGCGGTTTATACTCTCGGTTTGTTTCAAATTTCAGACCAGATGTTATTACCAAATAGTCATCTGAGCGAAATTTGTGTTTACTTGAATGTTATACAGATATCTCAATCATAAGATCGTTTCCGATTCAAGAGGAAATTTTTTGGGTTTGTGTATCAGACTGTACAAATTGTATCAACTAGAAAAAATACTACTAGAATACTTACTTTATTTGGAAATATTTAAATGAAAACAAAGTATATGAAGAGTAAGAAGACTTAAGCGAAATTTTAATGTTTCTTCTTTTTTTAAAAAAATGACCAAATTGTTTGTATGATATCGAAAAAAAAAGAAGAGATATAAATATTTTAGATGCTTTTCAATGTTGATACATTATTAAAGTGAACAAATACATATATTTATTTAATGAGACTTAATTATAAGGCAAGATATTTATTTGCATAATTTTTCCGTTCAAATTCTCCAAAAAGTATATTACAAATAAAATAAAATAAATAATTCCAATTAGTAAAAACGCAAGCCTTTCGAAATTGAAAATATTAAATTTATAATACTTACCAAGAAGTAAAAAAAGGTGAGGTAAATGGGGGTAGCATTAATTTCAAACAGTTTAAATAGAGCTACAGTTGAGTCTCTCTATAACGAAACTCCATATATCGAATTTCTCTATATAACGAATTTTTAGTAGGGACGGTCCCCTTATCGCATGATTACATTACAAACAGTCCCTATATAGCGAAATATTTATCTCCATATAACGAATTTTTTTATAAATTGGTGTTAATTTATTTAGTTTTAAAAAGCTTTGAAATCATATGGAATCAATTTTCCATCACCTATTTTTGATTTATCGTCAGTGCTGAGTTTTTTTTATATTACTTCCCTCCTTGTTCTTTAAATCCAACGAATTCATCCCACCTCTCACACACCTTTCCACATCCTTCTCAAAACAGTGTCAATTGGATTGATACACATGTAAGAGAGGAATCAATAAGAGGCACATAAGAGAAGCCTTCAAATGGAGGAAAATGTTAACTACAATTTTTCATTCCTTGCTAAAATTTGAGCAATTAGTTTCAGAGCGTAACAATTTTAAAATCAAAGCAACAAAGAATTACAGATTTCTTCGTCTGAAATTAATGCAAGTCTTTCTTATTTGATTTTCATTAAGCTTTCAAATAAATGTCTGTTCTCTTTTTTGAAACAGCTTAAATAATTAAGAAATAAAATGTTAGGTTAATATTTACTTTTAAACATTTAAAATTCTTAATTCAAAAGATCAAAAATAATATTTGTTCAAATTTCACACATTAAATAAGATTTTTAACATCATTCTCTAAACATCGAATTTCTCTATGTAACGAATTTTTTACTGGAACGCTAGATTTCGTTATATAGAGTCTCGACTGTATGTATATATCCGAGTTTATAGATGATTTTCAAAAATTTTATTTTTAAAAAAATGCAGAACCACAATTGGAGAGAACCACAATTATAGGCATATATTTTTTTTATATTAAGACATTTAGAGTACTATATATGATGCAAATACATATAGAAATAATATAAATTACACATATATTATTTAAATGCAAAACTTTTTATATTTATATAAATGAAGCGCAAATAAACACAAAATTCACCAGGCGACAAAATGATAAGGGAACAGGAGATTATAAGTATAGTATTAGATTGAATTAAGTACATTTAAAAGAGTTTTTTTACTAATTTTTTAAAATATAAACTGTTAAAAATGTTTCTATGAAATTACAGAGAATATGCGGGTAATTGTTTATCTTAGTTTTGTGTAAAATTACAGAGATTAGAAGCATCAAAATTTTGTGAAATAACAGAAAGTTATTTCATAAATTTAGAATAGCCTTTAAATTAACATCGTTAATTATATACAAGACTAAATTTGCTTTTAATGATACTGATTCAATTTTGTTTAAAATTAGTGAATTACTTAATCTTCAGAAAGTCTCAAAGAACTTGAATTTTTCTAGTACATTTGAACTGCTGTATCATTAAAATTTAGCACAGTTTGATTTTCTCCGCCATGCGGTTTGAACTCGAGACCTCTTGGCAGTGCATGAACGCCATACTGACTCATCAATAAGATCTAATGCTATATGTCTTTTATTTTTCAGTGGGGAAAAATTTACATTAAATCTGGTGAAATGATTTTCCCTTTTCTAAATTATTCTAAGTTTTAAAAAACGGTCTTTAAATTATATTTTCTTCTTAAATATTTCTAATAAAATTGCTAAAGAATTTTAAAATTGTGTATTTTGAATTACAAAATTTATCAAAAATAAAAATACTTTAAGTAAAGACATAGAAATCATTACAAGGAATCATATATAAGTTAAGGAAAATGTGTGAAAAATGATAACCGAGAAACTCAATCGAATGCATTTTAGCGAGAACTAGTATAAATTTACAGAAAGTTTCGACATTGTGTTTTTACAAGCATTTTTAACAATGTATAAATTGAAACATATGGGTGAGAGATGGATGGCAGAAAACTAAAATTAGAAATGATTACTCTACCTAAAATCTTACATATTTTCGCATAGAAAATATAAATTGTGGAACTTAAACTAATGACACCCTCAGATCCATTTTAAGTAAATCCTTTTTAATATGCATCAACGTTTGTTGATCAATCTGAACATTTAAATCGTTTTATTTGATGTGACAGATTTATGTTACTCTTTGAATATTTGATTTTTCTTTTTCATAATCATTAGAATTCGTCATTTTAAATAAAGCAAATAAATCACATTTCAAAGAAATTTCCGATTTTTTCTTTTATGATCATTGCTTTAGAAGTTTCTGTTTTCTTATTTTTTCTTTTTTATATATATTCTTTTTTTTTTTTTTTTTTTGGTTTTACTGGAAACTGTGGTATTTTCAAAGCTCTGTTTCTCCATATATTTTCCTTTGAGATTTGTTTAAAGACTCTAATAAAGAGTAACATATTTTTTTCACATTTTGTTGTGGCATATGAAAAAATATAGGAATTAATTTTTTCTGGTTTTCTCTCTCTCTCTATTTTTTTAAAAAGAAATAATTGAGTTTAAAAAAACTAGAAGAATAGAATGAAAGCATTTTTTAAAAACATTACTTTATTAAAATTCACAAAAAATTAGAAAAAAAATCTGTTTTAAATGCTCTTAAAAGCAGAAAACTCTTGGGGAAAAAAATTCTCAAATGCTCGGAGTTTAAATTAAATTGCGTTGAACTCGATTATCAGAAATTAATTAATTTAAATAGGATTGTTTCCAAATTAGCTAACTATCGCAAAGTTGGCTTCATTAATGGTGATTTTTTTTTGTCGCCAAGTTAAGATAAGTGTCGATAAGTTTGGTGATATTTCACCAAACTTATCAAATTTTGGCAGTATTGTGGTATCCTTATCATTAGTATTTTTCAACATATATCCATTGTTGAAGATCATATTTATACCTCTGCAGGTATTTACACCTCTTTATTACAGGTTAAACGAAAACTCAAAATGCGATAGTATGCAATGGTAAAATTTGAAGGAAAATAAAATGTTGTTGCATTCGTCACTCATGATGCTGACACTGGCAAGTACGAGGTGTCTTTTTTTGAGAAGACGAGATCAAGAGTGGTATTTTTTTTTATTCCATTAAAGAGAACCGATCTTTTACGGATCAAGAATATATGCTTTTAAAAACTGCGACTCCAAAACGGAAATACAAAACCTATATATTTTCTATCCTAGTTTAAAGTACAATTTATTCTTGTAAAGCACAATATCTGTTGATAAAAATCTGTCACTTATCAATCTCAAAAGTATTTCACTTTTTAATAATTTGTAAAGAAATCATTGTTCATCAGTTTAATATTAAATTTTGTATGTATATATGTATTTTAACCAGTGTCTCAATTCGCCCCAACCATGTGGGGTTGGTTTAAACAATTTATAGTTTTTTTTGTTTCGTTTTCACTCTCTCCTTTGGGAAGATTTTTCTTTAGTATTAAATTTACTTAAAATAGAGATTTTTATAATAATGCATATCAAAGTTTTTTTTTTTAAATTAACATTAATAAACATTATAAAAATTACTTATTGAACAAAATCCCAAGGTCTCCCATCTTCTTCTATATGTTGTTTTGGAATTTCTTAATTTTCTTCATTTTATCATTATTATTATTATTATTATTATTATTATTATTATTATTATTATTATTATTATTATTATATTTTCATAGAGAATTTCAGCTATGAATGCATCACTTTATAACTGAAACGATAGATATGATTTGTGAAAAATTCCTAAAAATTTAAAATACTCACTAATGCAATTTTGCACTAAAAATATTCAAAATCAAATATTTTTGAATTGTAAAAAAAAAAAAAAAAAAAAAAAAATCTTTGCGCACATTAGATATTTCAAATTTTTATTTTCATTTATATCTTACATGATATGTGCTAGGAATTACGAAATCCTTATAGCAATGCTTTATTGGCAGATTTTCAATCTAAAGATTATGTTCATAAAAAAATTATACGTATAAGTCAGAATAACATGGTATATGGTCTACTGTAACAATTTCTTTCTTTAGCGCAGCTTTTACTAGCATAGATCTATTGATATTTTGTCAAAATCATAAAAATATAATCTTCTTAATGGTATATTACCAATTTATTTATGTCTTAGGAGATTCTTTTCAGAAAAGTTCTATACTATAATGTCCATATATAGACATTACATCTGTATATAGACACATACGTCTATATACAGACATTCTGAATATAGTATATATACTATATTCAGAAAAGTTCTATACTATATAATGTACAAAAATTAGGAGATCCAATACAGGTTCCGCAGATAACGGGATGTACGTGAAAACAATTTTTTAACCCTTTTCATTGTGGTTGAAAAGTGTTTATCAATTCGGTTTGTTTCTGGGGCTGTCCATCCGTGCTCTAACTAGTTTAAATGTAACAAGGTTATCATAAAATTGATACACGTTAGTAGTGTTTAATGTGACATATTCGATATCGAAAGTAAAGTGTAAAGTGTTACAGGTTGATTTGCAGGAATAATCAAAAAATTAAGTTACATTACGTTCTATGGGAAAAAATTCTCTGCGATTCATTGATACTATACTCTTTTAAATATATTTAGTTTTTTATGCATCATGCAGGTGTACTACAAACACTTATTGCAGTATCGAATGTGCATGTAATTTATCGTTACAGGGAAGTATATACTAAAGTATTTGACGATACTTCCTGTGACGAATCATTGCTGGAAATCAACTTTCACTTGCGTTAGTTGTTTTAAAATGTAATTTTAAACTTTTATATATTATGTAAACTTTTGTATATTACTTTGCGTGTATAAATTCTATAGATCCTATGCAAGGATATACAATTTTTTAAAGTGCATTTTCGTTTATTGACGGAAATTTCTGAATGGGAATTTTCAACTGCGCTATGCAGACGAACTAACTTGTGCAATGGTATGTAACTTATATATTAATCTATTCATCATATACAGGGCTGTATCCAAAAAATGGATATTTTTTGGATTCTTCATGCGGTAGTTACAGAAAATGGGTTTCCAGATGCATTATGAATTTCCTATTTTTTTTTAAAGATATAATTCACCTTAAGAAATTGCGAAGTTTTCTACTGTATTCTAAACATGCTGAAAAATGTATCATTGTCTATGCTGGAAGCATTTGATATCGTTCTTATGTAAAGCTGTAAGTTTTCAGATATTTTTACATTTGATGTATTTTTTTGACTTGACAACTATTACAAAAACTACATTTTAGCTATACATTTACATCTTAATGAAAACATAAGAATTTGTCAAAATATCTATTTTTGAAGCCACCATACAAAATAAACAAAAGGAAAAAAAAACATTATTCAAAAAGTTTATGTAAAGATTTTTATTGGTACACAGTTTACTGTAGAAATACCTTATTTAGTTATGTTTGAATGCAGAATGCATAAGTGTTTTCCAGGTATATTTCGTTCATAAACTTGACAAATGGCCATTTTGAAATATACATCTTATTGATTTAATATGTACTAACTGACTTACTTAATCATATGGTACATGTTATATTAACTGTTTATGAACTATTTTGTATATAGTCTAGTCATTTTTAGAATCTGTTTATGTGATAACAAGAATATATCGAAGGCAATTTTTCCCTTTTTTTAAATAGAAAAAAATATGAGCGTTTAATAAGTAAAAACATGTTTTAATTTCTATGAATTTTTCCGAAAAACTTAAATTAATCGAGATTTTTATTTACCAATTCTTCAAAATAAAAATAATTTTTCTATTCAATTTTAATTAAAAAATAATGATAATAAACTTATAATAATATCTCTTATTTTGTCTTTCGTTCACAATAATGGAGTATTTTTCACCATTACAGATATTTCATTGCATGTAACGTACGAGAAACTAAATTAGGTTTGCAAATTTCAAGAGTTGTTATGACATACTTGAATTCATAACAAGAATTGATATTTTGAACATTAATTTATCCTTTCCTGGAAAATGAAACATGAAATTATATACAAACAGACTTGCATATTACAGTATGTACAGTCATTATACTTATTCTTGAAGAAAAATAACGATTTGTAAAAGGACCAACGAAAATCTATTTAGATAACTTCTGGACCAATGAAAATCTACGCAGATATCGAGAGGGGAGGAGCCCGTTCTGTCGCCAACTTGGTGATATATTGCCGTAACATATAGATGTATAATGTGGTGACGAAAATTTGTCGCCAAAAGTGGCGATATCTCTACAATTGCTCCAAGTACCATTAAACGTCCAATGAAAACCATTAGGTTTCTTTGCTTGCAGAAAATCAACAAATTGAGACATTTCAAAACAACAAAAAATAAAATTATCTTATAAATGGAGTTTAATAGGATTATTTACATTATTTTTTAATACAAATACTAACTACGGTAACATCCCCAATAATTGGCACTTTAAGAATTTGTCTTTAAACTTACTTCAATTTTCCTTACAAAGAAATAAGATATTTGCTTGGAAATATTTTTAAATCAAAGAATGCATATCTGTACATCTATTTTGCCCACTAAAAGAAAAAAAATTGAAAAAGTATTTTTATAAAAATATATTTATAAAAAGTTGCTGAAATCACCAGTAATTGGCACTTAGAGCACCAATGTATGACACCTTGTGATCCAGTAACTGGCACATATTTATATTTAAAAAAAAAATTACATTTTGCATTGGGTTTAATCGCTTAAAATGAATTTACTGTAGATGAAGGTGCCATATTTCAGGTTTTTGAGAGTAAGAAGTCAGCATATTAGTCTGAAATGTGAACACTTTAAAACAATACAATATATTTATATTAATACCCACTAATTGTCATGCTGTCCCCAGTAAATGTCATATGAAGCTTTAATGGATTCCAGTTATTGATAATGTTTCATATCTTCAAATAAAAACAAATGATAAACAAAATTAGTCTATAACTTTAAAAGTACTTCCGAAATAAGTGTTTTAATCTCAAATTACTTGCAAATTCCTTGTAATTGGAATAGGTGCCAATTACTTGGAGCTAGCAAATTTGAAGCACCATTAATTGGCATCTATCATTAATTCAGAAATCCAAATATTTGTGTCGAAAATACTTTTACACAATTAAAGTAACCCTTTTTAACTAAACAAAACTGTTGTCAATTAAAAATTAAAATATATTATAAATCAGATAATAATGAATTGAAAAACATGCCTTCCTTAAGCCAATGAAGAAGCATTTGCAACAAAAGTGGCTAATTTGATACAAGCCATAATTGTTTCTCTTTCCTAAGCACTATTATCATCTAGTAGCATAAATCAAAGTTATAATCTTTAACGTAAATGAGCATATAACTGGTATATGGTCTTGCACTTTTAAAAGACTGGATATAAATTTTATTTTAGGACATGTTTGTAGGATGTGCCAATCACTGGTGCATGCCAATTACTGGGGATGTTACCCTATTTTCAAATACCGTAACATTTCATTAAAGTGAAATAAATTTATGTAAACTTCTTAGATGAATAAATCCATATGCTAAAAATTATAGAGAATATTGAATGAATTAACTAGAATTGATGGATAATTGTATATTTTAAATTTTATAACTTAAAAATTTCATTACAAGAGAAGATATAACTAATCAAGAACTTCAAAAGTTGTTATCATAACTGAATGAAAAGATAATTGTATTTTATGTGTGGATCTTTTATTTAAGACAAGAAGATGATCGTGAGTCCATTATTATCATTCATAACCTCATAACATGCAGATCTCACGACATATTCAATTTTATTTCTTAATGGTTATCTAGGATAGAAACACAATAAGTAGCCAAAAAAATCTAAGAAGAATTCAAATTTAAAGTACATAATGTACCACTGTGGAAAAACTATTTCAATCCTTTACTTAACTCTGCTTACTTAATTAATTTTACATTAGCTTAATTATTTTTTTTTTAAATCAAAGACGTAAACAGACATTGTATCTCTTAAAAGCGACTTCTTTGGCTTTAAAAATCTCCAATGGAAGGAAAAATAATGGAAACCGTTTACAGCGATATCACAAATTTTATTTGAAATTATAAATATATCTTTTCAAAGTCGATGAAATTAACGTGCTTTTAGAATATGAGGTGACTGAAAGGGGATTCACAAGCATAGTTCGTAAAAGGTGGAGCTACCAAGTCGATTAAAAGGAAAATTAGGAAGTTTTTATGATTACATTTTATTATTAATTGAATTGCGGGATGCATCATAGCAATTTATTTCATCTAGGTCCTAAAATTTGAAAATGCGTGCATAATTACATATTCCTTTGAATTATACAAGAAAAAAAAATTATATATTATTTCACCCTTAATGTTCATACACGAAAAGAATTCGACACACAGCTTACTAAAATTTTAAAATTTAAACAAAAAAAGTTACTAGAATAAATAAAATATATACATTTGTATTTTCACGAAACTTTTAATGTTTATGCTTCTCCTTACATGCATGAATTTTGACTTAACTAAAACGCGTTTTTCAAAGAAACGTATGGAACTTATTGCGGAAAGAAATATACAATTTCTTACCTCTGAAATAATGTTCAAGCTTAATATTATTTTACCTGTGAGAATCAGTTTGATTTATGGATTAATATCTTGGGAGACATTTGTTCAATTGCCCTTAAACTAAGAAGATGAAACTTAAAATATTCAAAATATTAAATGGAATATGAATATCTATAACTCAAAATATACTTTTTAAATTTTGCTTTGAAATTTTTATATTATTAAACTTATTTTATTTTATATTTCATTTATCTCGAAAAAGAATGTAAAAGGCACGTTTTATAAAACGGGGAATGTTATTAGACAGTTAAAAAGAAACCCTTGAACAAATATGATTTATGTCACAAAATAAAGCATACTTTTAAGTCAGTTTTCTAATGTCTTCAAGGTTTCAGCAAAAGAAATTTAAAACATAGAAATTCTTTTGGGTTGAAAAATGAGTTATTGCCAGTTGTTTTTAGTTTCTAGTCATTTTTAACTGCAAGATTTGTTTATATACATATATGTGACGCTTTAAGGAGAAACTCGAAATGTCTTCACTGGTTCCCCCTTTTTAAACACACTTTCGTTGCAAGTGAGGGAAAAACAAAATCTATACAAATAAAATCCGTGCGCCTCTGTCTGTCTGTCTGCTTGAAGCCGATTACAGTTCGCAACGCGGGCGAGTTGGAAGTCGCGAGAGGTGTCTTTCGATTCGAAAAATTCCGGGAAAGTCATTTCGGGCATTTTCGAGACCGTGGGACCAAAATTAAAAAAGCTATGAATTAAAAACCCCTTGGGAATCGGAACAAAAAAGTCTCAATTCCCAAACGGAGCTCCAAAGCAGAACACTGCGCCACCTTGCGGTGAAGGACATGAATTTTTCCCCTTTGGCTAAAAGAAGAAACAGCCGAAAACCTCTCTTTCTACCGGCGCTAATTGCGTTTTTTCCGCATCAATTTTTTTGACTTGCCGTAGAATATTTACCGTAGTTTTCGCTAAAATATTGAACTTAGAAATAAAACAGGACTATCGAAACTTTTTTTTGGGCGTTTTTTCTTAAACCATCATGCAGACAGTTTTTAAAGTAGAAAAAAACTGATTACATATTCAGAATCTGCGTAAAAGTCTGCTTCTGATGAACAAAAAAATACGAGAAAATGTCTTATGGGCGCGCAGCGCCAACCGTGCAAAACCAAATATTTTTAACGGGACGATGGCGACCATGGCGCGTAGCGCCGGTGGGCAGTAGGCCGGTGGGCGCATAGCGCCCACTGTGCGAAATCACATATTTTTAAAGGGATAATGGGTGCATAACAACCATAGCTCTTTAATTTACTTTTTTTGTGCTTGAGGATTCGAACACCAAGACTTGCTTATTAAATGAATTTTTTTGCTTATTATATACTGCTTAATATCGAGGTTCGTTCGGAAAAAGTGGCCCAGCTAGCGGGCGAAGCTCGCTAGTCTATACTAATAAAATCCGTGTGCCTCTGTCTGTCTGTCTGCTTGAAGCCGATTACAGTTCGCAACGCGGGCGAGTTGGAAGTCGCGAGAGGTGTCTTTCGATTGGAAAAATTCCGGGTAAGTCATTTCGGGCATGTTCGATACCGTGGGACCAAAATTAAAAAAGTTATGAATTAAAAACCCCTTGGGAATTGGAACGAAAAATGCCTCAATTCCCAAACGGAGCTCCGAAGCAGAACACTGCGCCACCTTGCGCTGAAGGACATGAATTTTTCCCCTTTGGCTAAAAGAAGAAACAGCCGAAAACTTCTTTTTCTACCGGCGCTAATTGTGTTTTTTCCGCATCAAATTTTTTGACTTGCCGTTGAATATTTACCGTAGTTTTCGCTAAAATATTGAACTTAGAAATAAAACAGGTGTTACGAATATAACTTAAATTAATCATAAAGGCCGGGAAAATAAACTTAGCCGATAGTTAAAACACAATAACAACATTTTATTTACAAGTTTGTTTCGGAACGAACGTAACACAACTGACAGCAATGACATCGGCTGTCTATGACGTAACAAATTGCGCCCCTCCTACGAAGGGTTACAATAATGATTTGGGATTGGAGTGTCCTTGAATTTATTTCTTTTTTCCTAATATCCTCCCACCTTTTGAGTGGGAAATCAAACACTCAAAACCTTTACGTAGACACAAAATAAACATTATTCATAATACTTATAAAAAAATTACTTATGCAATTGAAACACAATCTTATCAATTACAATAACAATATATATAGTATATGCAAAATAATAATAATAATAAAAACTTGAATACAAATAAAGAAGTGAAGTGAAATTAAGTAAAATGAGTATTTAAATGAATCTAAATAGAAAATTTATCTAACAGGTGTCTTGATAATTCTGCCACTACTAGTGGTTAAAGGCGTAACCTCATCATTTGCTTCTTTTATTGGATTTTCCAATTCCAATCTGTATAATCTCTGAACTGGTCGTAATAATTCAGAATTGTTTGTTTTTATGAGCGCAAGCCTAATTTGGCCATCTCTGCCAGGTATGACTTTCAGAACGCGAGCTAAATTCCAGTAGGAATGTTTTTTATTTGTATCCTCCAGTAGGACAATTTCTCCTACCTTAAGTGATTCATTTTTATAGCATTTTATTGATTGCTGCCGTAACTGTCCTAAATATTCTGTACGGAACCTAAGTCTTAAAGTTTCTCTTATCCGTTGCAAATATTTAGCTCTTTTACTCAATTTCACTTTGTCTACATTGTCAATATCTGGAACACCTGACTGTAGAGTTTCATGTAAAAATTTCTCTGGTGTTATAGAAAAGTTCTCATCAATGTCCTCTGACACATGGGTAATTGGTCTTGAATTAATAACTCTTTCACAGTCACATAATACAGTGAGTAATTCCTCGTAATCAAGAGAAGCACGACCCAATATTTGTCTTAGGATTTGTTTTACAATCCGAATCAAGCGCTCCCACCATCCGCCCCACCATGGTGCGGAAGGAGGGTTAAACTTCCAATCAATTTTTTGTTCAGCAGCTTTAAAACGGAGACTATCCCAGTCGATAGTTTTCAAAAAGTTCTCCGCGCCTATGAAATTTGTTCCATTGTCTGAATATATGGTTGAAGGTCGTCCACGGCGAGCAATAAAACGTCTTAAAGACTGAAAAAAGGATTCAGTTGATAGAGAAGTGATTAATTCCAAGTGGACAGCACGATAAACTGCACAAGTGAAAAGTACAATATATGCTTTTTGACCATTTTTCAAATACAATGGTCCAGCCAAATCACATCCTATAATTTCAAATACACAAGCATCGCGGACCCTATCATTAGGTAAAATTCCTGGGATTGCCTCACATTTTTTAGCTTTGAATTTTTGACATTTTATACATTTTCCAATACAATTTCGTATTGTCTTTCGTGATTTTAAAATCCAATATTTTTCTCTTAAAGTTGACATTAACAATAAAGTACCAGCATGTAATAAATCATTATGAACAGTCATTATCAACAATTTAACAACAGGGTGATCAGATGGCAATATAATAGGAAACTTAAAATCGTATTTGTCTTCTCTATAAGCAACATTTGACCTAGCTCTTATAAGACCGTCACAATCAACTATTGGTCTGAGTTGTCTTAATTTTTCATCATTTTCTCCCTTAAAAGATTCTTTTTGAATGAGTAACATTAAAGCCTTTTCCCCCCTTTCTATTTCTTGTACAGATAAATCTTTTGAAAGATTTTTGTCAACTTTTCTTAAATTGTTATAAAATCTAAAAATCCAAGATAACATTCTTACAATTTTCTTAAATGAAGAAAAATACTTATAATACCACTTACTATATTCATCATTACTAATTAATGTGGCTATAACTGTTTTACGAATCTCAGAATTGACCAAATCTTCATTTGGCTCGTCATTCGATTTAGGCCAACTTTCCTTTTTTCCGTGCAACCAATCAGGTCCCTCCCACCATTTCCTTTCAACTAATTGTTCAGCAGAACACCCCCTTGAAAGTAAATCGGCGGTGTTAAGAGAGCCTGAGATATGATGCCACCAATGAGGGGAGGTCAGTGAATGTATTTCTGCAACCCGATTTTGAATGAACGTCCCCCAATTTTGATTTCGCTGAATCCAACACAAAGCTGTTGTTGAATCAGTCCAACAATAAATATCAACCCTTGATAAATTTAGATCCTTTATTATGTTAGATAACAATCTAGAACCAATATTACAAGCCAAAAGTTCTAAGCGAGGAATCGTAATGGGTTTTAAAGGGGCTACCCTAGATCTTGCTTGTACTAGATTAATTTTAACCCCATCTTCGTTTTCGATTCTTATGAAAACGCACGTACCGTATGCCTTCTTACTACCATCACAAAATAAATGTAAACTTATATCTTGATTAATTGGTTTAAGTCCAAACCATCTAGGAATACTTATCTGTGAAAGTAAACATAAGTTTTGTTGCCACGACTTAAATTTTTTTTGTAAATCATCCGGTAGTACATCATCCCATTTAAGTTTTAAATTCCACGTTTCCTGTAAAATTAGTTTCGGAATTAGCATTACCGGAGCCGTATAGCCCACAATATCAAACACTTGGTGTGCTACGGCTAGAACTGTTCTTTTTGTGATTGGTTCTAATTTATTTAAAACCTGTTCAATTTTACACGATAATGTATCGGTAGATGATCGGTAGATGTATGCCATATGAGACCTAATAGGGAAACACCCTCTTCCGTAGAGGAATCCTCCTCAAATATTTCATTACTCAAGTTAGACTTCCAACATCTTAAATTAAAATGACCCAATGACATAATTAATTTCGCTTCGACAAAAAATTTTCTCATTTCTGTTTCAGAGCTTAAACTTGTCACGCAGTTATCAACGTAAAAGGCTGTTTTTAGAATATCTGCAGTATTCTTTAATTTTTCTGGAACCCTATCTAAATGATACAATAAAGTGGCGGCTAATAAATAAGGGCTGCACGTAATGCCAAAAACTACCCTTTTGTGACGATAAACTTCTACCTGTTCCCGATTTTCTTTATCAAACCATAGAAATCGCAAAAAATCTCTGTCTTTTTCTCTTATAGCGATCTGCAGAAAGGTTTTTTCGATGTCAGCGGTAACACCTACGTAATTCATACGGAAACGGTTTAGAATCGAGGGAATCATCTCAATTAGATTTGGACCCGTAGATAAACAATCATTTAATGAGGGGAAACCTGGTAAATGTGAACTAGCGTTAAATACTGGCCTTATATTTGTGGTACTATTTTCTTTTATTACTGCCCTATGAGGCAAATAATGAACATTCGTTAGTTTTTCCGTCGTTGTCTTTTCAATTATACCAAGATTTAACCGATTCTGAAAAACATCACAATAATCATTAAATTTTCCAGAATTTGTCAATTTTCTTTTGGCGGTTAAAATAGATTTTTCCGCATTTATTTTATTATTTGGTAAAAGCTTGTTATCCAAAACCCAAGGCAACGCGACTTCACACCGCCCCTCACTATTTATATTAATAGTCTCTTCAAAATATCTTTGCGTATGCTCCTGCAATTCTGCTTTCGTTTTACTAATTGGAGGTTCTGTGATTCCCAAAACATCTAATTTCCAAAGATCGCTAATGCACTGATCTTTTACTAACATAGAAGAAATAATAAGAGAAGCAGTGTTCTCAGAAATTGGCTTAATGCCAGAATTGAATTTTCCTATAACAGTCCATCCTAATTTCGTGTTTATCGCGGTTAATCCACATTTAAGATTAACTATATTTCCAGTTAAAAATTTACCAGCAATGTCTGCACCAATTAACAATTTTATTTCCTTATCAACCTTTAAATTCTTATTTTCTAAATCATTTATTTTAATTCCGTGTAACTTCAATTCATTTATCCAAGGGCCAGACGGAATTTCCTTAATTTCAGAACAAATACGTTTCTGACTTAATACTTCTAATTTACATTTATATTCATCATTTATATCACTTAATTCAATCAAATAATTTTTATATACATTTTCAGGAGTTTCAACAGGAGAACTTAAATTTCATACTCTGAGCAACATCTGTAGATATATAAGATTTCATACTACCATTATCATAGATAGCACGAATAAACATTTCTTTAGAACCATTCTTAATTTTCACAATTAAAGTTTGCAAAACTACATCTGAAATCTTAATGTAATTATTTAGAGTGCTTGTTTTGTTTTCACTTTTATCTCCATTCGAGATATTATCAATTTTGTTAGAAGTTAAATCCGGACACAAAATTACAAAATGCCGATTTTTGCAAATCGGGCATCTATGTTTTGATTTACAAGAATTAGCCATGTGAAAACGTTTTAAGCATACAAAACAAGCATTCTTTTTCTTAATAATATCTTTTTTAGAATCCAAACTCATAGATAAAGCATCTTTACAGTTTTCTGAATTGTGAAACTTATTACAGAAAATACAATCAAATTTCTTAAATTTAGGTGCATTTACCTGAAAATTATTACCATTTGCATTTAATAATTCATGAGCAGTTGGAATACTGTTTTTATTTTCTGGATGCTTACCTTTTTTAACAGGAAGTCTTTCAGAATTTAGAGTGTCTCGCGTGATTTTTAATCGAAATTCAGTATCTACTTCATTTTTGACAAACATCATTAATAAATCTAATTCAGTCTTACCTGCTTCAGCACCTGTGTTCCTTTGCCTTTCCCATATTTTTATTAAATCGTCGGGAAGGGCTGATTCTATAAGTGGAAGTAACATATATGAAAATTTATCTTGTGTTACACCTAGAGATTCCAACGCACGTAACTGAGTTTGTAACTTATCATACAGTGTCAATAAATTGACTTGCTTCTTATCTGTAATCACTAGTTTTAATAGTTCTCGCACGTAAATTTGTATCAGTACATTTTCCTTACCGAAACGCTCCTTTAAAAAATCCAACGCTTTACCGTAATTCGCTTCTGTTGCAGGAAAACTATCCACAATCTGTCGGGCCGGCGAGTCAGGTTTCGTTGACTGTATAAGGTATTGAAACTTGTCCCTCACATCTATTCCAGGGTCTTCATTTATTTTACTGAATTGCGTCCAAAAGCTGAGCCAGTTTTTTGGGTTCCCGTCAAATTTAATTAGTTCGATTTCAGGGAGTTTTTGTTTCGTAATTATCGACACGACTGGAGATGAAGATGAAACATCACTTGTATTAACTGGATTAATGTTCGATTTTATCTTCTTGCATTTGATTCTGAAATGCGATATTTTATCATAGTAATCTTGGGCTGCTTCATATTCTTTGTCAAAATCTTCTTGCGAACACTTCTGTTTTTGTAATTCTTCTAAAAATTTTTCATCTATTGTTCGTAATGTTTTACATTTCTCTTGCAATGAATCGAACTGTATTTCTACATCTTCCGAATTAGGATCGTCTTCACTTAATAATTCTTGAAGTTTATTCGCAGTCTTCGTAAAGGACGTTCTTGCTGATTTTCTTTGTGGTCGTATAGCTTCCAAATCCATTTTTAAAAATTACTTAAATTATCGGCAAAAAAACGTGAACGTGCTCTAATTAACACGTATCCACGGCAAGGGATGCCATAATGTTACGAATATTACTTAAATTAATCACAAAGGCCGGGAAAATAAACTTAGCCGATAGTTAAAACACAATAACAACATTTTATTTACAAGTTTGTTTCGGAACGAACGTAACACAACTAACAGCAATGACATCGGCTGTCTATGACGTAACAAATTGCGCCCCTCCTACGAAGGGTTACAATAATGATTTGGGATTGGAGTGTCCTTGAATTTATTTCTTTTTTTCCTAATAACAGGACTATCGAAACTTTTTTTGCGCGTTTTTTCTTAAACCATCATTCAGACAGTTTTTAAAGTAGAAGAAATCTGATTACATATTCAGAATCTGCGTAAAAGTCTGCTTCTGATGAACAAAAAAATACGAGAAAATGTCTTATGGGCGCGCAGCGCCAACCGTGCAAAACCAAATATTTTTAACGGGACGATGGCGACCATGGCGAGTAGCGCCGGTGGGCGCATAGCGCCCACTGTGCGAAATCACATATTTTTAACGGGATAATGGGTGCATAACAACCATAGCTCTTTAATTTACTTTTTTTTGTGCTTGAGGATTCGAACACCAAGACTTGCTTATTAAATGAATTTTTTTGCTTATTATATACTGCTTAATATCGAGGTTCGTTCGGAAAAAGTGGCCCAGCTAGCGGGCGTAGCTCGCTAGTCTATACTAATAAAATCCGTGCGCCTCTGTCTGTCTGTCTGCTTGAAGCCGATTACAGTTCGCAACGCGGGCGAGTTGGAAGTCGCGAGAGGTGTCTTTCGATTCGAAAAATTCCGGGAAAGTCATTTCGGGCATTTTCGAGACCGTAGGACCAAAATTAAAAAAAACTTATGAATTAAAAACCGGTCGGGAATCGGAACGGAAATCGTCTAATTTCCCAAACGGAGCTCCGAAGCAGAACACTGCGCCACCTTGCGCTGAAGGACATGAATTTTTCCCCTTTGGCTAAAAGAAGAAACAGCCGAAAACTTCTTTTTCTACCGGCGCTAATAGTGTTTTTTTCCGCATCAAATTTTTTGACTTGCCGTAGAATATTTACCGTAGTTTTCGCTAAAATATTGAACTTAGAAATAAATCAGGACTATCGAAACTTTTTTTTTGCGCGTTTTTTCTTAAACCATCATGCAGACAGTTTTTAAAGTAGAAAAAAACTGATTACATATTCAAAATCTGCGTAAAAATCTGCTTCTGATGAACTAAAAAATACGAAAAATGTCTTATGGACGCGTAGTGCCCACCGTGCAAAACCAAATATTTTTAACGGGACTATTGGCGCGAAGCGACCATAGTTCCGATCCACAATCTTTTTTTTTCAAGTGCACGTGGCCCACAGTGCGAAATCACATATTTTTAACGGGACCATGGCTCTTTAATTTACTTTTTTTTTTGTGCTTGAGGATTCGAACACCAAGACTTGCTTATTAAATGAATTTTTTTGCTTATTATATACTGCTTAATACCGAGGTTCGTTTGGAAAAAGTGGCCCAGCTAGCGGGCGTAGCTCGCTGGTCTATACTAATAAAATCCGTGCGCCTTTGTCTGTCTGTCTGCTTGAAGCCGATTACAGTTCGCAACGCTGGCGAGTTGGAAGTCGCGAAAGGTGTCTTTCCATTGGAAAAATTCCGGGGAAGTCATTTCGGGCATTTTCGAGACCGTGGGACCAAAATTAAAAAAGTTATGAATTAAAAACCCCTTGGGAATCGGAACGAAAAATGTCTCAATTCCCAAACGGAGCTCCGAAGCAGAACACTGCGCCACCTTGCGCTGAAGGACATGAATTTTTTCCCTTTGGCTAAAAGAAGAAACAGCCGAAAACCTCTTTTTCTACCTGCGCTAATTGCGTTTTTTTCCGCATCAATTTTTTTGACTTGCCGTAGAATATTTACCGTAGTTTTCGCTAAAATATTGAACTTAGAAATAAAACAGAACTATCGAAACTTTTTTTTTGCGCGTTTTTTCTTAAACCATCATGCAGATAGTTTTTAAAGTAGGAAAAACTGATTACATATTCAGAATCTGCGTAAAAGTCTGCTTCTGATGAACCAAAAAATACGAGAAAATGTCTTATGGGCACGCAGCGCCTACCGTGCAAAACCAAATATTTTAAACGGGACGATGGCGACCATGGCGCGTAGCGCCGGTGGGCGGTAGGCCGGTGGACGCGTAGCGCCCACTGTGCGAAATCACATATTTTTAACGGAATAATGGGCGCATAACAACCATAGCTCTTTAATTTACTTTTTTTGTGCTTGAGGATTCGAACACCAAGACTTGCTTATTAAATGTATTTTTTGCTTATTATATGCTGCTTAATATCGAGGTTCGTTCGAAAAAAGTAGCCCAGCTAGCGGGCGTAGCTCGCTAGTCTATACTAATAAAATCCGTGCGCCTCTGTCTGTCTGTCTGCTTGAAGCCGATTACAGTTCGCAACGCGGGCGAGTTGGAAGTCGCGAGAGGTGTCTTTCGATTCGAAAAATTCCGGGAAAGTCATTTCGGGCATTTTCGAGACCGTAGGACCAAAATTAAAAAAACTTATGAATTAAAAACCGGTCGGGAATCGGAACGGAAATCGTCTAATTTCCCAAACGGAGCTCAAACGGAGCTCTGAGGCAGAACACTGCGCCACCTTGCGGTGAACGACCTGAACTTTTCCCCTTTGGCTAAAAGAAGAAGCAGCCGAAAACCTCTTTTTTCTCCCGGGAAAACGACTTTTTCTTTCGTTTCGGTTCTTTGAAAAAGAACTAATTGGTAAAAAATGTTAAACACGGTTTATTTTCATACTTTTTTTTGGTAGCATACACGAATACTGTGTAACCTAAGATTGGGCACGTAGCGCCCACTGTGCGAAATCACATATTTTTAACGGGATAATGGGCGCATAACAACCATAGCACTTTAATTTACTTTTTTTGTGCTTGAGGATTCGAACTGCAAGACTTGCTTATTAAATGAATTTTTTTGCTTATTATATACTGCTTAATATCGAGGTTCGTTTGGAAAAAGTGGCCCAGCTAGCGGGCGTAATTCGCTAGTAAATATATAAATGTAGACGATTCATTAAATTACACATTGGCTGCTGCAACATAGTGTTGCAGCGTATATTGGGTTCTTTTGATATTATGGTTAGACAACTTCAAACTCTTGTCTCTTAGAAAAGTAGAAAATATTTTATTTACCGATCTTCAGAACAACAGAGTCTTCGAAACTCACAAATATTACTAGATATTCAAAAATAACTGTTCAAATCTATCGTACAAGTACAGATATAGGTCCCAGAGACTCTTTATACAGTGTCTCAACACTAAAATGAAATTCAAAATAACGTAGATAAAACTCAAGCAAACTTGCTTAAACAATAGCCTAGAAGTTCACTCAATGACCGACTAATAAATAATAACCACAACAGCTCGTATTGCTCTTTTTATATAGGCTCGCAGCATGTGCTGGGAATTTCTACAACCTTCTCGAAAAATCCACAAAACCACGGAACAACATTCAATGTATCAGTATATCTATATGGAGTTACCATAGAGATGGAAGGATTACCATCGCCAACAATCGCCAAGTTTGTCACCAACTTCGTTATATATCGCCAAATTTGGCGACCAAAATTAGGTGTCAAAAGTGACGCCAATTTGACGATATCTTAAATATTTCTCCAATCTGCCGTAGACATACACTGAAAAATATCAGACAAGTTTGCTTGATAACAGATACAATGTAACAAAAATTAATATTAGTAAACGAATGGATTAGATGAATAGATAAGATTATTTACATTATTTTACAGTACAAACACTAACTATTTACAAAATTCGTAACAATAGTTTATTAAACTTTAGTCATATAGAGAGGGAAATGCTCCCTTTAAAAGCCGTCTTCAACTGAATAATCGAAAAGAATATTCCATCATTACTCCCGAAAGCAGTCTTTAGCGAACTCTTTGAAGGGAAAGCAAAGAATATCCATCATCATTTACCGGCTTCCTTCTTAACTCTAAAAACAAACTTCTAGAAAATTCTCTACTCTCTAACCATCATTTTCCCATGTAAGCATAATTCATGTCCAGCGTCGAGATTTTTATTTCATTCAGACGATAAATTTTATTTAAAACATATTATTGTTTAACTAATGTATAATCGAACTCAGAATTTCGAATATCCTGCAAACGATATTTTAAGAGAAAAATGAAAATTAATGAATTTATTGATATGCACAAATATCAAACGTTGAAAGGGGGAAATAAATAAATAAATAAATAAAAATAATGATATTTATTTAAAGGTATGGTTTTGGAATAAATTTAACAAGACCTTCTTAAAAAGGGTTGATAGAAACAGGGAAAAATGAGTTTTATTTGGAATATTAAGAAATAAAGTTTAATGAAGAATACTTTTAATTTAGAGCCATTTTTTTAAAGTTATGCATATTGTAATAAATGTTTTTTAAGGCGAATTAATAATTTATATCCTTTCCATAAAGATTAATAGATTAAATCTAGAAAAAAAATTTTAGTTTAATAATTTGAACTAAGTACGGAATATTGTTATAAGGAAATTAAAATAGTTTAAAGGTTAATTTTGGCGAATTTTTTTTAAATTTGTAATTTATATATTATAAGTCACGCAAAAATTAAAATTTACTCTCAAATATTTTATATAGCCTTCATAATTTTTCGGTTTGCCTATTATTATACTTATTTTACTTGGTAACTTTTTAAAAATATTTAGCTATTTTTTGTCTATTTTTAATATTTCATTCATTTCGTTAAAAAGTGCTCTATATTTGCATCGCTCTGGCGATTTCATGTGGTTCTAACAGATTTCACAAACGATAGTCGATTTCACCTAACGAACCTTGAATCAAGCGAATTATATTTGAAAATTTTAACTTGTGTGTTTAAAGCAATAGATGGAGATTTACCTGGAAACTCCATCTTACAGGGTCGAATATGATTTAAACGCTATTGTACATTCTAATTGTGTCAATCCTATTTTGGGCTGTTAAGAATCAACTGTTTTAATCGATCATTTAAAGTATCATTTCGTAAAAAATAAAACACGATATGAAATATAAAAGGGTGAAGCAAATAAAAACCATTTTTTTAAATATATTCGTACTATATAAAAAAATAAATAAATAGGTACGTCTTGTTTCGTCCATCAGCTGGTAGTATTAGGCAGTACTCTCCGAAATATCCTCAACGGTGCCGAAGTTTTCCTCAGTCAATCCTGTTCGAGGGTGGCGGGCATGAGTTTGCGTTTTCAATTTCTACTCTTCCTTCCGTATATTTCCTCTGCAAGGCTCCCTCCTTTGGTTTTCTTCAGGAATATTTCCATAAACTATACTTGAAGCCTTTGTAAGATAAGAGCCGGTCACCTTCATTTATGAAAAATTTAAATCAATGCGTTGCGTAATGTTGTGGTGAATCTTTCGTACACTCCACGTAATATATGACAACTGAGAAACGGAGAAAGTAGACATATCGATGCATAGCTATATCCACATGTGACATGTTATATCATAAAGTAATTCTTAATTCGACTTTGTATTTTCATTACTGTTTTACTAATTTAAATTGTCTTTTCGTAATTTAAAATAGAAAATATTTCAATTTGTGTAATTTGGCACATAGTGTGTCGAAACTGGTTGAAGGAATAAGTTATGTTTGAACAATTTTTCTAAAAATGTAACTTTTATACAGTTTTATTTGATGAAATAATTTTCCTTAAAAATGGCTTTTATACTTGTATGAAAAGTGAAGTGGTCAGCCCGATTTGTTTATGACAAATATTATGTTTTTTTCTTAGGTGCCAACCTGACATCGATTATCCGTAATACATGTGTTAATTTGACCCTGGTTTAATGAGTTTCGAACCAGAATTTTTTCAAAGAAATAAAATTAAGTATGCTCCAGTAACAATCCTGAAATTAAATAAATAAAGATTCATGAAAATATTTTCTGGTTTGAAATGAGGTCAACCTGGTTCAAACTAATCCAGGTATTACGGAAGATTAGTTGAAAGTTAGCAGCTGTGTCTTTTATTATAAGATATCGAAAACGTGCAACTTAAATGTGCCTGATACATATGTATTTTAAATGATATTAGTGATAGGTTTACATTTTTAGTGAAATAATTGCGATGGAACCCTACTTGGTGATTTAATCATCTACGCTCAGATAACATAAAAATATTCAAATGACCGAACGGCATAGAAAAAGTGAAGCTGTCAGCACGGAACTGCTGATGACAGAAATATCACTTAGGCTTTTATCATATAATATGTCTTGTAAAGTTTTCATAATCTACTTTCAACTCTTGACATATAAAATTTTCTGTTTTGTTTTCAATTTGAAACATGCAAAAGTTTAACATTGTATACACCCATATAAATATTAGGGTCATTTTCGTTATTTGTTGAAAATGAACCCCTGTAGAATTTCACGTAAATATGTATTGCCTTTTTTGTGTTCTAAAACGCATATAGCTGCAGAACGTCATACGTCTTTGCTGTCGTATGAAGAGTAAATTCTAATCATGATGCATCAAGACGCATATATGGTCAAAAATGTATATGAGTGTGTATGATATTGGAACTTTTATAAAATGAAAATAGATGCAATCCACAAACCTGTTTTCTGTTAAAATATATCCTTTCTTTGTTTATTATATAAAAATTTTAAAGAGAAAAATGTAAGAGATGAAAATTGATATCAGATGAGAAACATGTTGGCCAATCAAGAGCTTATTGGTTTGATGAAAGATTTTATAATTTGTTTTGTCCGAGAAAAATAGCGTTTACCATTTCGTAAAATAATTAATACTCGTAAACTTAAGTAAACAAACTAGCTGAATATATATTGTATATATAATTGTAATAGGATTATATTAATGCAAAATTAGATGCAATATGATTTGCCTTTATTCGAAATTTAAGTGTTTGCATTGACGCAACTTAAAATTTTCTACGAAAATGTAGAACAGAATGATGTAGAAATAATTTAATAATTGGTAAATAATGGAGACCAGTTGTGTCTTTTAACCAGAGAAATGCTAAAATTGCTTTAACCCTTTCCGGCACGGACAAAATCTGTATTGTAATGAGAAATTATAGACTGACACCGGAGTTCATAAACGAACTTTTTAAATATTTTGAATTCCTTAATTTAAGCTTTTATTGTAAAGGAAAATTTTACTAAAATAATACCGGTGCCTTTTGCCAGTTTGGAATTAAATTTAGGCATCCCAGACCGGGCACAGTGTGCCGGAAAGGGTTAAAGATCATCGTAAAAGCGTTCCATTCTCTGACTTCAACGTATATATTAGGGCTGTATTAGAATTTTGTTGGGAAAAAAGCGTACTTAGCACTTTTGTAATTATTTAAAGTAAGTCAGAGGTGCCATACCCAATTTGCGACCCGCGGGCCGCATATACACTGATAAAAATCTGCTGCATTTTGCTGCAACACACTCCACCTCTTGTATATAATATCTTTATTCCAACCAATGAGAAAGCTCCATTTCACGGCCAAATAACTGTTTTCTATACAAGCAGGGGAGTGCGTTGCAGCAAAATGCAGCACATTTTTATCAGTGTAGCACTGAATATATCAAAGATGTGAAAAATGATTGCACGTATAACTAATGGAACAGTAGGAAGATGAATTTTGTTGTTTAAGAGGTCACTCAAATCCTGAAAAAGACCCGGATGATAATGATATATCTCCGGAAGGGTTTCATTCAAATATCTCGCTCAAACATTAATGTTTTTTACATGATTTGTTGCATAGGATAGCTAAGGATGATTTAAAAGCGGGTTAATGTTTACTTTTACGATTTTGTTTATTTATTTTTCAGGAAAATTAAAATTTTCAGAACCGGTTCCGAAAGTTTAAAGTTATTTAATTTGAAAAAAAATCTGAGCTACTAGTCTAGGTTCTTAGAAAAGGCAGTACGAGATCCATCTATAGAAAATGATTAACTGGTTCGTCAAATAATCTAGCAAAGTGGCTTCAATCTTCCTGGTACTCGAAAAAATGTTGAATGGCCAGTATTTTGAAGGACATAATAAAATAAATGATTCCATGACATTATGGCTAATCTTAAAGGTGATTGCCTTCTTCGATCTTGGCGAGCATACATTTATATCTATAATTTCTATCTAGTTAAAATTAATGTTTTAGTATGTTTTGTTATGTACAAAAATAGTGCACATGTTTTAATAGTTCATGAGTATGTATCCTTCGCCACATTTAATTGTTTTTTTTTTCAAGTATAATTACGCAATTCTAATACCATTGGTACATGTTATGAGATGCATATTAATATACTTGATATATTTATGCATGCATGCAAATAAGAGTATATTTTATGCTCATAAATATAAATAGTATTAATTTTATCAAGAAAATTATTTGACTATGGAATATTAAGTAAGAGGAATATATTACAAATAAATGAGTAAATAAATATTATAAAAATGTTTTATTATAGTAGCCATATTGAAAACATCATTAAACCTGTCAAAAAACATTTCATTGTTGTTCTTCTATTATTTTGGTATTTCCGTTATTAAGCATTGACAGAACATATTTAGAAATTAAAATTGATAATTTTAAATAGATGCTCATTGCATAGAAATTTACATAAAATTGCTTTAAAAAAACAACCATAAAAACATACTTTTAAACTTCAGAAACTGTTTTAATTGTTTTTCTGTGTGATGCTTGTCTTTCATTATCATGCAGGAACTAGTGACAAACGGAGTACAGTATAATTCTTGAACAAAGAAATGATAATTTTCTATTCATTAAGTAGCTATGTGTTTTGGTTCAGTTGTCAGCGTTTCTCAACACTTCGTGTCCAAGTGGATGCGAGGAAAATCGAAAGGAGATGAAGTTTAACTATAATAGCGCAATAATATTGATTAAAGGAGTGGTGTGGTTTCACAAAAATTAGCAAATTGAATTAGTGCAAATAGTAGTAAAAATTTTATTAATTTAGATTATATGATTCACTGTAGTTTTAAAAATGAATAAATATTATGTTAAACCGTAACAAAAAAAAAGACATAGATGCTTTAGTTTTTAACCCAAAATTATTACACGCATCATACGATGTTTTAATGTGACCTTTCTAAATAAGAATAACACAAATTTAACATTTATTAAATTATTTTTGGGCTGTTTTAAGAAACAAATCCCTGCCGGCTCGGTCTATCGATGGAAGTAGATTTTGAAGTTAGGTACAAATTTCACCAAGTAACCTGAAACAAGATTAGTGATAAACCTACTAAGAATGCGCTCTAGAAATCTAAACCTTATATGCAAATTCTAATATACACGCATACACATGCGTATATGTATGTGAAATAGATATAAAAGTGACGAAAATAAATCAGAGAACACCAAAACGTTAAATTATGCCAATATGTCCATAGTCTGGTCTTTCAATACGTTTTTACAAAGTCACATAACGTTACATATTCATCTGCTTTTCGTCTGTTATATTTCCAATATGACGTAATATTTCATTTAAAAAAAAAGTGTAGTTATTTATTTTATTTCCATTTTCAATGTGGAAATCTTGCAACAGAAAAATTATGACATAATATTCATTTTTTTCTTTAATTCATCATTTTTTTCGTGCGATTAACATGCGAATCTTGCAGTAGTAAAGTAATTGTTGCAAAAAAAATTTTCTTTTATTTTTATTCTTGGCAACTGCTGTAATAAATTTTTTTATTATTTTCTGTTATTGTTTTGTAAGAGCTCGTTTTGTCAAAACCATGTTCAGGTGATATACAAATTTTTGAACCCTTCCCAATTTCCACCCTATTGAACTGATTTTGTCGTGTTCAAATCTTCGCCGATATATTAATCACCTCAATGTATTCGGAGAGTTTAAAGACGATTCGTGCATAACTGCGACTTTTATCATGAGGACAAAGTTTAGAAGATACATACATGCATACATATATATATAGATATGTGTATAATATATATAAATATATAATGTAAGAAATACTACCTATTGCAGTTGTTACCATGGTATAACTTTTCAAAAATTTCTTCGTAACTTTTCATTATATAACTTCAAGATCTCAAAACCACCCCCATGTAAAAAGTTTACATATATATGTACAGTGGCGCCAACTTATATGGGCCTATGGGGCACGAGTCCACCCAATAATTTGATAACTCCATCCACCTATTATTAATTGAGTCCACCCAACATTTTTGTATTTGTTCAAAATTCTTTTAGCCCACCCAATTTTTTTCAAAAGTTAGCGCCCATGTATATGTATATGTGTATATATATATACAGGGTGTTTCACAAAGGACCCCTAACTTTAAAAATCTATAACTCGGAAACGGTGATAGATACACACTGAGAAATGAATACTCAGATTTCACGAAATTTTCTTCGTTTTTGATGAAACCGTTTCTTGGGAAATGCTCCGAGCAATTATTTCGTCAAATTCATGAAATTATTTTACCTACTTGTTTGACGATACTAGTTTCATCAAAATTCGTCAAAAAAGGGCTAGTGCTGCCGTCTGTCGAATCTTTTAGAAGCTCCTGTAATCATTGACAGAAGCAAAAAATACATGTCAGAGGTGAAATTCGAACTCACAACGTTCATCGTGAGAGCTGGATGTTTCAGCTTCACGCCACGGGTTGCTCAGGTGAATGTTATTATAAAAGCATTTAGTGGATTATAGTGTGTGTTTAAATGTTTATAACTTGATCGTAATTTTATCGATTCTGTTATAAATTTTTCAAATTTTAATTAATAAGAAGAATTTATTATTATGATTTTCTTAAGGTGAATAATCATAGATATCAAGCATCATAATCATAATCAAGCTTGATTAAATAATAATTACAGAAATTTTATTTGCTCAAGGAATGATTAAAATATGGGCTGGTTAATTTGTTGCTCAGAAATAACGAATTATGAAATACCTATTGGGAGAGATTTTACTACTTTAAGTAGGTGAATAAGATTTTAACTATTAGTCTAAGAGCTAGCAACGTTTTCGTCACCTGATTTTATCAAGGCTCAATTTTTATGTGTTTTTCCCTTTTATGGTAGAATACGTTTGCCAGTGGTTTGGTCTGGCAGATGGTAGACGTTGCGTTTACCTGTGGCTGAAGAGGTTATGCAGGTCAAAAAACTTCAAAATCACGTCATTTTATCAAGGCTCATTTTTTATATGTTTTCCCTTTTATGGTAGAATACGTTTGCAAGCTGTCTGCAGTCGGGAAACGTTGCGTTTACCTGTGGCAGAAGGGGTTATGCAGGTCAAAAAACTTCAAATTCACGTCATAATTTAACTTAATAAATTCTAAATCAACTTATACTCCCATGAATACGGATTATTTTAATTTGGATCCTGATAGTAAAGTAATGACTAATAATACCCTTTATCGACAAGCAGTGGGGGCACTCTTATATATTTCCACCATTACGAGGCCGGACATATCAGCCTGTGTGAACATATTAGGTAGAAGAAATGAAAAACCAAGAGAAGTAGATTGGTTAGCAATTGAAAAAATTATTCGTTACTTAAAAACAACTAAAGATCTTAAACTAATCAATGACAAAAATAAAGAGCCCTTCTTAACAGCATACTTTGATGCTGATTGGACATCAGACAAAACTGACCGGAAGTCAACTACTGGCAATATCTTTAAACTTGGCAACAATTTACTAACTTGGACAAGAAGCAAACAGACAAGTGTGGCACTGTCCTCTACTGAGGCAGAATATATTTCTGTCTCAAACACCTGTCAAGATATGGAATGGTTACGCGCATTGTTGACAGATTTAGACCTACCACAAACCTTACCAATTATAGTCTATGAAGATAATCTTCCATGTATTAAAATATCAACGAACGAAAAACATCTATCCAGAAGCGAGCATGTAAGCGTTAAGTATTACAATGTAAAAACTCTGATAGAAAATGGAACTATGTGATTACACTATTGTCCTTCAAAGCAAATAGTTGCGCATATTATGACAAAGCCCCTTGCGAAACCTCAGTTTGAAACTTTTAGATATCAACTGCAACTGAGGCTAGCACTTTGAAAAACAAATGTGGGGGTATTAGAATAAGTCTCTCTTCATGAGAATTTGTTTCCAAAGTGTCACACGAGATGGGAGCACTGCAAAAATGTTCTGCAGAAAAGGAAATGATTTCCCTAAAAAAACATTCCATCTGACGTCACATATGCTGCAGACTTGTTATCACCTTCAGAACTTTTATTCGCGGTTTTTTGTTGACATTTTCTCATGCTAATTTTCGGAAGCAAAAACTGTAATCTCCGAAACTTTCTTAAAAAAAAACTCGAAATACAAAATGTATGATACTCTTCATTATTTGTTGTGTGTCAACGTGTTTTCTTGGAATTTATGTGCATTAAAAAGCTGTCTTTCAAAACCAGAAGTCAACATATTATTTGTGCTACAGAACATATTTAATGAAATAATAATCTATTATTCTTGCTGCAATATTCAAAGAGTTCTTATTGAAGAAGAAGAACAATACCCCTCAAAGAAGATGCCATGCAAGGTACGCCTCAATTTATATATATTTATTGAAAAATTATTTTAACTTTGAATTAGAACTCACGTTCTTGAAACAGTATGCTGCAATAATATGAAACACTTTTGCAACACTAACTTAACATAAAAATCAACATTTCTAACTAAAATCCCTTTTAATTGTATTGTGAAAGTGTTGTACAAAAAAAAAAGTTTGTGCAAAAAGTGTTGTTAAAATTTATAAAAGGAGAAAATGTGTTTTCATAGCATTCATTTTTTAAATTTTTGTAATTTTAAAAGCACGATGTAGAAAACATTGTGAATATGTTTTATATGCATTGTTTCAAAATGTTCTAAATTGTGCTGTGTTTACAACATGTTGTTTATTTTGGAACAAAGTTTTGTACAGTAAAACACGATTTTCATCCACACTATTTACAACACTCTTGCAACACATTTAACAACATTATTTTTAGAACACATTTCTAGATAGTGATATTTGGAATTTATTAAAAACATGCTTCCAGTGAGCAACACTTTTACGGTGTATTAAGAACACAATCACAACACAAAAGACGCTTCAAAATACATTAATGTGTTGCGAATTCAGTGATAAAAAGTGTTCCGAAATGTGTTTAGTTTTGTTTTTGAGAATTTGCAGTGTATTGTTGTCTTCAGTAGGCATTTTATTTTCTCCATCCGATAGAATTTCTCTCCATAACTTCTTTTCCATGGTGCTTTTCACTAATCTCTATCATCATAATAAACTGCATGCAAAACTGTCCTGGTTAATCCATAACCCAGATAATCCGATCGCCGTTAACCGAGTGGCTATTTAAAGATAGAAATCAATGATTATAAATGTACAAATAAAGTATGAAAAGGTAGCAAACAGCTGTTCCGAATCTCCTATCGAGATTCTTCATCAGTGTAAAACTCAGCGAGCTAGAAAAAGGAAAACTGAGCAAAGAGACAGAGAGACGCAGGCTTATATACCCGCTACGGGAACGATCCCGCCTAAAGAAAAACAACCTATGAGAAGAAACTGCCTGGACAACTGGGTGGACAAGTAGCGACATCTACCGCAGAAAAAAAACAAAAATTAAAAAGCGAGAGGAAAAAAGTCTATTCGAGAGTGAGAGTCTGTTGTATTTCATCTCTATGAAACAAGTTAGTTTTGAACTGAAAGCACCGTATTCAATACTCTCCTGCCTGAGAGAAGACCCGACCAGGATACCATGTCCACTCATATTAAGTTTACTCTAATATTTTATACTCATTTATTGTATGTAACTGAATTTTATCCATGTGTTTATATAATGATTTAATTCACGTGTTGCATGAGAATGTACAAGAACTTCGCGCAAGTCAAAAGCGTCTAAGTTTTTTAGCTCTCCGAAAAATCGCACTTTTCTGCTAAAAGCCGCAAAACTCCCAAATAACTGGAACGTTTTCAATTTAAAACATTTTTGCAGGTAGAGTATACATATAAAATTATACGTGGTAGACCTTTTTATAAAATAATCATGAGTTTAAAAAATGAAATTCTGAAAAAGTGCCATTGCTTTAAAATAAAAACAAATTCAGTTGCAGAAAAAAACTGTCTGCCACATGTTTCGTGTATAATTTACTTAATAAATATAAATTGTAAATTTTGACAAAATCAATTGTGTAGTTTTCGAGAGATCGAGTTTTTAATTTTGCACAAACATTTGCACAGAGTCTTTTTATTTCTTTTTATAAAATATATATTTATTTAATAAAATTCTATTCCAACCTCAATGCGACAAATCTCTGGGAAATATCGTTTTAATTAGGCACAATGATCTTAAACGGTGTAATTTACATTAACTTTTCGTTCCTCCTATACTGAGATTTAATTGAAAGAGATCTTAACATTCCTAATCTCTGAAAAGTGTCCTAATCACACTGAAAAAGCAGCTTTTATCAAAGAAAATATCATATTTAAACAAAAGCAGACATTTTATGATAAAAAGTTAAATAAATCCAATTGATTTTTTAATCATCAGATTTTTAAATATTCACCTTTTATATAAACATTTTAATAACAATTTTAATTTTTCTTAAGAAAGGTGTTATAGTAAAAATAAAATACATTGACATGTTTCGGAACCGTCATAAGTTCCATAGTCATAATATAAATAAAACAAAATTTCAAAATATTTCTCGGACAATACAAATGACACGCGACAATGAGATATAAATAACAAAAAACACGCGCTCTATTGCAAAAAATTAAATTAAAATATAGACCACGATCTAAACTTAACTAAAAATAAAAATTTCAAACAATTTCACGGTTAATACAAATGACACGCGACAAAGAGATATAAAAACACCAAAAAAACACGCGCGCTATTGTAAAAAATTAAATTAAAATAAAAAATAGACCATGATCAAAGGAAATTCCAACTTGGTTCATCCCATTCAAGCCCTCACGAGGAATTTATTCATTAATTCTAACCATAACTTAGGAATAATAAAAGAAACGGTATCATTGCAAACCAGATTATTACGCGTATAAATTTCAATGGACTCTCTTATAATAGATTTACGATTACAATTAGATATGAAACATAATTTACTTTGATTAAACAATATTTTTATCTCATCATTTAAATATGTTCTTGATAAGGCAGTGTTAGTACGTCCAAATTTAATATCAGATTCGTGCTCCCCTTTTCTAATTCCTTTTCTAATTCTGGGAGAAAGTTTGGAATTAGAAAAGGGGAGCACGAATCTGATATTAAATTTGGACGTACTAACACTGCCTTATCAAGAACATATTTAAATGATGAGATAAAAATATTGTTTAATCAAAGTAAATTATGTTTCATATCTAATTGTAATCGTAAATCTATTATAAGAGAGTCCATTGAAATTTATACGCGTAATAATCTGGTTTGCAATGATACCGTTTCTTTTATTATTCCTAAGTTATGGTTAGAATTAATGAATAAATTCCTCGTGAGGGCTTGAATGGGATGAACCAAGTTGGAATTTCCTTTGATCATGGTCTATTTTTTATTTTAATTTAATTTTTTACAATAGCGCGCGTGTTTTTTTGGTGTTTTTATATCTCTTTGTCGCGTGTCATTTGTATTAACCGTGAAATTGTTTGAAATTTTTATTTTTAGTTAAGTTTAGATCGTGGTCTATATTTTAATTTAATTTTTTGCAATAGAGCGCGTGTTTTTTGTTATTTATATCTCATTGTCGCGTGTCATTTGTATTGTCCGAGAAATATTTTGAAATTTTGTTTTATTTATATTATGACTATGGAACTTATGACGGTTCCGAAACATGTCAATGTATTTTATTTTTACTATAACACCTTTCTTAAGAAAAATTAAAATTGTTATTAAAAGCAGACATTTTATTTCATAAAAATGCTATATTTCAATGCAGCTATCTAGAATTAATTTCCAAAAAATTAAATTCTTCTGCTATGACTTTTTAGCGATAAGATATGATACGTGATATCTCAGTGAATTATTGTATAGTTATTTGGATTATTATTCGGTGTTATTATGAGTATAATAACGTTTTTCAATTTTTTGCAGGTATGATATCATTTTCCATTGCTGAAAGATTTTGTATTTAAAAGCCTTCACTAGTCACGCGAAAACACTTCAATTTTGCATGAATTCGACAAAAACGTTATTTCCAAATCTTTCGCTTGCAATTTATTATTTTGTAATGATATTTCTACGCATAAAATAACTGAGGGGGATTTAAAATTAAGTAGTTTTTCATTTTTCAGTCCCCCCTGCAGATTTTTTTTAAATAGGACTACTTACTTACTTTCAACACGGGGTAGGAAAGTAAGACTCGTGAATGTAACACCGAAACTGGAAAACTAGAACTGATAGGTATGGACCTCAACTATTCTATGTGAATAATAAAGCCGTCAAAATATTAAAATGCAAATAGCAAACTTAAAAATTACATTCCTATAGGCTCAACATTAGCTTGCATGTTTCTTTGCATGACTGGTGTAGTCAAGTACCTTAACCCTTACGAGCTTTTTAGGAAATTTGTAATATTTTGTCTCCGGTTTTTAAAAACAGAAATTTGTGACTTATTAAACAGAGAAAATATTCCGATTAAATAAGGCAAATTTTACAGTAAAATTTTACCGGTGAGTATAAACAAAGATTCTTAAGACCTTTCTGCGGCACGTATATTTGTCGCTCCTCCCCAAGGGGTTAAGAACCACTTTATTTGCCAAAAAAGCTATCAAAGTTACAGAACATTCTATTCAAAAACCGAATTAAAAGTTTCTTCATGTTTTTTTAAGAAAAAGTTTTGCACAAAAACCGATTTCAAGAATCGATGTTTAAGAACCAAGATTCTAATATATTAAATAGAGAAGTTAATTTTTAATGTAATATGGTAGTTTAAACTGATAAATGAAGCAGAATAATCTAAAGTTACTAATGATTCTGAATTAAAAATTTAATCCAGATGTGGTGTGGTGTTATTTTTGACGGCACATCTGCACTAAGGATTCAGGTACTAGGGGGAGTGTCCTTAGTTGGGGTTTATATAAGGAAACCTAACCCATGTTTACGCAAGGTTATCAAAGATTCAAAGAAAACAACCAATTTTAATCCAGATTTTGTCTATTTACAATATTTATTGTCATCAGTGTTTAAAAAAAAACAAATAATGCATTCTCATATTTAACGCTTTCCAATAATATTGAAAAGTGATTATGCTTTTGGTTTGTCTAGCCGTCTGTCTGCGCTCTAACTCTCGTAAATATATTTGGATTGCAATGAAATTTTTAGATGTTATTGACGTTTTATCTTTGCAAAAAACTTATTGGAAATGAAGTTTTTACCATGATAAATTTATTCAGAAGGATACTGAAAAATTTTAGATTATTTTACGACCTATGGGAAAAAATCGTTTCAAATTAATTTTAAAGGTGTTATACCCTGTCAAACATAATTAAGTTTATATGCATTTGCGAAGTGCAATAAAATATGCACTGAAAACAATAGTTATTATTTATTAACAGTGCCACACAAAAGAATTCCATTACACAATAATAAAAGAGGGGATTGGTTGCGACATATTTAATTATGACGAAGCAAGCCTGTCCAAACTTTCACTAATAAAGGGAGCATTTCAGCTCTTGCCAAACATTGGAGGGCGCATTCATTAACAGTTCTCAAAGCATGAATAAAAGTTATATCAGACTGTTAGTATGATACAAACGTGCAAATGCATATGGCACTAGAAGACATAACGCCGCTATGTGGATCTGGATATCTATGTAAAATAAAAAAAAATAAAAATAACTATATATCGTCGTAAACTTCGAATTGTACATTTTTCTGTAAAGTGCTGTCTCAAGGTGCTATATTTTGTACAAGAAGAAGCCAGAAACCTTTATCTGGCTTTTAATTAAAATAAATTGTTAATCAGAAACATTGTTAGGTTTTTTTGGATGAAAATACCGGGTGTCCCAAAAATGACTGATGGATTTTAAAATTCAATAACTTGCAAACGATGACAGCTATTTAAGAAATTTTTGCAGGAGGGTTATGCATAATGTCAAGACTTTTTTTACCGTAACTTTTTATTTTAGTTTGTTTCTCAAACAATAGGTGGCGCTGACGGCGATTGAAGGCCAGGTGATCAGTGCTAAGTGAAGCGTCGACATGGCCTTCAGTCGCCGTCAGCGCCACCTATTGTTTGAGAAGCAAACTAAAATAAAAAGTTACGGTAAAAAAACTCCTGACATTATACATAACCCTCCTGCAAAAGTTTTTTAAATAGCTGTCACCGTTTGCAAGTCATTGAATTTTAAAATCCATCAGTCATTTTTTGGACACCCGGTATATACTCTTTGATTTATTTTGGAGATGCATTTATGCCTTTATAAAAAATCTTCGGGTGTTTTCACACATATAGCCTGGAAGAGATTTAATCTGTAGAAATCATTTCGCACAATTACATTTCATTGTTATTTTTTTAAACAAAATAGGAAAAATAGTACTTAAAATTTTAAAGGCCTAGGAGGAAAAATGACACACCTTTACCCTTATTATAAAATTGCAACGGACCAGTATAACAGCATCAATAACAACAACAACAAAAAGCTGATGTTTATGCACGAATGAAGGTAAAGGCGTGTGCTTATTTTTCTATATTTCACATCTTAGCATATTAAAAAAGTTGTTGACAACTTTTACTAATTTCTATCGTCTTAATTTTCATAATAATTTTCATAGTGAATAACAATAAATTAGTGTAGAAACTCAATAACACACGATTAAATTTCTAAAATACAATTTTACTTTCCCTCCTTGAAATACATAGAGATTTTAAAAATGTGTCTCAGGAAAAAATTAAAGATTTCAAATAAATCATCGTCTTAAGCAGATTTTATTTTTAAAAAATGCTAATAACCTTCAAAAGGGCACCAAAAAAGCCTTTAAAGGGTGCCGCGTGAATAGCCCTGTGTTAAACAATTCCATGTATAATGAAATTTATATACGTCGCTGAGGCTTAATATCTCACGCATAATACGAAGTGCTGTGACAAACAAAACATTTCAAATAGTATATTCTATCGAAGTACTGTATATTATCAATGATGGTTGATGTATGGATGAAATTCATTTTTAATTATGATATGCAGGGTTACACAGAAGAGCTCGTAAAATCTACTAAATATGAGCATAATTTACTTGAAGGTGGTGTTTCGATAATTTATGCTTTTTACGTTAAATTCCGTTCAATTTACAAAGAAATGTATTTTAGAATATAGATAAAATTTTATGCAGGGTCACGCAAATAGTTGAATACTTGGTCACCTTTGGATAATAATTTCCGGAAGTGTGATTTAAGTAGTTTTAAGAGTGTTTTTGTTTGAACTAAATTTTAGAAAAATACTGGCATATAATAAATGTACTAGGTGAACTACAGTGTGGAACAGAACTATTCAAGTATGCCTCCGTCTATTAATATAAATTGCTGGAAGAGAAATTTCAACCAGTTAGGCGTTTTCTTTCTAAACTAAATTTTCCCCATTATATAGTATATATTGAGTTGGGGAAAAAGTAATTTCTTTTATCCCAATAGATAGCTTTAAAGTCGCATATCTCGAGTAATGCTTTCTCAGTTAAGCCATACTATACAGCGTTTGAAAGATAACAGTCTCTAGAAAATTCTAGATATAAAGTTAGTGTTATCTGTTTAATCAGTCAAAAGTTATTGCGTTTTAAAAATGGAGATTCTAGAAGATCATTTTCTCACAATTTTAATTCCAAAAATCCAAACATGCGCTGCGGGTTCTTTGAAAATTGTGCGGTGTTTTTGGTGATCAAGTGCTTCAGTAAATGCCAGTGTCAGAATTGGTTTGCTCGTTTTCATTTCGGAAATTTTGATGTTAAAGATGAACCTCATCCTGGCCGGCCAATCGTTAAAAGAATGCGATGAAATTAACACAAAATCGAGGTAGACCAACATATTTTTCCCCGCGATATTACTACGGAACTTAACATTGACTATAAAACAGTATTGAACCATTTACATAAGTCTGGATACTAAAAGAAACTCGATACTTGGGTTTCCCATGAATTTACAGTGAAAAATTTAATGGACAGAGTTTCCGTTTGTGAATCGCTACTGAAACGGAACAAAATCAAACCATTTTTGAAACGAATGATTACGGGTGATGAAAAGTAGATCACGTACCACAACAATGTGCAAAAAAGATCGTGATCGAAGACCGGAGAAACTTCACAAACGATGGCAAAGTCCGGATTGACGCCAAGGAAGGTGATGCTGAGTGTTTGGTGGGATTGTAATAGAATTGTCCATCATGAGCTGCTCGAACCTGGCCAAACCATTAATTCAACTATCTACAGTGAACAACAGATGCGATTGAAGCAGGTGATTAAAAATCCCGGACAGAATTGATCAATAGGAAAGGCGTTGTCTTCCATCACGATAACGCTAAACCACACACATCTTTAGTTACTCAACAAAAACTGAGAGAACTTGGATGGGAGATTTCGAGGCACTCACCGTTTAGTCCGTACCTGGCCCCAACCGATTACCATTTGTTCCGCTCTCTGCAGAATTCTCTTAATGGTGTTGAGCTAGAATCAAAAGAAGCTTGTAAAATCCCTTCGATCGGTTTTTCGCCCAAAAATCTCAGAATTTTTACAGTGACGGAATTATGGTTTTACCAGAAAAATGGCAAAAGGTTGTCGAACAAAACGGCACATATATTATTGATTAGTTTTTAAATATATATAAATAAATTCATTTTGAAAAATACTAAAAAAGCGAAATTACTTTTTCTCCAACCCAATATATCAACCGACAGATCAAATACAGAGCTGTTGAAAAGTATTGGAATACATATTTGGCTATGGACAGTAACATCTTATTTCGCTAAATAAAGAAGTATTTTCAAAGATTTCTGGAAGTGTTGGAAAGTGTTTCATAATCTATGCTTAACGAAGGATTTTTCTGACTTGTCATACTATCATCTAACTATCTATTCATAAGTCTGATCTCAGAAGATCTTAATTTAAAAGAGAATTCTGATGATGTGTTTCAAATTTTCTTCATTACTAAATTTCTAGAAATAAATATTGATTTCAGATAAAAGTGAACACTGCTATTAAATAGTTTATTGATATGCGGGAACTTATTATTCACTTTGTTCCACCCGGATAGCAAATTCCATTTCATTAAGTAACTCATAGTGTAAAATGTGGAACAACATGGCACATTACTTAAACCGGAATGAATATTTAACATAAATGTATACGTGAACGATTGAAATTTTCAAGATTTCGCATTTCATGAACGAGCGATTAAATGTTTATATATTCTGTGTTTCAAATAACTATAAATCTGTTGAAGATATTCAAAGTAATACATTAATGTAAGTTAGTGAGATCTCGCAACAATTTTACTTTAAAAATCGATCTAAATAGACTACCTTAATAGTTTTAATACAAAAAATTATTTTATATTTGATTACCTTTTTTATTAAAATTTTTCACACAAAATAAAGGGTAGATGATGATGATATGCTAGATGATTAGGAGTTGTTTAACAAATATTCTACGATTTTTTTCAAGAATGTTGGAAGAATATGCATCACGGCTGTAGTTAAGGTGGGTGCCACAGGCGGCTCAGGCCTCCCTTTTCCCTTCCTAATACATTTTGAGCCTCTCCTAGAAAATATCCCAAGGTCACAAAACGAATTTATGTTCTGAAAATCCAAATTAAATTTTGTTCAAAAATTTATTTAAGTTTTGAAGACCTTTCATAATTTTGCAAAAATAGTAAATTGAAACTAAAATTTGTTCTGCAACATTTGCTTATCGTACTTGAATATATGAATCTAAATTGATGTTTAATATTTCGCTAAATATGCACTCGAATCTTTCATCTTCATAATATTTTCTTAGACTAAAATGAAGCTATTACAACATTTAATGAGAAACAGTGTGAATGTGCACTAATTTATCTTTAGGGGTTAGATATAGGGAGAGAGAGAGAAAAAATATTAGCCACCCCTCTACTTTTCTTGAGTCCCCCCCACCCTTCCTTATTATTCACTTCTAGTTGGTATGCATGTGTACATTCAGATTTTTGAATCTTATAAATATCGTTAATTGTGGTAATGCGGTGGTATTTGTTTCGGCCGATTATTGATAGGGATTGTTTTCCATGGCGGTTGAAAGTATCATCCTTGTATCAATTGTTTGTATGGTTTTGTATATTATGTTATCGATATTCTCCAAACCTTTATTAGTAAACAGAATGCATTTTCACGTAAATATGCTGAACTAATTAAAAAAAACCTTCTAAGTTATATACGCTCAAATTGAGTAACCTTTATGATTTATTTTGTGTAGTATTGTGTATCAACCAAAGCAAAGTATAATATGGATACATTTAGTAAAACTTAACATATATCTTAATTAAACTAGTTGGATGTGCCAATCCCAAAACTTTCTTCTATCTCATACGTACATTTTTATATTTAAAAAAATAGTTACTCATTTTAATGCTTTAATAATTTTAATTCAATACTATACCAACTATGATTTGCATCTTAAATTTCTGTTTCTGTTAATTTAAGCGGAATAAAAACGATTTCCCGTATCTGGGGGAGCCGATGAACTGTAGAATGATATTCAGAATTTTTTTCAAATTCAAGAAGGATCTATACACCAAAAAAAATCATACACAAAAAATTTAATTCAGTTCTATGCATTATATCAAACACTTTTTAATGGTAAAATAATAAAAATAGCACAGACATCGCGATTATATCGCTTCCTTCCGGCGGAATTTTTTTTTTCAAATTCAGGAAGGACTAACTAGCTATAGCCATACAGTAATACAAAATAATTTGGTTCAATTCGATGCATAACGTCATGCACATTTTGTCGGTACAATATTGAAAATATCACAAAAATCGCGATTACAGCACCCTCCCCCCCCTTCCGGCGGATTTGTTTCAAAAATTAGGGAGGCCAACTAGCCATAGCCATACACATACACAAAAAATTTGGTTCAATTCGATGCATAACTTCATATACTTTTGGTCGGTAAAGTATTGAAAATGGCACAAAAATCGTGATTGCAGCGCCCCGTTCCGGCGGAATACTTCAAACCTGAAGGTGGACCTGCTTGCCACAGCCAAAAACATTCACAAAAAATTTGGTTCAATTCTAAGCATAACTTCATACATTTTTTGATGATAGAATGGCGGCATACGGACACACACACAGACACACGAACAGACAGACATTTTGTAAAAACATGTTTTTTGAAATATTTTACCCCTAAAATGTGTTAATTCGTCGAAAAAATTTCGATTACAACACGTTCTTTTATTGATGATAGAAAAAAGTAAACAAGATTTTATATTTAATTACCTTTTTTATTTAAATTTTTAAAATAAATAATTGGTAGATGATGATAATAAAATAGATGATTAGAAATTGTTTAACAAATGTTCTTTGTTTTTTTTCAACAATGTTGGAAGTGTATGCATCAGGACTGTAGTTAAGGGGGGGGTGCCACGGGCGGCTCCGTCCTCTCCTCGCTTCTCGAATACATTTTAAGCATCTCCTGGAAAATATCCCAAGGTCACAAAACGAATTTATGTTCTAAAAATCCAAATTAAACTTTGTTCAAATATTTATTTTAGTTTTGATGTCCTTTCACAATTTTGCAAAAGTAATAAATTGTTACTAAAATATGTGCTGCAACACTTGCTTATCGTATTTGCATATATGAATCTAAATTGATGTTTAATATTTTGCTAATTATGCACTCGAACCTTTCATCTTCATATTCTTTTCTTATACTAAAATGGAGCTATTACGACAGTTTAATGAAAAACAAAGTGAATATGCACTAATTTATATTTCTGGGTTAGAAAGAGGGAGAGAGAGAAAATATTAGCCGCCCTTCTACATTTTCTTCAGTCCTCCTCTCCCTGTTATTCACTTCTAGTTGGTAGGCATGTGTGCATTCAGATTATTGAATCTTATAACTATCGTTAATTGTGGTAAATACGGTGGTATTGACAAAAGTGATTATTTTCTATAGCGGTTGAAAGTATCATCCTTGTATCAATTCGTTGCATGGTTTTGTACATTATGTTATCGATATTCTTTAAACATTTATTAGTAAATTGAATGCATTTTAGCGTAAAAATGCAGAACTAATTAAAAAAAAAACCTTCTAAGTTACATACACTCATATTCAGTAACCTTTATGATTTATTTTGTGTAGCAATATGTATCAACTAAAACAAAATTTAATATGCGTACATTTAGTGGAACTTAAAACACAATAAAAAAAAAACATTTCAATCATCCACTAGCCATCATCGCTAATATACAGTACCTTAAATACATTATGCAGTTTGAAATCTTTTGTGTGTATGCATTCGCTTTAGTGATGCATATCCATTTTATTATATAGGAAATAGTTTAATATAATTGAAATATGTTGCAAACAATCCCCCTCTCTTTATCGTTATATAATGGACTAATTTTGTTTTTTGCTGTAAATGAATAATGACTATTTTTTTTTTGAAAATTTATTGATGAAAATTTAAAATCTTCCGTGCATTCAATCTATTAACTTCTGTAATATTAATATGACTTTGATGTCATTTCATCATGAACCAATGAAAACATTTTTACCTTCTTCTATCTTCAATAGAAGAAAGTGTTGTAATCGAAATTTTTTTCGACTTCCGGTTTTCAACATATTTACACGTTTTAGGGGTCAGAGATTCCAAAAAACATGTTTTTATAAAATGCCTGTATATCGGTGTATGTGTGTATGTGTGTGTGTGTGTCCGTATGTCGCCATTCTACCATCAAAAGGTGCATGAAGATATGCATAGAATTGAACCAATTTTTTGTGAATGTTTTTTGGCTGTGGAAAGCAGGTCCTCCTTCAACTTTGAAGTATTTCGCCGGAAGGGAGCGCTGCAATTGCGATTTTGTGCCATTTTCAATATTTTACCGACCAAAAGTGTATGAAGTTATGCATCGAATTGAACCAAATTTTTTCTGTATAAACAACATTGTAGGGAGGACCAACTAGCCAAAAAAATTTGGCTAGTTGGTCCTCCTTGGATTTGAAAAAAATCAGTTGGAAGGGGGCGTTGCAATAGCAATTTTTGTACCATTTTCAATATTTTACCATCTAAAAGTGTATGAAGTTATGCATAGAATTGAACCAAATTTTTTGTGTAAGTGTATGGCTATAGTTAGTTGGTCCTCCCTAAAAGGTTTAGAAATCCGCTTGAAGGGGGCACTGCAATAGCAATTTTTGTGCCATTTTCAATATTGTACCACTTAAAAATGTATGAAGTTATGAATAGAATTTAACCAAACATTTTTTGTACATGTATGCCTATGGCTAGTTTCTCCTCCCTGAATTTGAAAAAAATTAGCTGGAAGGGGGCGTTGCAATAGCAATTTTTGTGCCCTTTTCAATATTGTACCACTTAAAAGTGTATGAAGTTATGCATAGAATTGAACCAAATTTTTTGTGTAAGTGTATGGCTATGGTTAGTTGATCCTCTCTAAATGTTACAAAAATTCGCCGGAAGGAGGCGCTGCAATAGCGATTGCTGTGCCATTTTCAATATTACACCACTTAAAAGTGTATGAAGTTATGCCTAGAACTGAACTAAACTTTTTGTGTATGAATGTTTTTTGGTATGGCAAGTACGTCCTCCCTGAATTTGAAAAAAAAATCTGCCTATCATTCTATTATCTGTCGGTTCGTGCAGAGATGAAAACTCCTTTTTACTCCGATTAATTGACGGAAGCAGAAATTTCAGATAAAAATCAAAGTTGGTATAGTACTGAATTAAAATTATTAAAGCATTAACATGAGTAACTATTTTTTTAAATATTAAAAAGTACATATGAGATAGAAGAAAGTTTTGGGACATTCAACTGGTTTAATTTAAAAGCAATGTCTCAGAAAACTCATCTCCATTTTCGTTACTTTTATTGTACCTTGTTACAAATCTGGACAATCACAGTTTTTTCGTAAACAATTAATTTTCACATTTATATTACACATTTTCCACATGGGTGCCATCACCATTAATTGCCTGTAATGACACCCATGTGGAAAATGTGCAATCATAATAAAAGTTTTAGTTTCTCCGATCTGTATTGTAATCAGAGATTGGTGTACTGACTCTGTGTCATATGCAAATTTCCTCCTTGCACCCCAATCGAGTTTTTTTATGGGGGGGAGGATTCGCAGAACGGTTTTTTGTGCGTGCATAATATGTCCGCTTCTTGCGATACACGTACGGTTCCAACGCTCTTTATGGTTTTCGCATGCGCTGAGCATTTTGCGATGAAAAAAAATGGGTGTTACCATTGGAAATTTTCGATTTTCTGTAACTATAACCGTAACCATGAGAACCATTTTGTTGTCGTTCACAGAATCTCGAGCTCATACATCTAAATAGCTATATCTAAAATTTCATTTCGATCGGTTGAGCGGACTGGCCGCTAGAGCTCCGTATATCGGCAAAGTTTTTTTATGACCACCCTGTACTTTAAAATTAAAATAAAATGATATGATATTTATTATTATTATTAATATTATCATTACTAGTGCATAGAACCTTGGGTTCTCAATTTATTATTATTATTATTTTAGTATGCTTTTAAAATTGCCAATAAACTTCAAAAAACAGTTTTATATTAAACATATTAATTATATAAACATATAAAGCTTCGAAACGTATCAAATGCGCTCTTTTCGTATTAGAGGGAAAAAGGAATTATTAGAGCGAAGATTTTGTAACGTAGGGCAGAATTTTTGCTTGTGATCATTTCAGTGCATTGAGGGCGTAGTTCAAATGCATGTCTGTTAAACTTGTATTCATTTATTTTATTTTATTCGGTTATTTATAGGGGAGGTTTTAATTTTGCTGTGGTATATTAGCCAGAAACAAATTCTGATTTTTTACATTGTTTTAAGAGCAAATGTATTAATCTTTCGTAATCGCAGTTCACGTGATAGACATAAATTTAAAAATAATTCATACTTTATTCCTTTTTAAATCACAGCGCTCAGTAAAATGAGATAGAATTTTTAATCAAATTATATTTCAAAGTATTATTTTTTGGAGCGTTCGTAATTATGCAAATACGTAGCACCTATAGTTGTCGTTCAGTCCGTCTATCTGTCCGCATATAACAACGCAAAAACTACCCAACCGAATTATTTGAAATTTAAAATATATAATTATTACATAATTTTGTCGAGTCCTTTAGAATTTTATAAAAATCGGATGCATAGATCAGTTACCGGGACAATCAAAAGTATTTCGTTACATTACGGTCAATGGGAAAAAATGTTTCAAATGCATTTTAATGATGTTACACTCATTGGAACATAATAAAATTGATATGAATCTATGAAGTATATGTTAAAATATACATTTTGCATAATCTGTGGTGCAAAGAACATTTGTTATGGATTTACAAGGCCACACAATATTCCATAACATAATGGTATAGAGAAAACATTGTTTTGTGCGCAATTTAATTGTAATTAAATATATAAAATTTTATGAGATTGATATATGTTGCCGAGGAATACTAATAAGTATATGTTAAAATATACATTTTGCATAATCTGTGGTGCAAAGAACATTTGTTATGGATTTACAAGGCCACACAATATTCCATAACATAATGGTATAGAGAAAACATTGTTTTGTGCGCAATTTAATTGTAATTAAATATATAAAATTTTATGAGATTGATATATGTTGCCGAGGAATACTAATAAGTTATTTCCTGTATAAAAGAAAGCAGATAATATTTACAGGGAAACACAAAAGATTTCGGCTGCTATACTGTATCCGAAACACTGTGTACTATTACATGAATATCTGGATAATTTTAAGTGCGTCCGTAATTATATAAGTAGCTAGCACCTATATTCGTTGTTTAATTTGTCAGTCCGTCTATTCATCCGTCCGTCTGTCTGCCCGCATATAACAAAGCAAATACTTCCCAACTAAATCGCACGACATTTAAAATATATAAATTTAGCGTAATTTTGTCGAGTCATTTTAAATTTTAAGAAAATCAGATATATAGTTTAATTGAATAGACAATCAAAAGTACTCATTTACATTACGATTATCATGAATAAATAGTTTTTTAAGTACATTATAATGATGTTAAACTTTTTCGAATATAATAGTATACATACATTAAAATATACATTCTGTACAATCTGTGATGCAAAGAATATTTATTATTAAATTGCACAGAAAAGTATTCCACTACATAATGCTATTCGGAAAAACATTGTTTGGGGCGCATGTTAATTTCTTAAACTCTTTCACATTTTATGAATATGATATATGCTGCTGAGGTGTAATAAAAGTTTCTTTCAGTATATTTACAGGAACACAAGAAGAGATTTCGACCACTATACTATATCCGAAGTACTGTCCACTATAACAGCAAGATCTAAATATTTTTAAAACTTCGTTATTGTATCAACGCTCCTCATTTACTATGCTTCACGTGCAATTTCCAACTTGTTTCTATTTGGTAGTGTAAAAACTTAAATTGTTTAGTTACATGTTAAATTCAAGTTTTTTAAATGTTATTTTTTTTATTTACATTTAAATTCAACCTCAGTTTGATTTTGAAAAAGTATCTGGAACAATATTTATAGATATATGTGCAAATTCTTTATTGTTAACCCTTTCCGACTCACTACTCTTTAAAGTTGGAATTTAAAGAAAATAAAAATTGGGCAATCCATTTAGGCCTAGAGGAGTACACAGGTATTGTTTTGTAAAGATTGCACTAACCATTTTAATTATACAGTTGTTGCCGAAGTGGTAACTTCCCATAAGTAAAGCATTGATAAGCGCAGTGAGAAGAGCATTGATGTGAAGCGCGTATTACAGTAAAACATTTTACCTATTATTTAAAAACAGTAGAATTTTATATCTGTAGGGCTGCTATCTAGAACGCATAAGAAATATTTAAAGTAGCCATTGGAGTAGTTTTTGAAATATTCACGGAGTTTTTGTGTCACTAAACAGGGGGAACTTTAGGTGTTTCCGACCCGGCAACACTGCGCGTTAAGGGGTTAAGTGAGTTCTTAGTTATATAAATACGTAGCACATACATTCGTCGTTCAGTCCGTCCATTTGTCCGCATATAACAGAGCCAAAACTACCAAACCAAATAGTTTGAAATTTAAAATATGTAATTATTGCATAATTTTGTGGTGTCTTTTCAAAATTTACGAAAATCGGTTGTAAAGTTTAATTACATCAGGGACAATCAAAAGCATTCCATTACATTACGAACAATGGGAAAAATCGCTTCAAGTGAACTTTAATCATGTTGTATTTTTTCGAACATAATAGAATTGATTTGAATCTATGAAGTATGTAAAACTAAAAAATGTTATCTGCTTGATACTAAAAAATGCTATCTGCACAAAGTGTGGCGCAATAAATATTTGTTATTAATATATAGGTATGACACATAAGTAATGCATTACACGTTGGTACCAGGGGAAAAACTGTTCGGAGCGCGATTTAATGCTACTTATTACCTATTTCACATTTTATTAAATTAATATACGTTGATGAGGTTTACTACAACTAACTTCCTGCACAATAGAAAGTCAATAAGAACTACAGGGACAATCAAAAGCATTCCGTAGCATTACGTTCAATGGAAAATAGATAGTTTCAGGTGAATTTCAATGATGTTACATTCTTTCGTACGTACTAGGATTGATGTGCCTCTATGAAGTATATACTAAAAAAATACATTTTGCACAATTTGTAGTGCAACGAACTTTTGTTTTTAAACTACAGGGCTACACAAAAGTACTCCATTACACAATGGTATAGGGTGAAACACTATTTAGAGCGTGTTTTAATGCTACTAACTATTTCGCATTTTATGAAATTAATATACGTTGCTGAGGTTTGCCACAAGTCACATCCTGTATAGTAGAAATCAGATAGAATTTACAAGGACGCACAAAAGATTTCGACCACTGAACTGTATCTGGTGTTCTGTTTACTATTATATACAAATCTGAATATCTTTACAAATTTTTGCAGTACGAATGCACTTCATTTGCTTAGCGTTGCAAAGGTTAGAAAAAACCCGGTTTAAACCCGGGAATAAACCGGGTTTTTAGGAATAAACCTGGAAAAAACCCGGGATTTTTTGGAATAATTCGGTTTCTTAGGAATAAACCTGGTCTATTGGAAATAAACCCGGGAATAAACCGACTTTTTGCAACTCTACATTAGCTATGTTTGACGTGCTATTTCCAACTTGTTATTTTTAACTGAAGATACGCGATAGATATTGAAGAAAACTTGAAAATTATATAGACGTAATAAGTGAGTCAATAGGGTAACGTTTTCAATCAAATTGCATTTGAAAGTATATTCCTTTTTCTGTACGAAGCACAGTGGGGCATGAAACCTCCAAAGTTAACAAAAAAAAAAATTTAGTTTGAACAAAAAAAGCACATTATAGGCTATTTTGTAGACAAGTAGTAAAACTTTAAACTTTTACATAAGCTATAGAGTAATTTATTAATTAATTTACAAACCTTTTTCAATATTTTTTGTAGAAAAATTAGTTAAAAAAAGAATTTAAGGTAGTTTTATATAAATCCATAGTATAGCATTTAAAACATTAAAACTTAAAAAAAAATGTAAACACAATTATTAATTTTTATGATTATCAAGCAAAACTGAAAGTAAGTATTAGCGACTCGTTTTGAAGGAATGAATCCACATTTCTCAGACAAAATGTATGCATTACTATAAAGACAGCAGAAGCAAAACTGTTCCTGCTGTCTTAATGCTAACACACACTTTTTTGTTCTCCTATCTTAAATTCTTTCATGTCTCGTACATTCACGAATATATAGAACTAAATTCGCGTAACCGTTTTGTTCATAATCTTTTTGATCTTCCAAAACAAATTCAGACGGAATATGAAGACGGACACATTTGTCTTTCATTGATGATTCTGTTTGCTTTTCAAACTAAGGTGAAAGCGATTTGCCAAGATCCCTCTTTATCATTTGTAAAACATTTCCCTTGTCTCGCCAGGCTTTTGCTCATTAGAATTTACAATACAATTATAAGCATTTAATCTTCTTTTCATTTAAACTATTTGTTCGTAGTTTGTCTGATTATGGAGCGGTTTTTCCGTTGTTATATCAAAAAATCATTACTTTTCAAAAGTGTTTTCTTTAAAACATTTCATGATAGTCAGTTTTATTTAAACATATTGTTTTGTAATAAATAATATATTTAAGTTCGTCTTTATTAAAAAACAATTAAAAATCATGTTTGGTACACCCATGCACTAAAAAAATTTAAAAATGATTAACTATTAAAATAACCCTACAATTAAAAAAAAGAAAAAAAAGTAAGATTTTCTGAAATATTTATCTTTCTAAAATTCAACCTTAGTAGAAAAAATTATAGTTAAAAGTTAACTCGATTTAACTCATAATTAAAACTTTCAATGTATGTAGACACTGTTATTTTTTTAATTTCACCCCTATACATTCTAAGCGTCTCTCTATACATAAAAATTGTATTAAAACAAATTGAAAGTTAATGAATTCTTGTTACATACCTCTAGTTAAAGGTTCCAAAGTAATATATATATATATATATTAATTTGTAGAAAGAAATTAACAAATGAGTGTTGAAACATAATTATTGATTTTTTTTTCATTTATTATTAAAGTGTAATATACAGTTTAACTTCTTACTTTAGTGACGTGAGAAAATAATCCGCAATTTTTAATACTAGGCAGATGTTTACCGACATCTGCTCTATTTAAATGATATATGCCGATAGTTCAGAATAAAATTTAATTTTTTCGATTTTTTGCCAGATTTGAAAACTTTTTGTCTCACTGTGCGACGGTATAAAATTTGAAAATGTGCGATGCTTAGAACCTTAAAAAATTACAATAATGAAAATTGCAAAGCTGAAAATCCATTGTGAATTGTTTCCATTCGCAAAATAAAATCAGCGCTTCGCACGGATATATTTGTCCATTAAATTATAAATGGAAATGCTGCGCGCAGCAAAATGCAATAGTTAAGAAACGACAGCACCTGTGTTCTTTCGAAGTAGTTTGTTTTTCAAAGTTAACTCCATGGCAAATTCGTTTTAAAATTTAAAATGCACAAATGTTGTCTTATTTAATTTCAACATACAACAAGAGTATTTTCTGTGTAATAAACGTGCAGTGATTTTTACACATCATGCCAAACTAAGTTTTATATTACATTTCAGACCGTCGATATTGCTGAATTATGAAATGTAATTTCATTATTTTCATGCTTCATTTTTTCTTTCCTGTCAATTTTCAATGTGAAGAACAAAAACGTCTTTTTTTTTCTTTTCTCTTCTCAAAATATACTTTAAAAAAAAATGATGCTAAAAATAATGAAAAAAAGTAAAAAAAAGTGATTTTTTAAAAAAAAGAAAAGTTTTTTTTTATCTTTTACATTTTCCAGTTGATAAAATGACAGGTAATAAACCAGAACAAATAAAATCATATGCTTTAGCAATTTTTTTGTCAAATTCTCGAAAACTTCTGATATGTAATATTTCATATATGTTCCACAAAATATATTTCAGTTTTAAAGTTTTAACACATGCTTTTCTTTGCATAAAATGACATCATTTGCATCTTCTAAACAATTCTACGTTTTCGATCCAGCCTTAAACAACATCTATCGAAAAGTATGCATATGACGCCACTATCGCGGAGTGGTAAACACAGCGCCTGGAGTAGAATTTACAACTTAAACCGTTGCAAAAATATAGGGGAAATTATACCTATAACTTCTGAATTTTTTAAAATAAGATCCGCATATCTCTGCTTTTGAAGTAAAACTGTTATAGTATATGCTCTCTGGCGTACCTGTGCCCATTGCATATGTACACCGTCAATTTGTTTTACGATTACAACCCTACTCTGTACACTGTAAAAAAAGACGATTGTTTCTTCATCTACGCAAATAAAAAATAAAAACGAACGTAAATATATAATAATCTTTTCTGAGTCACCCAACATTTCGAAAAGTATTCCTATATGTTTAGAAACCCCAGAAAACTTTTTTTTACTAGAAAAAAAAATATAAAAATATATTTTTACAAGTTACTTATAATTTTTGAAGCCTTTTTGTACTAAATTTTAGAATGAATTCATCAATTATCTCATGAATGGATAACTGGAAAATCGGTTTTTCGGATTCTAGCAGTTCTGAAGTAAACATTTTTCACTTCATAACAGAATTTGTGCACACATTTGTAACAAAAAAATCTTAATTTTTATGCTAATGTTAAATCTGTTAATATTGTATGTTTATCTGTTAAGCATGTTTGGTGAAAATCAAAACATTTACTGAGAATAGTTAGCATCCGAAAAAGTGATATTCAAATTTAAGAAAATTGATTATTGTGTGGTAGAGGCTACCCAAAAACATATCCAAAAGTGATGGGCAGCTAATAAAAAATTAATTTTAAAACAACGGTATTCGAAATCTTCAGTGACCGGAAGAGCTTATTGTATGTTTTCATTCTTCATCATTCTACATTTTACAAATTAAGAAACATTTATTTTTTTGCAATGTAGTAGCTATGCTCTGCCTTTTTAACTATAGGGAAGTAATTAATTTATCTTATCAGTAGTAAATCGATGTCGCGTGAACGAAATTACCTTACTATTTTTTATGAATTAAATTTATATTGAATTTGTTGTTAATTAAAGAATACATGAAAGTCAGATTCTGCAGTATTTTTTGCCGTTTTCCTCTGAAAACAAAATACCAAAACTTAAAAATCAACACTACACATAGTAAAAACGATAACAATAAAAAAATATTCAGTAAGTCTTTTATCTGAGTTTACTTAATTACCAAACTACTATATTGTAATATATTTAATGGGTTTCATTTTCTAAAATTATTATAGCTTACATAATCACGCTATTAGATTTTGTAAGGACGTATTATTTTTGGGATCAGTCCAAGGTCGGCATAATATGCAGCAGTAAAATTAGTATACATTTATTTTCATTACTGTATTCATTGCGGAAGCGAAGTGCATATATGATATTATTTCTATGTTTTTCCTTATTAATATCGCAAATTTACATTTTGTTAAGATTTATCTTAATTTTATCTTAAGAGTTTCAGTTTTGTTCGACTTTTTATCTTGACGCTGACGTTAATTGCAAACACCGACTAGTTTAAATACTTTTCATTTTATCTTAACAGTTATTTTTTATTATTATTCGTATACCGTAATAATAATAAATATTGTGCTGCGATTTTTCGATTTTTTTTCTTTTTTTATGTTGACGGTACTTGCTAATGTCGATCAATTTAAATAAATTTTATTTTGTCTTAGCAGTTATTTTTGTTATTTATTGCATATCATAATAGTCATAAAAAATTGTCGCGATTTTCTTCTTAACATTTTTGTTCTTGTTCGATTTTTTTTCCTTTGTCGTTGACGGTGCTTGCGAACGTCCATCAATTTAAATACATTTTATTTTATCTTAAGAGTTATTTTTGTTATTATCTGTATATCGTAATGGTCATAAATATTTTGTTGTGATTTTCTTCTTAACACTTTGGGTTTCATTCGATTTTTTCTTTGATGCTGATGGTACTTGCAAATGCCAATCAATTTAGTTTTATCTAAACTGTTATTTTTGTTATTTCTTGTATATCGTAATGGCCATAAATATTACTTTGTGATTTTCTTCTTAACCTCTCAGAATGTCAAAATTTTTTTTTGTCAAGATTCGTTTTGAGAGATATTCAATTTTGGTTAGCATTTTTCTCTAGTACTTTAAAACAACTACATACAAACATTCTTATATGATAGAAATGCTATTATTGTGAAAAAATAAATGTTTAATTGATTTTATTAATAATAATCATACCGGAAAATATCTTTTTTTTAAAAAAAACTTGCGTTATGCAATAATAGTCCCTATCTAGGGTAAAATATGTTATAATACGATTTATAAAACACTCTGTTTTATCGAATTACGATTTTTTTTTGTGTGTGTGCGTACAGTTTTTACAGTATTTATACAGTTTGTTTTAAAATGTTATGTTTTTTTCTTGTGTAATAAAAGTAAAAATAACCTTTAAAAAATTCTTTAATAAACAAACATTGTTTTCGAGATTTACATTATAACCATTAATAATAATCAGAAGCAATTCCATAATAGTAGGAAAACTTCAATTATAAATCTCATTGTTCATAGCAATATATCTTCAACAAGGAGATTCGTAAGTACAGGTTATGGGTTCTACATCTTCTGGTTTATTTGCAAAATTCAAATTGAAACTATTTTAGAAATTTATATTTGATACTTTTTTTAGAAAACATTATAACTACATTATGTGGATGACATTTTAATTTTATAGGATCATAATCATTTTGCCATTAATATTTTTTTTAATTATTTAATATTTATTATGTAATATTAATAAAATTTATGGTATTGTTCATCTTAAAAATGATTTTAAAGATACTTCATTGACGTTTCCGAATGCACAGTTACAAGAATATCGCGTTTGGTGCTGATAGGCTTTAGCATAGAAATTTTGTAGCCCTATATATAAAAAATACAATAACGACAAAATTTACTTATTATCATATTATACATATATATATATATATATAAGCTTTTTAAGAGCCTCGTCTTATTACCCAGGAGAAAACCCTTTAATTGATTTCAAGGAGGACTTAAAGAAAACGATTGGGAGCATAGTCCGAACCTACCATCGCTACAGCCTGTTAGTACTTTTGCCTAGTCAACGGAAGCGGATGGGCTTCCTTCAACCCGTTTGGCCAGCATGGAGGCACTTGGCTACATCCCCTCTTATTTCACAATGAATTTACAAAGGAAAATCAAGAGTCCTCAATTCCCGGCAATCTGCATGTTCCTGGTTACGAAAGTGATGATAAAGATAAGGTTATAAATCATCAGTATCGTATTGGCTGTAATTAGATTGTCATTAGATTGTGACTTTAGCTATGTTTAATGAACGAATCCTAACTTCTTAAAACCGTTTAGAGGAACCAACTGTTTCTTTCTAATTCTTCTGTAAGAATTAGAAAGAATCGACAGAGACATTCTAGGATTATGTGTAATAAGACGAAAAGGAGAAGAAAAGATTGATATTGCAAGCGGACAAGTGTTATACTAAAGATACACAGAAGACGGAAAAACAAGCAAGATCGGATATCTGATTCATAAAAGACGGAATAATCACATCGTAGAATATGATAGTGCATCTAATAGAGTTGCAAAGTTATAACTACAAGTGTCCAGAAGATACAAGTTGCAAATTACCCAAGTTTATGCACCAACAAAAAGCCATATTGATGAAAAATCGGAGATGTCTATGGAAATGTAGCTTTAATGCACCAAAAAAGAAATTGCTACATAAAATTAACAACAGAAAACTGGAACGCTAGAAATGGGGAGAAACAGAAAGGCGAATTATCAGTGGGAAATCATGGATATGGCTTGCGTAATGAAAGAGGAAATAGATTGGTTGATTTTGCATAATGTGAAAAAGTGTTTATCATGAATTCATTTTTCAAGAAAAAAAACACAAAGAAATTGGACAAAATGGCTAATGAAAATGACTTAATAAGTGAAATCGATAAAGTCGACCAATAACAAGTAATTTATTCAGAACTGTAGCGCTCTCAATAACGTCATTGCAGGAAGCGATCACAAGTTGGTTAGATGCAAACTGCTGTTAAATAATAAAGTGGAAAGAATGAAGCTTTTGCTACACTTAAAAAAAATCAATCGATATTATAATTCTACTAAAAAAAGAAGAATTTCATTAAGAACTCAAAAACCGTTTTCAAGTGCTTCAATCAACTTTAGAAGAAAATCAAGATATTACAATAGTAAAAAAGAAACTAACCAATACTCTACAAAAAATTACAAAGAAAATAGCCGGCGATTCATATTGCCGGCGTAAAACAGAAAAAGCAAGAAATTTGATGAAAAAAAACCGCAGAAAATTTGAAATGAGGGAAGATGATCCTAAATCAAGAATAAATATGCTGAAATATATTTAACGGCAAGAAAATGTGTAACAGAAGATAGCCGAAAATTTAAATGTGAAATTGTCAAGAAAGATTTAGAAGATGACAGTACAATTTTTAAATCAGCTAAGCGCAAGTTATGTGTTGGAAGAAAAGATATTTTTGCACTGAAGAGAGCAGATTGAATAATCAGCAAAATCAGTAAATAAATAGAACACATTGTTGAAAATTTCTATAGTGATCTATATAAATATGAAGATAAAATGAAAATCAACTTACATGATCAAGGAGAAAAGTTAAAAAACAGCAAAGATAACCCAGTAATGACAAATAAAATTTTACAAGTCATTAGATTCATAAAAAAGGGTAAATGCCTTGGAGAAGATGGAATTACATTCGGCCTTAACAAAGAAGTAGGAAAAGGATTTGTGAAAAAAGATAGTCTTATTGTGTTTCAAATGTCTCATGAAGTCAAATGTAACCAGAAGATTATAGCCGTCACACTAAATAAATAAGTCAGGCATTTCAAAAAATATTTTTCTTTTCAAAATTTTGAACCAATTCCAATACATCAATCATTACAGTTACAGAATAAAAATAAGCATTTTGCAATAATAATAATAATAATAATAATAATAATAATAATAATAATAATAATAATAACAATAATAATAATGATGATGATGATGATGATGATGATGATAACAACAACAACAACAGCAACAATAATAATAATAATAATGTGGTATTATGGATATGTGCAACCGAAAATGTATTTAAAGATTGCATAAAACAACAATTTTTAAGAATTTTATGAAGATATTTTAGACTTTTATGTTTTTTAACATCCTAAATTGTAACTGACCTGAAAGTATGTTTATTTTCTTAATATTGAATGTTTATTTTAAAAAAAACTGTAGGAAATTATTATGAAAAGAACTTTTATGAATCACCGTGTATAATTTATATTTTCTGTGCAATATGAATCAAACAACTGCACTTTTACGTGAAATGAACATTTTGCAAATACAGCAATTGGAAGAATATTTTCTGGAAAAGGAATCTTCATAGTAAAAATAAAAAATATTTCTGTATCTTGCAAGAAAATGCTTTACAGAAAACTTTCTAGAAATTTTCATTGTATTTCCGGAAAGTTTTTTGCAAAACATGTTTTGAAATTTGTTTGGCATTGTTTAAGAAATATTTTCAAGTAATTGAACAAATAATGAAACAATATTTTCATTAAATTGCTTACATTTATTTTTTCTTGATGCAATGTTTGAATAATGATTCAGAAACCACACAAAATAACTAACTCATTCATTTGAAACAAATATTTTTATTTTCAAAATTTTGAACCACTTAACATTGAGCCATTTTAAACCATTACAGCGACAGAGTGAAAATAAGCATTTTCCAAAAAATAAAATAAAATAAAATAATAATCATATTGCGGTATACAGAGTGAGTCATAAATATCGAAACAACTCCTTAAATATTGCCCCTAGACCCATATTTTCAGTTGCAAAAATTCATAAAAGAGTGAAATTTCTCATAAGATAAGTTGCAACTCCATGGGGGGGGTCTATTTGAAAAAATAAGAAAATTAAATTTTTACACGGCCCCCGTAGAGCAAAAGTCTCAAATAGGAAATAATTACTTATGCATTCCTAAATTAAACAAAAATAATTTCATCTCCATATCTAAAAACCTCACAGAGATATTAAAATCCAAAATTCTCATAAAATTCATGACTTACACCACTTAACCATGTCTGCAAACGAATAAGATTTCACTCATTTTTAAATCAAATGAGGGGTCGTCGTCAAATTGACTATTATTAAATGTCGATTTAAGACAGTGCCCCTTATTTGGCTATAACAAGGCAGCGTATTGAATTAAATTTAAACTTGCTTTCAAAATATGTTGTTAGTCTGCATTGGAGGTCTGCATGGATCGAAATATCTAGGTCTGGTCCCAAATCGAGACACTGAGAAAAAATGTTTAAATCATAACACGGACCGGCCTGGAAAAAAGTTTAAATCATACCCGGCTCAGCCATGAATTTCTACATAGTTTTTTACTTCAGTGTGGTTAAAAAGGGTTTCGTATGGACAAAAATAATTATTATTGCCTTTCGTTTTTTAAATTTATACTTTTTATTATTAAAGAAGCGTCAAAGGCTGTGGTTAGTGATGGGCGATTTCGATTTTTTAAATCGATTTAATCAATATTATGGTCAACTCGATTTAATCGATACTATAAAATTTTTAATCGATTTCTCAGAAGATAATATTATTTTTATTTTGCTCCAAAAGTTGAAGATAAAGCAGTCGGATGTGCCAATCTCAAAAAGTCTTCTATCTCATACATGATAAAACTTCTAAATGCACTAACATATTGCCATTGTCAAATTTAAATTATTTATGCCCATCATGAAGATTTAAAAAGTATAGGTTGAAGTATGAACATTAAAAAAAAAAAATAAATAAAAGCATTGCGTTTTCCAAACAAATTGCTGAATTTCGGTGCACCCCCTCTTAGATGTCTGTAACCGAAATATATGCAATTCAAAGAGCATCACAGCGACACCTGTTGTGCAGTATACACTTAAGCCTAATAAGAATCTATTTATGTGAAAGTTTAACCGAATATGAAATTTGATTAAATTCCATGCATAATTTCTAAGATATAGCTAACACTAATATCGTGAAAATGCAGTATAGCAGAGCAGTGTTATATAACTTAGACAAAAACCTAATCAGGAACAACATATGATAATATCTAAGAGAATATTAAGTTTGATGAAATTCCGTTCATGAGCTCTTGAGGTAGATCAATAAAATCTTGTAGATCCTGAAAAAGCGGTTGAATTCAGGGGTTAGCCCGAAGAGGAACATCTCCGCCCCGGAACTTTGAAATGTCTCACGAAAGTATTGAAGCTTCATGTACAAGAGTCCCCCCCCCTTCTCTGAAGTTTAGAATGCCCCTTCAAGGAGACATAAAAATCCCTCCCAGTGAAAAATATCTGAATTCAACACTGCTGATAAAAGCAGCATAGCAACGCCTCCTGCATAATTATTTACACTGAAACCTAATAAGCACCAAACTTATGAATGTGAAGCTTGATGAAATTTTCTGAATTAGTTTCTGAGATGCAATTATCGCAAAAATCAGGAAAAATGCAGCGTCATCTGCCGTTAGATTTAAATCAAAACTTAACCATCAACAATTTACGTTAATATCAAACCGAATCTGAAGTTTGGCAAAAATACGTGCATTAGTTCTTGAGGTATCTATCTTACAGTAATCATAAAAAATACAACATAACAGCGCCACCTGTAGAGTGATTTTTACCATAAGTAATCAGCACCAATTTATATGAAAGTCTAGCTGAATCTAAAGTTTCAAGAGGTTCCAGGCATTAGTTCTTGAGATAGTTCTTGAGTTCTCGAGATTCCCACAAAATTTTGTAAGAGAAAGAGACAAACAAATAGACAGACAATTTATAAAAACAGTAAAATGTGTTATATTTAACAACATATTCGAATTTTGTAAGCATCAGGTTATTATTATTTTTTAAATAACATCATACAAACAAAGAAGAAAAAATGCAAAGTTTTCTTTTTTTTTTAAAAGAAAATAAGCAACATATAATGTCTAGAATTATATATGGGTGTGTAAACATATTTAATAATCTACATAACCCTCTCCCCCCCCCCCGTTTTCACATAAGTTAAGGGGGTAGTAAGGTTAATTCGAGGGAAAAAAAGCATATTTTCTATCATTTTTTGTAAAGATACAATTACTATTTATTTATTTGTATAATTATAGTATAATTATATGTCATTTAAAGAGTATTCTGTGAAATTTCCATTAAGAAATATTTAAAAATGAGCCGATGACAGCGAATCTTCGAAGACGTCCCAAAAAAAAGTTGATTCGCGGTGAACCGCATAACTCATGACTGGATCGACTGAAATTAAAAAACCAAATTGATTTAGTTAGTTGATAAGTTTCCTCAGGGAACGCAGTCGAGTTTTGTTTTCTTTTATTGATTTTTCAATTTTTTACAAGGCTCGGAAGTCAAAATACTGATTTTTCATCAAAAAAATCTGATATTTTGTTTTTTAAAAGTAAGTTAAAATTAAAAAAAAAAAAACTCGACAGCGTTACCTCGTAATTTATATAAAGAAAGAGTGTGTAAAATTTTAAAAAGATCGGTTCAGTAGATTTTGAGCTACAGAGTTCACCGGCTTCGAAAAAGCGAAGTGTTAGAAAAACACGTTTAAAGTTTCACAGACGTTTTTGTCGAAATAGATATTTGTAAATTACTGCTTTTTTCATATACTTACACAGAATCATCAATGCCAGGCCCATAAAGTGAAAAGCTGTCGGAGATGATGTCCAGAGCATCTTGTTGCTCTTGTCTACGACGAATCCTGCCTTCTTTGCTCTCTTTTGCAGCCTCTCGCTCCGCTTTACCTACTCGAAGACTATCTGTTGTTCGCGCCCATTCATGAGAACTTGTTCCAGTTTTTATGCCCATTTCTTGCAAAAATGACAGCAGAGAAAAACAGCCTTCATTAAATGTACATGCTGCAACATTAGCTGCAATTTCAACGACGTTGGAGGTGTCATTCACTGTTTTTGGAGTAATTTTCCAAATAAGTTGATTAAGGCTTTCATTATTGTTCTGAGTGAAACCTCCAACACATCGTTCCAGAAGTGCATCTTAGCTTAAATCCTCATAAATAGGTTTGAGCTCCTCCCTACCTTGAGCTAATCCTCAAAAATAGATTGGTCAAGCAATAGCAGCTATTTGGTAGCTGATTGTTGCGGCCACATTTCTCAGTGTGAAATCGGAGGGCGGAGACTTACAAGTGTATATCTCAGTCAGTTTTACTTCAATTGCTTTCAAATTTTCACAGAATAATCTTAAGATGTTGTACATTAATATAAAAAAAAAAAAAATGCAAAAAAAAAAAAAAATACCTTACTACCCCCTTAATGGGAATTGTCTTTTTTCTGTAATTATCTTCTTCTTTATAGTTTTTCAAAATAATAATAATAATAATAATATATATATAATAAAAAAAGACGGAGGTCTATCAAAATGCAGAAGATTCTCTCCTTTCCTCGCCCCCCTTCCCCCCACGGAGGGTATCTTCTGCCCTTTGTACCTATATCTCTCGTGTTGATGATCGGCTGTCATAAAATAAACCAAACCTTTTCTCGTCCACCCTATTTAAATCCTCTATCTCCACAGTTTCCCTTTCCCCGCCAAAAACCTTGCCAGTTCTTTGAGTCAAAAACAGACGCAAAATCACTGACCAATCACATTACAAGGTGATAAAGCCTAGATGAACTAGTTGGATGTGTCAATCCCGAAACTTTCTTCTATCTCATAAGTACATTTTAATATATATATATATATAAAAAAAAAAAAAAAAAAAAAAAAAAAAAACGTGGTGACCCCAAAGTTACCCACTATCGAATTTCCTCGAACATTTGACCTAGCCTAATGAGATTCTGGTATCCGAAAAGCCTAAAACGCAAAATTTAATTAATATTCTGAGAAAAGGAGCTTAGTTGTGCCTCATCTTGGGTAATTTGTACTAAAACCTAATAAGCATCTATTGATGTCAAGACCTAACAGAATCTGAAATTTGATGGAATTTCGTCCATTAGTTCTTGAGATATAATTATAAGAAAAAATTTGCAAAACGTAGCACAGCAACACCATATCTTGGAAAATTTATGCCAAAATGTAAAAAAAAAAGTCTAATTATGTTATGATGTAAAAGAATCTGAAGTTTGATGAAATTCTGTGCATTAGTTCTTGAGATATAGCTAGTTTTTTTTTTTTAAAAAACGTGTAAATTATAGCACAGCAGCACGATCAGTTGAAGGATTTATAACAAAACATAATCATCGTGTAATTATGTTATACATCATTTTGTAACAAAATCTGAAGTTTTATGAAATTCTGTGCTTTGGTTGTTGAGATTTGGTTGTTGTTCGCTATCGGAAAAATCGTGCAAAATGCAGCATAGCTGCACCACCTGTTGCAAGGTTAATACCAAAATGTAATCAGCGTCTAATTATGTTATATATTCTAGTGTAACAGAATCTAAAATTTGATGAAGTTCTCTGCATTACTTCTTGAGATATAGCAATCGCAAAAATCGTGCAAAATGTAGCATAGCAGCGCCACCTATAGGGCAGTTCACACCAAAACCTTATCAGCGGCTATGTATCTCAAGGTATCGCGGAATCTGAAGTTTGGTGAAATTCTGTGCATTAGTTTTTGAGATATAGCTATCATGAAAAACATGAAAAAGTGGCATAGCAGCGCCACCTGCTGGCCAATTTACACCAAAACTTAATCAGCGTCTATGTACATCAAGGGGTCACAGAATCTGAAGTTTGGTGAAATTCTGTGCATTAGTTCTTGAGATATAGCAATCTTGAAAATCATGAAAAACGTAGTATAGCAGCGCCACCTGCAGGCCAATTTTCACCAAAAACCAATAGGCACTAATTCATATCAAGGTCTAACTGAATATAAAATTTTATTAAATTTCGAGCATTAGTTCTTGAGATAGAGCGCCCACAAATTTTTTGTCACATACAGACAGACAGACTCACAGACAGACACACAGACTCACAGACAGACGGACAGACTCACAGACAGACATTTTCTAAAAATAGTCAAAACGTGTTCAGGACCTTCTAAAACGTATAAATCCGTCGAAAACCGGAAGTCGAAAATTTTCATGAATCCAATACTTTCTTCTTGTAAAGATAGAAGAAAGTAAAAATCGCAAGACTATCTTGAATGCAAGTAGTAGATCGATCTTTTGTAGTAGATCGATGTTTTGTAGTAGATCGAATCAGTACAGAACCTTGTGTAGTAGATCGATGTCGATGTCGATGTCAGAATCGATTTTATTTTGATTTTGATTTACTAATATTGAAATCGCATTTTGAAATCGATTTTTAGATACAAGTAGTGTTGTTACTTTTTTGATATGTTTGAAATCGATGTACGTTTCAGGTTGAATCGATCTTTCCCTTTCTATTGTTTTAATGGTAGCAGTAAAAATTTCAAACTCAAATATTAGGCGAACCGTTGATTTTAGAGGGGTAAGACTTACATATGTCAAGATATTCTAAGGTGTGGTCAATCGAATAGTGATGCCCATTATACCCTAGCAGCACATAGGGGGTGGGGGCAGGGGGGCAATATTCAATACAGGTATGTGTGGGTCATGTGACATATCGTTCAAAGGTCTTGGCCTGGGCTATCCATATCTGCATATCGCTTCATAATATAGTTCAATTTTTAGACTCCAGGGGGCATTTTTAAGCTTTTTGGGTTTTTTTCCCTTCCTCCACTTTGTAGTGTATCATTTTATAGATCTTGACTTGTAGACCTCAAATATCTTGAATTGATTAGTAGAACTGATGTAAAATTTCGTATAAGAAAGGATTACCAATTTTTTTTCAAACCAGATATTTCTAAAAGTAAAAATTTCAAACTCAAGTATTAGGCGAACCGTTGATTTTAGAGGGGTAAGGCTTACGGATGTCAAGATATTCTAAGGTATGGTCAATCGAATAGTGATGACCATTATACCCTAGCAGCACATAGTGGGTTGGGGGCAGGGGGCGCAATATTCAATACAGGTATAGGTGGGTCATGTGACATATTGTTGCAAAGGTCTTGGTCTGGGCTATCCATATCTGTATATCTCTTCATAATATAGTTCAATTTTCAGACTCCAGTGGGCATTTTTAAGCCTTTTTTTACCTTTTCCCTTACCTCAATTTGTAGTGTATCATTTTAAAGGTCTTGACTTGTAGACTTCAAATATCTTGAATTGATTGGTAGAATTGATGTAAAATTTCGTATAAGAAAGGATTAAGGTTTTCTTTTCAAACCAGATTTTCCTAAAAGTAAAAATTTCAAACTCAAATATTAGGCGTACTATTAAAGACTTACGGATGTCAAGATATTCTAAGGTATGGCAATCGAATAATGTTGACCATTATACCTTAGTAACACATAGGGGGCGAGAGACGGGGAGGGACAAAATTCAATACAGGCATGCGTGGGTCATGTTATATATCGTTAGAAATACCATAGCCTAGGCTAGCCTTATCTGTATATCTCTTCATAATATAGTTCAATTTTTAGACTTCAGAGGGCATTTTTAAGCATTTTTCGGCTTTTGCCCTTTACTCTCCTTTGTAGTATGTCATTTTAAAGGTCTTCACTTGTAGACCTGAAATATATTCTCATCTTCTATTTTGCTTACCTATTCTGTAAATAGAGGGCATTTTTTAAGCTTTTTTTTTCCTTTCTGTTTTATATCATTTTATAGATCTTTACTAGTACTTTTCACCTTTTATGATTTCACCATTTTTATGCCAAATTTTAGCCAAATTAGAGCTTTCCGCTTTAGAGCTTTACATTTTTTGTTTTTTGTAATCCATCTCGTGTGACATATCGTTGGAAAGTTTTATAATTTTATCCTTTTTTTGTCCCTATCCCTCTCTTTACCAATCTGGTTACACGCTCTTCGCATTTTTTAGCTCACAGGCTGTCAAAACCTGAGAGCTTATGCGCCCGCCGGCTCTGTATGTATGTTACTTATGTATGTACGTATGCGTGTAACGCATCTCTTGATAAAAATATTTGATTTGCTTCAAATTTTGAATATAGGTTTATTCTGATAAGGCGCTTCCCTGATTAGTTTTGGAAGTTCATTAGATAAGTATAAAGGGGGAGAATGGGAGGCTATTTGCACGTAATTTAAATAAATGGTTTTTCATGCAGAATTATCAAATTTCATTCAAATTTCAGATATAGGGTCATTCTGATAACGCGCCTATTTGACTAGTTTTGGATGTTCAATGGTTAAATATAAAGGGGGGGGTGGTTATTCTCTTAATTTTAAATAAATGGGTTATTCACGCATAATTTACGGATTTTCTTCAAATTTTTGATATATTTTCATTCTAATAACGTGCTTTCCTGATTTGTTCTGGGTATTCATTGGTTACGTAAAAGGATTGGGGGCTACTCTTCTTAATCGTTTAAACGCCAATGTTCCCAAATGGGAACATAGTATTATTTGCAATGCAAAACATATATTTTCCAATATAATTACGATGTTCTTATTTTTCCTATAAAATATAAGGTTGATTTTAACTTTTGAAAAAAAAAATATGTTTACGCATTTATCACAGGTATAAAGAATATGCAAATTCCTTAATTTACATAAAATATAATTTTTATTTTTATCGTTTCTCTATATTGCTCACATTTGACCACTAATAATAATAGCATACAGCGGAAAATAATTTGTTATATTTGCTTAGGTTGTCATGCCATAATTATGTACCAAAACTAGAACACTGCAATGAAAACAGCCAAAAAACTGCAAACATATTTTCTTTTGTTATTTTTTAAATTTGTATGCATGAATCAAAACATTTGAAGTTGTAATATGAGAAAAACAAAATTATTATTACTTTGCGATATTAATTCGGCTTGTAAACAGTTAATTTAGGTAAATGATTTTTTTTTGTGCAGAATTAACTGATTTGTTGCCGACGATAGGTTATGTGCTGCCCGATCATTGAAGGTACAGTTATCCATTAATCCGAACTTAGGTCGCTTCCAACTTTTTCGGATAATCGACGCTCCGCTGTATTTCTATTTCTTTGTTAACCAGAGAAAAGTATGTTGTTTCACTGTTAATTATTCTTAGGAAAACAACATTTTTTTTTTCTGTTAACTGCTGAAAATTTGGTAAACATTAAAAAAGAATAATATTTTATAAGCTGTAAATCAAATGAGGCGATATATATTTTAAAAGAGAAAAAAAGTTTAGTCACATATATCTATATTATAAAGGACAAACGTATCTGTGCGTAACGCATACGTCATTTTGTGAATGGCAACACTTTAGCATGCAATTCGGTTTTCCAATTTTCGGTACTACAAATTTTATACTTCTATATATCGCACATTTTCTATTTTTATATCGTCGTATTGAGAAAAAATGTACTTTTAAATTCAGTTTGTTTGAGAGCTGTATCTCAATTTATTTATGAGTTATTAATTTTTAGCTAGCAGGCTATCATAGCCTGAGAGCTTATGTGCCCGTCCATTCTGTATGTACGTTCGTACGAGCGTTCGTGCGTAACGCGATAATTCATGATAAAAATACCAGATCCATTTGAAATTTTGTATATAGGTATATCCTGATAAGGCGCTTCCCTGATTAGTTTTTGGAGTTCATTCGATATGTATAAGAGGGGGAACGGGGGGCTCATGCTCCGATATAAACGAGATTTTCATGCAGAATTAACAGTTTTCGTTCAAAATTTAGCTATAGGATCATTCTGAGGAGGCGATTCCGTGACTGTTATTAGGTGTTCATTGAATAAGTATAAACGGGGGGAACGGGGGGCTCATGCCCCCCTTCCTTAATTGATATAAACGGGATATTTTCATGCAGAATTAACAGTTTTCGTTCAAAATTTAGATATAGGATCATTCGGATGAGGCGATACCGTGGCTGTTATTAGGTGTTCATTGAATAAGTATAAACAGGGGGAACGGGGGTTCTAATGCCCCTTCCCTTAACTTGTATAAATGGCTTTTTCAATCAGAATTGTCAGATTTCGTTCAAATCTCTGAATAGTTTTGGAAGTTTAATGGTTAAGTATAAAAGAGGGGAATAACTCCTCTTAAATTACATAAATGCTAAATGGGTTTTTATTAAGAATTATCCGATTTGCTCTGAATTTTGGATATAGATTTTTCAATATGATAAAGCATGTACTTGATAGTTTAGGATGTTCAATGATTAAATATAAAAAAGGAGAAAGGAGAGAGCTGTTTCCCCTTCTTAATTTTTTTTCCGAACGGAATTAACGAAAATACAAGGCTGCAACGTACAATTAGTATGCGTAGCCTGTGAGCTCAATGCCATCAGTTTAACTGGGCAATATTCTTTTTATTTTATAGTTTTTAGTACGAATTTTGTATCTGTGGCAGCAGAAATACGCCATTTTTTCTTAAACTTGATAAAAAAAAAAGTGAAATAAAAGTATCATGTCAAAAGAAGTTGTCTGATATAAAATCCGATCAAATTTAATTTTATTACGTTTTTATTTATCAATTAAATGCTTTTTAGGTTATGGCAAACTTAATTTACGAAGGATACAACACATTCTTGTTACAAAAATGTATTTTAAATAATTTTCGAGTGACTTCGCCGCATTTACTCAATTAGTATCGGAAAGCTAAACGAGAGCAATTTTATTTATCCGTGTGTATGTAGTAATATTTTCCAAATTTTGAAAAAAATACAAATGAATGATTTCTGATAAAACATGGAGCTATTATAAATAAAGAAGAGAAGATATCCGATTTGTTTTGTCGAGTGTCTTGAATATTGTTTTTGCTGCGTTTGTCTAATATTTCTTCCTAATGACGTCATATGCATACTTTTCTATAAATGTTGTTTAAGACTGGATCCGTATAAATGGAATGCTTTTAGCGGATGCAAATAATGTTTTTTTAATGTAAAAAAAGCAAGTGATTTTAAAATGATCAAATTAAAATACTATGAGAAGTGCGTATGTAAATTTTGAGACGATGGAAATAATTATGGGTTTAGAATTTACATGGGAATTCTATGAATCATGTCCATTAGGAATAATTTTTTTAATTCGCTTTATATCAAACATACGAGCCTCAACTGATTATTTCATCATAATAACTGATCTTTGTTATACTCTATTGATTACATATGCGATTAAATTTTAATTTTAATAATTTGGGCAACTGAGTTTTATACAAACAGTTTTCTTTTCTTTTTGTTTGTTTAGCTTAAAATAATATTTGTTTTAGAGTTAGACTGACAAATCTAAGATGCATGTTTTACTATAGCTAATTTTGTGGGTTTATTATAAATCAATGAAACAGCTCCTTTCTAAACATTTTCTTTAGTCGAAATTCGACGGGTTCCACCTCGTTTTTTTAAAGCAGAATTTCTGCTTTTAAATTGGTGGATAATTAATAATTAGCATGTGCTGATTGTGCAATTAAATCATCACAGCTATTTGGAAAGAAAATTTGCAATATTTGCGTTTCCCACACCCTTATAGGAGGACTTAAAAAGACTGAAAAAAAAACTTTTTTTTAAATAAATTTAGAGCTTTCAAAATTTTATTCATATGCAAATTTTTAAGAAGAATGACGTTTAAAGGAAGTAAGGCTTCATTTGTTTGGTTGAAGGAGTATGTAGAAAATACATGTGTTTCGGATTAAAATATATATATATACATATATATATATATATATATATATATATATATATATATATATATAAATCATTTCTCCCTTTTTTTATCTAACCGAGATCTTTCTCAAAAAAATAAAGTTAAATATAATATAAATTATTATTAAAATTGTATCTAAAAATAATAAAAGGTAAATCCTTATTATTCGACTCTAAAAGCTGTAATAGCTTACTTCTGTGCCTCCCTAAATGGGAGTGAGGAGTATGAGGTGTTACGGCTCTGCTGATGAGCCAAGTTTTAGAATTACTAATTTTGAGCTCATCTGTGTAAAATCTAAAAGTATCGAAATATCGATTTTAGTATCGATTCTAGAATTTAGAAACCGATTCTTATTATAATCGATGTCAATTTATACGATGTCGATTTTAATCGATTCTTAAAATTCCCAGAATCGCCCATCACTAGCTGTGATATATTTATTTTATCAATGAATCTTTATTTATATGTGAATATTTCACTTATATTTTGATATCGTTAATCCATATCCCATGCGTTGGAGACTTTGAAAAAAGTTATACAGTAAAACCTTTTAAGACGGAATCATATACGAAAGAAAAAATACGTTATAGACAAATGCCCTTCTTAGGAGGTGTAAATGGAGTTTATTTCTTTTCTTAGGTATTATTGCATTTATTTTGCATGGATCAACACATTTTCCGTTTAAGACAGAAATCCTTCATAGCAAGATTTTTTCACTGGTTTTATTGTGTTTAAGTTTTTCGCTATTAAATATACCATTCCTTAAAAAAATGAATTTTAAAGTGTTTTTCTTTGTAAATTAAAAGCGATTTCAAAATCTATGTGATTTTCGTAAAAATTTTGAATGAACCAAATTTTACTTGTTTTATGGACGTATTAGATCAGTCAGAGACAGTGACTTTGATACGGATTGTTTGAGACCGGGATTGAAAATTTCGTCCAGTGTAGACCTAGGAAGAAGGAAGTAGTTCCCTCCGGTATGAAAAATACGTTAGGCCCAGCTAGGCGAGGCTTTAGAAAAAAGTAACGTTTTGGTCCTGGACAGGCCTGGGCTCAGAATACAAATTTTTTAACATCTTCTCCAGGACGATAAAAAGTCTGAAGTTGTGAGAGTTAAATTTAAAAAAATACTTAATCTGCATCGAAGAAAACGCATTCTTTTAAATAACTGACAAACATTTAAACAGTACTCTTCATTTTTCTGTATTATGATTTTTTCCCACTATTTCTTGTATTTAAATTATTAAAAGTTAAGAATTGCTAAAGAAACATGCAATTTTTGATTAATTTTTAATTTTGTTTCGGCAAATTGAAAAAATATTTACTTTTGAAAATATGATTTTTTTAAGTTACACTATTTTTTCAATAAATATTTTAAATAGTTTTAGAATTAATATTGGAAAACAAAAATCCTGGAACAAAACTAAAATCAGATTTTCATCTTTAATTAAAAGGAAAGAAATTGAAATCCGATAAATAATGTTTCGAGTTAAAACAATTTTAAATTATCCCATTTAAACTAGAACTAATCATATGAAATTTGTATAAATTTTATGAGAAATTTTAAGACGTAATTTTCTTAGTAAATTATATGGCTAACCATCACAAAAAAAAAAATCAAAATCAAAATTTTAACTCAAAAGCTAGATTTATTGCAGGGTTTCTAGAACTGTTAAAGTAACATTGTTATATAACTAACCATCACAAAAAAAAAAAAAAAAAAAAAAAAAAAATCGAAATTTTAACTTAAAAGCTAGATTTTTTACATGGTTCCTAGAACTGTTAAAGTACATTAAAGTAACATTGATGAATTATTAAAACGGCTATAACTCTTCGAGTTTTGAATATAGGAAGATGCAGTTTTTTGTGTATTATTCAGGAGTAGATAAGGAAAGTTTGTCTAATAGGAATTTTTATAAAAATTTAATTTTCGTATTTTTTCATGTAGACCCCCTCATGGAGTTGAAACTTATCTTATCAAAAACTTCACCTTTTTTAAAGAATTTTTGCAATTGGAAGTATGGGTCTAGGGGCAATATTTAAGGAGATAGCCTATTGTTTCGATATTTATGACTCATCCTGTATATGAATATGTACAGCCGTAAATGTATTTAAAGCTTTAGTTTTTTCATATAGAAGAAATATAAATTAGTCTTTATCAAAGAACAAGAGGAAGCAAAATTTTAACTTGAAAGGAGATTAAAATTGAAAGGAGATACACCACATTTTTAGAAACATAATCGTGCGATTTATAAAATTTACATTTATATCATGTTACAAAATATACATAGAAATGGTTAGACATTAGAAAGCAGAAGCATAATCAGAATAATATTGATTTAATAAATAAATGTGCTCGTTAATAATATCTCGAGTTTTATTTTCACAGTGTAATTCATTTTTTAAATAAAGTATTGTAACTAAAAAAAGAAACACACAATAAATATGAACCCAAAAATTTAACAATCCCTTTGTTTTATTTATGAATAATGGAAATAGTATTATTATATTGTTTTAAGATATATATGATATAATGGGATTTGTTGTTTAAGTTCCATTGTGTGATTAAACTACTTGTTTATTTATGTTAAAGGATAGAAAAAAAATAGTATACTTAATAAATAAAATACGTTATAGTTAAATAAAAAAGAAGTTATTTAAACAAGATTTATTTTAGAAATTTGGAAGAAAAAATTAATTATTGATTAACCAAACATTTTATATACACGTACATATATATTATAATTCCCGTTGTTAAAGTTTTATTTTTTTTACAATTATATATATATATATATATATATATATATATATATATATATATATATATATATATTACATTTTATTTTGATATTCATGTGCATATATAAAGAGTTTTTAAATGAATTTGTAAACATAAATTTTTTTGTCAAAATTGCGTTGTAAGTACTTGCATAGCTTTAAAAGAAAAAACTAATCAGATTATTTTTATTATGATGGTAATATCTTCATAAAGGCTTACAGTATGTATATACACTGGTATCCAAAAGTTAAGCATAATTGGTAATTAAGTAAGTAATGAAATAAATATAAATCGAAATGTGATGAAACTCCAGATGTGTGAACAAAATAGTACGCGTCATATATTTTCGCAAAGAGTTTTTCCCGAAATCGAACAGGGGACCGTTAACAAATTGAAAAAGAACGAAGATCTTTTGGATAACCGTGTCAAAACTAATGTAGCAAAAGCGTTCAAACTGCACATTATGATTAAGTGGCTAATTGTAATGTACTATGTTTATTTTTAGAAGGATAGCATGTATACTCATAGAGAAATCAAGGTTTTTTTATAAAAACAGTCCTAAATTTTTCCAAGTTTTTTGCTTATAATTTGCAGAGTTCTTAATACAAAATAATGTTCTTTTCTGAAAATATGACAAACATATTTGTACACAATACCTTGTCATTAGAATTAAAAAATAATAAAAATTGTATGACAAATGAGCAGGTTAACTAAATAATTTTTTACTGCGCATGCGTGAACACTATTAAAATTTCATTTGCATATTATGTTAGTTAAATGTATGGAGCAACTTTTGTGAAAGTCTCAAAAACATAGCTTAAAAATTCTGAAAATTATCGTTGATAGAATGAGATCAAAATCCTTTATTCCCTAGATGAAGCAAATAGATGAGGTGCTGTATCCATATTCCATTGCTTAGTGCCTACACAAACATTGCACGTACAACTATATTTGAATAAAACCCCTGATTTTTTTTGCTTCCTTTTAGGAATAACGGATTTTGAGTTGATTCTATAGACGGTCATTTTCAGAATTTTTAAGCTATGTTTTTGAAACTTTTACAGAAGTTGCTCTATACATTTAGCTAACACAATATGCAAATGAAGTTTTGATATCATTGACGCATGCGCAATGAAAAATCATTTAATAAACCAACTCATTTTTCATACAGTTTTTATTATTTTTAAATTCTGATGTCAGAGTATTGCGTACAATGATGTTTGACATATTTTCAGAAAAGAACCTCATTTTATATTAAGAACTCTGCAAATTATAAGCAAAAAACTTGGAAAAATTTAGGACTGTTTTTATAAAAACCTTACTTTCTCTACGAGTATACATGCTATCCTTATAAAAATAAACACAGTGCATTACAATAAGCCAATTAATCATAATGTGCTGTTTGAACGCTTTTGCTACATTAGTTTTGACAGGGTTATCCAAAAGATCTTCGTTTTTTTTCAATTTGTTGACGGTCCCCTGTTCGATTTCGGGGAAAACTCTTCTCGAAAATACATGACACGTACTATTTTGTTTACACACTTGGAGTTTCAGCATATTTCGATTTATATTTCTTTCATCACTTACTTAATTACCAATTATGCTTAACTTTTGGACACCAGTGTATAGATGTATATATAGATAGATAGACAGATAAGTGTACAGCCTGTAAATGACCAATGTAGCATCTTCCTGATGCTATGTTTACAAAAAATAATAAATAGCTGTAATCTAATTGTAAAATTAAAGAAAAAAAACATGCAGACATTTGCGATGATAATTTCACCTTAGTTTGAATACAAAATTTTCTATTATACAGAAAACTAAAATAAATCTTATGTATATCTAATTGCAGTAAATTTTCACACAGTAAAAACAAAATGCCCAAATTGGGTTGAAACATTTTTGGGTACAGAATTGTTCCAATTTCGAAAGTTCAGTTTGTAGCACAAAATCGTTTTAAATAAGTATGATTTTTAATGACATTAAAACAATTAAAATATCTCAGATAGTATATACATTATACCTCAGAAATTTTGATTAATTTAATGTTAATAAAGAACTGCTATTTTGAACCATTTTGGGTTATCTATTTTGGGAACAATACTCTGCCATTTTGGAATCCTTACTGTACCATTTCAGGAAAATTACTATACCCAGAAATCTTTCAACCCAATTTGGGTCTTCAATTTTTACAGTGCAGGAATACATTTTCATCTTTTTATTGATTACAGTTTTTGAGATTTTCATAGATTTCAACCTGACACTGGAATTTACGTTTAATTCCAATAAGTTTGAAGACTACTTTTTATAATTTTATTTGATTATTTTGCAGCGAAAAAATTCGACAATATTTTAAACAAATTGCAATCATTGTTAACTCTTAGTTTGAAGCAAAAATATTAAGAATTATTTACGAAAATGAATTTCCTCTTTAATTAAAGAATGTGACAAAGAACGTATCATATATCATTTTATTTAACTTTTTTTGTTTTCTTTTTCTTGGAAACACAAAACCTGCATCATTTAAGGACAAAACTAAGATAAAATATGCCTCAGTTTGGAAATGTTTGAAATTTTCATTTAAAATATTACATTTATAATTACATTTTATAATTTCATTTATAATGAAGAAATGTGTTTGGTTTTTAAGTAAATGTAACTAAAAGAAATATAATTCAATATTACAAGCATAAAATCTTTTTGAGTTTGATTTTATGATGATATGATTTTTTTATTGTGTATACAAAAAAAAAAATAACTAAATAAAAAAAAATTGCATGGACAAGTCAGCAAATCAAGTATCAATATTTTAAAATTAAAATTACTTGTTTTTGTTTGTATTTTTGTTTGACACAAAGATGCTGCATTTCATAAAGTAAAACTGACGTGAAAAATACAACAATAAAAAAAAAATAATAAAAGTTTTAAGTAAAAAATCATGAGTAGTTTTCAAGTAAATGTAGCTAACAATATAAATATAAATAAAAAATAGTATTTCGACATTATGAGAATAAAATTTTATTTATTTGTTATACATAAAATATGCGCAAGTATAGTAGAATAAGAATGAAATGCTAAAGACAATATCAATGGATAGCTACCAATAAAAAATAAGTCTAAAATTCATACTTTGATTAACTCTGTTTATAATGCAGTTGTTAATGTCTTTTTAATATAATCGATTCTTATCTAAGGAAACTGTAGCGCCTTTAATATCACATATTTAGCAACCACTGTTTTTTATACTTTCATTTTTGTTCCACTATATGGCAACGGAATCATTTTATGAAACTTTAATGTGATATTCCATTTACAAGTCTGCTGTGCAGCATACTCACGATAAACCGTCAATAATTCTGCGTGTCCTTGATTCAAGTGTTTCTTGGTGATTTTTAAACAAAATAGTATTTAATACTATTATTTAATTTTTTCGACATATATACACCAGATGCTAATAGCAATGGTCATTTAAAACCAATAGAGGGACAATTTTTATGGTGATAAAGAATTATTAGTTTTTTTTTTTTTTTTTTTTTTTTTTTTTTTTTTTTTTTTTTTTTTTACGATTAACCAATTTTATATTTGTAAGAATTAAAACAGACCCCACCAGTGGCCGCGAGGTTCTGACCTCCAAACTGGTAGACGGTAGGTGCTGGGTTCGAACTCAATCGCGACCATCGGTGTATTTCTGTGGTTTTCTTCTAACCTTGCGTAAATACGGATTAGGTTCCCTTAGAAAGACCTCCACGAGGGCATCCCACACCATAGGGCCTATATCCCATAGCGTAGATAATTGGCCGACATACTTACAACAACATAAGAATTAAAACAATATTTACACCACATTACTTAAATTGTGTGTATGCAAAAGATAAAAAGGAAAAGCAATAACAATTTACAAAAAGTAACGCCCCCAATTGTGGCCATGAACAATACAATGTAACATACAATAAACGATTTTTTTGCCGATGTATTTTTAAATATTTACATAATGTATCACATAATGCTCAATTATAATAATTCTTAAAATTAACAATTCATAATTCTGGAATCCATTCATACTCAGCATATAAAATTTGTAATTATTTCATTTTTATTGTGTAAACAGAGATTTATCACTTAATCACTGATTTTATTTTTCTTAAATCACAATATTTTAAGAACTCCACATTTAACTTATTAGTTTTCTAGCAGTATAATTTATTGTTTTATTGTGCACGGTAGTTCTAATTTCGAATTCGTCAGCTTTTTATGACTAATGCGAAAATAAAATCACACACATTATTTATGGCAATAAAAAGAATTGGAAATAGATGATTCTCCCTTGGTTCAACAATAGTTCCATTTGTAAATGTTATGGAAATCTGTGTATAAACTTATGTGGTAATAATTTTATCTTTCAATTTGAGTAAATTAATTTATTATTTATACTTCCATAATTTTTATAGATAATTTGTAATGTTTTATTGTGTTAATATATCACATATATATTAATCAACAATGTATTTCTTTAAAACAAATGTGAAAAGCAATTCAAAATTAATAGATGCGACTAACTACTGGATATAACACATTATAAATATAGCACCTTGCACAAAATTATTCATATGATAATAAATTAATGTTATTACCTTAAAATTTTACATTCATTATATAGTTCTTTAAAATTATCGTAATGTTTTTTATATCTATTGCAATAACTTTTACAGTAAGGATTAGTAATTAATAATTATTTTAATTTTCAAAAATTTAAACGATATTATAGTGACGATGTACAAGCTGAAATTTTATATGCCATTGCAGAAAATATTAAGAAAAATGAATGCCATTTTAAAAACAGGTGTAGCTGCAAGATTTTGTGCATTAGCGTATTTTATAAAGAAGACTGGTAGACCGGAGAAAAATAGCGTTCTCTATAGTGTGTTATAAGGATCATGTAAATGCAAGATTGAAATTCGCGTTACTGTAGCCAAAAAAAAAAAAAAAAAAAAAAAAAAAAACAATTGAAAAGAAGCAATATGTCTGTATAAATAACGATGCATTACAAACATTTTAAAAAAAACCACAAGCTATTGGAAAGGGATCTGCTTAATTCGCAATATAAGAGATTCGGTTACGCTAATTATTTTTTTAATAGTACAGTGGACATTACTTTTGTTTGCCGACATATATTTTTTTTTAAATTGAGATATAGGGCGGTGGCACTTGTGCAGTGTTGAAACGTGTGTTTCTAATACCAAATGATTGACACTTCGTGACGAGAGAGCCCTAAATCATTTCGTGCTTGAAGATGATGAGACTGAATAAAAGTATCCACACTGTCCATTTCTACGTGGATGATCGGACATCCGTTACAGCCATCTTCGTCACAACAGAAAAACTCCGAGAGTTCATATACTGAAATAAAAAAAAATACATATATTCCATAACTTTAGTTTTTAATGTTTCTTTTACCATTTAAATATTTAAATACCAAATTGCTAGAAATTATTACGTATTTTTCCTTCACATGTATTTGAAAATATAACTTTATATCTTTTAGTTAGAGCGAAAATGTTTTTGAATTGTACATTACGTTGTATATAAACTACATGCTTTATTTACAGAATGTTAAATTTACTATTCTTGGATATGAGATTTTTTACATATGTATTAAAAGACAGACAAACCTTTGTAATGATACATGATTTTAGGTTTTCTGAAAGCAAATTAATTATTTATTAAACAAATACAGTCACGAACATAGAGGTGTAGGGAAAAGAAAATATGAAATAACGCCTGACAAATTGGTATACAAGAAATTAAACTAGAAATGTAATTCAAATAAATAAATGTAAAATTCTTGTACTATACAATAATTGTATACATATACTATAACTATAGATTTATATATTAACGAATATCATCAAGTATTATTTCACTAGAAATTACCTCTTTCAGGCATGTTTGTATTATTTAATACCTGTTAAACAGTCAGATTATAATTATTCATAGTATAATTATTTGTTTCAATCCATTACACAAAGTACAATTTCTACTGCTTTCTAAAAAAAAACATTTACACTATATTTTCAAAAGGAGCATTTTCGTACAATATAATAAAAATCTAGCAATGATTCTAAAAACCCAATCCTCATAAAAGCATTCGTGTCAAAATGTTCATGATGATTACTCTCAAATAAATTTAAAGTTCATCTTAAAAATGCGTTGGTGTCATTCAAAATTTCTAAACTATAAAAAGAATTTGCATTCTACCTAGATTGATTTTTTTTAGAACCAATCTAAAATATGAATTTTCTTCTATTTTTAGGTGCGTTCGTAATAATGTAAATACGTAGCATCTATTGTTGTCGTTCAGTCCGTCCGTCTGTCCGTCCGTCTGTCTGTCCGTCCGCATATAACAACGCAAAAACTACCCAACCGAATCGTTTGAAATTTAAAATATATAATTATTACATAATTTTGTCGAGTCATTTCAAATTTTATGAAAATCGGATGCATAGATCAATTACAGGGACAATCAAAAGGATTCCGTTACATTACGGTCAATGGGGGAAAAGTTTCAAATGCATTTTAATAGTTTAAAATTTTAAATACATAATTATTACATAATTTTGTCGAGTTATTTAAAATTTTATCAAAATCGGATGCATAGTTCAATTACAGGGATAATCAAAAGTATTCCGTTACATTACGGTTAATTGGGAAAAAATGTCACAAATGCGTTTTAATGGTGTTACATTTTTCGAACGTAATAAAATTGATATGCATCTATAAAGTACATATTATAATATACATTTTGCATAATCTGTGGTGCAAAGAATATTTGTTATTGATTTACAAGGCCACACAAAAGTATTCCATTGCATAATGGTATAGGGATAACATTGTTTGGTGCGCATTTTAATTGTAATTATTTACAATTTTGTGAGATTAATATATAAAAGTGATATTTTTAAAACTTCGCTATCGTACGAACGCACCTCATTTGCTACGCTTCACGTGCAATTTCCAACTTGTTTCATACTAGTTTATATAAGGGATTATAAAAAAAATCTGATTTTGAGCAAGAAAAAAATGAGCAAAAATCATTTATATACACTTGTATTTTTTCCAAAAGTTCGCAAGAAAATAAATCATTGCATCGAATTTTTATGTATTAATATCAACTTTTGACTATTGATTAAACAGATATTCTTTTCTAATGTATTACCTGTAGGAACTGACCAGTCTTACACAAAATTTATGTGTTGTCGAAATTAAAATAGCTCTAATTTTTACTGTGTAAATCATTGAGTGCGTGGTATTTTCAGAATGTATGTATGGATTGTTATAAAATTCGATGTAATTAGTAAAAGCAGCAAAGTTATCTACTCTTAGGTCAAAATTATTTTATTAACCATGCACAAAATGGCCTTTCTTTAAAAAAATCGCCTTCTACTTATTAATTTATGAATCAAATTAGGCATCATAAATAAATAAATAAATAAATAAATAAAAATAAAAATTCCATCTTGTAAGTAATATTGCGTTTCGTATAGTATGTGCATTTTTTATTTTTCTAACTCAGCAATTAATTACAATTTAGATAAAGATATCTGAATTTCCATCCACTGTTAATTCTGCAAGTACTGACATTAAGGTAGGTAAATTTGAAAGAATAATTAAATTTAAAATGTCGTTATACTTATAAATGTAATAAAAAAGCTGTTTAAAAACACCTTGTATCTTTAAAACGCGATGAAAATCAACAAAACCTTTTAATGTTTGAATTTGTGTACCTTCATAATCTTTTTATAAAAGTAAAAAGCCTCCATGTCTCCATGGAAAAGTCTACTTATAATGGGAAGAGAGAAACGCTTCAATTTAAGACAGCCATCTTTTTTTTTTAATGAGATTTACATTTTTCTAATTCTACTTCAAAATATATTTTCTTCGCTCTTTAATTAAAGCTTGTATTCGCATCCGTCACAATTACGATAACCAATATGTATTATGTAATTTATCGTCAACTACCAGTCTTCGTCCGCTAGATTCTCCAAATGAATCTTGAATCAGACGAAGTACATCCGGCAAAGAGAAAAAAAATATGAAATTAAACATCCATAAATGTTAATATAGATAGATTTACCATTCCATCGATCTACGATATATATTAAAATACACATACGCACACAGATAACGTCTGCATCCAAATGATAAAGGTACACACAAATAATAAACAGACATATAAACAATAAATAAAATAAACCCAACTGGAGTGAAAAATTAGCCAGAGCCAGGAATCGAACCCGGGACGAAAGCACTCCAGGCTTTTGATCTAACCACTGAGTTACTTCGGCTGATGCCTGCGTCTGCAATTTCTCACTTATTAAACAAGTTGAGGAAAGTCATCTTCCATCATTAAGATAGATTGGGACAACGATGAACAGATTTACTCTTCCATAATTGTTGTCTTCTTCGAATAATATTACATTTTCCCGTTCAAAGTGGATGTTGAAGACATCATAGACAAATATCTCTAAAATGACTGAAGTATCTATTTTTAACTATTTTTAATACGAGTGTTATTTTGAATTTGCCGCTTCTACTTGAACATGCTGCTAAAGTGTGGAAAAATATCTCAGTGGAACTGGAGGTGTATAATTTAAAATAATGGTCAAAGAGCTTTCCAATGATATATTAAATGAGGGGTTTAGAACAAATTTAGAAATTTGTCCCACAGAGTTTCAACTATAACGTCACCCCGGTATAAAAACTTCCCCTCTCTTTGAAATTTTAAATTATTATAAGAAAAATTTATCAGAGGGTGTCGTAAAAAATCCGATGTCTTATGATAAAGCCGTACGCGTACAATATCAAAAAATTTCGAAAACTGCTCCCGGGAGAGGGAGGTTGCGCGAGGAAAGGTTCAAATTATGAAAGAGCAAACCGAGTTTTTTTTCGATGATATATCACAAAACGGGTCCCAAAACAGTTTGAATTTTTTTTATTCCACTTTGATCCTCCCTTTTAACTTCCTAAAGGGCGCAATTTCTAAAATCTCTGAAACATGTGTTTAATTAGATTTTTAGTAGATTTGTTTTTTCAAATTTCACACTGCCACCTAAAACAGCTGCTAAAATATAGGAAGATGCTTCAGAATTCTCGACCCTTCCCCTCTTTTGCCTCCCTTAGAGGCGAAATTATCAAAAATTCCGTTTTAGTCCATGTCCACATCATAGGAGCTATATTTTCCCCAATTTTTATGTTTTTGCATTTAGTAGTCTGGGCTGTGAGCTTATTATCAATGAATGAGGACAAACTATTTTATCCCTCTAAGCGTTTGGCCCGTAATATTCCGTACACTAAGCTCCAGGTTTCACTGCAATATAAGCAATGTTTAAGATATTATAATTCTATAAATTTAATGAATTTTCAAAGCATTGAAGAATGATTAAGACTCTCAAGGGTTACATTTATATTCCTAAATGAGATTTTTTATGTAATATTGAAATAATCATATTTTATTAGCATTTAAAACAAAATGCAGAAAAAACAACATTACAATTTTACCCATTTGCAAGACGCTTGGAGGGTTAAACATATATTGATTATATTGGAATTGATTTAATATCGTCCAAAAGTGATCATGAGCTTTATTTGCATCATGTTTTAAATTTTCTTTGACGGATACAAAAAATAATTTTAATGTGTTTTACATCGATTAATCGAAAAATGTCTTCGGTCATTTTTGTGTCTTCCAATAATTACATCATACGTAAAACAATTATCACAAAACAAATGAAGACCAACACGTATCGTACTAATATACACTGCTCAAAACAATTAAAGGATATTGCAATTTTAGGTGGATTTTGTATCTGGGAAACTTTTTAGCTGATTGATACATGGTCGACAGACATAGTAGAATATATGAGAATAAATTACACATGTTTGGCAGAAAAAAATGCATTTTATTGCGCATTTGTGTACAAAAGGAAAAAAACACAATTTGTGCATATGAAAAAAAAAAGAATAAGAAAAGGTGTTTTCTTCAAAGAAAATCATTTTCAGTAGGGGGTATGGTTTCCACGGGTAGCCAGCAACGTTGAACACCTTTGAGGCATGGACTCAATGAGGCTATTAATGACGAGTTGGGGTATTCTGCCCCACTCTTCCAGAAGAGCTCTTCCCAGTTCTTGGAGAGTTTGTGGGGGTTGTTGGCGGCTAGAAACTCGTCTTCCTAGAGCGTCCCAAACGTGCTCGACTGGATTCATGTCTGGTGAACACGCTGGCCATTCCATTCGAACGATTCCTTCCTCGAAAAGGAAATCCTCCAACAGGTTTGCACGATGTGGCCTGTAGTTATCCTCCATTAAAATGAAGTTATCTCCGATTGCTGCAGCGTAAGGGACTACAATAGGTCTGAGGATCTCATCCCTATATCGGCGACCAATCAGAACTCCATCTCGAATGATGTAGAGGTCAGTGCGCCCGTCAATGGAGATGGCACCATACACCAACATTCCTCCACCGCCAAATCTGACACTTTCGTGCACGAACGCAGGATTATTCCTACTGCCACGGTCCCTCCAGATGAAAATACTCCTATTATCCGGATGCACAGAAAAACGGGACTCGTCAGAAAACAGAATATTGCTCCATTCATTTATCCTCCAGTTGACATGCTCGGTTGCCCACTCTCTGCAGTCGCGACGATGCCTTGATGTTAATCTAACACATACCATCGGTCGGCGAGCATACAGACCTACAGCATGGAGCCGGTTTCGGACAGTCTGAGTTGAAATCGTGGTGCCTGTAGCCGAGCGAAAGTGTTTTTGGAGAAGAGTAGCGTTCATATTTCGGTGTCTCCGAGCTGTTAACGCTAAATATCGATCTTCATTGGGCGTTGTTGCCCGTCTACGACCTTGCCCAGGTCTTCAGCCTGCACATCCACTCTCCAAAAAACGGTTCCAGATCCTGGAAATGACACTCTGTGACACTACAATGGCTTGCGCTACTTCGGCTTGAGTTTGGCCTCCTTCTAACCTACCAACAATTCCCCAAGCTTCTGAATCTGTCAAATGACTTCGCTGAGACATCGTACTCATCGAAACAAAGCAATCACTGAATGCCGATCATCTTTGTCTTGATTCTCCAGTTGAAAGTCAAATTTCATTCGCTGCCGCTGAAGCGACGTTTTTGACGTCGAACTCTAAATTTGCATACTCCACAGTTTGAAAACCAGAAAAATTTGCATTTGTGATTCTCTTCTTCTATTTTCGGCAAAAAAAATTTACGTTTATATCTTTATTTTATATAAAACTTCAAATATTCTTTAATTGTTTTGAGCAGTGTATTATATTTTACTTACATGTGAGGTATGCATATGATAAATTAACACATTTGGGCTTAAAAGGATGTTGGCGAAATATTTTTAGTGTTGATTTTCATATATTGACGCACTGACATAAAACGGAGAGTTATATTACTAAGTAAATGTGTGAACTGCGTAATTAAGCAATCGAATTTTGTATTTCTAAGTTTTATTATATAGTCAAGAAAACTAAGCAAGAGAAATGCTCTAGCAAATCGCTATTAAAAATGATTGCTTTATCATCTCTATAAGGCAGTTGAAATTTCAAGTCTTCATTATATGATGAGTGAGGTCTAGCCTTAATAACATGATATTAATAAAAAAAATTTTATTCACATATCAAAAATCTTATTAGTTGCTTTATAAATTCCAGCGAGTTTAAACATCACAGTCATGATGGGGGTCGGACATCTCGGAAAAAGCTTCGATTAAAATTTCTAACCACCTAAAACTCAGATCAAAAATCTAAATCCCCGAAGGTTATTTTTTCCCCCTCTGTACGTTTGCCGAATTCGGCTATGCGTGCGTATTTAAGTTAATACAGTGCAAACGGGTAAATCAAGTCACCTGACTTTCTTTCTTCAATCATAACCGCTTTGAAAGGGAATTATTAACAGTTTCGGTAAAATACTTTTGAGTTTATTCAATTTCCAAAGCGCGAAAACACATTTCCAGAACATCCTATAGCTTCAAAATCAAGTACACAATGTGTAAATAAAAAATAAGTTTTGATTCTGAGGACGCTGGTTAAAAAGAAAAAAAAAAAAAAAGATTTTAGTTTTTCAGATGATAATTTTAACAGAAATGAAAAATTAACTTATTGATGTGGAAGAAAAATCGAATATTAAAACAATAAAATCTTGTAATAAACACGTTGATATTTTAATAAAAAATGATTTTAAATAAATAAATTTTTTAAAACGGAATAATTTAGGAATTATGACATTCTAGAAACTGAATAAAGGATTTAGCGGGGTTTAAAAAGCATAGGGAAAAATAGTACATTTAAAGAATGGTTTAAATAATAAAAATTTTATTTAAAGAATATAAGTAGTTAGCACCAATTTTCGATTTAAGCAATTTAAAAAAAAGAATTATTAGATGAATTAAGATCTTATACCTTTACAAATGCAGATTGATAGATAAATTTGAGAATAGGGTTTCAATTTAGTCAACTTGTAAAATATGTGTTACATTTTTAAAGTGAAAGTTTATGTAGCACAATGTTAATCTTGGAGATAAATTTTCTAAACTTTGCGATATGCAGCATAGTGATGTTATTTATCATATGATGACAATTTAAGTAGCTATTTAAAAATATGGCATTTCAGAGATCTTCCGATTTTTAATTTTCTATTCTTACTGAAATTGTTATACATATTTGTTATCAGTAGTCAGTTTTGCTATTGAATAATATAATATGAGTACATGAAGGTCAGAGTGTCTTTATTTGAAATGAATAGTCACATGGGATTCACAGCTGATAGTGACGTTTTCCTTGGCAGTATTTTTAAATATGTACATACGATTTTTTCTCCCTATCGATTTCAGATGAATAGTGCTGATCTACTTTTATATCATGTGTTTTTTTCTTTTTTGGATAAATTGATATATTTTCTATATAAAAATGGATAATCTCGTTTAAATATTAGCTCGATAAGATATTTGAAATATCACAATTGTCTTTATCTCAGATCTAGAATAGAAATGGAGTAATCTTATAATCTTAATCAATAAAAAGGAAATATTGATAATACTATAAAAATCGTTTTCTATGAAATTTTAATGTATATCGTAGAGCAGTTATAAGTTACAACATATATTTAAAATTATCTAGAAAATTTAAATTATATGATATTCTTAATACAGGTATATCATGTATAATAGTTACTGCAGAAAAATAATTTATTCATTGACAGTATAGAAATACAAATCAACCATTGAACCTCTGCTAAATTTTCGCACTGCAATCCTTTACATTTTTACCTGATACCTTTTCCGTTCATTTCTAATTAACTGCAATCCTTAATCTAAAAACACATTTTTAACGAAATGTGAATGTATTATGTCAAAAAGATGTTCAAAACCCATTCGTATCACAATTCATTCACAGTTATGCGTAAAGGGATATTGGCACAATGCATATGGTTACAGATTTGATATAAATAAATTTTAGAAAAAAATATCCATGTAAGTGAATTTAGTTGTAATTCTGTCTGTATGACTGAGAGTTTGTGTCAATATCTGCCTGGAATGGCTCTTCAATCTACCGTACAGTAAAGAAAATCGGAGTGTTGGTAATCCAAGACTTTTTCTGGTGCACCTGAAGCTTAGATTTTTATTTTACTTTAGACCCCAGCTTCCTGCTGACACCCTTTAAGCTTTTTAAAAATTGTTAATAACTTATCCTATTTTTATTTCATACAAGGTCACTTAATAGTATTCAATATCATGATGGTACAGAAAGAAAAATGTCTGGTGCGCGATTTAATTGTATTAAACTATATTATATTTTACAAAATCGGTACACGCTTCTGAGGAATACTACAAGTTATTTCCAGAATAATAGAAAGCAGATAGTACTTACAGGGACATACAAAAGATTTCAGCTACTATACTGTATCCGAAATACTGTATATTAATAATTCAAGGTCTGGATATTTTTAGGTGCGTCCATAATTATATAAATACGCAGCACCTATAGGCATCATTCAGTTTGTCCGTCCGCTTGTCAGCCTGCATAAAACAGAGCGAATAACTACATATCCAAATCATTTGAGAGTGAAAATATATAATGTTTGCTTAATTTTGTCGAGTAATTTTAAATTTTATGAAAATCGGATGCATGTGTAATTACAGGAACAACCAAAAATATTTCATTACATTACGATAATATAGTTTCAAGTGTATTTTAAACTCAAGTACAGTTCAACTTTACACTCTTTCTAATATATTAGAATTGACATGAATCTACCAAATATATGTTAAAATATATATTCTTTGCAATCTGTGATGAAAAGAATATTTCTTATTAATTTACATGGCACACAAAAGTATCTCCTTACATATGGGAAACATTGTTTGGGGTGTGTTTTAATTAAGGTAAACTATTTCCCATTTAATAAAACTGATATACGCTACTGAGATTTAATAAAAATCACTGTCTGTATTTTTACAGGAAAACACAAAAGATTTCATCCATTATACTGCATCCGAAGTACTGTATACTATAACAACAAGATCTGAATATTTTAAACATTTTGTTATAATACAGACGCACCTCATTTTCTACCTTTCTCGTGCTATTTCCAATTTGTTCCTTGTAGTTATTCTCTAATTTCTACATTCTAATTTAGACTCTGACTCCCTTGGGTCAAGGATAAGACACCTTTAATTTTTTGTTCTTTAAATTGTTAATACATAGTTCTCCTTTTAATTATACAATCATTTGAGTTTAATATCCTGTCCCCTACTTGCCTTTGACCCAATATAGGACCCCGTAAAAATTCTCTGTTGTTTGTTCAAAATGTTTAATAAATTACCCCATTTCAATCCGATTTTCGTTCATAAGGGCTTTTTTTCCTTCAAATATTCCTTTTTCTCCAATCCAGTTAAGATATTGAGGGCCTATGGAGTCTAATGCAAGGCCATTTGAAAGAATTGTGCGACATGCACTTTTCATCGCCTAATTGCATCACTCTCTCAACTTTACAAAAAAGACTTGAATTCCTCTTACAAGGCAAGCACTTTCACAATTTTAATTGGTGTCCATAAGGCCTCCTTTTAAAACATCTTTCTTATTTTTACGCTTTTCTTTAAATTTGTATTCTCGTGATTAATTTATACCTTATGTTTAATCTAAAACAATCAAATATCTATAGGGCTAAGTACTAAGATCATTTAGCACGTTTTCATCTTAAAACTGTGCTTTCAACTATCAGTTGGTCCCTTTAGGCTCCAATGGCATTCCCTTAAAAATGGTCATATTAATTATAATTTTTTTAAAGATTTCTTATGAACTGCAACTACTACATGAGTAAATAAAAAAAAATCCTAGTCTTCAAATATCAGCAATTTGGAACGTTTGTGCTTGAATGGTTTCTTAGAGGAAGCTTCTTGGAAAAAAATGGTCTCATTCTCTTGCATTTTTTTAACATACGTATAGCTTATTCCTCCAACTTTATGCAACTACTGAAAATTTCCTTACACTCAGTCACATTCCAGCTAAGTTCCTGGTACCCTGTGTGTCTAGTGAGGGTCCCTTGAAGTTTATGTACCCTGAATTGTTAGTAAAATTCCCCATTTTAAGCCGATCATCGTTTAAGGCGCACTTTCTCCATTTTGTTTTTTCCTCGTTCCTGCATTTCAATTATGAAATTGTACTCCTAGGGCCCGGTCCGGACCGCTTGACTTTTTACATGCAATGGATTTCTTTCTTTAATTACTCAATCCTCTGAATGCATAATTTTAAATTATTATCATTTACGCATTTACCAAAGCTAAAATTTTACATTTTAATAAAGTTTTAGGGCTCTTTTTTAAGTACTTGAAGCAGTTTTTTTCGGAGTAATTTTTATGATTGATTTAAAAAGACTGATTCATGGCCTATGCTTAGATTCGGCTGATTAAAGACGTATAGCTTTTAGTACTAGAGCCTTTTAACATATTTCTATCGCAAGATCTTGCTCTCAATTATCTGTTGGCCTCTTATTCAGCTTGCTATTAGACCCCTTAGCATTTTCTTAACAACTTATTAGGTCCTCCTGCTAATGCATGAACAACAGAAAAAAACGATAGTCACATTTGAGCTACTACCAATTTTGAATTTTTAGTTTCTTCTTGGGGGTCCAGGTGCAGCTTCTTTAAAAATTATTTTTTTATTTTGCATCATCCTTTAACGTAGTTCTAGGTCCTACGGCTACTATATATTAAAATGTTCTTTATGCAACAGCTACCCCATTTTTCGAATATTTATTTTCCTTTTCGACATCCCTTTTAATTTACTCACTACAGCAGATAATTAATAATCCCGTTACAATTAAAGGTAATGATTAAATTAAATGGGTGGATTTCACACCAAAATATAATATCGTGTTAATGTGAAATATAATTCGTTCATCTGCAATTATTTCATCTGTCTTAGATTCAATTCAGTTACTTTCTGCATTATGAAAGTCCATCTTAGACTTGAGCTACCAAGATTTCCAAACAATAACAATGCATTTTTTTCAGAGGCTTCAGGAACCAATTACTACGCCTCTTTATTCATTCAACTCGTCTTACAATTGCCTGCAAGCGCTTTCTGATACACACGCTGCCTTTGGTAGCGGGAACACAGTTTACAAGATATTTCAAGACGCTACCAAAGGCAATGTGGATTTTAAAACTAAGTTCTTTAGAAAAGGTTTTTACGAAATATAAAGGGATACAAATTTGAAGTTTATTAACGGAATTAAGACGTTTTATTTCATTGTATGAAAAATAAGGAAGTGTTTTTACAGTAGGCTGATAATGTTGGCATGTGTTTCATATTCTATGGTCGCAGCATAATTTTTCGTTTCTGTTCATATTTCTATCGATACTGTTTTTAGAAAATGGAATACAGGAATTTGAAGTACAACTTATGGAGAATAAATAACTTTAAATGCAAGAACGGTTTGATATCTTTTTTTAAATGTTACGCTCGCTAAAGAAACATTGATCTTAAAAAATATATTTATAAACAAGTTCGCTTATGAAAAATTAGTTTTATAATAATAATAACAGAAAATATTCATAAAATATCGTTTATAACATTCTTTATTTCAATATCATAGATATAGAACTGTTAATGCCTATATTAACATGCAAAACTTTAAAGGAAAGTTAAGAACATTTTTCACTGTCAATAATGGATTTCTAACGAAATTTCAGTTTTATTGACAAGATTGAACAGTATTTTGAGAAAGTTACTGCACAAAAAGATTTTTTTCTGATAAAAAAAGCATCGAAAAGTGAAGATTACAGTAAATTATATTTTACTATAAAATTTGCATAGTATTACAAATTATCTTATTTTTTATCCCAAAATAAAAAATGCAACTTCAAGAACGAAACCGAAAAAAAAAAAAGCATGCTCCGATCATAGATTACCAAACATTTTCAAACACATTCACAACATTGTAGCTAAACTTCACTGATTGGTGGGAAAGCTTGAATTTAAAATTTTTATTCAGTAAAAAAAATAAATCTGCAATTCTACAGATGTAAATTTACAGAAATCTGTACGCATACTAAAATTTTATTCATACAATGAACAAAAAAGATGTAAATCAACAAAATAAGTTTTTTGTGAAGATACGGAAATTCATAGCTTTCCAAAAGAATCTACTTAAGTTAGGGTAATCTTACTAAAATGTTATTTGTACCTCGCGTTTGCAGTTACATAAAAAGTTCTAAGCATTTCAGTTTTCTTTAAAACGTTCGAAGTAACTTTAAGATTTTCACATTTACAGTCAAAAAGTATATCCGCTACGTGAATTTTTGTTTTTGCATTACATAAAATATTCTAAGAATCTCAGTTTCATAGAATATTTTTAGCAAGTTTACAGATTTTAAATTATGCGAAATTAGTATAGCTCAATACCAAAAAGATTCGTATACATGGCTACAGAAAATGATATAGTAGATAGATCGTCATATACGATTCGTATTTTCATAGAAAGCATTTTCCAGATACTTATGTTTTATTTTCATTGTGAAACAGGTTTAAAAATGTATAATCCTGTGCAAGGCTACACAAAATACTTATGAACAATAATGAGTGCAAACTATATACAGCAGACACTCTCAAATTTGCAGTCCTGAAATCTGCTAACTCCTGAAATCCGCACAATATCGCATTTGTAAACAATGAAACTTTCAGCTCAAACGTAGCTGCAAAATTACAGACTTTTTTAATTTTATGTTATTCCATAAGAATCATAATATGTAATTGTCTATACTGTGACTCAACTCGTTGTTTTTTCGTATTTATTTATTTAAAAAAAATCAAGATATTGTTTATATCACTGCTATAATCACAATTTTTTATTAGATATATTATATGTATTAACCAACCATTTTTGGTTATAAAAACTGATCTAACCTGAAATAAGTCTTTCTTACTTTTTGATTTTGATATGAATAATTAAAATGTCCTTTATGAGACAAGTTTCAGTAAATAATTCAATAATAATGTATTTAAGCTTTACTATGCATATTTTATTGTACATTATTAACTTATTATATTTACTTGGCCTTTATTTTTAACAAATAAATCAGTTTTTACTTTATCTTAATTTTTATAATTTTAGTTAATTATTTTACTTAAATGTTTAATTATTTTACCTTTTTTGAAATCAGGTAATTTTCAATGGATTATAACATTAAAATTACTGTTTAAAAATGTGTAAAAAGCAATGGCGAGAAATCTGCAAAATTTTAAAATCCGCACAACCTCTGATTACAAGCTTCGGGGATTTAAGGGTGTCTAGTGCTTATTAATGGTGGTATTTGTTTTGTAAATTATTTAATTTTTGTTTTGTAAAAACATATAATTCCGTAGCAATATCTGATGCACTGCTTAAAAAAAAAAAAAAAAAAAAAAAAAAAAAAAACAGCAACAAGAAAAAAATCATTTGGCATATATTTTTGGACTTTTGTTCAAAAAAATTGCAAGGTTATTAAGAATTTTTGAGAAAACTGAGATTGCCTAGGATTTTTTTTTTTTTTTTTTTTTTTTTTTTTTTTTTTTTTTACGTAACTGCAACCCGAGTTTCAGATAACATTTTAGTGAAATTACTATAATTTTAATAGATTCTTTTGTAAAGCTCCACTTTTCTGTAGCTTTACAAAATCTAGCTTTGTAGATTTACAACTTTTTCTAGAATGCACAGATATAATTTTAGTAAGCATACATCTTTCTGTAACATTACAACTACAGACTTACAGATTTTCTTTTATAGTGTTGTAGTGTTGGAAATTTTTAAATAATCAAAACTTGATTAAAGATGTCTGAATCTTGCTTTCTCTACAACATTTTGTATTTTAATAAGTGGGATGAAAGTGTAAATAAAACTGGATAATTAAAGGCATTAAAAATAATAATAACTATGATTTTTATTCAGGAATATGTTTAAAATATTATAAGTTTTATTTCACACTATTGTATTCGTAATGGAATTAGAAGTCCAACTGGTTTGATATAAATATTTATAAAAATATTGCATACGTAGTTGTGTAAGAATGAAAATTGTGAAGGGATATTATTAAAAATTCAGTCTTTTAGAATGAAAATTCAAATGTATCTAAATAATCAATAGAGCCTTTAATGTTTTTGAGAAAATTTCTAACGAATAAAGCATGTCACAGGACTAAAGTAACAAAAAGTGTTTACTAGAAATGTTATTAAATTTATTCAATAGATAATGTTTAAAAGTTCTTATTAAAGCATAAAAATATAAAATTAATTGCTCGTGTTAAGTGAATACTATGTTCTGGTTGTTTCTATGGACAAAGATAAACATAAATATGTTTTCAATCACTTTTTTTGATAAAATAATATCTAGATTCCTCCTCCACCTTCTCCGTACATATGTACATATATATGGAAAAAGAGTTAAAAAATAACAATAAACTTGTGAATGAATCAAACAATTTCAGAATGTGCAAAAGACGCATTATATTTGCGCATACTTTTTTTTTCATTTTCTATTATTTTGTAATTTTTTTAAGAAGAAAATTAATAAGACAAGTAATAGTAAGCAACAACAGTTATTTGTTTAAAAAAATAAAAATAAATACTTCACTAAAAGATATTCATTTATTCGTTAAAAAATATCGTTATAAAAAATTAACTATACTTTACATTTATATAGATGAATTATCGAAAGTACACAAATGTAATTTTTGTTAAGATTTTTAAAAATAGGAAATAAAAATATAGGTGGCATTGAATATTTTAGATTGCCATTTATATATTTTTTTAATCTATATGCATAAAAGACGTTCTCTGTTTGTATGTTCCTAGTACAAATCATCCTTTTTTTTCGCCGATTTACATTAAACTTGCTGAATATACATTTCAGAACAAGACAACAGTCTCTGTCAACTTAAAAAAATAACCAGATCACTATTTAACCCTTTTTTCTATTACCTTCCAAGTTTAACATTATGGAAATGTCTCTTTTTAAATTTTCTTATTCAATCATTTTTTCACTTTTGCCACATCTTAAAAAATGACACAATAATAAAAAAAACATAACATAATATAACAAAATTTTTTAAAAACCATTTTCTTGCTATATATTTTTTTTTCAATTCTATGTAATTCTAATAAGAAAATGCGCATTTTCAGATATACCATGTAAACAATTTAACGATTTAAATTATTTTTTATTTACTTCAATTAGGAAACATTGAACATAAAAAAATATATGTATATACAAAATATGGTTGGTTAGTTGTATTTAAGTTGGTGAATTATAGACAAGAGGGAAAAGGCCCTAAGGGGATGGGGATGGGATGTCCTCCGTAGAGGTCTTTCTAAGCGTAATTTTTTTCCGAGCACCTTTGTCGTTCCAAGCCCAAGCTTGCACTCTGATTGGTTGTTGCTCTCGGCACTGTTTTCATGTAATTTGGCGATAATCATACTTGACGTACCGATAGATGCTTCCGTCGGGAGTTTGATTTCCTTCCGAACCGAGTACAAAGTAACTTTTCTCTTGCAGCATTGGATTGGATGGAACGTGTCTTACTGAAAGCTGTACTCTTTAAAAGTTTTTACACACAAGAGCATAAGACCACGAAGATAAGAATGAAGGAAAAATAAGAATGAGTAGGTTAGGTTTTAGGTTTACTCGTTCACTTACGAGCGAAATATTTTTCGCCAAGTATGGTTATCGCCAAGTTACGTGAAAACAGTGCCGAGAGCAACAACCAATCAGAGTGCGATCTTGGGCTTGGAACGACGAAGGTGCTCGGAAAAAAATTTCGTTCTTTCTAAGGGTACCTAATTCATATTTACCTAAGGAAATCCAAGGTTCGAAAAAAGCTCGAAAAACTCCGAAAGGTTAAATTGATGGGTGCGATTGGGATCTAACCGAACACCTGCTGTCTACCAACTTCGAGAGCGGAACGTCTCGGACACTGGTGGGTCTGTATATACAAAGGAAAAAATAAACTTTAATATAATCAGTAAAAAAATTCCTAATACATTATTTCATAAATAAATGGGCTAGATTAATACTTTCAAGGGAAAACAAATTTTTTTTCTTTCAAAATATTTCCAATTTCTTTTCTAATTATTCTCATTTTTACACTTTGATTGCTTAACAGTACCATTTGTTTATTGTTAGATTAAGAAATACAGTAAGGCGCTAAACGGAAAACAAGTGACTGAAAAAAAAGTTTCCGGAAAAAAGTGACAGAAAAAACAAGAGTGGAAAAAGTCACGCAGAAAAAAGTTACAAGTAAAATAATTACGGGCAAAGGTAAAAGTAATTCATAAATATTGAACTTATCGATAAATAAGTACTAAAAATTAAAGTGGTAAAAAAAATTGTAGTTTTATGTTCTGATTAGTAGCATTAATATTTTTAGATATTAATATAATAAATAATAGGAATGTCAAAAACCAAAATGTTATCATTGATGTTATAATTGCATTAAAATATATATTTCATTTTAATCTTCATTTTATATTTCATTTAAAAATATAATCCTTAGGTGATATTAAATATTAATTTAGGTTCATTAAAAAGAATTGATTAAAAATGGAAACATATTTTTTAACTCATAATAAGTTAATAAAAATAATTGCAAAAATGAATAAATATAAACAATAATAATAGTAATAATAATAAATACAATAAATAAATAATGATATATTAATATAATATATAATAAGGGGCTGTGCATATATAACGTTATCATTTTATGCGGAAGGGGAGAGACTGGCACATGACATTTATTTATGTTTTATATATTACACAATATATATAATGTACATAATATTATATTGTTATATTAATATTATAATATTAAAATATTTTTTATTAATACAAAAAATTAGAATTGCTCATGAACAAGATTTTATTTTAAAAATTACAATACTTTACTAACTCATAGTAAATCAATAAAAATAAATGCATAAATAAATAATATTATGTATAAAAAATATACTAATTAACAAGAATTGTTAAACAAAATTATAATATTATATTAACTGATAGGAAATTAATAAAAATAACTACACAAAAAAATAAAAATAAATTTTTAAAATTATACTCATTGCAAGAATTTCTTTTAAGAATGATAATATTTTATTATTGGCTATTACTGATGTTATTGTCATGTATATTAATTATGTGATACAAGTAAATACATTACACATTGTATTATAAATTATCGTTTGTTTCAATATTTCTGAAACTTTTGTGCTACTTAAAACATTTGGATTGAAACTTGAAGCTTCATTTTATTGAAACTAATTTGTAAATTGTTCTTTAAAACTATAATCGTAGTAATCAAACTAATTTAATTATTTGTCTTTTATTCAGATAAAAGAGGAAGACATATTCGGGTGTTAAAAAAGCTAGAAAATTAAATGACAATTTTAAAACAACGTTATCTGCCGATTTTGAATGGTCGTGTAAGAAGGGATTTATACATTGGCACACCCACAGGGGGAGCTAAGGTGGCTAAAGCCTCTAACCAACACGTCCTATAAGAAAGCCTCCGCACAGCGCGCGTGATGTCACCGCTAGTCGTCCATCAGTGATTACGGGAGAGAATTATCAAGTGTTTTAAGGTATGAAAATAAATAAATAAATAAATAAATAAAATCTACAATCGAATTATCCTGACTAATATATGAATGTTTAACATTTAAAAAGCATTACATTTGAAACAAAAAATTATTTACTTTTTTTGAAATGAAATTCGAAAATAATAATAAAAAATTCTTTACCTTTATATGATACCAATATTACATTGAAATTGGAATGCTGATTTTTAGTAAATTTCAACTTCTTATATATATTCACACACATAAATGTATATATATATATATATATATATATATATATATATATATATATATGTATGTATGTATGTATATATGTATGTATGTACATATATACATTCGTACAAGTAATTTAAACTTAAATTACTATTATTAACTAATTTAAGGCCATAAAATAGTTTGTATGTAAAGTATGAAACACGATCTAAATGCAGGGTTCCTACAACATATCTACTATTTCAGAAGTTCATACTTTTTAACATAAAAAATGACACTATCTAAAAAAACAACAGTGATGTATTGAAAACTCAATTGATAAGAAGCATTTATTACGTGTAAAATAATAATAATAATGCGCTATATCAGAAGAAAAGCATTTAATTTTTTTATTTACTTTTACCGCATTATGTTACAAATTAATGCAGTTATTAAATTATAGTCCAGTATTATTATAGACAGTTTTAGTAAAATTTTAATAAACAATTTTTTTCTTAAAAAAAAATACATTTATTTAATCATGTGCGGTATGCATTTACGTCATTCGTTTAAGATATTTTTTACGTATAAATGCGTAAACATATACATTTTGCCTATTAAAAAAGGAAAAAGACATGAAATAAGTATACAATGTATAACTAAAAAAATAGTATTATGCTTGAAAAACAGCATGACACACCAAAAAAATCCTATGATTGCCATTTTGAATATTTTGGAATTATAAACTAATTTAAGGCCATCGAATTGTTATTTTCGATTCTATAAAGTCCTATTGTTTTGATAAAAATACATAAACAAAAAGCATTGCTTGGAAATTATGCTTAACAAGAATAACCCCTTAACAAGAATTTTCCCTTAAAAATGTGTATATCTCTATAAATAGTTCATATATAATTGCATAGTATACATATAATAAAAAAAAATTTCTTGCATAATTATGCGACTGTGTAGAAAATTGTATTATTAACAATTTATATCATACCTTCCACCATTAAAACAAATATATGTATGGAAAAAATGAAATTTCCGATTTTCCAAGAGTAAGGATTTTCTTATTAACCACAATTCAACCCAAAATTAAAAATACTATTGTATATAAAATATAAAACATGATCTAAAAGCAAAGTTCTCACAATATATCAACTTCAGAAATTAATACTTTATACAAAAAATTGATACATTTTAAAAAACAATAGTAAGAAACATTTATCACATTTAAAAAATAATAATATTATTAATGCTTCTTTTTTTATATCCAAAGAAAAATAACTACATTTTGTATTTAGTTTTAAAGTATTATGTTACAAATTAATGCAGTTATTAAATTATAGTCCTGGTATCTAGTAGATTGTTTTAATAAAAAAATTAATAAACTGTTATTTTCTTTAAAAAAATATATATTTAAGTCATTACTTTCAAATATGCTTTTTTTTAATATAAATGTGAGTAACAACAGATATATTTTGCCAATTAAAAGAAAAAGAGAGGGGGAGAGAAAAAATTTAAACAAATATATAATGTATAGTTTATTTGAAAAAATGGAAAAAGAAAGAAAAAAGAAAAGAAAACTGGATATTGTACCAAAAAACATCACGGCGCACCTTGAAAATAGTCCTGTACAGTGAGGTTAGTATTGTGGGATTATTAACTAATTTAAACCCATAGAATAGTTATTTTCAATTCGATGAAGTCCTATTATTATGATAAAAATGCCTGAATAGGAAAGTATTTTTTTTAATTATGCTTAAAATACATAACAGTACATATTTCTAAAAAAATTGTATATATTTTTAAATATTTCATACATAATATACACATCAGTGTAAATAATATGCAAATCATAAAAATTTTGTTTCCTCGTATAATTATATTACAATGTAGAAAATAGTATTATATCATACATATCATACTATAAGCATTATTTCATATCATAATAACCATATCTATCAATTTTAAAACAAATATAATCAATGAATGTGGTTTTAATGTCATGGAAAAAAGGGTTACAGTCACAAATTTCATGTACTTTTAAGAATCCCTAAAAAAATAGTCTAAAAATAAGTTGTTTAAAGAATTCTAAAGGAATGTGAGAGCCCTGTAAATAGTTAAGACAAAATTGACTTACCTTCGATTTGTTACTTGGTTGAAATTCCTGACGTTTAATAGCGTGTATCCATTTCTTTTTCAAATCCTCATTCCGAGGAAAATTAAAAGCAGACACTACTGGTCCGTTCTTGTCCGTACTGGTCCGTTCCGCCTTTACAAGTGGGTACTACACACTTGTCAGGCATTTTGCCTTTACTGAAATATATTTTTTTTAATATAGATATCACTATTAATTATATTTTAATTAAAAACTATTTAAAAAAGCGAACACGTGCGTATTTCAATACTCACTCAAAGCATTACTAAAGTTTTTCTGATTACTCTAGGGGGAAAGGCTCTAGGACGACTGACCATGACGTCACTACCCAGTTTGACAAGTGTAAGTTGGCTTTCTTATAGGACGTGTTGCTCTAACAGACTTCGAGACCGGATAAACTATTTAAATCTTTCTAAAATTCTGAAAAAATATTTTAAGCCTTGCACAATAGAAAAAAATAGTAACTTTTTCGCATTTTTTTCTTATTTATATATTTTTTTATGTAATTTGAAACTTTAATATTTTTAATATTCACCAATCAAACGTATATTTTATTTTTATTTATCAAAGAGCTTTCAATATTAGCCCCATTAAAATTTTTTAAGAGCTTCTCCCTCCACTTTCGCAGACTGACCCAATTCTTCCCATCATTCACCCTTCGGTCTGCATCTAGTCAACAGAAAATAAAGCATACTTTGAACCAACTTTTCTCGTCCATTTTAAATCAAATGGACGAGAAATAAAAAAGGACCAATCTCGTTTGACATTGCAGGCCATATAAGGAAAATATAGACCTCTAAAATATGCTAGCCCACTCCAAAGCTAAATCCTGGATGCGCAACTGGATTATAAGCTATTTAATTTAAAATATTCCTGGTGAACGAATATTAATTAGATATTTCCTGTTCTTATAGATCATTTAATTAAAGAAGAATAAATCAGAATAAAAATACAGAGATTACTGCTATATCTGACAATGACATAGCAGCCAATTTTCAACTAATCTTCCGTAATACCTGGATTAGTTTGATCCAGGTTAACGTCATTTCAAACCAGAAAATATATTTCGTGAATCTTTATTTATTTAATTTCAGGACTGTTAGTGGAACATACTTAAATTCATTTCTTTGAAAAAATTATGGTTCGAAACTCATTAAACCAGGGTTAAATTAACACACGTATTACGGATAATCGATGTCAGGCGACAGGAATCGATGTCAGGCGACAGGAATCGATGTCAGGCGACAGAATCGATGTCAGACAGATTTCATAGCTATGCAATGAAAATGCAAAGTATTTTTTCCCTTCTGCCTATTTTGCTTTTTCGATGTGTATTTCCGCTTGCAGATGACTGACCGCAGAGTAAGAGCCTCTGTTTGTTCAGATCAGTGTCATGAAGTTGCACTGGAAAAAATTGAAATACTCAAAAATGAGTAAATAGATGTAGTCATATGGAATTGAGTATGTTAGTTCAAAAATGAACATATTGCTTTCTCAATTTTTAAACATCATGTGTTATCCAATCCAAACAAACGGTAATTTTTATATCCTGTATTGGTTTATTTCATTCATGGCGGTATTAAAAATGCTAATCAATGTAAATATTAAATTATGCACAGAAATTAAAAATAATTTAAAAATGCTTTCCACATTATGCTCTTGTCATAAAAATATTAAATTTGGATATTTTGTGAATAATATTGTTTTTTTTTCTTAGTAAATAATCAATCAAACGTTTATTGTTAATAATTTTGAGCAAGAAATAAATCCAGTATAGTTTAATGTGTGAGTTCAGAGGACACTTCATACAGATTTATATTTGGACACAACCATGGAATCAAAAATGAGTGCATGTATTTCTCAGTTTTAAGTATCGGAGGTATTTTGAGTATGTGAAGTACTTAAAATTGAGTACTTTTTACTTAAATTTTAGCACCCATTTTTTTCAGTGTATCTATATCGGGAGGTTATATACATATATGTATTTCATTGTATCACCGAGTTCTATATATATTTCCCCTTTTTTGTCTTTTCAATTTTATTTGTAGATATTTTACAAAAAATTAGTTGCACTTTCGAAATTGGTACCATAAATTGAAAATAACTTCATAAAATATATTTGCAACCAAAAATTCAATACTAAAAAGGACCTATGAGGGATGGATCACAGCTGTCCTATACAAAATAAGATATTTTAAAAATATTGAAATGCAACCGAGACATAATAACATTCCCTTTGATTTAGCAGTATCTCGCGAGGGTATTCGTCTGCAGAAGCAGTATCCTTAATTTCCAATTATCTATGAGGCGGTGCCGAAATTCTATGATTTGTTCGAAATATGCAAGTTGCTTTTATACTAATTTTCAATTAACGTAGTTCAATGAAACTTTAAGCATAAAAACTGAAAAAAATTTAAAAGAATTCGAAAAATAAAAACAGTTTTTTTTTTGTTAAATAATCCGCAAAGAAAAAAATCGCACAGCAAGCATAGTTTTTTTTTACGACAAAATATGAATATTTTTCCACAAAACTTTTATAGGACCTTTAAAAATATAACATACATAAGAGAAAATTTTTTTCGAAGAGTTGAAGAATTAGAAGTATTTTTTTTTTTTACTCTGAAATGAGCCTATGGAAAAATAAAAGTTACAAGAAAACACTGTTTCGTCCCCGAAGACAGTGGGTTCTAAATTATTAAGTGCGTTTGAAAAGGTGTACATTTAAATATATATAAATTCATTCGACACTGATTTTAGGCATATTTTAGGTTATTATCTTGGTTTAGAATTTCGTTTAAAAATTTAAAATCAAGGCATACAGGTAACTGGGTAGCACAGTCACTGAACGCTGCGAAGGCAGTGTAATCCACAATTGTAAGTTTCTTTCGTCAGATTTTCATTTGAAAATAAAGTAGCATACAAAAAAAGGCGTAAGCTGCCGAAAGAAATTAGGGTTTCAGAATTAGGCTCGTTTAGAGAAAAAAAAATGTGTGTTAAATTTGTGGTGAATCCTTGGTCTTTGTATCATGATAAAAAGAATTTAAAAAAATCTTCCATTGCGAAGAATTAATAACATTACTCGGGAAACTAACAATATGTCTCGAACAAAACTTAAGTTATTAGGGCCCCAATCAAATACTAAATATGTGATCGTGTTCGGTATGGAAATTGCGACTACTCAAATTCTTAAAATGTTACCGAAATATTGTTGATGTATTTTATCATCTGTCATCCAAACTCATCTTTTATATCAGTACAGTTTTTTTTTTTTTTTATAATTGTTTATTTTACCATTTATTTTGAAAATACGGAATAATGATATGAAAACAATCATTTTTCTAAAATGTCAACATAATGTCACGAATTAACGAAATTATATGTAAAACATCGAAACGTACCAATGAATAATTTAAATGATTAATTTTTTACTTATGTTATCTAAAACTTATTGAACTTGATGTCATTTTTATACTTTTTAATGATATTGAACTACTTTTTGTTGCTTAACAGTCGTATAATGGTACAATTCTACGAAAATGAATTTGCATTTTAATTCCTACACTGTGTGAATTTAAAAGAAGTATTTCTTTTTTATTAATTTTGTTAAATTATTTTTTGCTACATAACATTCGTATTATTGTTAAACTTTACGAAAATGAATATGCATACCAATGCCTACACTTGTGAGGGAATGTCAATTTTTGATAAAGGCACTCTAGTATTTTTAGTGAGATCGTGACGTCAATGTTCTAACATGTGTGGCGCGAAAGCGACATCTATCCTTTATTCAACTTTAACTTTCCAGAGCATGTGTGGCGCCCTCGAGTTTGCAATTAGCTGCAGTTAGGAGTGTTATGCAAATTTATAGCCCCTTCTTCAGTTTGCAATGCATAAAAGAGGTGAGTTGGAGTGTGGTGAGGTGTGGTGAGGCGGAGGAAACAAGCCAAGTGAGATAGATTGTATCGTGCAGCAAACAAGGTTGTTCTGTTGCGACATAGCTAGTAATGTGAGCCGAGTTAGCTTGTGTTGTGAGCTGAGTTACCTAAGAGAAAAGCCAGCGGGTAAGAAGTTATTTAACACGTTGAGTATTTTTGAGAATAAAAATTGTTTGTAGCCACGGGCTGTTTTATTATATATTTAACGTAGCATTTAGCCGCAACCTGAAAGTAGAGCCGGTGTGAGTACCCTGAACTGAGCTTAAGCCGTGGACGTGAGTATAATTTACGATTTAATCTCTTAGTATTGTGCTTAGTGACTGAAATCTTGACTCTAGCTCCACTTCCTATGTCAAAGATGTTTAAATAAACTGTTTGATTTTAACTTTTACTTAAGATTATGTCTTCATTTAACCAACATATCACCGGCCATGTCACAAATGGCACCCAATAGAAAGTCGAACATTGTGAGGTTGTCCCACGGGTTTATTTTACTGGTGAAGGGGACATTAACGAATTCTTAGTGAAAATTGGAGGATTATATTTTATTTAATAATATACCAGAGATGAAAAAGTATGTAGTGCTTAAATGCTCGCTGAAGGGCGAAGCACTTTTGTGGTTGATTAATATAGGGAAATTCCTAGTTAAACGATTTTAACAGACACTTACTGAATAAAGAAAACGTTTCCAACTGTCAAAGATAAAAATGAAATATGTGTAAGATTAATGTGTGTATATCTATCTGTATATACATATACACATACACACACACACACATATATATATTGTGTACATATATATTTTTTCTTTGCGTAAATATGGGTTCTTTGAACATGCATTTTACATGGAATATGGACATAAAAGATTAATTTCACAACTTAAAATACTTTCATATTACTTGAAAAAGTTTCCACTCAAATGTCAATAGTAATTCATTTAACAAAAAAATATCTAGATCCCTAGAAAAATATTCATTTCAAGTCCGTAAGCAAGAAAATCATTTCTTTATCTTTTCTTATTCCGCATGAAAACACGTCTTTGCCCTTTAGTGGATAGTTTCAGTTTTTCATAGCACAGAGTGATGCCCTTTCTTATATATTTATCTTTAAACCTACTGTTGAAAGCCTTCTTGGAGAAATCTAATTCTATTCATTGCTATTTTTTATACTAAATTCAGAAACTATTTGACATTTTGAAGCCGAGATCTGGGAAATTCTTTTTAATGCTATAAAGGCCAAAGAATTTATCTCGCTTCTGATTTTGTGGAGGTTTAGATTTCTTTATTTTATAATATCAGAAAACTTTCGTCATTTGTTGAGTGTCTATTTTATTTTATTTATTCACTTTGACGTAAAATAATCCAATAATAAAAAAATCATTTAAACAATTCAGCTCTTTATGAAAACAATTTTTAGTTTTTTTTTCTGTATTATGTACTGCCCCTTCTAAAGATAATTATTTTTTTCCGAATATCACAAGGTATTTAAGGTAACATGAAATCTAAAATGAAATATTCTTATTTCTTGAATAATAAGAATTTTTAATGCATTTGATGGATGGATTTTTGATGCATTTTAATAAGCAAGTAAACAGAATTTTTATTTACAAACGCTCGATTTTTAAACTAATTAAAAATTGTTCATCAAAAAACGACAAATGGATGATCTTCGTGTAGTAGATATTGCACTCTTAAGCTAAAATGCATGAATAAGAAATTAATTACGATTCGGTCTATTAAATTTAGTAATACGAAAATAATATGAAGCCATATTCAATAGGATGTAATCAACATGATAACCTTGAATCATTATCTTGCATGGGATATGTCTGAATTAATTACGTATGATAAGATTTAATAAAATGAAGATAACTTTTTTTAATAAAAACTTATATATATAAAACTAACACTATAAAACTATTATGTATAAAACTTTTTATTTTTGAATCAATTTTTATAAAATTTGGAATTTTTCAGCAAAATGCTGCAAAGACAGAGTACATTAAGTTTCAAACAACTCGGCTGTGTAGTTTAGGCACTGTTATATGCAAACACACGGACAGATCAGACGACTATACTACATATCAATATTATAAAGGCCAAACGTATCTGTACGTAACGCATTCGTCATTTTGCGAATAGCAGCATTTTGAAATTTGAAATGAAATTTCGGTTATGCAATTTTTGCTGCTGAAAATTTTTAAACTTCTAAACATTTCACATTTTCAAATTTTACACTTTCGTATAGGGGAAAAAATGTACGTTTAAATGCATTTTATTTAAAAACTGTATCTTAATTTATTTTTAAAGCATTCTTTTTTTAAATATTGTTTTTCTAAGTAGCAACAGAAGTACTAAATTTCTATTAAGAGCAAAGGGAAAAGGGAAAAAAATTATTACTTTGTCTTTATGTTGCCATTTTCTCATTAAAAGTGAAAAAAAAATTAAATTTAAATTCGTGCTATGACACGAACATCGTTAGTTATAAAACCCGGTGAATTTTGGTATCATTTACAAAGTTTTATTTACACTTTAAAGAATATAAATAGTTTCATATCTGTTTTAGGTATTAGCATCGAGACTTCAATGTTTGAATCAAAATGATCAAATTAAAATACATTAAAAAAAAAGATGAATACACATATGAAAGGTACGGTGCATAAGTAAATTTTGATGTGGCAAAAATGATGTACGGTTTAGATTTCACGGGGAAAAAATTCTATAATTGAGTCAATACAAAGTGGAATAAATTTTACTTTCTTTTTTTCATTTTCGAAAATTAGCAAAAGAGTCTTAATTGATAACTTTGTATAAAAAATTCTATAATGGAGTCAAAACAAAGTGGAATAAATTTCACTTTCTTTTTTTCATTTTTGAATATTAGCATAACCCAGCAAACACCGATTTGTCAGAAAAGTCACTATGTGATGTCAAATTTATCATGTTTGTCAAGTATATCGATTTTTATGTAATATTTTGATATCTCTTAATGACAAAATAAGGTTATATCGTATAAATGGTGCCAATAGAGTGAAAAAAAGGCGATACAAATTCGGGGCCCTGTAAAAGCGTAAAATTATGTTACCCATCAATTATCCCATAAATGATAGATATTTAGCATGCCACTAATGTATGCTCTCTATTGTGTTCATTTAACACCATGGATATGACAATTTTGTAGCGCGTCACTGATTATGTATCGATGCTGTGCCATGTTACTCATGTGTAACTTTGTCAGTGAAGAGTGGCAACATGAGAATTGATATTGCAATGGCCGCTGGTCTGGTGATGTTGTTTGCGTTCGATGCATGAAGATCGATGGGATAAGTTTTAATTTATATATGAAAGGTAAGTGCTTTACTAAATGTTATTTGTACTCTAATTATATTTCATTTTATCATTAAATAGACATTTTAATTTAATTTTGTAAATGTGAGTTGCTTACTCACAAATGTAAACTATGTTTACACTTGCCAAAATGTATACAGTTTACATTTTTGCGACTGTTAACACTGCTTTGAAAATGTTCAAACAGGCATTTCTGAATACATTTACCTTATAAATTAGTTACAGCGGTTGATAAGGTTATTATTATTACTACGTTTTGCTTGGGGCCTACTTTATAAGAAGTAAAAGTTATATAGGATGGATGCTCCAACTTTGGCCACGTTTAGAGAAAAGTTGAAATAATTTTATTTATTTATTGGCTGATTAAAGTATATTAAATCATAATATCATCAATTTTTAGTAAATTTTATTGTCTTTCTGTTAATTATGATAACTTTTTATGGAGTATTTTAGATTATGAGTAATAACTTGTTAAGTAATTTATTTCAATTTGTACAAGTTTTAGCCACCTCAATATCATGTAGTTTGACAAACATTTTATTTGATAATAAGATAAAATAAAGCATTTTTATGCTATATCTATTTTACCACACATATTTGTTTGCTGTTTTAAGAGAAATCTGCAAATTTCTTTATGAATTGATAAAAATATCAAATATACCCAGAATTGAGCTGAAAATTTCAATTAAAAAACAAATGTTTGATTCATAAAAGAGCTTAATCATAAAAAGCTTGTTTTAACATTTTGCATATTTAATCAGTTTTATCATTATCCATGAATTGTAGGCTGCTTAAAATTAAAATATATGAATCTTCACCTAAGAGTTATCTCTCTTGAAATAATTTTCTGATTGTATTCATTTATATTCATGTTATATTGTATTCATTTGTATTCATGTTGGTCTGTGGTGTCTTTTTTATGTATTCTGCCACTTTGTAAGGTATTTTAGAATGAGATTTCATTAGGAAATCCTACCATTTCACAGAGGTGCAGAAAATGTTTCTAATCTCAACATTTCCCACAATCCATATGAAAATTTCCACCAAATTTTACTGTATGTTATAGATAAATGCTGTAAACCATATGTATTGAAAATGCATTTTTCCATTATTTCTAAATTTATGCGCTAGTATGTAAGGAAAGAGTGATTCTGAATAAACAAAAAAAAAAAAAAAAATCTGAAATTCACACCAAATTTTCTAAAAGGTTACAGCAAGAAAGGGAGGGAGGGGATTGGAAATCCACTCATAGCATTAAGGCTCCGCTTCACTGAAACTCCCCGATTGTGAAATCCCATGTTAGCCTATGGGAAAACTTTTAAGCGCGATTACTCATTACCTAATATAATGATTAAAATACTGTTTTCACCGTCAGAAAGTGGACGTTAGATGCTAATGATGTGCGTTTTTCAAAATTGTCTACGCAAATTTTAAGTATCTTTAAGCGGATGATAAAATTTAATCAAATGGAAATTTCAAAGTTTACAGGAATTTTTTAAATACTTAAAATTTGCGTAGACAATTTTGAAAAACGCACATCATCGGCATCTGACGTCCACTTTCTGATAATGAAAATGGTATTTTAATAATTATATTAGGTAATGAGTAATCGCGCTTAAAAGTTTTCCCATAGGCTAACATGGGATTTCGTGATCGGGGAGTTTCAGTGAAGCGGAGCATTAACCTTTTTTTTTTTTTTTTTTTTTTTTTTTTTTTTCAGCCATTTGACTAAATTTGCTATTTTTAATGATCATTTAATGAAATTTGTAGTTATTTTGTGATCTTTTAACAAAATTTGTTATTGTATTCTGTATTGTGATCCTTTGATGGAATTATTTTGTGATCTTTTGACGATATTCGCAATATTTTAACTGAATTTGCAGGGTTTTTTGCCTGCTTTGACAAAATGTGTGGTCATTTAGAGGTTTTTTGACGAAATTTGTGGTTGTTTCATGATCTTTTGAAAAAATTAGTTTTTTTTTCATCAATATTAGGTGAAATTTGCATTCTTTAGCAATCGTACAGTGAAATTTGTGGTTGTTTCGCCTTGTTTTGATAACATTTCCCAATTTTTTTTACAAAATTTGTGGTTTTGTGTTCTTTTGACTAAAACTGCAGTTTTTTCACGATCTTTTGAAGAAATGGACGTTCATTTTGCAGTCTTTTGACAAAATTTGTGCTCCTTATGTGATCTTTTGACAAAACTTGCAGTTCTTTAGGCAAAATTTGCAGTTATTTTGCGATCTCTTGATAAAATTTCCATATTTTCGGTAATTCTTGGACAAAATTCATGGTATTTTTATCTGATTTTTCAGATTGATGAATGTTTTTTTTTTAATTTTCAGAAAATTCGTAACAGAATTACCTATATTATGACATGACATACGGTACACATCAATTTTGTGACAATCGCCTACCGGATCTTTTTGTTTGTAGTGAATTTTCTATCTAAGGGAATTATAAAATTTGTTGTTAAAATCGAAATCAGTTGTATATGTTTCTGCAAATTTTCCCCGGTTGGTTAAAATCCTCCCCGATTCTAGATCACCAGATCAGAAATATTCTGCCCCCCCCCCCCAAAGCGTGCTTTTCTTCAAATGATTGCGGAAAAAAAAATCACTGTTTTCGTCAAACTGCTGCAGAAAAAACATGATTTTCATAAAATGAGCATGGGAAAAACTGCTACTTCTGTCAAAAGATTGAAAAAAAAGCGATTCCTGGGATAAAATCACATAAAACATGCTATTTCCAGAGTTTCCCCCAGAGGGTTTCAGTGTGGGGGGCTCTCTGCCCCTCCTGCCCTTTAGTTTAAAAAATAGCGCCCCTCTTGCCCCTCATACAAAAACTAGTGTCCCTCTTGTCATTCATTCAAAAAAATAGCGCCCTTCTTGCCACGTTAGTAAAAATGCAGTCCTCCAGCGATGATCCGAACACGCTATAACGCGTAAATTACGCAAAAGATCGACGGCAGAATGCAAAAAATAGCCTCGTACGTCTCTTCGTCAAAAAATTTGCTAAAAAACTGGCAAGTTTCGTTAAAAATCACCGAATAACAACTATTTTCCAGCAAGATTCGCAAAAAATGGCTAATTTCGTCACAAAATTTCACAAAACATCAGATTTCCTCAAAAGATCGTGGGAAAACGACAAATTTCTTCCAAAAATCGCAATAAAACAGAAAATTTGTCAAATGAGTCGCAAAAAATGACGACTTTCGTCAAAAAATAGCGATAAACTGCAAATTTTGTCAAGATTTGCAGAAAAAAACAACAAATTTCGTCGAAAAATTGCAATAAAACAGTGTTCTGTAGAAAGTTTTTTTCTAGGGGTATATTTTCACGAGATTTCCCGTTTTATCACGATTTTTTAGCAAAACTGCTGTTTAAGCGATCTTTTAATAAAATCTGCCGTTTTTTGCGATTTTTTATGAAATTTGACATTTTTTCGCGATTTTATAACAAAATTTACCCTTTTTTTTTTTTAATTTTTTGATGAAATTTCTGTTTTTGAACCGCTAGATTCTAGATTCAACTCTATAAAAGTGCCCTTAAAAATGGAAAAGTGCCCTTTTCAGAACAGTAGCGCCCCACCCTTTTTTAAACCTGGGGGAAACTGCTATTTCCAACAAAAGATTGCGAAAAACAAAAACCAGGGTTGGGGTTTTGGACGCCCAAAACCGGTTTTGGACAGGACACGCGGGTTTTACTGTCCAAAACTGTACTAAAGTGTCCAAAACTGTACTAAAGTGTACAAAACTGTACTAAAGTGTACAAAACTGTACTAAAGTGTCCAAAACCATAAAAAAAAATACACATTTCACCACTGCACACTTATTAAACATATGAATAAATATCTCGCAATATATTTTACTAACATTCTATTTAATTCTTTGGTAAATGAAAAAAAGTTCAAACTTTTCTAATATCTCTGCAGCATAAAAAGTTCTGTTACTGTTAAATTTGTGCAATAATAATAAGCAATTCTTTATAATACTACATATGTAGTTGAGAGGGGATGCTTTTATTTCCATTTTTGTGAAAGAAAAGGCTACAAAGAAATTTCTTTTAAATAATGTTTCATTGTAAATTATCTTTTCTAGATTATTGGATAATAAAAGAAAACAAATATTTAATTTAAAATCTAGAAGTTATTTTTTTAAATATGTATTGTTATTATGAATGTGCAAATACAGAAGCACTAAACAAAATAATTCACTGTAATGTGTTAAAAAGTACCACCATTTTTTTTTTCCTTTCAGGGCAGAATGCTAATGAATCAGTATTAGATCATGTATAGATAACAGCCTCAAAAATTGACTGACCAATAAAATATAATGTCACATAGTTTCTAGTAGAAACTATGTGGCATTACCATTGACTTTCTAATATACGTAGACGACACATCCCATTGTTATCTCGGCATGGTATTGTTACAATAATATTGTTATATAATATATAATATAGTGTCATAATAATAGTCAATATCTAAATATCTCATAATGAAACTAAATCAATTATTTTTATTTGTGTATCCGGAATTTCGGACTGATGCATTTTTTAAGTTTTCTGCGGCAAATGCCTTTAATTTTCAGAAAATTTGAAAGTCTGCTTTGCTTTTAATTGTATGCTAACAGTAAATTTGTCCATAAAATTAGGGGAATATTTTTAATTTTTTAATACTAAAAAAGAAAAAAATTGTTTTTTCCTAAAATTTTCTGCACACACTGTGTGTGCATGCATCTATATATAACTGTCTAAATCCCCAGTATGGAGGGAATAAGGGGGGAGGTTGAAGGTGTTGTAATGGATGCTTATTTGTTACTTACCTAGATTTTAATGGGAAGAAATTCAATTGAAATATAAAATGTGTGATTGAAATTAACTTTTCTCTATTCCATCCATTTAATATATTACACAATTTCTTTTTAATGACTCCTTTTCCCAAATAGTTGAGTATTAAATCTATAGCCCTCCCTCCTGCTTGTCTAAACAGTATATTGACTAATTTCATAATTGTCATTGTAATAATTTTGTAAATTTTCTGCAGATTCAGGGTCATGGTCAGGCTAAACTTTTTGTTCCAAGTTGAGCCTGGTCTAGACTTCCTGGTCTCCTTTCCTGGAGGTCTGCACTGGTCAAAATTTCCAAGGTTAGACTCAGTGTGGAATAAAAGATGATATTAAGATTTGTATCAACTTGTATAAGCATTATTTTTCGACTGTGACCCATGTACTCTTCTGTATCTTCTCTTGCCTCAGAGCTCAAGTTAAACTGTCGTCTTACTTATTTGTTTTTTGCAAAAGTTATATTTGTATTGTAAGTTTGCACAATACAAAAATCGCACATTTCATTGATTGAACAAGAAAAAAATCGCCAGTTTTGTTTATCCTTGAAAATCGTGCGAATTAAATCATTGGATGCAAAAAAATAGCATATTTTCTCGGTTTATCGCCTGAAAAAACTCGAATCTCGTTGATAAGACACAAAAATAGCATATTTTGTCGATCAACGGCAAGAAAAAAAAATAGTAAATTTCATTGATAAGACACGGGAAAATCCCAAATTTAGTGATGTGCGGAAATATTGAAAATTGCATTGATCAGCTGCGGTAAAAATCGGGTTTTCTTCTGTTTATCAACAGAAAAAAAATCATGGGTTTCATCTTGCTGCGTAAAAAATGCAGATTTCGTCATTGTTAGTACAAAAATCAAGAATTTCGATACTCGGTCGGAGAAAAATGTGTATTTCGTCGATTAATAGCAAAAAAAGTGTACATTTCGTCGATTAATACCGAAAAAAGTGTACATTTTGTCGATCGAAGACCAAACAATTGCAAGTTTTATTGATCGCTTTCCGAAAAGTAGCAAATTTTTGTGGTCGGAGACGGAAATATTGCGATTTTTGTTGATCACGCACGAGAAAAATTGCAATTTAAGTCAATCAGACTCGAATAAAATCGTGAATTTCATCTTTCATGTGAAGAAAAGTCAGAACATTTTGTCGATAAGCTTTGTAAAAATCATGAACTTGATTGATCAGCTTTATAAAAAATCTTTAATTTCGTTGGTCCTTATCAGAAAAATTTAATTTCGTCGATCCTTATCAGAAAAATCATGAATCTCGTCAATTGGGTGCGGAAAAATCATGAATCTTCTCGATCAGGTGCTGAAAAACCGCAAATTTCGTTGATCATGTGATGGAAAATAGCAAATTTCATCGATCGACTTTGTAAAAATTGCAAGTTTCATTGATTGGCTTTGTAAAAACAAGAAACAATCGGCTTCAGAATAATTGCAAATCTCGGCGATCAGCCGTGGAAAAATTGAGAATCTTGAGAATCAGCTGTGGAAAAATCTTGAATTTTGGTGATCAGATGCGGCAAAATTGCGAATCTCGGCAATCAGGCGCAAAAAAAATCCAGAATCTTGTGAATTAGGCATGGAAGAATCGCTAAATCCGTCGATTATGCAAAGGAAAATCGTGGATTTCATTGATCGGCTTCATTAAAATCGTGAATTTTGCCAATCATACGAAGAGAAATTGCGAATCTCGGCAATCAATTTTGTAAAAATCGCGAATTTTATCGATCGATTTGTAAAAATAGAGAATTTCTCAATCGGCTTTTTAAAAATCATAAATCAAAAAATCTATTTTTGTCAATCTGGTGTAGAAAAAATCAAATACTTTGACAATCAGCTTATTCAAAATCACGAATTTCATCGATCGGATTTGTAAAAATGATTTTGTTGATCAAGCAAGGAAAATTTGTGAATTTTCTCGATCAGTTTCGTAAGAATTACGAATTTTTGCAGATCAGGCGAGTAAAAATTGTGAATTTTCTCAATCGGTTTTGAAAAAAATGCGAATTATGTTAACAAATTTGGTCGATCAGACATGGAAAAATTACAAATATCATTCACCAGGCACAGAAAATCAAGAAATTCGTTGATCAGGAGCCAAAAAAAAAAAAAAATCTTGTTGATCGGCTCCTTCTCTTTTCTTCGTTCATCTGGAAAATAATGCTTGCTGTATCTGTTATATATAAAAATTAAAAAATTTGCTGCTATATCTTTATCAACAAGGTTAGAAAAAAAACAAAAAAAAACATTTTTTTTTTTTAAACATCCGTTCTTATTATATATATGCATATTTACTGATAAAAACATACATTATTGGTTTATAAGCAGTGTAGCTTCATTTAAAATAATTTAAATTTAATAATTAAACTGAATTTATGCTGAAAATTGAAAAAATTAATTTTTCAATTTAGACAGTTTAGCAAACAGCCTTATGTTGAAAGTTTTAATTGTTCATCACAGTGAACCATTGATGCCTTGTAAATCTTTATAAACTATCTTTTGATTACTAATAATAAACATTTGGATGTAGTTTGATAAATATTCTTTTCCACAATTATTCAAACAATAAATTACAAATACTTCTTAGGATTTTTTCTTTCTGAGTGACAATTTGAAGTTAACATTTTCAGTCGTTAGATTCAGCAGATAGCAGAGGGAAAAAAATTATTTTTAAAATGCTATAACTAGCAACCAGTCTTTGCTTTTAATTCTTCAAGATAATCTTTTAAATAAAAAATTTCTTTTACAGCTTGTGCAAAATCTTAAAAGATCATTGTGTTATGCTATTAATTGCATTAAATAATCTGCATTTTTTAAAAAAATATATTGAATCTATTTTATCTTTGATCAATTCACGTGTTTAAAGTTTTTTCTTTAGAGTAGGGGTGCACAACCTTTTCAAGAGAAGGGCCACTTACAAATATGTGTGGGTGGTCGAGGGCCACAACAGACAGAATTCGATTTCAAGGAGGTGATTTGTGGCCTACAATCGGATAAAAAAATATGATTTCAGGGTGGGAGAGGGGGGGGGTAGGTTATAGGTTACCAGTATAGGTTCATTTATCCAGTTAAAATATTAAATTCAGTTGGTAACGATATGTCAACAAATTTTACTTTTGTATATATAACAGATATAACAAGGATTATACTCAAGATGTAATAATATTCTTTTACTTTATTCAGGAGAGTGAATTTTGTTCTATTAAAAGTGCTAAAAACAATCATAAGTGACTGGTGCAAAAAAAAAAAAAAAAAAAAAAAAACTTTATGAACGAAGAAGAGAGAACGAGCCAATCAACAAGATTTCCCACACCTGATCCACGAAATTCCCCTTTTTTTTTTTTGTGAACCTTCATCGAAATTTACAATTTTCTCATGCCTGATCGACCAAATTTGCGCTTTTTATGAAATCGATAGAAGAAATTCGGAATTTTTATAAAGCCTATCGAGAAAACTGGCGATCTTTCAGCGCTGTATCAAGAAAATTTCCGATTCTTAAAAAAACAATCTTTAAAAATCACGATTTTTCTATGCCTGATCAACAAAATTCATGATTTTTACAAAGCCGGTCGACGAAATTAGTTTTTTTTATAAAGCCGATCGATGAAATTTGCGATTTTTCTTCGCGTGATCGATAAAATTGGGGATTTTCTGCTCATGATCGACAAAATTTTCGATTTTTCAGCGTCTGATCAACCAAATTATAGATTTTTCCACACTAGAACGACAGAATTCTCAATTTTTCTGTGCCTGATCTACTAAATTCTCAATTTTTCCACTCCTAATCGACGAAATTCTCAATTTTTTCTGCGCCTGATTGACAAAATTCTCGATTTTGCCGCACTTGATCAACAAAACTAAGATTCAACAAACAACGATCGATGGCATTCGCGATTTTTACGAAGCTGATCGTCAAAATTTGCGAATTTTTTAGAGCTTATCGTCAAAATTAGCGAATTTTTTTAAGGTGATCGACGAAATTCGCAATTTTTTCGAATCTAATTGACGAAATTTGCAATTTCTAAGAAGCCAATCGAGAAAATTCTCAATTTCCCCGCTCCTGATCAGCAAAATTCACAATTTTTAAGAAGCTGATTGACGAAATTCGTGATTAAGAAGCCGATCGACGAAATTCACGATTTTTAACAAGTTGATAGAGAAATTCGCTATTTTTAAGAAGCCGATCAACGAAATTCACGATTTTACGGAGTTGATCGACGTAATTCACAATTTTCACAAAGCTGATTTACGAAATTTGCGATTTTTCTTCACATGATCAACAAAATTCACGAGTTTCTCAAGCCTAATAAAAAAATTCTCGATTTTTATGAAGCTGGTTGATAAAATTCGTGATCTTTCCGCGTCTGATCAACAAAATTCGTAATTTTTACGAAGCTGATCTACAAAATTTGCGATTTATACAAAGTTGATCGACGAAATTCGCGATTTTTACAAAATTGATTGACGAAACTCACGATTTCACGATTTTTTCTCGCATGATTAACGAATTTCGCATATTTTACGCGCCTGTTCGAGGAAATTCGCGATTTGTCTGCATCTGTTAGATGAAATTCCCTATCAACGAAATTCCTGATTTATACGAAGTCAATCAATGAAATTCATGATATTGACAAATCTAATCAACGAAATTTGCATTTTTTATCGCTTTATATACAAAATTCGCTATTTATCCGCATCCGATCGACAAAATTATCGATTTTATTTAAGATTGATCGACAAAATTCATTATTTTTCCACACTTGATCAATGAAATTTGCGATAGTCCTGTGCCCGACCAACGAAATTTTCGCTTTTACCGCCCTTAAGGGACGAAATATGCATTTTCCGTGCCAGATCAACGGAATTCGCAATTTTGATTAACTCTGACGGAACCTGCATTTTTTATGTGGCGAAATGAAATTCGTAATTTTTTTCTCTTGACAAATTGATGTAGCTCATGATTGTTTCGCAGCCGATCAATGAAATTTTCAGTTTTCCGCGCATCATCACAAAATTCACGATTTTTTCGTTCGTTATCAATGGAATTTTTTTTTTTTTTTTTTTTTCCATCTCTAATCGTCAAAATTCTACTATTCTTTCTTGTTTGATCAACGAAATTCGCATTTTTTTTCATGCGATAAATTGAGAAGACATGTGGTGGGTGTGGTCTGCAGCCGATGAATTTACTTTTGAATTTTTCCGAGCATCATTAACAAAAACTGACTATTTTTTCTTGACCGTTCAACAAAATGTGTGATTTTTCACGTCTGACCGACAAAATTTGCGATTTTTCTGCGCCTCATTGACAAAAATCGCATATTTACCGTACCCGATCAACAAAAGTTGCGATTCTTAAGTGACTGACAAAATTTTATATTTTCCCGCGGTAAATTGACAATATTTATGATTTTTTGCTGCGACATATGCACAAAAATTACAGTTTTTTTGAAAAGTAAATTGACGAAACTCGCGGGCCACACATTAACCCGTGGCGGGCCACAGGTTGTGCATCCCTACTTTAGAGCAATAGATATGTTCACCAATGCATACGGATTTTAATCCTATGCATAAAAAAATGACGTAAACCTAATATATCTAATGTTTATTGCTGAAATAAAGTATTAAAATTAGAAATTATTTATATTCAATAATCTGAAACTTGTAAATTATAAAGAAAGAAAATGTCATTAAATTTCTTCTAAAAAACAATAGAAATTATTTATATCTAATAATCTGAAACTATAAAGAAAATGTCATTAGATTTCTTCTAAAAAACAACTTGCTCTTTTTTTTTTTTTTTTTTTTTTTTTTTTAAGAAAAAAAAACAATTGGTTTAATCCTATGCATAAAAAAAGACCTAAACCCACTATATATAATACTTATTGCTGGAATGAAGTGTTAAAAGTAGAAATTATTCATGTCCAATAATCTGAAGCACGTAAACTATAAAGAAAAAAAAGAAAATGTCATTAGATTTCTTCTAAAAAAACCATTTGGTTTTTTTGAGAAAAAAACCTGTTTGGTTTAAACCGTGGTTAAAACCAGTTAGTTTAAACCATGCCAACCCTGCTTATCAACTGAATTTGGTATTTTGACTGGGTAAGTGAACTTAAATGGGTACCCCCCCCCCCCCCAAACACACACACACTCTCTTCTAAATCCATATTTTTTTTATCTGATTGTCTCCTCTAACTCGAATTATTTCAGTGTTATTGATGTGACCTTCAACCATCTAGATATATTTGAATGTGGCCCTTCTTTTGAAAAGGTTAATGTAGGGCTATCTTTTAGTGAAAAAAATGAATACACTCTTTTAGGATGAGTCTTCAAAATAGAATGTGAAGCTCTTTGAAAGCAATTAGTAAATACTGGAAAAATGTTAGTTGAAAGATGATTTACTTACTATTGGTAGTATACCAGACCCGAAAGGGATAAATAAGTTTCAATGCATTATTTACTGAATTACAAATGATTATTCCTAAATAATTAATATTGGGCATGTCATGTGCTTTATGCATTTTTCACTGTATATCACTTTTATTTAAAAAAATATTTAGACTTTCTTTTCAGAAATTGGGTTAAACCAAGTCCTTTTCACAAGAATGAAAACCCATTCTGAAATTGAGCTAACCCGAGATAATATAGATCGATCTGACCCAAACTCAATGCACTAGACACAGCTAAAAAACAAGAGTCAATCTGACCTACATGCGAAAAGTAGAAGTCAAGCGAACCCAATCCCTACTTGCAGAAAAGAAAATATTTTATAACCTGACTGTCAGCAAAAAGTAAACGTCAACCAGACCCAAACGTGACTTGCACCAAAAAAAAGCTGAAGCTGACCGACCAGCAGCAAAAGAAATAGAAGTCAACTGGACCCAAACACGACCACAGTGAAATAAATTAGCTCCAACCCACACATCAGATTGAAGTCTCAAAATTTCTTAAATTCCCCCCCCCCCTACTTGAGGACTCTAAGATCTGCCGTTGAATTTTAAAGTAATAAGTACTTATATGTTTTGTTCTTTGATCTCAATAAAATTTTTCAAAAATATTTGGATCCCATTTAAAATTATCTGTCGATCTCGCATTAGAATTTCAGTCATTTACTGATTTTCTTCTATATAATGTAAATATATTCTGTGAAAAATGCTGTCTAGTGGTTAAATCATACAAAAAAAAGTTAGTCTTAAATAAAAATCCTAGTATGAACTGTTTTTACATATTCTGAATAAAATTCTTCATATATTTTGTGTTAAGGCCTCTGTCCCTGCCCATGAAGACTTTCACGAGCTAATGCTATTTCTATGAGGAAGCATTTTTCTAGTGGTGTACCGAGTAGTACTTTGGCCGAGTACCGAGTACTCGGCCGAGTACAGAGTAGTTGTATAATAAAAAAATAAAACATTGATGTGCGCATAATGTGAGCTTAGGTGTACATATATATAAATATACCTGTGTACACATATCTATAATATACAAATATAGTATAAATAAATTAACTCATTAAATTGGAAATTTATTTGTGCACCTTTTAAAGACAATTTTTGACAGTTCAAAACTAATAAAAAAGGAGAATTGATACATGACAACTACAGTTATTATCTAATATAAAATTTAAACATTCTTTAATCCTCCAATTTATCCCAACCATTGAAATCTGTCTATCAAAAATAAAAATGTTTATTGGTTACTGTAACAATTCATTAAATAATGCAAACATTTCATATTTATTTTGTAACTGTCTGTACCTTATTTTCTTTTGATTAAAAAAAAAATGTATTGGCTTTGCAGTTTCTTTTCATTTTTCATGCGTACAGATTATATCATGTTTTTTTAAATTTCTCAGTAAAAAATTGACCTTTTTCAATAAAAATTATAAATGTGTAAATTAAGATTGCCTTAAAAAGCAAGCTCTAAACTTGATGAGTTTAGGTGATTTACAACTTGAAAATCCACCAAATAAACAAAAAATAAGTATGATAATGCTAATGTCGACGAACCAAAAGAGAAAATGCTAGCAAAAAGTTCATCTATTTTCTGGCAATGTTTTGAGGAAATTGTGAATGAACAAAAAGATTGTGGCACTAGTACTAATTTAAAATCACCGCATGAAGTATTGGTACAAAAAGAGATACAGGCTTTCTTAACAGAAGACATGTAAAACTGACACTCCATTTGCATGGTGAGGAAAAAAAAAAAAAAAAACTTTTCCAATTATGTGCAACCTTACAAAAAACTCTTATATGCACCTTCAACAACTGTTTATTCTGAACGTAATAGAGGCTGGCCAAATTTATAGTAGTAAAAGAAATGCCCTGTCTACTGATAATGTAGAACGTTTGGTGTTTTTGCACCATAATTTGAAATATAATAAATTTAAATATCAATTTTTTATTGCATTTATTGTATTTTCAGTTTCTTTATCCAAAATAAGTCTTTTCTGTTTTCCTATATGTAAAAAAGTATTTTTATTTGTATAAATGTGAAATTTTTTTAGGGATTTTGTTCTTAACTTTTTTTATATTTTGCAGGCATATTGTTAAATACAGAGTAAATAGTTTCATGAATTACTACATATATTATACCTTGATATTCGAATAACATTTTACAGATCAGTTATAAATTCATATACTTAAAAAATGAAATTCTTGCAACTACTCGGTATTGGCCGAGTAGGCCGAATACCGAGTAAATAATTTTTTTTGCATTTGATAGCTGAGGTCCATCTCAAGATCGCTCCTTGATTATTTTTTCGATTTTGGTCGCAGATATTTTTTATAAAGATAGTTTCTCTTTCAGAACCGGTTTAGAAAGTGATTGTACCTTATAAAAAATATCTTCAACCAAAATCGAAAAAAGTAATTAAGGGTTGATCGTGAGAGAGACCACAGCTATCAAATCAAAAAAAATTATTTAAAAATGACAAATTCGCATTAGCTCGCAAGCATCTTCGTGGGCAAAGACAGGGGCCTTAATGCCGTATGTAATTTACTTGATTTGAAAGTTGAAAATTCAGTTATTTTATTATTTCTATATGTTTAATTTGATTCTGTGCACAACTAACATTGTTTGATCTTTTTAAAAATGTTATTTTATGTTCTTTAAATAGGTGGAAAAAAATTAGCCAGAACTTGGAGCAATACTTTATCTGACTTGGAAGGAATCTGGGTTTGAAGTATAACTGACTTCAGAGTAAAGGATTGTGGATTTAAGTGCCAGTTTCTGAATTTCCAAGATATGCAGCTCCATATCATGTAAAATGTAGTACTAAAAATTGTCTTTAAAAGAATTAAAGAAGAATTTTTGTTTAAAAGAATGATTTGTAAGCAAAAATTGTTTAATAAAGTAGCACAATGAAAACTAGTACCACTTTATATTGTTCTGTCCTTATCTATTTATTTCAGCTATCCAAGTATGGTAGGTATTTTCAGATGGAACATAAAAACAAGAACTGGCAGATGACAGAAAATGGCTTAAGTCATCTAGTTTAATTCTAGCTGCAATTTGAAAAGAACATACATAAGATTTATAGCAGTAGAAGGGGTGGGGGGGGGCAAAGATCTTTCTTTCGCACATTCGTGTGTCTAACATTTCATTTGATATAAATTATATTTGATGTGGGTATGCATAAGGAATTAATTTTGAAATTATTATTGTGTAATTATTATATATTTGAAATAGTTTGTAAATTTTTAATTCTATTTCATATAACACTTTCTGCTCAACTGAAGTCTCTCAATATAAAAGCTTACAAAACATGAGTTTTTCCATTTAATTACCTCCCTCCTTCTTACTGGCCTCTTTCCAAAATTTGTATTGTCAATTATTTTATTTTATTTTATTTTTTTTTTGGGGGGGGGGGGGAAGGGGGAGAGTGTAAAAACATTAAGTGTGGAAAAAAATCAAAATAGTTTTGCAATGAAAAAATGCTATCACAAAAATACTTTTGCTCAAGGGGGGGGGGGTGTTAACCTTTGGTACTACTTAAATTAATAATAAGTTTTTTTTTCTCATGCATGGATTATTACAAGACAAATGTCATAAAAGGAAAACACAAAATCTCCAATAAGTATAAATAAACTTTTTATTTAATGCTAATTTCAGCATTAAATATCAGCAGCATAATCATCAGCAAGTTAGACATTGAATAGTAGAGTAGAAAATAGAATACATTTTATACTTCACAATTAGTTTAAAAACAGAAAGGAAAATCCCCCCTTCCGCATACACACCTGCATCCGAAAAATGTCTGTTGCTTTGAAGCAATATTTATTTTTCATGTATTACTCTTGAAACTCTAGATAAATGCCATAGTAGAGGGGAGGGAGAAGTACAATATTTTCATTATAAAAAAGAAATTGCTAATCTTTTTTGCTCCATGATTAGGAAAAAAGGATTTTGTACTTTTGTTAGTATATCAAAGAAGCAAATATATATATATATATATATATTTAATTCCAGGCAAATGTACAAGAAAAGGAGTAAAATCTGCAATATGTTAAAAAAAAATCTTTTATATTCAGCATTAATAAGTGTTTTGTGATCAAATATAATACAGGTTGGTCATTGAATAGTTTACCACAATAAATTGATAGTTTACCAGAAGTTTAAATATATATTTTTTAATGTTTCATGATTTCTTAAAAGTAAATTTCAGTTTTTTTTTTTTTTATTATTATTATTAAACATATGAAACTTGATAAAAATGAAATATACATATGAAACTGAACGAAATAAGGATTTTTGTAAATTCCCGTGTAATTAATTTCACCAATTTAGCAATGGAACTGATTTGACCTTGAAAGGATAAAAATAGATACTGCAAAAAAAAAAAAAAAAATATATTTAAAATATTCGCCGACATGCATACAAAATGATATCAGATTAGCGCAAGATGTATATATCATATGTGCATCAAAAAATAGTACAAAATGATTATTGTTGGGTATCAAATTTGTGCCGTAATTTTAACATTTTTATGCCAGAAATTTCGGAATTCCTACGTATTTGTATCGAAAACGTATCACCCATATCGCCGATTTTCGTCGGGGTTCCATATTTCTGGCGCCACGACGATAACCCATCAGAGTATCGCCAAAGATATCTAGTGAAAGGACAAAATCGATACTTTTAGGTTACGATTCGCTGTTATCGAAATGACACCTCTAGTACTTGTCGGAAGATATCATTTTTGTACCAAATTGTTAGTCCTGTGTTTGCTGGGAAGAGTCTTAATTGATAACTTTGTCGTAACAACATATCTTTATTATTTTTTATTGCTTTATATGTACGATAAAATTAAAATGCGATTAAAGTTTAATTTTAGTAATTTCTAGAGCTGTGTTTTATAGAAATAGTATTTTGTTAACTTTAGGTTAAATATCATTTGCTTAAGAGTTAGATTTACCAATATAAGGCGCGTTTTTTATTGTAACTAATTTTGTAGGTTTATTAGAAATCAATGAAACAATTCCTTCTTAAAAAATTTTTTACATCACGTACTACGTTCAGAAGAATATAAAGGGATTTTTCAAAATCCTGTTTTACTAGATTCACAAAAACTTTCTGTCCTTTCCTCATGTCATGTCAATGGGAAGTAAGAATATCTGAACCATCCAAACTAACATTTTTTCTCATCTGAGAACATAACAAGGTAACACTGGTCCTTCCAGTTTTATTTATATTATGCCCAATCGACTCTGCTTTGAATATGGATAGCTTTCAATATATTCTGGTAGTTGAAGACTTATTGATGATGTTTGGAGGCTTCGACTGTGGTGGTAAATTTAATCTGGTTTTTCTCTTCTAAATATGTCGAAAGCCATTTACTCTTATTTTAGAGAGAATTGGTGACTTAAGTTTTCAAGCAGAATAATGCCCCCATAATGTTTGCAAAACCCTCCTAGGAAGTGTTTTTGGATAATTTAGTCTGTGTAACGGAAGAGCCTACTCTGTACTTCCATTTCAATTCCCAAGAAAATATGATAATTATGGTCAGTAGAGCTTTAAATGTCAATGTCAGACAGTCCAAGTCAGTAGCAGAACTGAAGGCCTCACTCATTGAGTGGTCGGATATTATTGATGCTATTGTCTTCCAGGGCATGACATGTCAGATTGTATATTCCAAATCAAATACAAACATGGCGGATATATTGGCTATTAACAGCAGTGGCTTTATTTCAGCGGGATACCATTAACCCCTTCTTTTTTATTTACATTCGTTTTTTCCTCTGCCCAGACGGGTAAGGAGTGAGTTGCTCTTTGTAAATAGATAGGTAAACTTTTTAATTATATTTGTTTCGTTCTCATAGGTTTATTTGGTGTCCAATTAGGGTAACATCCCCAGTAATTGGCAGCCACCAGTGATTGGCACATCCTACAAAGATGTCCTAAAATAAGATTTATATCCAGTATTTTAAAAATGCAAGACCATATACCTGTTATATGCTCATTTACTTTACAGATTATAACTTTGATTTATGCTACTAGATGATAATAGTGCCTAGGAAAGAGAAACAATTATGGCTTGTATCAAATTAGCAATTTTTGTTGCAAATGCTTATTCTCTAGCTTATGAAAGACATGCATTTCAATTTATTATTATCTGATTTATAGTATATTTTAAATTTTAATTGACAACAGTTGTGTTTAGTTGAAAAGGGTTACTTTAATTGTGTAAAAGTCCAAATGCCAATTACTGGTGATTACAGCAACTTTTTATAAATATATTTTTATAAAAATACTTTTTCAAATATTTTTGCTTTTAGTGGGCAAAATAGATGCACAAATATGCTCTCTTTGATTTAAAAATATTTGGAAGTAAAAATTTTATTTCTTGGTAATAAAAATAGAAGTAAGTTTAAAGACAAATCCTTAATGTGCCAATTACTGGAGATGTTACCCTACGATACAAAATCATGGTGGCTTTATTTCATTGGGACACTGTATATGTATATAGAAAATAGAAAATAAGAAAACCGTGCTCAAATGTAGTGTGCATTTCGTAGAAATCTATCTAGAATCATTTTGCGAACTCTGTGTGTTATTCCATATACAAAACTTTCCACAGAAATGTCAAAAACCATTTAACAGAACAATGTAAAACACAATTTTTAAAACACATCGATAAAAAATATATCCATCCGCAGTTCATGAGTGGAAATTCTTTTCCTTAGATATCTTTGTAACACAAAAACATCTTCTTGCACTTTAGTGATTGCTTTCAACTTTTTAGGGTGATAAAATGTGATCTTTCCTTTTATTTCTCACTTTAAACATGCAGTTTCAAATCTTTTTGAGGAAATCTAACACTATTCAATGTTTTGTTTTATGTTTTTTAATACTAAAGTCAGAAAGTAGGTGACAGGAATCTCGTTTTAGTTTAAGATGAAATGTTTGAGAGGTTAGCTGTTTTATTTCAATTCTATTTTCGTTACTTTTTTTCATTTTGAGAAAATTGATCTTTTATTAAGTATTAGGTTATATAATCTGATAAAAAGGAATTTAAATTTTCATTTTTTTTCAGTTTTGTCAATTTACATTTTGAACAATGTAAAATTGATTTAAATATATTATGGATATACAAAGTAATATATTTACTTACATTAGGAGAACGTAATTACATATTTGACATATTAATTATTATAACAAATAGTATAATTGCTTACATTAGGAATTTTATAAACGTCCCACGTCATATAAAACAACTTTCAAAAAAATTATTATATGAAATTTGAACTTTGAAATTGTATGGCAGAACGGATAGAAAACTAGAATAGAGCTTTATGTGTTTTCAGGGCCATCATGAGAAATGAAATATGAATAGCAGGTTTATTATAAAATTGGCGTCAGTGAAGTAGTTGTCAATTTAAGTCCTAGGGTAATCTCAAACGTATTTTGGATGGTAAAAAAATATTCATTTTAGATTTATATTTATGTAAAAAAGAGTTTAATAATGAAAAGCAAAAAACATTATAACTTCAAATCAGTTCAAGCTTTATTGAGCGAAAGCGAACTTTATTTTACATTTTGTACCTCTGCATGCTCAACTTTTTAAAAACTTGAATCCTCTGATTATAAGTGACAAATTTACTTTACTTTTAGTTTACTTTTCAAAATAATGTATATATATATATATATATATGTATATTTAATATATCGAATGACATTATTTTAAATACGGCTGAAGCAATTGCAAAAAATGTTTGACGCTTTTAAAAAGTGTAACTTTTTTTGTGTAACTTTACTTCTTTTGTATATATAAAATTATTTGTCAATTCTCTTTTTATTTATTCTACATACATTTTCTTTGATTTTTTGAAAAAAGGTACTTTGAAACAAGAATGATTAGAGAGACAACATATTTTTTTATACACACAGGCAACACATTTTTCCTGTTTTAAATTTGCTCTTTAATTAAAAAGCAAGCGCAATTCTAAAAAAAAAGTTTAGGCATAGATGGAAAAAATGAATTCCAAAGGACATCTAGTTCAATTAATTGAGGGAAAAGCGAGAGTAAAATTATTTATTAATTGAATACATATGCAAAATGACATATTTTTTTTTAACTGCAAGATCAAAGAAGTTTTTTTTAGTTGCAAAATTTTAATTTATCACATTTCTAGTTTATCTTGTATCCTACAGAATATACTTAGAAAATCTTCCCCAAGTAAAAAGCAGTAAACCTTCCTCATTCTCTATTAAAACTTATCGCGAGTTACGTTACTTTAAATTTAATCAATTTTATCTTTTTTTCATTTCTATGAATTATTATTATTATTATTTTGTTTTTTTCAGTGAAAAATAACGTTAAAAATTATGATAACTTTTAATTATGGGCCAATTTCTTTTAAAGGTGTGTCAAATAGTAAGATTAAAAAATATCTATATAAGCTGTTGAATTAAACGCATTTTAGCAACAATAAAAAAATGATTCTCATTCCTAACAGGTTTTTTTGTACAAATGCTAGGAATAATCAAACGTAACATTTATGCCGTATCAGGTTTCAGACTCTGAAATAAGTCAAATTTACGTAAAGAACCAGCGTTATTTCATAGAAACTCTCTCTGTATATATAGTTTAAAAAAAAATAATTTTATCAGTACTTTTTGCAATTTTTACTTCGTTATTCATTTTATGTTGAAATAAACTAATCACTATTTCAGCTGAAAAGAACAATCATCTTTAAAATCGAGTAAGATTTATTTACAATATAAATATTTCATTTTTTGCATATCATAAAAAAGGAAAGTAATTATTTTCCCCCTTATTTCGGAATATACTGAACAACGAAATAAACTCATTCTTTCAAGGACGATTAACCTTTTTCTACTGCAGTAAAGTCGCGTGGCGACAAAAAACAAAATAAATGAAAAACAAAGCAAAGAACATTTCAAAAGAACTTTTTTTTACTGTTAGAATTTCTGTTTATTGTGTTCTCTGTGTGTGATCATGTAAACGTCGTTTTATTGTTCGCTGCTTAAAAGCAGTAATGTAACTTCGTAACATCTAATCTTATATATTAAAAGAATAGCCGAAAAAGTCAGCATGCTTAAATTGTTCTCTACGCATCGATACTTGCGCCGAGTCTTGCGAGAGTCTCCTCCTATTGGTTAATCGGAGGAGAGTGTAGTTACTGTCTGTAAACGCGTTTGCAAAGCGCGTTTGTAAATATGAGATAAGAATAAGACTGCATTTCGCTGGCACTGTTTAAAGCAATGCTATAGTTTTTTATTTACTCACCTTATAATGATCAAAATACATTGGTTTTTTCAGTTTACGTAATTTATTTTATTTCCATCTACAGCTCATATTCAAAATATTAGAATAATTGAGAAAAAAAAATAAGAAAAAATTATTTGTCATTTATTTATTTTTTATACTAAGTAAATGCAATTAAATTTCTTATAAATTAAATCTGGAATGTTTAGATAAGATTTTAACATTTATAAAATATAAAATACAGCACAATAAATTAGGTATACAGCTTCCTTAATCACACCAGAATATTAGAATAAAATTTAGATTGGTTCAAAATATTAGAATATTTTGTTTTACGCAACAATATTACCTTATGAATATAAAGTAAATGGTAGTTAATATTTTGTAGCATCCCCTTTAGCTTTCATAACAGCGTACAATCGATCTTGCATACTATATACAAGGTGTTTACAAACATTTCTATCAATGTTAGCCCAAATAGACTTTATACGTGCCACTAACTCAGTTTTACTTGAAGGAGGATTTTCTTGAAGTTTTTTCTTCATTATACACCATAAGTTTTCGATGGGATTAAGATCTGGTGAATTTGGTGGCCAAGGAAGTACCTTAATGTTGCGTTGGCGGAACCAATTCTTAGTTGACACCGAGGTATGCGGGGACGCTAAATCTTGTTGAAAAATGAAATCATCTTCAAATAAATCTTCTGATGATGGAATCATGTAATATTCTAAAATTTCTTGATATATCAGAGAGTTAACCTTTTCGTAGACGATGCATAACTTTCCAGGTCCTTCTGCACTCATACAACCCCAAACCATGACACTAGCAGCAAATTTTACGGAATGTTTAAGGCATTCTTTATCAAATGCTTCTTGCTTCATTCTCCAAACTCGAATACCTTGATTACCATATGAAACACAAAACATACTTTCATCACTAAATAATATATTTTTCCAATCTTCATTGCTCCATAAACGTCTTGATTTACACCAATTCAATCTTATACGCTTTTGTCTTGCAGTCATGAGAGGTTTTGTTTTCGGTACACGAGATTCAAATTTAAATTTATGGAGACGTCTTAATGTTGTCGATGTAGAAACTTCAACTCCTTCTTCTTTCCATTTTCGGTGCAAGAATCGCACACTTTTAAAACGGTTTTTCTTAACTATACGCTTCAGTTTCCTGTCATCTCTAGCAGATGTTTTTGGTTTTCGGCCACCATTTCGGCGATTATTTTGAAATTTTCCAATTTTTGAATATTGTGTTAGTATTTTACTAACGCTCGATTGCGAACAATGTAAATAATTCGCTATAAAACATTGATTTTTACCGTGCCGATACAAATCAACCATACGAAATTTAATAGATTCAGGAATATCACTCACACGGCCCATTTTAAGACGAAAAAGAAACAAACTGCAAAAAAGAATACTGATTTTAAATAAAATAGTCTGAATTTAATCAATGATGCCACCAGTTAAGAATTGGTAATAATTAAAGGAGAATTAATGTGAAATATTCTAATATTTTGAACCACTTGAATAAATATTCTAATATTTTAACTTTTCAAAGTAATTTTTTTTGCAATTAATCTTTTCAAAAATGATATTAAATTTAAGATAACAAGTAAGTTTAATCAACAATAAGCTCTTAATAAAAATATCGTTTGCATATTTTCATTAAAAGACATTAAATTACCAAACGATATTTTCAATTTCTAAATAAAAGGTAATTATTCTAATATTTTGAATATGAGCTGTATATTCTTTTTTCATGTTAAACGCTATTCGTCCTTCAAACTTTGCAATGTTATTGCTGGCAATCTTAGGCTTAATTGTAGAGATATTTCATATGAAATTGAAACATTCAATAGTTAATGATTAAAGTGTTTATTTACGTTCTTGGCCGATAAATCATTTTCTATATTGTAATTTCCAAATTTATACTAAGTATGTATAAAAGAAAGGCTGGAAATCACATTGTTTTTTGTTTTGTGCTTTGATGGTGCGATTTTCGACGGATATTTTGACATCATGGATGTAAACAGATTCGCAAATCACTATTTATTTTTTGCTTCAGTTTCTTATTATACACATGTCAAAAAACGGTGATTTTTTTCCCCCTTATAATTTCATTTTTGAGCAAATTCATAACGTTTAGGAAGTATTTACATTACATTGTTTTCGCCAAATAATAGAGAATTGCATATGAAATGAAAATAATCCCAGTTATAAACAGCTTTGTAAATCATTAATATTTATTTAATGTTTCACTTTCTTTTTGTTGACTCAAAGTTCCCTTTTTTTAAAAAGTACACTTTTTAAAAAAAAAGTGTTCCCGAGACAAAATTTGCTGAGTTTTTTTGGGGAGAAGGAGGAGGGAATATTTTGATGAAATTTGCTATTTTTTTTTTTTTAATCGCTTGATCTTGATCTCTGAAGAATGTTTTTTTCTTCAGAAATATGAAGATCATTATAATCAACAAATAAAAATAAAATTATCAGAAGAGTCCCTCTTTTTGCATAGCTTTCAATCATGATAAAGCAGTCTTTATATACTATATTCATTGCTTGCTGTTTTTTTAATGATTATTTGGCAAAATTTGCATTTTTTGTGGTACCTAGACGATTTGAAAATTATAATATAGAAAATGCTTTATCTGCCAAGAACGTAAATAAACACTTGGAAATAAAATAACTTACGTAAAGTGAAAAAAACAATGTATTTCGATCATTATAAGATAAGTAAAGAAAATATAATTATCATAGCATTGCATTAAACAGTGATAGCAATTGTTCTCTCACAATCTGTTTACCAATATTTGCGTTTTTTTTGAAGTACCTAGACAAATTTAAAGTATTTTCAAGATCTTTTGACGAAATTCACATCTTTTACGGTACCAGGACAAAATTATTTGTTTTCTCAGGGATTTTCGGTGAACTTTGTCATTTTTTTCTCGCTATCTTTCGATGTAATTTGCTGTTTTATCAAATTTATGCATTTTTCGTGATTTTTTTGTGAAATTTGTCGTTTTTTTCGTTATTTTCAGAAATTTGTCATATTTTCGCTTTTTTTTCTTTGCAAAAATTACCTGTTTTGCGATCTTTTGTTGAAATGTGCCTCTTTTTTTCATCTTTTGACAAAATGTGTTGTTTTCTCACAATCTGTTTACCAATATTTGCGTTTTTTTTTAAGTACCTAGACAAATTTAAAGTATGTTCACGATCTTTTGACAAAATTCACATCTTTTATGGTACCAGGACAAAATTATTTGTTTTCTCAGGGATTTTCGGTGAAATTTGTCGTTTTTTTTCTCGTTATCTTTCGATGTAATTTGCCGTTTTATCGAATTTATGCTTTTTTGTTAAATTTGTCGGTTTTTTCGTTATTTTCAGAAATTTGTCATATTTTCGCTTTTTTTTTCTTTGCAAAAATTACCTGTTTTGCGATCTTTTGTTGAAATGTGCCTCTTTTTTTCATCTTTTGACAAAATGTGTTGTTTTCTCACAATCTGTTTACCAATATTTGCGTTTTTTGAAGTACCTAGAGAAATTTAAAGTATTTTCAAGATCTTTTGACGAAATTCACATCTTTTATGGTACCAGGACAAAATTATTTGTTTTCTCGGGGATTTTCGGATAAATTTGTCTTTTTTTCTCGCGATATTTCGATGCAATTTGCTGTTTTATCGAATTTATCCTTTTTTCGTGATTTTTGTTTGCGGAATTGTTGTTCTTTGTTATTTTGTTTAGAAATTTGTCGTTTTTTTTCCACTATTTTTAACTAAATTCACCTTTTTTTGCGATTACCTGGATAAATTTTATGGTATGTTATTATAAGGAATTATTTAGAAGAATGGATTACCGGTCTTGATGTATCCAATTTTGAAGATTTAAAAGAATTAATATTAGTAGATCAAATCAAGAGAAGGTGACCGATAGAAATGAAGGAACATTTTATCGATGATCTTCCCAAAATTAAAAGTGTTGATACATTAGTTTGTAAACTAGATGATTACGAAACAGCAAGACGTAATATTAAAACCATGAATAGAAATTCACACCACTTTGAAGAAAGGGAGCCAAAAATGCGCGAAAACAACAACACAAAACCATGGTTACCATATCGACGCTATAATACTTTAAGAAGAGAACAATTTAATGATAATACAGATAATGTAAATGAATCTTCTTATTTAAATGAAAAGAACAGCGCACAAATTATGTGTTTCAAAAGTAATCGTCTCGGCCAAGTAATATCACAGTTAAAGAATGGGAATAATACTCAAATAAATAATGACAGCCAAAATCTGAGCCAAAACCCGCGATTATCCAATCACAAAGAAATGAATTCTACAGTAATCACACAAACAAATAGCGCCAAACCTGTTTGCTTGAAAAATGTTGATATTAACGGTAAAAATACGCAGATCTTCTTTGACACTGGAAGTGATATCAGTTTGGTAAGTTATCAATATTATACGAAAATAGGCTCGCCAAGATTATTTTCAAATAATATCTCTTTGTCCGGCATAAATAAAATAGTTGTTTATCCAAAAGGATACTTCCCATATGAATTTAATATTGATAGTTTTGTTATCAGAACAAATTTGTACGTGCTAGAATCTCTTGAATATGATATTTTATTGGGATATGATGTGATTAGCAAATTAAATTTGGAGATAGACGAGAGCGGAATTAGGATCGTTGGCAAACGAACAACATTCAAGTAGGTTACACTGAAATTCAGAAGAATTCTGATATAAAATTGAATCATGCTGCCAGAAATAGTAATGAGAAGAAAACGTCTACGTTAGATAATTCACGTGATGCAAATATTATAGTTGCAAATGAGAATAATGCAGGAGGTAATTACTTGATTAATTTCGCGAGAGTCATAGAAGAAAATGAAATTGATTTGAATCACGTGAGAAATTTGAGAATTAGAAAAGAAATAAATGATAAAGAAGAAAATTTAATTAGTAAGAAAAGATTGAATGAAAGAAACGAGACATCACAAACAGGACGAATGAATGACCTAAAAGAAAAACGCAATTTATGTGCACGCGCCAATAAAAATAAAAATGAAATGAGGAAAATTGAAAAATATTATAAGCTTAAAAACACGCGGGAAGAAAAGAATATTGAAGGAGTTAATCTCTATAAATAAAAGGAATTCTGAGGATAATTAATTAATTAATTGAGGCACAGGGGAAAGCAAATCTTGGCAATGCGCCAACTCGGTCCAGAGGAAGCAAATCTTGGCAATGCGCCAACTCGGTCCAGAGGAAGCAAATCTTGGCAATGCGCCAACTCGGTCCAGAGGTATAAAAGCAAGATAGAAAAAAACGCGCAGGTCTGTGCATTCAAGTACAACCACCCATATGTATATGCTGAAAGTTTGTTCTGACGCTCACCCGACGCACGTGGAGTGCCGATGGTCCGGGGAGAGTCACCGGGGGATCCGTCGCCAGCTGAGAGAGAAGCGTAGAGTCACCGGGGGATCCGTCGCCAGCTGAGAGAGAAGCGTACCATACACATAAATTATTAAATAAACTTTCAAATTAAGCCCGGCGAAGCGGGCTGCGTATGCTAGTTCAAATAAACAGAAATTTATCAGAAATAACAAGAAGCGTGATTACAACGATAGAGATGAAGAAAAGAAATATTATTCGAGAAATAATTTTAATAGAAAATGTCACACATGTGAAAATCGGAGAAAATATTTAGGGGAAAGAAAACTTGAAATTTTTGAAAAAGAAAGGGTTGAACCGTGTGAAAGGAATAATAAAACAAGCATCAAAGCAAACTTTAATGGTCCGCGTAGAAATCTATATTTTTGGAGTAATGGTAATTATAGAAAGCAATTTAACATGATGAGAAAAGTACCTAACAGATATGAATTAAATGATCCCATGGTAATCCAAGAAACGCATACTGGACTGAAAAGGGGCAAGTTCCATGGACCGAATAAAAACATTATAGAAAAATCACATGATCATTATGATGCAAAGAGAATTGGAAACCATGGTGGACAACAAGATATCTACTATTGCAGAATATATCAAGCCGTGGGGTAACGCATCTGCATAAAGTGAGATGTTTTTATTTTATATTTACCTGTTTTATTTCTATAAATTTGAGTCTAAATTTTATGAGCAGCTGCCGAGGACGTCAGAAACGTCAGGATGACCGAGAATGTGGGATTAAAGAATGGAGTATTCAGCAATAAAGATAATAAACTCAATGATTTAATGAACGTGATATCCCAAACAAGACTCATGTGATGATGCGTGGAAAGAACGAGGTGTTCTATAGATTTCAGCGATGGCGAGTTTGATGGATTTTGAATGCAAAACTCAGGGAAGCTTATTTATACTGAATATTATTCATTTCTACTGTTATCTTTGACTGTTACGTACATGTTTTATGTCAATTAAACCTTTTTATACTTTCAAGAATATTATTTTTGCTTAAATCATAAGTTAATCACTCAATATCCCACATATATATGTATATAATTACTTAATCTCTCCTTTCTGTGCCCTCCATACTGTAGGCACTAAAATATACTTTTTTTTCCATCTAAGGAAATTTAATAACGAGCGAAAATAGAGAATAAATTCTGCCAAATTATCTACTAGTCACAATAGCTTTGTTTATCTTCAGATACTTTAGTATCTATTCTATTTTCAAAATATATATAATACATATAATAAAATAAAAATTTTCCTTTTGTTGCCGCTGATACTCTGAAATGTTTCCAAATATTTGAATATTATAATAATTTGCTTTCTCAAATCGTAATATCGGGTTATAAAATTAAATATTTGCGGTGTTCCATTGAAGTTGCAAAAAGTGTAGTAAAATAGTATTAATGTTAATGCTATTAAATTATCATGTTCTCCCTGAATCATCCTGATAGAAAATTAAAATATTTTACTTGCGAATTAACGCCTACCGAAGATATTATGTTCTTGGTTTTAAAAATGGTTTAAAAAGCTAAAAATCTGCTCGATAACGTTTCTTAAAGTAAGTGGTAAGAAAAGAAATTTTTTTTGTTATAAATGCCACTTTAAATCTCGAAAATGTAGATTTATAAGCTCGTATGTTCGAAAACTGCTATTGTTTTTAAGAGAGTGACAAGATTTCTCAGGTTAAATTTTGTTTTTATTACACTAATACACTTATTAGAGATTATATATTACATATAATAAGTATGCTGGCAGATAAATATCCAAGAATCAACACAAATATCTTCTACAAAATATATTAATATAATTTCTAGACTACAATATGAACAATCTTATAAAAATACAAAAGAAATGGCTTATTTTAAACGAATTAAAAGACCATACTCAACATTATGTAAAATAAATATTCCCAAAGAATTGAATAGTACATAAAATATTCCATGAAAAGTCATAAAGTCATTGTGCCAAACGTGACAGCGTTTAAACGAGACAATGTTCTTGCACCCAATGTCTTAAAGCAATTGTTATAAATAAGTGTTGTAAAATGAGACATCTGAAATTCAAAATTATTAAAATCAGCAAAAGTTTTTACGGCATTAAAAAAGTTTTCTATAAAAATGTTTCCCATTAAAATACACCTCGTTTACTATAAAGCGCACCAATCTTCCCTAAATGTGGTAAAATATCTCGAAAGTGGCTCATGGATTTTTTTCGATTTCTGAAAATCAAATACCTCTAATGACGTAAATGTTTTTGCTTTTGTTTCGTCATCCTGAAGTGTAAGCTTAAAAAATGGCGACCAATTTTCATATTAGAATTTAAAAATATTCTAAGCATTTTGGTAGCTTTGCATTCTTCAGACACTTTTTAGCGAAGAACTGAATTCCCTGAATGCGGAGAGTCTTTTAGCTTCTGAACAATCTACATTTACATGTTATTTTGCATGTATTGTATTAAAATGATGTTTAGAGAAGAGACTATGTTTAATTAAGCTTCCTTCAGTAAGTAAAGTATGAATTTGAGTATGATACTCTAAGAGGGGTTTTCTTTAACCGGGTACTTAAAAGTGTGTTTAAAATAATTAAAACAGAAAAATACGTACCTTTAAATTTATTAATTAAAATATGGCGCAAGAATAGCGGTGTACATTCGAACCAAAGTACTAGAATCAGAGAAACATGATTACGGGATTCGCAATAATATTATCTGATGAAAAGTCTTAAAAAAGTTGTACACACAGAGAATTCTAAAATTTGTTAATGCGATTAGGTTAATTAGTTTTATAAAAATTCAAGCATTTTTAACTTTAACGCTATCTGATCCTCACAAGTCATTTGCTAGGCTTTAATCTCTTGAATTTGTGCCTTAAAATTTCCAATTTAGTCGCACAGTAGCTATGCGATATTTTTTGTCGCAGCAGTTAAGAGTTAAATGACTAATTTCAAATGAATTGCCATGTGTAAACGTACTGTACATGTAAAGCTTTGAATGTTTTATTTAGGTTTTAATTGTCGTAAATGAGGCAAAAATAATTATGAATCATTCTACAGATATTGATTCCATTTCTACAAACAAGTTGATTTTTAATTAGCAGCACAGCATTCAAAAAATATTCTGCATGATAAAATAGATAATTAATAAAATGTCAAATATAACACAAATGTGATAAAATTATAAGAAATCGTGACCCATTTTCAACCTTAAAGATTTTTTTATCATAAAATCGGAGAATTAAATTTTAACTCAGCCTTCTTTTTAACCAAATCACGTTCTGGGGAAAAATTACAAAATCTGCTTTCTAAAAAGGGAGAAAGTTGTTGTAACCTTGTGTTTTAAGTATAGGATGGATCAATTTTACTTAACTACTTAGTAGAAAATAATTATGTTGCTGAATTCACATGAAAGTTTTCGAAAAACATAATTGAAAATTAAATTAATGCATTTTCACACATTGTTTCGTGTAATTAACCCTTTCGGGTCTGCTGTATTATTAATAGTACGTGTCTTTAAATTGAGTATTATATTGTTTTAACAAACACTTTTGTTTCTATTTACCAGTAATAAAGTTAGTATGTACATGTTTATACATATATTATATGACTTACTTTATGTTTAGGCATTAAGTAATAATAGTAATAATAATTATTATTATTCGCTTAATTTTTTTGCGCCGTTTGCGATTCTTATATTTTAACATATATTTTACCCATTGAATTTAAAATAAAAGATACTTTCCTGAGAGAATCGTGTGTAATAAAACGCAAAATGTATTATAAAATCGTAATGTAAGTTTAATCTTATTGTAATGCAATATTTTCTAAACATCTCCAAAAATTCTTCCTTAACCGAATGTCACAGGAATATGATTTGAATAGGACGCAAACCAACGACATTCGTTATCTTTTAGACAATGAAATATTCAGTAAACACTGATTAATCTAAATGGATAACTTGTGTTAATATTATTAACGTAATGGTAATTTTTTCTAGAAGCTGAAAAAAAATTCGGAACCGAAAAATAAATCAAAGAAAAAATTTATTCGAAATTTCTAATAAATGTTTTGATTAAAATTAAGTGATGGTCTTTACAAGGCTTAGTTATGAAATATTTATACAGGATGTTTCGCTACCAGACCGGCAAACTTTGAGGGGTGATAGTAGACATGCAGACAAGCATTATTAAATGGAAAACTATGGGGCGCAAACGTCTTCTATAGGAGCTAGGTCCTAGCTCCTACAGAAGACGTTTGCGCTCCATGGTTTCCCATTTAAAAGTGTTTGTCTGCATGTTTACTATCACCCCTCAAATTTTGTCGGTCTGTTAGCGAAACACCCTGTATAATTTAAGTAAATTATGTAGACAAAACATAAATATGGGACAAATTATTATGATATCACATTATGTATCGAAATTCAAACACATACTTTTAATTTGGAAACGATTTTGCTTTGTTAACATGTGTTTCACAATTTTCCATAACTGCACTTAAAGGAGGTACAATTAATCAATTTTAAATATACTTTAAATTGATCAAAACCATATAAATACCTCAAAAATAAATAACTTATTGTGTAGAAAAACAAAATGGTGTCTAAATAATACTATGTATTTGCTTTTCATTGATTCAAAAATATAAATAATAATCATACATGCTTTTATTTACGATGCATGCTTTTAGGCACAGTTTATTTCAGCTTTTCATACCTTTTTCACATTATATATCAATAAGCGTATGCACATGTGTATAAGTATTCATGCATAAGTATGTATTTTTATTTGAATACACATTAATGTGGACCGAAAAAAATTATTTTTAAAAAACCTTCCGGCAATGCCAGGAGGAAGAGGTAGCTTTCATATACTTATTTATTTATTTTAAATTCAGTTATATAAATCGAATATACGAAGCTCAAAATAGTAGAACACGATTATGTAAGATTGAACACTAGTTTTTGTCAATACTGAATATTAATAGGAATTTTTAGAAATTAGTCATCTTTTATTCAACCTGGTTTTATTTTAAGCAATTTATAGCGTCGCCAAATTCCAACGATATCCATTTTAAAGCAGCATAATAAACAAACAACAACAAAAAAAAAAACCAATGAGCTTGATCGAAATCTTAATTCATGTGAACATGCACACTCACATCGAAATCGATTAATATGTACGAGTGCTGTCCAGGGCAAATTGACTTAAAAAAATGTCAACCACATTAGAAATTTAAACTGCTATATCCCAAGCGTTTTTTAAGGTAAAGACAAAGCAAAAAATACTCCGGAATTCATTATTAAGATAAATAGTTTAGAAAGAACCTTTTTTCAATTTCAAATTTTAAAATTTCTAATTTCAAAATTTAAATTTTTTTAAAGTTTAAATGGCCGCAATTTTTAAACAAGATGGCGGATGAAACTTATTAACGAACTCGGTTCAGGCCTTATTAAGTACTATGTACACACCAAATTACATCCAAATCGATTTATAAATACGAGTGTTATCACGCGACAAAATCAGATCGTTTCAAAATGTCAGCCATAAGAAAAATTGTGCTATAACTCAATCATTTTTTAAGATATAGACAAATTAAAACGTGTTCTAGAATAGGTGTTTTAGGATCTAACACATAAGATAAAAATATTTTTCAGCTTTTAATTTTTTCGCATTAATTTTTAAATTTTAAATTTTTTAAATATTTTTAAATGGCTGCCATTTTGAAACAATGGCGGATGATGCTGGCCAACGAACTCGGTCGAGATATTTGTATGTACTATTTACATAATAAGTTTCATTCAAATCGGTTCATAAATACGTTAGTTATAGCATGACAAAGATCAGATCGTTTCAAAATGTCAGCCATAAGAAAAATTCAAAGTGCTATAACTCAATCATTTTTATGATATAGACAAAGTAAAAAGTGTTCTGGATATGGTGTTTTAAGATCTAACACATAAAATAAAAATATTTTTCAACTTTTTATTTTTTTGCATTTAATTTTAAATGTTAAATTTTTTAAATTTTTTTAAATGGCCGCCATTTTGAAACAAGATGGCGGATGGTGTTGGCCAACGAACTCGTTCGAGATATTTGTATGTACTATGTACATACCTAGTTTCATTCAAATCGGTTCATAAATTCGTTAGTTATAGCATGACAAAAATCACATCGTTTCAAAATGTCAGCCATAAGAAAAATTCAAAGTGCTATAACTCAGTCATTTTTTAAGATATAGACATAATAAAAAGTGTTCTGGAATTGGTGTTTTAAGATCTAATACATAAAACAAAATTAATTTTCAACTTTTAATTTTTTTTTGTATTTAATTTTAAATTTTAATTTTTTTTAAAAATTTTAAATGGCCGCCATTTTGAAACAAGATGACGGTTGATGCTGGCCAACAAACTCGGTCGAGATATTTGTATGTACTATGTACATACCAAGTTTCATTCAAATCGGTTCATAAAAACGTTAGTTATCGAATGAAAAAAAATCAGATATATATATATATATATGTCAACATTTGAACGGAGAGTGGTTTTGGGGTCTGGGGGTCATGATCGGTGAAAATATACCAAAATTTTTTGGAAGTGCTTTCCTCCGGACGGCTGCAATAGGTAGCTTTTTACTTTTTGTAATGAAAGCTACCTAAAAATCGAAAACCGGTAGGTACCAAACGTTGCCTATATACTAGTACATCAACTTTGTGAAATTTTACCGCAAAAATAAAATGGCTTAAGAGTGCGCTTTTGCTCCAAAAATTGAAATTTTGGGTAATATTTGACATTCTTTTAAAAAAATTAAAAAATTCCTACAAAGCTAGTTATTATTTAAAAATGTTAATTAAACCTTTATATTTATCTGTTTAAATTATTTGCTTGCTATTTAAACTATAAAACAATATCTTTAGTCTATATAATTTTAGCAAATCTGAGAAAAATTGGTAAAAAATCAGCGGTATCTCTCTATTGGGGCATAGAACGAAGTGTTGTTTTGAATGTATTTCTTACCTAGGTGCTTTCAAAACTACTCTGGATATAACTCGTGGAGGTGGCTGCATTTTCGTCCCAACCACCCGACCATCCAGTCCCAATAATTTATTTATGTAGTGAATTGTTATTTTTTTGCCGAAGACGGGCATAGGTTTTCTATGAATCAAAGTAGCTTACCTCTTGGTATTTACTCACTTTGGATGCTGCTTGTGTGACCTGCTGCATGTATATTTTTATACCTTCTATAACAGAAGAAAAGTTGAGTAATGTATTGGGTATGTTGTTAATCGAACCTATCCAGCAGTCTATTATCTTCATTAAAATTTCATGTAATTAATACATTATAATTGGAAGTTCTGTTACCACAGCATTTTTTCAATCAATTACATTTTATATGTATGATTTTCCTAAAAGTATGCCATCATTTACTGTACCTATTACATTGAATATATGCTGAGAAGGTAGCCGTTTAATATTATGACAATCGTCACAGAGGATTATAAACAAAATGTGCATGTAAACCAGCAATATTTCTAAAGAAGGTTTAGTATTTATTTTATGTCGTTTTCTGAGCTGTTTCGTAGTCGAGTAATTTCCAGTAAGTTTTTAGACCTATTTTTTAGGTATTTATTACATTTGGTATAAAACATCCTGCGGTATAAACTTGGTTTATATATTTTGTGAGTGAACTTATAGATTCTGATTGCCAATTTGTGCTTATATAAAGCGGAAAATTTTATTCGTTTTATGAGCTGTCTTTTGTACGAGATGTTTTCTATATTCCTATTCCCCTGTTTATCTGAGAAATAGCTTTCCTTATGAATTAGCATTGCAATCTCTGGAAGAAATTTCTAGTCTGTTCTGAGTATCTTTTTCTCAATTTGAGAATATAATTTTTCAAAATTATTCTCTATGTTATAAAAAATTGCAGTAGGCAGCAAATAGTACGTAGACAAAGATTTTCCTATTTATCCAGTGAATTCATGTAGAACGTGTTATATCGACTTCACTAATAACTGACGCAGAGAAAATTCACTGGAGTTGAAGTAGCATGTGATCTATTATTATACACAATTCTAAGCGACAAATAGAATTCTTCTAATTTTAAATGAGTACTTATTGTCAATTAGAGTCTACACATTCACTCAAAAAGTACTATGCATTATAAGTTTATGCTCAGGACAGTTCACCATCAAATGTTATCCACTTAAAAAAAGATTAAAGATTTAAAAGTTAATGGGAAATTACCTGGCTACGAAAACACTTAGAAAACGACATAAAACTAATGCAAAAAACTTATTTACAACAACGGATGCTCTGCACATGCAGAATAAATTCTCATTGCATTTCTCTCTGACGATCTTCATCACATTTAACAAATCGCTTCTCAACATATAAAAAATGCAAAAGTAGAATAAATGATGACATACTTGTAGTTGAAATGCCTGAAATCGCCTTTGAAGCAGATCATTATGTAAAACAATATAATTGACTGAAAAAATATTGTGCTAACATAACTTCCAATCATTATTCATCAACTGGATCTGAGTTTGATAAAGATAATAGATGGACTAATAGATCCCTTTAATAATATTCCCGTGCATTACTCTGCTTGTCATTTTTAATATAAACTGTAAACATATACATGAAGATAGTCACAACAGCATGGTGGATACAAAGAATAGATAAACTAGGTGGATGCATTGAAAACATGCTATATTTTGATTAAAGAAAATCACAAATCAATATATAAATAAATCACTGTACTATGATGATCGAATAGGTGAGACGGGTGGGTTGTGAAATATAGCCACCTCCACGACGTATGTCCAGGGTAGTTTTGTAAACAAGAGGTGTATTAAAAACAATAATTCGTTGTATGTTTCAATAGAGTGGTAATGCCGCTTACTTGCCAAAAGGTGTCTACAGTTATATGGAATAAATATATTGTTTTATAGTTTAATTATATTAAGTAATTAATAAGAAAGGTTTAAATAGAATTTTTAAATAATAACTAGCTCTGTAGGAATTAAAATTTTCTTTGAAAAAATGTCAAATTTTACCCAAAATTTCGTTTTTTGGAGCAAAAGCGCACATTCAAGCCATTTTTTTCAGCGGTAAAATTTCACGCAGTTGATGAACTAATAAAGGCAACTTTTAGCACCTGTCCGTTTTTGATTTAAAAAAAATATTTTTTTTTTTTTTTGCATCAACTTAGTATACATTATTATATGTATGGTAATTTGACAGATTGTCGTTAGATTAATGTATAAACTGAAAGAGTTGGCCGAAGTTGAGATATCTTGATATATAGTAAATTATACAATTGAAATTTCTATGTAATCTAAAATTATCGTAAAGAAATAGATAGGCAATGATCCATACTGAAAAATTTTCCCACAGGATAAGAAAACAACATTATCGTTGCAAGCTATTTCTTTGGTAAACGAAACGGTCAATATTTCTCAGGTAAATAAAGCAAGCCAAAACGCCTGTATGGCAAGCAATGCAGTTTTCTTGCATTCATTGAGCAAACCATGAGCTCTGCGATGTTAAAATCACCTGAGAGCTTTCAGTTAGCATTTGAAAACAGGCAAAAAAAAAAAAACCCTGTTCTGAGACCGAGCATTTTTGTTTTGTCAAAACGGCGCAAAGAAACGGGTGTTTACGTAACATGGGAAAAGTACGAATCACTGAAAGGCAGCTGCTCTCAAACGGATATCTAAATTATTCGAGAGAGTCTAGGTGTGGCTTTAATGAAAATATTTAAGGTCGCTTAAAGTCGTGAAAATGTACTGTCGAGCCTCACCAATACGCGGAAACTGATGTTTCGTAAAAAAAAAGGTTTTTGAAAACATTAGAACATAAAAATGAGCTTCACTTAGCTATTATTGATAGCTAGAGCTATTATTCATAGGATAGCTTGTAAACTTTATGAAGGAAACTAAAACTTTAAATTTTAGAGCAAGATATTATTGATATGTTCTTTTTTACTTAAAAGGAGTTTACATATGAACAAATAATAGACATTATTCAAAAGTAGAGAAATACCGAATGTGTCAGAAAAATAGATTAATTTTAGAAAGTATATAAGGTACCCTGGGGTAATAACGCCAGGCGGGGTAATAACGCCAAGTGCTTATATTTTGCATAATTATGAAATAATCAGGTAAATGGCACCCATGTGCTCTGCGCAGAAGGGTTTTGAGTCATATAAATCGCAAAAAAACAGCTTCAAGTTAATTTGTTTCATTTTTAGGTCTTATTGTTTTTACAAGCAACTAAAATTAACGCTTGATCTAAAATTTGCGAGATAAGGTTTTTGATCTGAAGACTATATTTTTTATCCAGAAATACTTTGTTTATTACTTAAATTTGTAGTATATTTCATGTACTTTCAAATTGTTGTAGAATATTTTGGATATCTTCTCGAGATAATTTGTAGTTTAGGATTTACTGCGCAATAAGTATCCCGGGGTAATAACGCCAGGGATTGGCTTTATTACCCCGGTTGATTCCCATCAGTGGCCGAACTATATCCGAAGGGGGTTTATATATTAATATGGGACAGCATTATCATCATTGTTGAAATGTTCAGATTAAGGGGGGGGGGCAATATTTAAAAATATTCTCTCTATTTTATTTTTTATTATATTATTATTATTATTATTATTTTTACTAATGTAAAAAATAATTTTTAACTCTTGTAAATAAAATTATATCAAAATGTTTTCGAGATTCAAATTCGAACATCTTCAAAATCAGGTTTCTATTAAATTTCCACTGGATTGTTCAATTGAGTTCGAAATTTTAACTGTCCGCTTTCTCAGCGTTCGGTTTTTCAAAACTTTATAAATTTAACCTTTAACTGGTGTGACAGAAACTGTAACGTATGAATGTGATGCGGTTTGTGAGACCACAAAATTGAAAGATGAATAAAAGGCGGGAATAACTCATAGGATTGTGTTTTTGTACTAAACTTTTTATACAAGAGTATTATATTTAATATTCACCTATTTAGTCTCTGGTGATTGTACTAAAATTCCAAATGAAATAAAATTTCGGTAGTGTTTGCAGTTAAACTGAAAATTACAAGTTAAACTAAAAAATTAAAAGAAAAATAGTGGTCTACGAGACCGGTAACATTAGTTAAAGGTTAAAATGCGATCTATGATTAAAAATCATAGAATACTGTTCCTGCGCTAAACTTTTTGTACAGAATAATTCTAATTAAATATAATCTATTCAAATATTTCTAACAATATTACGAGAACTCGAAGCGAAAGAGAATTTCAGTTGTAACTATAGTTAAACTGGAAAATTCAAGTTAAACGCTAATTTTTTTTGGGGGGGGAGGGGGTACAGTGTTCAGTCAGATTCCTAACAGCAGTTAAAGGTTAATTTTGTTGCTAATATAGAGATAATGATATATAACCGTATGAATTACGTATAAAATTAAATAAGAGATCTCTTTGGGATAATATTTTTTTATCAAAAATTTTATTCAATTTATTAAAAATTTATTAAAGCATGCTCTTTTAAACGTCGATAATTTAACTGTAGGTTTGGAGAATCCGCATTAGTGTGGAGTTATGGGTTAAAAACTATTTACTAGTTTACTATAATAGTATTAACCCTTAACTACTGTGACAAAAATTGTCGCATAACTTACTGTGAGCGGCCTGTCAGACCGCTTAATCTAACGATGAATAAAATGTTAAATTAACTTTTAGAATATTATTTTTGTATTGAACCTTATATACAGGACTATTATAAATAAAATTCAGCTATTCAAAAGTTTCTAGAGATAGTAATAGAACTCCAAATGAAACAAAATTTTCCCGGTATCTATAGTTAAACTAAAAATTGCAAGTTAAACTCTGAAACTTGAAAAACTCAGCGGTAATTGAGACGCTAACAGCAGTTAAGGTTTAACAAAAATATTTATTACATGTAACTCTAGTTATTATAAAACTTCACATGATTAAAATATTACATTATGAATGGTTAAAACCATGCAATGTTTCTTATAATCATATTTAAGCGGGACTTTTTAAGCAAAGAGGGACACAGGGTGTTATATTCTGTGAAGCTCCCCCTCACTCCTTTTTCTTTCACTTTCACAAAAAAATCAATATTTTCTATCGCATAGAATGCATACATGGGAATATAAATACTGATTCAAATAATCCGTGCAATGTTTCTAATAATTCTATTTAAATGGTCATTTTTAAGCAAAACGTAGCTTAGAATCTGACATTCTTTTGCCTCCTCCCCCCGCCACCACCACAGCTTTCTTTTTCTTTCAGAGTCACAAAAAAATTGTACATTTTCAATAGCTTAGATTGCAATTTGTCAATTTCTAGAGCTGTAGAGTTTGTATTTTTAGAATTGGGCAATCTACATGTCATTATTCCATCCTATTTTATAGTTTTGTTTGCATGGCGTTATTACCCATATAGGTGGGTATTAACGCCAAATAGCATCGGTCAAGAAAAAACGCCATTACATTTTATGAATACATATCTGTTAAATTATTTTATTTTATATAGATAGCCAATGAGTTGCTGTATCAGATCCTGTATTTGTTTGGAAAATACAATCTAAAACTAAACCGTGAAAATTGGTAGAACCTTAACGTGGCGTTATTACCCCAGGGTACCTTACATACATATTTAATATATATCAAATATTGAGTTATTTCATTAGAAAATATATTTTATTATTCTCTTTCTAATAACGGAACTAGAAACGATTTTTCATTATATTTGTTTTAGCAATGATTTTTTAACTTCTAAACTAATGTATTCTAAATTAAATGTTTTTCAATAGCAAGAAAAATTTTATACAGTATACAGATATTTAAATTTTTTCGTACTTTCTTTCTTTCTCATTGAGAAAGAGGCAAAAATCTAGAATAAACTTACCGCTGCCATCTTGGCAGGAATCCAATCTAAAGATTAGCTTTAGGAAGAAAGGAATAGAATTCAGAGCTACATACATGTGCTAAACTTTACTTCTTGGAAATTTCTTTTATATAGCTTTCAATAACATAGATTTATTAATATTTTGTCAAAAGAATACAGATAAAAACCTCTTAGTGGCATATTAACACTTTATTTATTACTCAAGTAATTTATAACTCAAGTAATAGAAAAGATATCTTGTATGATTTATTTTTTATTGAAATATCTGAGAAGAAAGAAAACACATATCAAGCACAAATTTAGTTAAATTTTCTATTATTAAATTAATTTATATTATGATATTAATTTTATTGTAACATCTGTTGAAATGTTTGTTCTTTGATTATAATAAAAATGCATAAATTAGAGAAATATAAATGAAAAAAAAAAATAGATGAAATTTTAAAACAATACTTTCATAATTTTTTATTCTTTTTGGATTTGTTTAGTAAATTTAAATATCAATGGACAACATATTTTTTACTTGTAAACAAAATTACATATTTTTTATGTATTTTTTATCTGGAATTCACACCTGTCATTTAAGTTTATTCCCTCCACGAAGGTTCTTTTAAATTAAATTTTAAAATTATTTCGTAAATTGTTTTTACAGATAAATAAGGAATGTTGATATAAAACTTTGATAATGACCGTAATGTAAGAGGAAGCCTATAACTACAGAACATATAGTTCATACTTTAGGCTTTATACTATAATTAAGTTGTACATTAAATATTATTTATAATACCTATATACAGGGTGATTCATAAAAGATGGGCAGAACTTTAAGGGGTTATAGTACACTTAAAGACAAATAATATTAAATAGGAGACTAAGGGTCCCAGACGTATTCCCAAGGAGATAGGGGGCATTAAAGTTTAGGGTCCGAAATTTCAAATGATTATAAAAAATGGAAAAATTGGTCGATTCGTTTGCGGTTTTTGCAAAAAATTTTCTTTATGCAAGAATTTTCTTGAAATAAAATTTTAAAGTTCAATTTCAAAAAATGCCGATAGGGGGCGCTTTAGACTCTCGAGTAACAAACAACTATTTTTTAACGTTATTTTTTGTATTTCTTTAAATGATTTCGAAAGCTTAGACTTAAACTTAAATTTTGATCTAAAAATTTGAGCCCTAACGAGTAGTTAAGTAGCGTAAACTGAAATTTGAAATTTGAAACCCTTCTCCCCCCAGAACAAAAATCAGTTATTCCCGATCTTTGTGTCGTAGATTAGGCTCTAACTACTGCCGCGTTTTGCTAAAATTATTCTTTATGTCAGTATTTTCTTGAAAATAAATTTTAAAGAAAATTTTCAAAAAATTCCGATAGAGGGCGCTTTAGACTTTGGAGTAACGAACAACTATTTTATACCGTTATTTTTTGTGTCTCATTAAATGCTTTCTAAAGCTTAGACTTAAATTTTCAGCCCAAAATCTGAATCGTTAGACGTGGTTTAAGTTTCTGGGGAGAGGGGTTTGAAATTTCTACTCCTGAGCACAGTTCAGTTTACCATGTCCACACATTGTGTGCTGTGATACGAGGTAAAAAGACACAAATTAGGATTATGTTACCAAAGCATATTTATTAACATGTAATTACAATAAATGTTCAAAATTGTGACCACCAGAGGTTATGCACGCAGAACAACGGCGAAGAATGGAACGGCGAACATTCGCGAAAACATCAGGCTTTTCGAGCACTTCCCCTACAGCGGCGGAAAGTCTGGCGACCAGTTCCTCGGGAGATTCAATGGGTGTCTCATACATAAGAGCCTTCAATTGTCCCCAAAAAAAGAAATCGAGGGGTGAAAGATCTGGCGAGCGAGCAGGCCAAGCAACAGGACCACCTCGACCAATCCATCTGTTCGGAAATGTGATGTCCAGATAGTTGCGGACGTCTCGTACGTAATGGGCTGGCGCTCCATCGTGCTGGAACCACATGACCCGCCGGATGCGTGGAGGAACAACGTTTAACAGGTCTTGCAGCACATGTTGCAGAAATGTGAGGTATGTTTTACCGTTGAGGCGTTCAGGCAGAAGGTACGGTCCGATTAGGTGGTCTCCGAGGATTCCTGCCCAAACATTGATGGAAAAGCGTCTCTGATGAGCATGTGGATTGACATCCGCCCATACATGTGCATTGTGTGTGTTAAATGTACCTTCACGTGTGAAGGTACATTCATCGGTGAAAAGCACAGTTCGTCCAAAATGTGGATTTAGCGCGTTCTGCTGCAGAAACCAGCGGGCGAATTCAATACGATTTGGATAATCCCCTGGAGACAGTTTCTGGACTCGTTGCACATGAAACGGGAGCAAATGTTCATCCTTCAGTACCCTCCAAGTCATGGACTGTGAGGTATCCACCTGCCTAGCCACTGTTCGTGTATTTGTACTTGGCTGCGCCGCTACTACATCCAGAATGGCTTCTGCAACAACTACTGATTCGTCCTTTTTTGCACGACCTGCATTCGACCGGGAAGCGAGAAATGATCCCGTCTCACACAACTGTCTGTGCAAGCGCTCGAAAGTTTTGCGGTTAGGCAACCGCCTGTTGGGAAATCGCTCTCCGTACATTCGTTGTGCCTCTGCACCATTTCCATCTGCCGCTCCGTTAATTAAATGCATCTCAACCTTTTCCTTATTCGTGAAGGGCACCATCTTCCGATTCATTACTACAGCAACTTACACTTGACTCACCGTTCAGTGGTTTTTATGCCTGAATCGTGTCGAAATTTTGCTTTCTGTCTCCTTCTTCACCCGGTGACTAGCGTCAGGAATGGAGCTTTAACGTTTGCATGAGCGACGTTTCCAACTGTGCCAGTGCCTTTATGAGTGAATTCCGACTATGCAGTCCTTGACGAAAGTTGTATTTTTGCCTCGTATCACAGCACAGAATCGTTGGGCATGGTTAAGTAGTGCAAACTGAACTATGTTCAGAAGTTGAAATTTGAGCCCCCTCCCCTCGCTACTGAACCACGCTCAGCGATTCAGATTTTGAGCTGAAAATTTAAGTTTAAGTCTAAGCTTTAGAAAGCATTTAATGAGACACAAAAAATAACGGTATAAAATAGTTGTTCGTTACTCCAAAGTCTAAAGCGCCCTCTATCGGAATTTTTTAAAACTTTTCTTTAAAATTTATTTTCAAGAAAATACTGACATAAAGAATAATTTTATCAAAACGCGGCAGTAGTTAGAGCCTAATCTACGACACAAAGATCGGGAATAACTGATTTTTGTTCTGGGGGGAGTAGGGTTTCAAATTTCAAATTTCAGTTTACGCTACTTAACTACTCGTTAGGACTCAGATTTTTAGATCAAAATTTAAGTTTAAGTTTAAGCTTTCGAAATCATTTAAAGAAATACAAAAAATAACGTTAAAAAATAGTTGTTTGTTACTCCAAAGTCTAAAGCGCCCCCTATCGGCATTTTTTGAAATTGAACTTTAAAATTTTATTTCAAGAAAATACTGGCATAAAGAAAATTTTTTGCAAAAACCGCAAACGAATCGACCAATTTTTCCATTTTTTATAATCATTTGAAATTTCGGACCCTAAACTTTAATGCCCCCTATCTCCTTGGGAATACGTCTGGGACCCTTAGTCTCCTATTTAATATTATTTGTCTTTAAGTGTACTATAACCCCTTAAAGTTCTGCCCATCTTTTATGAATCACCCTGTATATATACATATATATATATACAGGGTGTCCAGCAAATAACACCCTGTTTTCAAAATTAAATTTCTCAAAAACAAAGATCAATAGAATTATGCAGTAAACGGTTTGTTTATCAGGTAAGCTGTAAAAATCTTATACAAAAGTTTCGAACGGTAAATATTTTGAAAAGATTGTGTTCTGATTGCAAAGAATGCTTTGATTTGATATTTTTCTTGCCTTAGATTGCTGCCAGAGAATATGTTTTTCGGCTTAAAGTGCCATATTTCATAGTTTTTTTAATTAATTTTTTGAAATTTCGAAAGTCTAAAAATTTACCTCGAAAAATCTTTAAAATATTGCACTGTAAGCTGAAAAATTATTTCTCTGCAGGCAATCTTAAACAAGAAAAATGTCAAATCAAAGCATTCCATGCAATCAGAACGCATTTTCTTCAAAGTATTCACTGTTTGAAATTTCTGTATAAGATTTTTACAGCTTACCTGATGAAAAAACCGTTTGCCGCATATTACTATCGATCTTTGTTTTTGAGAAATTTAATTTTGAAATCAGGGTATTATTTGCTTGACACCCTGTATATTACATATATATATACATAAATATTAAAGATATTTCTTTTATTTCTTACTTCTTAGGTTTATTTTTGAGAATTTCTTTTTTTAACAAAAGTAGCCAATTCATCAAAGGATGATCGTCCTAAAAATTCAGTATTAGGTTCATATAAGACATTTTTGAAAAGAAATAATGCCAATGAAAACATTTCATTTCAGACAACTATATTAGACCATGCACTGCACATATTTCGACATCTCAAATCTATGGTTTTAGTTGATGTTAAATTCAATTTAAAAAATATTTTACAGTTTATTTTGCAGAATATACGGATTATCCCATTTATGATTCAGGGGAGCAAAGCGCGAATTATGATGAAAAGCCAGAATTGTACCATCAATAATGAAAGATTTATTTGGAATTTTTCAGATATGTTACTTCGAATAATAAGAAGCACACAAAAAAAATGCAACTAGTTGATGATATCGTGATAATAATAATATATATTCTACAACGAGAAAGTAAGGTTTAATATTATAAATCATTATTTTGCTTTTAAGACGTTACTTTATTAATAAAGCAATTTAAATATATTAAAAATTGACATATTTGTACTCTTTTTCATTGAGTTATCTTCAGAATGTAAATAGGAAAATTACAAACACAAATGAATGTGAGAAACAAATTACAGTCGACTCTCGTTAATTCGAACTCGTCGGGACCACAAGAAATATTCGAATTATCTGAAGTTCGAATTAAGGAAAGTATGAAATGAAAACATACTTAATATGAAACTATTACAAAGGAATTAATGTTATAGTGTTTTTTTTTTCGTATGTTATCATTAGTATATGACTTAATATTAAATTAGAATGTATAAATACGTGAGCTAATTAAAGGATTAGAAACAAGCTCAATGAAAGACAAATTAGAAGCGTCACTGATGGACAGACGGGGTTCTAAGAAAGTGGATATCAAATGCGTGGGATTATATTTATACTCTTTTGGAACAATTTTTACAAAAATCAAAGAAAGAAAGTTGTTCAAATGATCTCAAATCAGAGAGAAAGAAAAGAAAAAAGAAAAATCGGAATTCCCGTTAGTTCGAACTAAACAAAGTCAAGAGAAAATTAGTTCGAATTAATGAAAAATTTGATCGTTATTCTGCCATTGAAAATTTTGCGACTTCATGTTTGGCTCGAAGTAAGCGAATATTCGAATTATCCGATTTCGAATTAACGGCAGTAGACTGTATATTGAATTCAAATTAAATATATAACGGCCTGTATATTTTCTACAATTTCCGTATACCAACTATGCAATTAGCCAACCATTGAATGATATACTCAAGATGCGGAAAGATAGCAAATCAGTACAAACGTGTGAACTTCTTTAAATAAATTTCAATGGACTCTCTTATGAATAAATTTAAATAAAAAATTATATTTTTAAATTTATATACTATCGTTAAAAAACTATGTTATTGTTCTTTTTTTATGCAGTCTAGATATCCAGATTCCAGATTGTGCAATTTTTGGGCAATGAATTTAACTCTGATGATAATTTAGGAATGATGATCGATAAACTCTCCTGTCCTTTTCTATAAAGAAATTCTAAAGAAGACATGTAAAGATATCGTCATTATTTGTTCCCATCGAAAAAATTGCATTTATATACTGAGCTTCAAAATAAAAATTATAAAAGATAAAACTGTAAAATCAATATAAACATCAATGTATTATTTTTTTTATCTCTTCAGTAATTAACTTATGTAATAAATTTTTATTTTGATACTTTTTTATATTTTTCCCTAATGTGAAAAATAATTGTTAGTAACATTAATTTTTACTTTTATTTAACAATTAAAATCTAGTCTTAACCCTTTGAGATCTGGGGGGGGGGGTGAATTTCTTCAAATTTCCAAATGTCACACTGGCACCAGTATTTTGCAAAGGAAAAAAACGGTTAACGATATACACGAAAAAAAAAATGCATTAAACCTTTTTCAAATAAATTTGGTCAAATTTTCTGGTGCTGTTGGGAGATTTCTGAATTGAAATTATGTGGTAGAAAATTCTACCATCAGAGCTCAAAGGGTTAAACATAACTAGTATTACAAGATCAACTCTCGGAGCGACCACTTTTTATTGGAATGAAACGTGGTCGCTTTAGAGAGATTTTACTGTAATTTTCTTCTATAAATTTGATATATTTTTCCATTTGCAAAACGCGCTGTCTCTTTATTTCCCAATCCTTTGGGAAACGGGACGGGAAACTTGTGAACAGGAAAACAAGGGAAGATCGGAATACTAATCTAACGTTGGCAGGTATCCAGTAGCTAGATGAAGTCACGGTGCCCGGCAGCATTTTTAGAAAGAATCACGTTTTGAGCACCTTATCGCCAAAACAACGATTGGCGCGGAGATGAAGTTAGTGCTACGCATCCTTTCTTGTTTGTGACGTCAAACGCCTAGCAAATAGCAACCCTTTCTTGTGCAAAGAGATCGCGCTTATTGTTCATTTGTTTTTCCGTAAATGTTATCAAGCGAAAACTTTAATATGAAGAAATGTTATTCACCATTGTTTACGATTAAAACATAGTTTAAAACAAAGAGCTTTTTCAGATTAAAATGCTTTAAATTTCACAAAACATCTAAACATATTTTTTTTTCCTCAGTTCAAAAATATTATTTCCTTAACTCGCTATGTTCGAAGAAATTGAGAAGTTAATAAAAACAGTAGTAAATATTCTCTGGTAATAAATATAATTCTATTAATCGTATGTTTTATGACACATTTGAACTTAGTTTATTTTGTGTTTGCCGATGCAGCTAGCTGAACGTTCTCGCTTTCGCCAACTCGCCAAAGCTGGTGCTCAAAACGTGATTCTTTCTGAAAATGCTGCCCGGCAACAGAAAATGAGTAACTTACTTCGCTGTCATCTAATTAGTTTTCCCGCGATATAACTTACACTAACGTATGCTTATCAATATAAAGTCATGGAGACAAGTTTGACATGAATGGTATTAACATTTCATCCGAAATATGTAACGTGTATAATGTTACAATTTCAACAGTTTAAGGTATTATAATCAACATGTAAAAGTTTAAAGGGTAAACTTGATATCATCAGGAGATTTGTCAGTTATTTAATATACCAAAAGACTCGTGCAAGATTTTCGCAATCCAATGGTTGGAATTTTTTGCTGATACGTTTTCCTTAATTTTTGATTAACCGTTTTAAGTCCGATTTTTCTTCAATTTCGAGAACGAAATTACTTTTACATTAATCATGTTAATAGTAGCTGGTCAAATAGTCTTATTGAAATTTAAATGTTATCTTATTTCTGAAACCTAAGGATTGTACTTACATTGTAAAGCATATAATTTATATTTATACAATAATAGCACTGTAAAAAAGTCCGTTAAATTTACGGCAAAAAGTGCTCGCAGCAATATTGCCAGTATTTTTTGCCGTAAAAATTCCAGTGAATTTAGATGTATTTTTTTTTTATTACAGCTAATTTTACTGCATTTTTTATGGATAAAACTGCTAGCAACACTGTTGACAGCAAATTTTGCAGTAAGTTTAACGTTATTTTTTACAGTGAGGTTAATGAAGGGTGGAATGAGGTGGAGATGTTTGGAAAATATTGTACTACAATAGTGTTTAACAGATATTATAATTTTCTAAAATTTTTTCTATTTTATCACACATGATTCATTCAAAACTGACCTTTATTTTAAATTTAAAGAGTGAAACTTATGTATAAAATAAAGGAACCGCGAACGGTGTGAAGCGAATTAGGCAAACTTTTATTATTATTGTTATTAATAAATGCAAAAACGTTAATGAAGTCATAATAAAACACCCGTAGCCATATATAACATCATTACTGGGTGCAGATAGTAACAAAAATATTATTTAGGACAAAATAATACTTGATGAAAAAAAATGTAATATTAACAATTTACCAGGCCCGAAAGGGGAAAGACAAATTCCTTATCAAAGAACGTGTTTTTACGAAGCCTTAAAATACAGTGCAACAAATATAATTTGACTATTTCCAATTGTTGCATGATACATCATTCCTCGTTTTACATTTTATATGAACACTAGCGGCCTTCGCCCGCTACGCTGGTCGGTTTATCTAAAGAAATCTTGAAGAAGTAGTTAGATAAGGTTCAGACATACATTAAAAAAAAAAAAAAAGCAAGTCGATCATTCAAAAAACGTTGGGAAATATCAAATATTTACTGTAATTTTTTAAGAAAAACAAAGTTTCGAAAAAAAAATTAAATCGAAAAAAAAATTACACTGACATATTAATGCAAGGAAATTTTCCCAGAGAGAAAATTCGCCTTGAATACAATATTTCAAATTCTTTTAATTGCTTATAGGCGTTAATGCCAACATAGTGAAAAAAAATTCCATGCTGGGAATCGAACCCGGGCCATCAGTATGGCGCACTGACGTTCTACCGACTAAACCACATGGAACGACAGCCAGCTTGAAACTTTCTCATACTTAAGTAGACTGGCGAAAACATAACGATAGCGCGTTTTAAAATCGCACAGTGACATCTATTGGATTTTATATGTACTAAAAAACGTTATGTACTAAAAAACGTGAGCAGCGCACCTAATAGTTTCTTTTGTTTCTTTTTGTTACTTTTTTGTCTGTTGTCCGATTTTGATGAAACAAAGCCTATACACTGCCCGGGAGTGTGCATTCTTCATTAGTGAAAACCGCATAAAAATCCATTCAGTAGTTACGAAGATAACCTCGAACAAACAGACAGACAGACAGACAGACAGACAGACAGACAGACAAAAAATTCAAAAAATTTTTTTTTGTGTTTCATTGGTTTTCTTTTATCGCCCTGACTCCATTTTTGTCAATTATCTTCAATGTACAGACACACCGGGTCCTACTGTTTTATTATATGTATAGATTAAAGAAAAGGGAGGAATGTAGATAAACGGTAAATCAGGCAACTTTTGTGAAAAATCCGCATTTTAGCGTATTATGCTTACAAAATATTTAATATATATATATATTTATATATATATATATTTTACATAGGTTTCAACTTTGAAACAAAAAAAATGATGATAAAAAAACTTGAAGCAACTTAAGTCATGCCACAATATAATGACATATATTCCATCAGAAATATCAATGGCGTCAACTTATATGGGCCCATGGCGCCCGAGCACATCTAATAATTTATTCTTCTAGTCCAACCAATTTTAGGTAGATTTCGTATGAAATACTACCTATTGCATTCGCACCAGTTTATATATATAAATATATGTATATATATATATCACTTTTTTATGGACACGATAACTTCTATAATTCTTCACCAATCTCCACCAAACTGGTACATAAAATCAAAGGGGATAAAATCTCGGCTAAGTTCGTTAATGGGCAAAATCGGACCAAGGGGGTCGAAATAAGGGGCGTTTTTGTGAAAACAGAAAAAACCCCGTAACTTCTTAATGAAAATAGATATCGAATCAGTTTAAAGTTTATATTACTTCTAAAAAAGGGGCCAAAAGTTTATGCATGACAGATTTTTGATAAAGTTAAAAATGGGCTCAAGGGGCGAAAAATATAGGGGTTTTGGGAGAAAAAAATCATAACTTTGTCAATTCTTCAGATATCAAAGCCATCTAAATTTTTTATAAATAATCTCAAAATGATCTAAAACTTTTTTATTTGCAAGTTTTTGATAGGACTAATTCTTACCGGTAAAAAAAAAAAAAAAAAAAAAAAAATTAAAAACGAAAATAAAAAGCGGTTTGGAAAAAGAAAAAATCCATAACTTTGTCAATTCTTAAACTAGCAAATCCAATTAAATTTATTTTACATCTTCTCAATAATATCTACAACTTTTATACTGATAAGTTTTTCATAGGACCAATTCGTATAGCAAAAATAAATCAAACAAAAATTGGAGTTGGAGAAAACACCTCTAATCCAAACTGCTTACATTTTGAATCGTTTTTTAAATTCATTTTTTATTTTAAACGCATCCAAATGGCAGATCCTCTTATTTAGAAACTATATAATGTGAAACATTGGCTAGTTTTTTGATAAAGTCAGAATGTATTTCAAAAAAAGCTGCCAAAAGGGTATTTTGAACAGAATTTCCCGAAGTGACCGTGATAGGAAATTTGAGGAAGTATTCAAATAACAAATTGCGTTTTTTCTGACTCATTCTTATATGTATGTACTTTTAATCTCAAACGCATCCAATTTACAAGTCCTCTTATTTTGGAACTGTATAATGTGACGCATTGGTCAATTTTTCGATAAAGACAGAATATATTTCAAAAAAGGCTACCAAAAAGGGTATTTTGAACAGAATTTCGAGAAGTTATCGTGATTGAGAATTTGAGGAAGCATTGAAATAACAAATTGCGTTTTTTCTGACTCATTTTTAAATGCAGTTTTGCTCTCAAACGCATCCAATTGACAGGTTCTCTTATATAGGAGCTGTATAATGTCCCGTATTGGTCAGTTTTTTGATAAAGGCTGAATATATTTTTTTAAATGCTGTCAAAGTGGGCACTTCACGCGAAATTTCCCGAAGCTATCATGATGAAGAATTGAGGTTGTATTCAATATTGGTTATTTTATAACTCATTTTTAAATTCAATTTTGCTCTCAAATGCGTTCAATTGATAGTCTTTTGTTATTTAGGAACTATATAATGTATCATATTAGTCAATTTGTTTAATAAAGTTGGAATTATTTCAAAATATGTTGTCAAAATGGGCATTTGATCCGAATTTAGCTTAAAATGATTCTGATAAAACCAGTCCTTACAGAAAAATGAAATAAAAAATTTTTCAAACGACGACAAATAAAGTTGTTAAACTGGGTTTATCTATAATCAAATTTATTTTTTGTTGTTGAAATGAGCACTCTTCGAAATCTACCTCCGCCTATAGCCCAAGCCGACAGGGATTTTTCATTATTATATTTTATTTATTTTCTAGTTTAAAAAAAAATTTCACCGATGTTTTTTAAAATCATTTTGTTTAACTATACAATAAAAGTTGCAGTAACAGATACACCGGCCAAACATATATATAAAAAAATCTCGCATTTTATAAGACAGATAGTTTTTTTTTTCCCTCAAAAGAGGATTCAATTTCCTTATATTTTATCTCTGAGTATAACGAGGAGTCGAAATTTGGTAAATTCCTTAGTGATATGTAACAATGACCACTTATGGTAATGCTTTTTGATATGCATTAAGCACATAACTGCCTAAAATCTGTTGATCAAAGTCTAAATTTTGGATAATGATAACTGTTCAAAATGTTCTTTTATATTTTACCTTTAAACGACGCATTTGTTATTTTAGAAGGCTTTCATGCATTCAAAAGTATGTGCTGCATTTTGTTTCTATAAATATTTGTGTCTCTCCCCCCCAAAAAAATTGCAGACTGCATGCAAATTAACTATTTGGGAAAACAGTTGTTGTTCTCGGTAGAGAATTGGGAAATCTGAAGTATATCTGAATCTTTTTATTGGTTGAATTCCGCAACTTATTTTATTTTATTCGTTTTCTGATTGGTCCATGCTTAATGTCTAGAAATGAAATACTTCTGTTTTTTATTTTATTTGTTTTCTGATTGATTCCACGTTTACCGTCCAAAAATAGGTGACTTCTGTTGCCATAATGACAAAAAAAGTTTTAAAAACTACAAAACTAAAAAATAATAACTTAAAAACAAATTGAGATACAGGTTTCAAACAATGTGCATTTAAAAGTATTTTTTTTTTTCATTATACGACGGTGTAAAAATTGAAAAAGTGCAATGTTTAGAAGTTTTAAAATTTGCAGTACCGAAAATGTTAAACTGAAATTTCATTTAATATTTGTTTATGAATGGTTCAAGAATATTAACGTGTCTCTAAAAGTCCAGGCATATTAATACGACTCTGTTATTACGCAAGCTACAATTTGATCATCATTAAAGATATTATTATTGTTTTTTTAAATATAGAAATCATTTATAAGTCTAAAATTATTGTCTTTAAAAATATTATTTTCCAAATTGTCATTCTAATTTGTTAAATTGCATTATTTTTACATTTTTTTTTAATATTGTTCTAATCATTTCCTTTTCAATTTGTAATCATATTCAAAAAATAATACGATAGTTCATAAAATGGAAACCCCGTAAATCCGTATATGCAAATATAATCTAATAAAATTGCAACTTCTACGCTTCTTTAAAACATTTTGACTTGAGCTAATATAATTTGAAATATTGCATTTTTTCCTATTACTTTCATTTCTAAGAAAGCGACATACCGTGTACGTTTACCCTAAAATGGTTAAGCCCACTCAATATTTTTCTTAAGTGGTTGCCACTGAGAGATGCAGTAAAAGGAATCAAATATATGAAAAGACACGCACAAAAAAAAATAACCCTCATGTTTTATATATATCAATAGGTGATATCATTACTTCGGGGTATGAGTACGAGACAAAGATAAATACGTAGAATACATACAAAATACAATATAATCTAATATTGTAAACCTTCTTTGAGGTATACGCAAATGTCAGTATTTCTGTGGATGAATACTTTATATTCTTTTAAATGTTTCAGTTTTAATTTTATTTTAATCGTAAACATAAAATAATATAAATATAAATATGAATGTTGTACGGAGGCGTCACTCTTAATGTTCTTTATTATTTTTAGCTATTATTTTTTATAATTATTGCTGAACATAATGTATTTTACTATATTTTATTTCTGTGTCAATTTCAATTTAAAAACTACCATATGGAAAAGTAATTTTTTAACTATATTTTACTAAATTTAAGTAATAATCAATAAATAATATTTATTTTAAAAGTATACTCTTTTTTATCAGACAGAAGTTTGTTAAATATTTTAGGAACAATTAAATTGGATTATTCTTTAGTTACTAGTTTGCTTCCTCGCTTTTTTTCATTATTGTCTTTATGTACACTTATGAGCTAGTGCCTACGATGTTCAATTCTTTTTCTTTCAGAAATGAAGCTTAACACATCAATATTGATTCGTATATATACTTTTATTTCTAACCTTGTAATATAGTTGAAAAATACGTCAAAGCTGGCTTTTTTTCAAGCGCTTGTTTATTGAAATTTTGAAAAATAATCTTTTACTGCTACTTGAATGCATCACTGATATGCGATCCAGCAAATTTTCCATTAAAATTTACTAATAATTCAGAAGTATTTTTTCTCGTAGGTAATAGTAAAAAAAGTTAGAATTTTTTCGCCTACTGTGGATTTCTATTTAACTGACTCGAATCCTAATGACGTAACATTTTTTCAAATTTATACACTCTAAAAAATAAAAGTGTAAATTAGACAAATTTACATATACACTATCTACCAAAAAGTATTTGTACACTTTCAGTTTTTGACATTTTGTCAAATATTTAAAAATATACGGGTCGGATTCTTCTGGAACTTCTGAAATATAAAGATTATATTTCACTTTATATTTATTTACATTCATTTGTTAAGCGGGTAATTAGGGGGCCGGCAAAAAAACAAAGAATAATAGAAATATTTGGAATCGCCCTGTACATGAAAATGCACGAAACGACTTATCGCTTTAGAATACAAATATATGAATACAGTAGAATATGTACACTAATTTTTGTGAGAATACCATGTATATTTATGGCGATAGAGCGATTTTTTTGAAAAATTCAAAAAATTCTGGTATGTTTTTTGTTTATATCATGCTGGGTTTTTGAACAAATTTAACGCAAATTTCAGAAAACTTGGCAAAATGCAGTAGAAAAAATGTAGCGCAATTGGAATATAAATATATTAAATATTTTATGAAATATGAGTAGTTGTATAAGATAATTTTTATCTGCGCATGCGCGAACTAGAAAAAATTTTTTTTACATCATTTAATAGTCAATTCTATGGAGTGACTTATAAAAAAAATCCAATCAAATATCGTGAAAATTCAAAAGGATATCATTATTTTAGTGAGATGTTTTTACTCTGCTCTCTAAAAACGGCTGAATCTTAAGGGATTCTCCACAAATTGACATTTTTTAATAACTGACTTTAAAAAAAACTAGTAATGAATTAATAAAATATCTAATATAATATTGCTGCTAATAAGTACTTGACATTTGTGATAGAAAAGAAAAAGAGCTTTATTCGCATTCAGGGCCAAAACTAAGAGGGGGGGAGGAGAAGGGCATGTGCTCTGGGCGCTAGGATGAAAGTGTTCCAAATGTATCTTTCGTTTGGCGATTTTTTTCATGGCTATGTTTAGCATAATATTGTTAAAATTATTATATCTGGGCTATGCTAAAGCATAAAAAAATCTAATGATGATGGCTTAAGGTCCCTGCCCCTACCCGCGAAGATGCTCACGGGCTAATGCTATTCCTATGAGGATGCATTTTTCTAACTCTTTTGCATTTGGACATTTTTAAATAATATGTTTTGCATTGGATAGCGGAAGTCCTTTTCAAGATCGCTCCGTGATTACTTTTTCAATTTTGGCGTAGATATTTTTATAATGTTTCTTTCACTTCCAAAAGCGGTTCTGAAAGTGAAACTAACTTTATAAAAAATATCTATGACTCAAATCGAAAAAGTAGTCAAGGAGCGATTTTGAGAGGGACTTCCGCTATCCAATGCAAAAAAAAAAGAATGAAAATTACAAAATGCGAAAGAGTTATTAGAAAAATGCCTCCCCACAGGAATAGCATTAGCTCAGCAGTGTCTTCGTGAGCAGGACAAGGGCCTTAAAGATCCTGTTGAAAGTAGAATTTTTTTGATTCGATTTAAAGTATCAAATTGGAGTATTTTAATAAAGCAGAATACGTTATTTTATATTACATATTTTAAGTTTTAAAATAAGTCGGCTATTAATAAATTGGAGAAATTTTCTTTGTAAATATGCTTTGCGAAGGAGGGGGAAAGGGGTACCTTCAAAATCCACGTTTGCCTTGGGAAAAAAAGACTGGTGTTGGCCCTGTTCACATTTAATAATTTGTAGATCCTCCTCGAGAGGCAATTACAGCTGCGACTCTCCTGGGCATGCTCTCAACTAGTCCTTGTATTACATTTAATGGTATTTTATTCCACTCTGTTTGCACAAGGCAGGTAAGCTCTTTTACTGATTTTGGGCGTGTGTCACCCGCCTTAATTCGACGATCCAACTCGTCCCAGAGGTTCTCTATTGCACTGAGAGGAAAATATAGTTCTGGCATCTAGAATCTGAATTGTGGCTTTAGAAAAAATAGTTCCATGTCATCCCTATAAATTCTAACTCACTTAGTTTTAGAATTCTAGAGTCTCCTACTAGAATTCCGAAGCATTTTCCCATAATTTCGTTGTCCAATTTATTTAAAAATCTCTACAAATAAATGCGAACACAAGAGGTTTGATTTAAAAACTATAATTCTAGTTTATGAAACCATTCCCGAAATTAAGCGAGTATTTTTCGTTACTGAAATGATTCAATATCGTTTTGTCACCAAGAAAACGAGAGACTAGAAATGGTATGTTATTTCATCTATTCAGCTTAGTTGTTTAATCTATTCGCATAGATTCTTCATCTATAGTTCTAGTTTAGGTATTCAGAAAGTGACTAACTATTCATTCTAGTTGAAGGAGGTATATTTTTTTTCTCAGTGTGGGTTCAGGTCTGGGCTCTGGGCAGGCCACTCGAGTCGATGCACTCCATTATCAGCATACCAATCCATGCTGGACCTCGCTACATGGCAGCTTGCGTTGTCATCCTGGAAATAACATGGGTCCAATCCATAGTATTGTCACAACGTAGGAAGTACACTGTTGTCCAGTATATTACAGTAGGCATGGGCATTGAGCTTACCATGAATTGGGACCAAGGGTCCTAGTCCGAACCAGGAAAAACAACCCCAGAACATAATTCCCCCTCCGCCAAATTTAACTGTGGGCACAATACATTCTGGTAGGAGGCGTTCTCCAGGCAGACGCCAGACCCAGACCCTGCCATCAGAACGGTAGAGAGTGAACCTTGATTCATCACTCCAGAGAACCTGCTTCCATTGCAGTACAGTCCATTGCTGGCGTGTTTTGCACCAACTTAACCGAGCTGCGCGGTTGGACTTGGTGATTAAAGGCTTATGGGCGGCAGCACGGCCATAAAAATTAAGCAGATGAGCTTCCTTACGGATGATATTTGATGGAGAGATTTTTACATACCTAAAAATATTTTGTAATAATCATATTGCTTCCTTAGTACCTTTGATTTCTCTCCGATATTTCTCTCCCCAAAATTGTGCATCAATTTGATCAACCAATTTATTTATTTTACAACAATTATAATTAAATCTGTTAGTGATCGTATTATGTTTCTAGGATCTGATTAGAGAAAAGAATATTTTCTGCAGCCTAAGGAATAATAATAACAATTCTAATAAAATGATAACATTCCTTACAAAATACTTCCAATTAAAATTTCTTCCAAAAAAAAATATTCTTATCCAAAAAAATTTAGATTAATTTATGCGTTGTGTTTTTTTTTGATGCTATCAGATCCCTATGAAACGTTGATCAGCATGCACCTAGAGTAATTTCGACACATACTCCATAAATTAATACCATGCTTTGTCATTTATAAAACAAAAACATTTATTTGTACAACACAGATCACACATAATACACTAAATATATACATGCACATAAATAAATTACAAAGATACAAAATAATCAAATCAAAATCTATTCATTTTTTTTATGGCTGTTGGCTTTACTGCATAATTACATTTTATGCTTTGTAACACAATATTTTCAACATTGAAAATTGCTTTCATAAATTTATGAGTTATCATCACCATAATGAATTAATCTGCGGGACAATTGGCGTGCAAGTGTTTCACTATAATTTAATTGTTTTATCATACTCTATAGTTGTGGGCAAAAGAAGGGGGAATAATTCGGTAAAAAGCATACCTTCTCTAAAGTTGCTGACATCATAGGCAAATGCATATCCAGACACATGAGTAGAAGTCCGGCACACTTTCGTGGCTCATATTGGCGAAGATTATCACTCGAGCACACTTGGTAGACTGACTGACTGACTGACTGACTCTTATTTCAAAAATTCTAGAATCAAAAGTATACTAATTATTCTGTAGTCGAATATCCTTCGACCATTCACAGTTTTCTTTTTAACATATTTTTTTCCCCTTCCAGTCTCATTGGCTGTCCTTAAATTGACTATTAACTTGAACGCCCCCTAATTTTAATTTTCTAGGGGCTTCTACAGGCCTAGTCGTCAGAATGTCTATGTTGTTGATAATTACTACCACACACGGAGATGAGATTTCCCCTTTTGCCCTGTCGTAAATATACAATAATGAAAATGTCTCTGTTTTGTCATTTATTTATGGGCGTCCGTCACAGTCTTATTGCCGCTATAAATTTCTTGTCTGAGTTGTAAATCCACTGTCCTCTGTTCCTTTCTTTTTTTTTATAATTTATTTCCAATAGTTAGTTTTCTTTACAGAATTGTCTGGTTTGAGTGATGTGGGGGTTTTACACCCATCATCTATCCCCTGGGTCTAAAAAAAAATGAGGTCTGTAGACATCATTTTTGTGCACACCACACTGCCGCAACTGTTGTATCCATATTCATTGGAATTTTGATTCATTTCTGGTGAACACTTCCAAGGTCCGATTATCTTCACTTCTGTGTATTATTTCCCCATGCCCAAATTTTGATACAATAATTAAATTAATTCAATAAAATGCCAAATCATGCAATCAAAGCCAAGTATAAATTTGGAATAATTTTTTCTACACTAAGGAAGAGAAAAAAAAAATATAACATGTAAAAGCTCCGAAAAATCTAAACCTGAATTTGAGATGTATTGGCACATTTTTTTGTTTATTTTAAATGCATCATATTTTCAACACATAAAGTAAAATATGTAATAACCAAAAACAAAACAAAAAGATAACACAAATTCATAGCAACACCAATGTTATGAGCATAACATATCTGGATTAGTATCGAAATAGTAAAATATATATACAATGTTGAGAAACCTTTTTTATGTACATCATATGAAATATCTAAAAAACAAATATACCCTGTTGTGTATATTCTACACTTCACAAGATTATTAACACAAATCATAGCTGAATGTTACAAATTTGAATTATGTTAAGTGTTGATAAAATGGGTAATGTTGTATACACATTCCTCATCATTCTCGTGGAGGAGGTATAGAGGACATCGCTGCAGACACATGTGCTCAAAGCATACCTTATTGCTCTTCACACGAGAAGCGAACGTTTTCTTACATGAGAAAAAGAGGAAAAAAAACGAGCTAGCGCGAAAAAGAACGCATCCTATCAGTAGCGCGCATTTTGATTGACAGGTGCTAATGACGTGTTTAGTACCTCACACCCTGAAAACGTAATGGATAAGCTTTCCTGGAAAACAAGTCCGATAAGCCACCCCGCTATAGAGGAAAACTTGTTTGTAACGGGGGTAGCGAATGTTATGGTCTTTGCAAGCCACACAGGTATGTTATTTTCTCGTATTTTTGTCTTAAAAATTATATTTCTTTTGCATGAAACTTATGTTAAACTATTAGAAACTAACCCGTATTGACCTATAACCTGCTACGCATGCCTTCCTTGTAAATTTTCACCCCTTTATTCTATAAAATTGACATATATTCGCTATAAAACCATGTACTGTGTACTGTTTATTTTGTATTTTCAGGGAAAATGGCTTCTTATAGACTGGCTGAAGACGCTTGCTGTCGAAAATCTCGTATTTCCCTCAGAATATATTGGAGTCTCAGAGAAGTATCCTAATGCAATTGCCTTTCAGGAAATAATACCGCGATTATGCAATCGTTTAACAATGTTCCTAAAATTATATTATGATTCTGAACATTGCCTGAAAGATTTTAATATACAATGCTAAAGTTGAATAATATCACAACTTGAAAAAAAAATTTTTTTTGGAAAATCAATGTGCCTTTTCATTTCACTGGCTGATAATTGCAATTAAACTTGAAAAACTATAGTCAAATTTTGCCACCAGAGAAAAAAATTTTAACGAAAAAAAATTCTTTTTCATTACTGGGTGTGATATTGTTGATAAAAACTTTCTGCAAGTAAATCTTTACCGTGCATATCTATCTAAAAAAAATATAACGAAAGAAAAATCTGATATGTTTCCTAAATGCTTAATTTGAGGGGGGGGGGGTTATCTAGCAAAACATGAATAAAAGGGAGTGAAATCCCTGAAATATTTTTTGTTGATAAATCTTATGCTACATTAGAAGAGTCTAAAAGAATATTTCTAAGTATAAATGCTTTTAATAAATGCTGGTAAATGCTATAAAGTGTGAAATGAAGTAATATTTATAGAGTGTGTATATATACCATCCATTTATTTACCTTTTCTTGTTGTAGTTTGAGTATTTAAAATTTTAAAAGACACTATAGTATGGAGGGAAAAAAAACATTTTGAAAATAAAATTATTTAATCATTTGAAATATGTATTTACTTCTATATCTAATTTTATTACTAAAATGATTCAGCATGTCATACTGATTAAAATCATTTATCTTTTTTTTTTATTTTTTTTTATTATTTTTTTTACCAAAATTTACTATGTTGTTTAGAATTGAATTGAATTTTTTTTTTTTTTAAATACTTAAATATTTGTATTTATATATATATTAATTTGTACGGATTATTGACAATCGAGTATATACATTTTAGTGAATAACCTGGCCAGGTTTGATAAATACTCTCTGCCCGCAGAAAGATTTCCTTATATTCACAAATATATGTACTCACACTGCCGTATGATATCCATACATGAACCTTTATATAGTTTTATTATTATTGTATTTTAATGCCTTATCTAAATATTATTATGAAGTGTGTAAAAGTGCGAAATCGGTGCCGCTTACAATTAAAAAAAAATTTTTATTTTTTTTATGTGCAATTGTACACTTTTTATAAAATATTGTTATGTTTCCATACGCCTATGTCGGTAAAAAAATATATATATATACCTAATAATATATATAGTGTCGTTTAATCTTCGCATTTAAAAAAAAACTTCCTAATTTATTTGCTTTTATAAGATTCCTGATAAGACTCTAAAATAATTTTGCATCTGTTACTTATCCAATGTAACTAAGTATTGCCTTGTGATGAAGTCTAATTGTTATAACTTTCTTTTGTATACTATCCCATAAGATCTTCTTTTGAAAGTACGCTGTGTGAGTTAATGTCATCATACTTATATCTAACGTGCAGCAAAAGAATTTGTAATACCTTTTATTTTCAGGCAAAGGTAAAAGAGAAAAAAAAATTCCTGTCAAATGTCCTCCAAAAAAAAATATATAACCTTTACATATTTATTTAATTATTTATTTATTTTTTATATATCTTACTCTGCCGATTAAATATTATTGGGAATGCTTATATCACACGCGTTTTCGTAAAATCCTAATCTTAACATTTTACCTTTTAGCATACCATCTTAAAATTGCCATGCGATTAAATCTGATATTCAATTTTATAGCTTTGTGCCATGCCCTGCGTAGAGAAAGATTTCCGATTCTGGAGCAACTCTCTCCCTTCTCGACTGTTTACTCCCGAGACCTGTCCGCCCATCCATCAATCTCGTCAAGCGGAAAGTCTTCTGTTGGTGAGAAAACCTTATTTTTTTTTTTCTTTGAGTTCTTTATTTTTTTCTTGTGAATCCTATGTGCTGAGTTTCCATGTTATTTTGTTGTGTCAATAACTTGCCTTGCCATTGTTATATATCATTTTATTATTGCGTACTTCGCCGAACTTCTTATCAAATTTCTATATGAAAATCTGTAATTTTTTTTTTTTTTTTTGTACCAATATACATATCTTTAATATCCATTTCTCATATGCGTTGTTTGTAAGAGTTATTTCTCTTCAAGTTGTTTCCACTTTATTTAAATATGTAAAATAAATAATTAAAGTTTTTTTTTTTTTTTTTTATATCATTGATTATGCACTAGGCAAATTTATTCTGAGCAATTGCTTCTGTCCTAGTCCTCCAATGTACAATTATCATTATTGTTTATTTATTTAATTTTTTATTTATTTGTTTATATATATATATATATATATATATATATATATATATATATATATATATATATATATATATATTTTTATGCAACATGAAGTTCTGTGAAGTACCTATGTAATATTTAGTGTATGTAATGATTTTTTTCGAGTGTGCCTGCACATTTCCCCAATTGTAACTCAGAGGGAAATAGTACACTCATCTTGCTATCCCTTTCTTTTTTTTCCTCTATGTTGCTTGATTTTAAAAGGCAAGTTATTATATGATGTCTTAAAAACGCATTGTTTTCAAAAGAGAAGAAAAAAAAATTATCTACATAAAATTTGTTTCTTAAATACATAATACAAATCACTATATATTACAAATGCACTAGATAATTTTAAATAATAATTAGGGCTTATGTTTCTTTTTTTTTTTCAAATTTTTGTTATGTTTCCCCCTCTGAATCCTCCTCTGCCTTACTGTCTTTCACGTCTATATGAGGAGTTGCTGCTTTAGGTGCGAATAGTAAATCGATGTTCCTTTTTATAGGCCGAGCATAATTACCTGTTAGGTCTTTTAGTAAATAATTATTGTTGCGTAATTTTTTTATTACTTCAAAAGGACCGTCAAACTTGTTCGCCAGAGCGCCCGGATTTATACGTTTTAAGTATACTACTTGTCCCAAATTCAGAGTAGGTGTATGTAGCAGGTCCTCTTCTTTAGCATACTCATCCTGCATGCGTGACTGATTGGCCAGTGCCTGTAGTTTCACTTCTTTAATGTGTTTCATTCTCTGTGCCACATAAGTTTTAGTTGAGACCTCTTCTGTGGGAATATGCGATGTAAACGGAGTTCTCAATTTTCTCGCAAAGAAAATGAGTGCGGGAGCGAATCCTAAAGCCCTGTGAATTGTGTTATTATAATGAAGTTTAAAAAAATCTAGCCGAATGTCCCATTCCGTTGTGCGTTTTGACATTGCGATTAGGGAGCTCTTCAGAATTCGGTTTACCGTTTCAGCAATTGCATTCGCCTTGGCTCTGTATACACTCGTAAAGTGTAATTCTATATTTAATGCCTTTGTATATTCTCTGAATAAATCACTTCTAAAATATTTTGCATTGTCCAGATATATGCTGTTGCAAATTCCAAAAGTACTGAAGTACTTATTCAGCACATTGAGAATTGTTTGTGTTTCTACATTTCTTAATGCAACCGCTTCTAAAAATCTGGAAGTTGCGTCAGTGATAGTCAGAATAAATTTATTTTTTCGCACAGAAAATGTTAGAGGCCCACATACGTCAATATGTAATATACTTCCTACTTCATGGTCTTTAACCACCCTTTGCACTGGTACTTTTATCGTTTTGTGATGCTTAGCTGTTTGACACGCTGTACATTTCGCGCAAAACGTTTTGATATCTCTGTACATTCCATGCCAAAATATTCTATCCTTAATGGTGTCATAAGTTTTCTGGAATCCAAAATGGGGGGAATGCGCGTCTTCCATAATGGCTATTTTCAAAGAGTCAGGGGCAATGAGTAGTTCCTTTTTTTTTTTGTACCTGGTCTCAGAATTAATATTTTATCATCATTTAACATATATCTTTTTGTTGTTCGATTGTTTTGTCCCTTTTCTATTTTGTCAATTATTTTTCTTAATTTTTCGTCTGCATATTGTTCTGATTTAATATTGTCATTAGACAAAGCCTCGTTGACTTTAAATAGAGTATTGTGTAATTGTAAGTCCGTTTCTAAATTGCAAATATGTCGAGATACGAAATCCGCTGGGTTAACCTTGCCTTCAATATGCTCGACAACGTAATTATATTCCGCCAAATCTGTCATCCATCTTTTGACTATGTCAGATTGCGCTTCTAAATTCATTTGCTGTGTAATGGGTTTCGAATCCGTCAGAATCGTGAATTGCCTACCCCATAAAATATGTTTAAAATGATTGACTGATTCATGAATCGCCAATAATTCAAATTTTATACTAGGGTAGCTTTTTTCTGCCCCTCTTAATTTTCTCCCAAAAAACTCGATAGGCAATAAAATGCCATTAGACTCCTGCGCCATAATTGAGGATATGGCTAGCTTCGAGGCGTCACATATCAAAAATAATTCCTTGTTAAAATCTGGGGGTCTAAGTGTAGGGTTTTGTATTATTGCTTCTTGTATGTTTTTCAACGCCTGTTCATGCTCCTCACCCCATTTGAATTTTACTTTTTCTTTTGTAAGTTCTACTAAGGGATATACAATATCCGAATAATTTCTGATTAAAGATCTAAAGTAGTTTGCTAGACCCAGAAGTGATCTTACTCCCTTTTTTGTTTTTGGACGTACTAGATTTTTAATTTTGTCTATGTTTTTTTTTGCTGGGGAATATCCCCATCGGTTGAGTTGGAAGCCCAGAAAATCTATTTCTTCTTTGCATATTTGCATTTTTGAAGGCTCTATGGTCAGATTGTGGTCAATGAGAGCCTGTAGAACTTGCTCTAAAATTTGTAGCATTTCTTGGATTGTATTGGTACCAATTACCACATCATCCATGAAGTATGCCACTTGGGACTTGTTGAAATGTCCCAGCACTTTATCAATTAATTCTGCGAAATAAGCGCTGCTGTTCTTTGTCCCAAAAGCGAGCCTTAAAGGGTTAAATTTTCCTTCCTCAGTAATAAATGCTAGTTTTTGCCTATCCTGTGGCCTTAAATTTATCTGAAAAAATGCACTATGGAGATCTAACACCGTGTAGTACCTTTTTCCGCTGATCGAGTAAAGAATTTCTTTAATATCCGGTATGGGAAAGCTGTATGTGTGTAGAATTTGATTTAATAACCGATAATCTATAGCCATTCTATATTTGGTTTCATTTTTCTTTTCTTTATTACTCTGTTTCTTTTTAACAAAAATCACTGGAAACGCATAATTTGAGTCTGATTTTTCAATAATCTTTGCTCTTAGTAAGTTCCGTATCTCTGTTTCCGCATATTGTCTGACTGTTTGAGGTAGTTTATAAGGTTTGGTTTGTATCGGGTAGTCATGACTTAAATTAAATTTTGGTATAACTAAAGATGTTTGACCTAAAGTATCATATGACTTTGAAAATGCATGCGCTTTTCTCATGAGTATGTTTTTTAATTTTTCTCTTAGGTCTTCGGGTAAATGTGTTAAATCAAAGTCTGTCTCTCTTAACTCTGCTTCTCTTAATTTTCTGATCTCTTCGATATTTAAGCTATTTAATTCGTAAATTGTTCCTTGTTCAATGTCATCGGATTTTGTATCCTGTTTAAAATCTATATCTTTTGTTATTTTGCCTACATTTATCCCTTTATTCAACTTTATTCTTTTGTCAGTGTTATTTGCTATTATGACATGAATTCTACTATTTTGTTGCACTTCATGCAATGAAGTTTGAAATGTGAATTTCGAGTCATCTCTCAAGGGTTCTAATAATATTACCTCCTGTTCTGCTATGTCATCATGACACTGTAAATTAACTATTTTTTTTGAATTTGCATTTATAAAAATTGTTGCTATGGTCTTAGCATACATATTTTTTTGCTTAGTGATGGTCTGGGTCTTTTTCTTGTTATCCTTATTCTTTTCTTTTACATAAGACCCTGATGGATTGTTTTCTTGCCTATCCTTGTCTTCTGTTTCTGAAGTTAGATTATTAACTTGTATCCCTGTTTCCTTTTCTGGAATATTCAGTTTAATTCTTATATTTTTGAAAATAAGTGTTTTTTCTTTGAAATTCAAAATCATATTATTATCCCTTAAATAATCGTATCCCAAAAGCATTTGGTATTCTCGACCGAAATCTTTATTTGTGATGTAAAATGTACCTGTTGTAAAACTGCCCTTTACTCTGAAAACCAGTCTAATACACTGTTTAAAATAAATTTTTGAATTCGTTAAAGTTTGTATTTGTATTTGATTTCCTAGATATTTAAATTTTACATTTTTTTCCTTTAATTTATCAAAAATAATGGGCGAAAGCAATGAGACCGCCGCCCCACTATCACATAACGCTTTAAATTTGATGTTATTTATCTCTAGGTCTATGATGGGTAACTGATTTTCTCCTTCATTGCTAACACTGGCAATAAATCTGTTTATTTTGCGACATCCTTCAAACTGAGACTCACCTGTGTCGCTAAAATACTGTTGTTTATTTTCAGCGAGCCTCCTTTTTCCGACCTTTGTTTTTCGTGTCGTTTTTTGTTATTGAATGAACCTCTTTTGGAATGGCCTCTGTGTTTATTTTCCCTTTTGCTATTTTGTTCATTATAATTGTCCTCTTGCTCGTCTGTCTGGGATTTATTAAAATTGTTATGATAGCCACCTCTTCCACGACCTCTTGAAGGCTGTGCGAACCCCTGTGCTCCTGTATTATAGTAATATTCCTGTGGATACATATAATTGTATATGGGGGGAGGGGGGGTAGAAAAGTGAGGTGCTACATAGCCATAGTTCCAATTGCCAAAATTATTGTTACCATTATGTCCCTGATACCCCATATTTTGGAATCCTTGTTGCTGTTTATAGTTATTTCTGTAGCCTCTTGTGCGTGAGACCTGCGACCCTCTATTAATTTGAAATCTGTTAATATTCGTAGCCGCGTTATCATTACTATATTTTTGTCTGAACCAACAATCTTTTGTCTCATGGTTTTCTTTCCCGCATACCTCACAGCATGTTTTTTCTCTCTCCGATCTATTATTTAATTTCAATTTAAGGTTGTTTATTTCGGTGACGAGTGTCTGAATTTGCTCTGCACTGTCTGCACTTAATTTATTTAATTTTCCCAATATTTCATTCTCTTTATTAACAGTAATGCTATTTATTTCGGGAATATTTGCTTGGTTGTAAGCCTCTTCCAATCTTAGTGCGGACTTGCATGCTGCCTCAAAATTTTCGGGTGCATTTTTTCTCACTTCTAAACTAATATCTGCGCGGATTGCATCTAGGAATCTAGCCAATTTCATTTGGTCTAAAAATTTTGCGTTGCTGTTATCCTCTAATTTTTGACCACTTTTTTTTATATATAAATTTGCCGTAGCATTAAATTCATTTATAAAATTAGCTAATGTTTGATCGGGTTTCTGCTTTAGACTGAAAAATAAATTCTGAGCACCCCCGAAATTACATTTAACGGAAAATAATTCCCTTAACTTCTCCTTGAATTTTCCTATGTCTGCTTCTAAAAATAATGATTCGTCCTGCATGAGAGTTTCCCTTGCCGATCCTATGATCTTGGCTTTCAAAATTATTAATTTGTGTTCATCGCTATATTTCGTTTTGTCAATTAAATTATCAAATTGTAGTAGGAAATAATTGATATTAGTTTCTTTTTTACCATCAAACGGATAAATTAATCCTACTAAATGCTCTGCGTTAGGAGTTGCCATATTTCCTATCCCAGAAATTTTTGATCCCGAATTCTTTGTTTTTTTTCTTTGTTTATCGTTTTTGTTCTCTCCCGAAATTTCTTCGTTTTTATTTAATAATATTTTTAATTGCCTTCTTGTTTTAACGCCACTTAAACGCGTGCTATTTCTGAGAGATTTCCTCGTACCTCCTTTAGTCATAAACTCAATTATCCTTAATTTTTTAAATAATAAAACTACAATGATTTAATTAAAATAACCAATTTGATATAAATATATCCACATATCTTATTATTATTATTTTTTAATTTATACAGCTTTATCCATCTGTACTCAACATAAAATATCAGAATATTTGATGAATTTTAGAATAAAATCCTTTCTATCATAAGACACATAAATACATAAAATTAAATAACAACCTTTCTTTTTTTTTTTTTTTTTTTCAATAGTGTAAACATACATATATACACTTTTTTTTTTTTTTTTTTTTGAAAAATGTGCCAATTATCTCAAACAAAAATACACTTGCATGCCAATGTCTCGGTTTAGTATCATATTCATAAAATTTATTATGTGAAAAAAAACAAATTTTTATTTATTTTATTATTTTACGTATATATATACCAATTTTAACAACAACTCCTATTTTCTTATAATCAAAAGAGAATCTATCTTATCTCCAATCTAATTATCTCCTTTAAAATGTATATTTGTCAGAATCATTCATTCATTTCATTATCATTTTTTTTTTTTTTCACAAAAGGAATTCAAGTAATCACAAAATTAAAAAAAAATTTTTTCTCTTAAAAAAAATCAAATAATCACAATATTAATTAAATATTTACTTCTAATATGGCAGTAATAATATTTAAATTGAAACTAATTAATTTCTTGAAAAATAATTTGGTTCTTTAAAGTACTCAAATTAAAAGAAATTACAATACTACCATATTATTAAAGTACTAAAATCAACCAAGTTCGTTCTTTTAATCATTCAAATTAAATACATAAAAATAAATAATTAAGGAACTGGTATCACGGCAACCAATTTTTAGGGGGTTGAGATGATGGAGAGATTTTTACATACCTAAAAATATTTTGTAATAATCATATTGCTTCCTTAGTACCTTTGATTTCTCTCCGATATTTCTCTCCCCAAAATTGTGCATCAATTTGATCAACCAATTTATTTATTTTACAACAATTATAATTAAATCTGTTAGTGATCGTATTATGTTTCTAGGATCTGATTAGAGAAAAGAATATTTTCTGCAGCCTAAGGAATAATAATAACAATTCTAATAAAATGATAACATTCCTTACAAAATACTTCCAATTAAAATTTCTTCCAAAAAAAATATTCTTATCCAAAAAAATTTAGATTAATTTATGCGTTGTGTTTTTTTTTTTGATGCTATCAGATCCCTATGAAACGTTGATCAGCATGCACCTAGAGTAATTTCGACACATACTCCATAAATTAATACCATGCTTTGTCATTTATAAAACAAAAACATTTATTTGTACAACACAGATCACACATAATACACTAAATATATACATGCACATAAATAAATTACAAAGATACAAAATAATCAAATCAAAATCTATTCATTTTTTTTATGGCTGTTGGCTTTCCTGCATAATTACATTTTATGCTTTGTAACACAATATTTTCAACATTGAAAATTGCTTTCATAAATTTATGAGTTATCATCACCATAATGAATTAATCTGCGGGACAATTGGCGTGCAAGTGTTTCACTATAATTTAATTGTTTTATCATACTCTATAGTTGTGGGCAAAAGAAGGGGGAATAATTCGGTAAAAAGCATACCTTCTCTAAAGTTGCTGACATCATAGGCAAATGCATATCCAGACACATGAGTAGAAGTCCGGCACACTTTCGTGGCTCATATTGGCGAAGATTATCACTCGAGCACACTTGGTAGACTGACTGACTGACTGACTGACTCTTATTTCAAAAATTCTAGAATCAAAAGTATACTAATTATTCTGTAGTCGAATATCCTTCGACCATTCACAGTTTTCTTTTTAACATATTTTTTTCCCCTTCCAGTCTCATTGGCTGTCCTTAAATTGACTATTAACTTGAACGCCCCCTAATTTTAATTTTCTAGGGGCTTCTACAGGCCTAGTCGTCAGAATGTCTATGTTGTTAATAATTACTACCACACACGGAGATGAGATTTCCCCTTTTGCCCTGTCGTAAATATACAATAATGAAAATGTCTCTGTTTTGTCATTTATTTATGGGCGTCCGTCACAGTCTTATTGCCGCTATAAATTTCTTGTCTGAGTTGTAAATCCACTGTCCTCTGTTCCTTTCTTTTTTTTTATAATTTATTTCCAATAGTTAGTTTTCTTTACAGAATTGTCTGGTTTGAGTGATGTGGGGGTTTTACACCCATCAATATTCATGGAAACAACACATCCTGAAGCTTGTTGAAATTCTTGGCCTATGTGTAGCATTGGTTGGTTGCGGTTCTTCCGAATTTCTCTAGACAGAACCCGTCGGTCTCTATCTCCCAGTTTCGTCGGTGTGCCTACTCTGGCCACATTCTGACAATCACCATTCAGCTTCCATTTTCTAATCACATAAGCCACAGTCGTTTTGGGGTAATTAAGCTCGCTAGATATGTCGATTAAAGATCGTCCATTTCGGTGGTACCCGATGATCATACCTTTCTCAAAATCAGACAGCTCTGTTCTTCTTGGCATCATGCATGCGATTGATGTCAGTGTTGTTTTCGACACCACATTTAACATTGGAGAACTTGACGTATTTCAAGATCGCAGATATCGGCATTTGCATAAGAGCCATTATCAATTATGTATCAATGGGTAGATTTGACACAAATGCTTCGATTTCTTATAATTATTTTTATCCTGATATAGGTTCGTTCTGGTAATTATCTAAGAAAAGAAGTAAATCACCAGTAAAAAACGTAAATGGAGAATTGGCAATTTGCGTAAAATCTGACGTCATTCAACTGCTTTCAGAGAACAATTGAAAATCAGTTCACTCCTATCCACAATAACTTTCTGAATTTCCACGAAATTCAATCGGATTTTTTTATGGGTAGCTCCATAGAGTTGAATATTAAATTATGTAAAATGATAAATTTTATCGTTCACGCATACGCTGATTAAAAAATATTTCATACAAATACTCATAATTTAGAAAACTTTTAATATATTTATATTTTAATAGCACCTTATTATTTCTACTACATTTTGCGAATTTTTCTGAATGTGGCTTTATATTTGGTTGAAAATATTGCATGACATAGAACATTTTAGAAAATATTTAATATATTTATATTTCAATGAATTTTGGTGAACTCCCCCCCCCCCTCCCTTTTCTTCTTTGCAAAGCATCTGCAAAAGTATTTGCAAAGAAAAATTTTCTAATTTATTAATAGCCGACTTATTTTAAAACTTAAAATATGTAATATTGATTAAAGTAGTCTGCTTTGTTTAAAAAAAATGATACCTTAAAATCGTGAAACCGAATCAAAACGAAAAAAAAAAAATCTGCTTTATGCGGGATCTTTATGCCATCATCATTAGATTCTTCTATGCTTTGGTATAGGAGAAATGCTTTGAATGGGACGATTTTGACAATATCATGCTAAACATAGACATGGAAAAAATCGCCAAACAAAATGTACATTTGGGACACATTCATCCTAGCGCCCGGGGCACATGCCCTTTTCCCCCAACCCTCTCTTATTTTTGGCCCTGAATGTGAATAAAGCTCTTTTTCTTTTCTATCACAATTATCAAGTACTTATTAGCAGCAATATTGTATTAGATATTGTATTAATTCAATACTAGTTTTTTTTTTAAGTCAGTTATTAAAAAATATCAATTTGTGGAGAATCCCTTAAGATTCAGCCGTTTTTTGAGAGCAGAATAAAAACATCTCACTAAAATAATGATATCTTTTTGAATTTTCACGATATTTGATTGGATTTTTTTTATAAGTCACTCCATAGAATTGACTATTAAATGATGTAAAAAAAATGTTTTTCTAATTCGCGCATGCGCAGATAAAAATTATTTTATACAACTACTCATATTTCATAAAATATTTAATATATTTATATTCCAATTGCGCTACATTTTTTCTACTGCATTTTGCCAATTTTTCTGAAATTTGCGTTAAATTTGGTCAAAAACCCAGCATGATATAAACAAAAAACATACCAGAATTTTTTGAATTTTTCAAAAAAATCGCTCTATCGCCATAAATATACATGCTATTCTCACAAAAATTAGTGTACATATTCTACTGTATTCATATATTTGTATTCTAAAGCGATAAGTCGTTTCGTGCATTTTCATGTACAGGGCGATCCCAAATATTTCTATTATTCTTTGTTTTTTTGCCGGCCCCCTAATTACCCGCTTAACAAATGAATGTAAATAAATATAAAGTGAAACATAATCTTTATATTTCTGAAGTTCCAGAAGAATCCGACCAGTATATTTTTAAATATTTGACAAAATGTCAAAAACTGAAAGTGTACAAATACTTTTGGTAGATAGTGTATATGTGTGTAAATTCCTAAAATTACACACCTGACATGAAAATTACCCATTTTTTGCAAAGTTTTACCTGTTTTTATGTGCATTTTAGCTTAACAAACTAAGTGTGTATTTTGTTATTACTTGAAAAACATAAATAAATGTGTAAATGCTGAAAAATGTCTGAATTTACACAAATTGGTAAGTTATTGTAATTTACACATAATGATAAACACATAGGTAAGAGTGTAAATTTCTAAAGTCACCTACTTGTCATAAAAAATACCTATTTTAATGTGTGTTTAGTTTATGGCATTAAGTTTGTAAGTTTGTTATCAGTGCATAAACTCATAAAAATGTGTAAATGTAGATTACTCCTGAAATTACACTAATTATTGTGTTGAAAAAATTATAAATGCGTGAATTTTAAAGTAGACGTTACGAAAGGGATAGGAGCTTGTAAACTTTTATCCATTTCAAAGTTTAACTTGTAATTTTAGTTTAACTTCAGTTCGCAGTGCAATTGATGGTTGTATTCAGGAACTACTTCAACCCCGAGTTAGACGCGAATCTAACATATAAAACTGTAAAATCGTAATCTTCGTTGACTTGGCTTCATCATGTTTAAGTTGAAAATTAATGGTGGGTCCAGCTGATTGCAAGCGCTCTCGTTCAGAAAAATATAGTATATAATAAGTTATTCTCTTATAAAATATTAGATATGTAATGTCATACGTCCGTATTACCTCCAATTCTTTTTATCTGATTTTTTTATATTTATGTATAAATGTATATGATACATGTTGGATTGTTTTTTACGTATAAGAATTTTTTACACGTATAATTTACTTGCCTTAAAAAATGTCAACATTGCATAACTCCTGATAAATGTCTATTAAAATAACAACTGTTGTGTCTAAAGTCATTTATTTCTTGAAAATTTTTCATCTTAAAAAGAATTTATGAATGTATATTAACAGTAGCAAAATAAACATTTACATCTTCTTTTTTCGGGGGGGGGGGGGGGCTGTTAAATTTTGGTTCGGTTGTGTGGAAGATATTATAGTTTATTTATAAACTATTATACAAATGTATACCATATCTATAAATTATATATTCTGATTTATAAGTTAAACAATTCATCTGAGTTTTATTTATTTATTGAATTTTTTTTAATTATGAAACTTATAATGTTAACTAAGTTTATCATCGATTAAAACTATAGCGTTGCTTTTGAGTTTCTACGTTACATTTCCTAATTTTGAGAAATTATTTTTTTAAATTTTTTATCGTAATTACATTAAATTTTCAGCTGTGTTTTAATTTGAAAATATTACATCGGAAGAACTATGTTCCACTAAAATAGTCATAGTAAAGAACACATAATTTTTTCTTGTTAATTATAGATTTAATAAAAATACACAGAAGTAAATTGCAAAAGGGCGCAAATACGTTGATTTAAAATAACTCCAGATCAAAAATTCTGAAGAAAATTTAGATTAAAGTAATGGCTTTTTCTTCAAATATGCTTTTTTCCATTCCAATTTTGCCTATTATTACAGAACTTATATGACATAAAACATATGATTGTATGTATATAAAAAAATATAACAGTTGTGTCATAATGAATATTCAAAATCGAACTTATCATTCTCTCCCTCCCCCTCTACATAAATATCCCCCGTTGGGTGAGTTTTATACACTAATGACACAAACGTAATTATCAAATAAATTCTACGAGCTTTAATTTCGAAAATTTATAAGAGTCAATTGATATTTGGATATAGACACAGTATTTCTCGTTTTATTTTTTACTATAGCTGATAAATAAAAATACATATTAGTTTGATAGCTAAAATTTTAATTAGAAAATCTGAAAATTTCATTTATGAAGATAGGATTAATTTCATTAATGTTAAAATATATTTGTATTTTTTTTTCCTTTTTTAAGACACAAATTTCAAAATATAAATGTAATGCAAAAAATGTTACTTTAATGATTCAACAGCTTTTTTGATAGTCCTGATAATATTTTATATGGCAAATTCTTTGTAATGATGAATATTTATGAAAGCAATTCAACATGTAATATAGGTGATTTATGTATATATAAACAAATCAGCTAAAATATTTGCAGGTAATATTTGTGTGTGTATGTGAGATGAAGTCTAGATACCTTTTTTCTATTTTTTTATTGTATTTTAAATTTTACTTTTATAACTGTATGTAATACAGTACCTTCAATATAATTGACTTTGTATCTTGAGTCTGAAAAATAAAAAATGAAAAATTGAGTCTGAACTCTGAAAATCAAAAGTGTGGAGATTGCAAGATTACCAACTATGATTATTCTATCTGATTAGTCTAAAATCTATCATTAATTAATTAATTATTTATCTTTATCTTAATTTTTAATTGCATGTTCTGAATAATATATAAATGAGGGGAATATATAAAATTAAAAAGTAAGGAAGAATATAGAAAATAAAATAGCAGTTTTTATGTGTACATTTAGAGGAGAGTGGGGAGGAATGGGACACTTTTTACAAAAATAATAAAATCAACTTTACTTGACACAAATACAAAAACTTTGATTTATAGAATACAAAATGAAACATTTTCTAATATCCTTGAGCAATATAGAAACATAATTTGAAGAATCAATTTTATAATTAAAGAAATTGAAAATTTTACAATGTGTCCCATACTTCCCCACTAACAGAGAAGTAATATTTGTACTATGATGGTTGATGAGAAATATCAAAAACTAATGTCTTAAATGGCTATATGCTGAATTTTAGATCCGTAGCTACTATAGTAGCATAGTTTTAAAGGGAGGGCAAAGTTCTAAAAACCTATTTATAGGAGTTTTTAAGAGGAGGGGAGTGAGTGTGATAGGCTGATTTGGAGCTTATGATGCTACACTTGTGATAGTGGATGAGAAGTGTGTACATCACTATGATCCCGAGTCCAAAGAACAGTACTTTTATCGAATCCACTGTCACAAATCTAGCCCCATAAGCTAAAAATCAGATTTTCAACTACACCCCCCCCCCATTTTACTCCTCCTTACAAAACTGCATGAATATTGCAGCTACGGTTCTAAAACTAAGTATAAATATATCGATATTCTACATCAACCCATTGCAGTACAGATATTTCATATACACTAGACACAATAGTTATTGAACCTCCATCGAATATGCGTATTTTGCATATTACGCAAAGAGCTGTGTAAATTACAATAACACAATAATGTGTGTTTTTTTCGCAATACACATTTAACAGTGTAATCACAGAAGATTACACAGATAAATGAGTGAGAATATTACACAGATATTTGTGTATTCTTGCGCAATTTACACGTTAATGTGGGTATTTCATGAGTGATTATTATAACTTTTACCCACTTAGTGTTATCATCAAATTACACACTGAAATGTGTATTTTGAAATTTACACATTAGGTGTGCATTTTGGCAATTTACACACAAATTTACACATATAAACAAATCGTTTTTGTATCATCGATTTACACATTTTTGTGTGCAAATTTACACTTTTATTTTTTAGAGTGTATATATTTAGGTAACAGTATCATTTTAATTGGATTTTTCAAATTTTGACTCTATAATAAGTAAATTATTGTATACTAGAATAGGAATAAGTATTAAAAAATGGTTCACTTAAGAAGGACCAAATATGAACAGAATAATTTTATTAACAATATAATTGCACCATTGCTAAACACACTCTAAAAAATAAAAGTGTAAATTACACAAATTTACATACATATGTGTGTAAATTCCTAAAATTACACACCTGACATGAAAATTACCCACTTTTTCCAAAGTTTTACCTGTTGTTATGTGTATTTTAGCTTATAATACTAAGTATGTATTTTGTTATCACTTGAAAGAGACAAACAAATGTGTAAACGCTGAAAAATGCCTGAATTTACTCAAATTGGTATGTTATTGTAATTTACACATAATGTTATATACATAGGTAAGTGTATAAATTTCTAAAATCACCCACTTGGCAAAAAAAAAAAAAAAAATACATTTTTCCTATGAAAAAAAATACCTATTTTAATGTGGGTTTAGTTTATGGCATTAAGTTTGTAAGTTGTTATCAGTTCGTAAACTCAGAAAAATGTGTAAATGTAGATAATACCTGAAATTACACTAATTAATGTGTTACAAAAATTATAAATGCGTGAATTTTAAAGTAGACGTTACGAAATGGATGGTAGGTTTAAATATTATTCAGAGCTACACATTTTATTTCATTAACCCCATTCCATAAATAACATGATTTCATTGCATTGCTGTAACAACATTTTTAAATAATAGACCAGTATATTTATTTATTTTTATAAGATACTCTGACCACCTCTCTCACATTCCCCGTTTCAGCAGCATATGAACATTTAAAAGAAGCTAAAAAAATTAATCTCAACAAATGTAACAATATTTCGTTACATGTAACGTAAAATTTCATTCATTTAATTAGTTAATTTCGTTTTCCGAATTACATATTGAAATTTGTACATCAAATAGAAGAAAGTTTGTTTTTATAATTCTAGAATTTGGTTAAATCGTAATTTCTTTCAGCCGTCTCGCTGACCGCTGTTTTTTCAGAATTTTACATGTAATTTTCAGTAATAGTGTTAGATTTCATTCTTAAAGCGAAATTAGAAAGACTTCATAAAGAGGCATTATAATAGAGATATAATCCCACTTTATGCTTATTCATAAATTTAAATTATATTTTTTGTACTGTTGATAATTTTTCTGCTGTCCTTCCCCCCCCCCCACTTAATTTAAAGGACAGTAGTTTATCCTTCAGTAGAATCTAAAAAATATTTTGAATTCATTTAATATGTAACATAAAATATAATTCATGTAATTAAGATAATTCTAAATCCGTATCCTGAGTTATTTTTACATTTAGCATATCGAATATAAGTATGCTTGATTTTACCCTAAATTATTAAATCCAAATTATAAAGTCTCATAGCTTGTAACCATTTACCCATTTTAAAGTTTAACTTGTAATTTTAGTTTAACTTCAGTTCGCAGTACAATATATGGTCCTATTCATGAACTACGCGAATCAAGCATCAAAAACTAAAATCATAATCAATGCCGACTTGGCTTCATCAGGTTTAAGTTGAAAACTAATGGTGGGTCCAGTAACTTGACCTTGATCACGCCGGGATCGAAAATGAAACTTCTCAACCAAGCACGCATAGAAAGCAAATCACGTAGAATGTGGTGGCAAAACAGGCAAACTGAATGCAAGTATTCGCGTTGAGAAAAAAATAGAAGTTATTCTCCTATAAAATATAAGGTACGTAATCTCATACGTTCGTATTACCTCTAATTTTTTTTTTATCTGATTTGTTTATATTTACGTATAAATGTATATTCTATATGTTGGATTGTTTTTTTACACATAAGAATTTTTTTCACGAGTAATTTACTTGCCTTAAAAAATGTCAACGTTACCTAACTCCTGAAGCTTCCCGCTTAAAATAACAACTGTTGTATCTAAAGTTATTTATTTCTTGAAAAAGTTTCATCTGAAAAAGAATTTATGAATGTATTTTAACAGTAGCAAAATAAACGTTAACATCATTTTTGTGTGTGGGGGGGGGGGGGGAAGGGGGTGTTAAATTTCGGTTCGGTTGTGTGAAAGATATTATAGTTTATTTATAAACTATTATACAAATGTATATTATATCTATAAATTATATATTCGATTTATAAGCTAAACAGTTCATCTGAGTTTTATTTTTTTATTGAAATTTCTTTGTAAGTTTTTTATTATGAAACTTATAATGTTAACTAAGTTTATCATCGATTAAAACTATAGCGTTGTTTTTGAATTTCTACGTTACATTTTCCAATTTTGAGAAATTTTAAATATTTATTTATCTTAATTACATTTATTTTCTGCTGTGTTTTAATTTGAAAATATTACATCAGAAGAACTATGTTCCACTAAAATATTCATAGTAAAAACACATAATTTTTCCTTGTTAATTATAGATTTAATAAAAATACACAGAAGTAAATTGCAAGAGGGCACAAATATGTTGATTTAAAATAACCTTAGACCAAAAAGTCTGAAGAAAATTTATATTAAAGTAATGGCTTTTTGTTCAAATAAACATTTTCCCATTGCAATTTTGCCTATTATTATAGAATTAATATGACCTAAAACGTATGATTGTACGTATATAAAAAATTATAACACTTGTGTCATAATGAATATTCAAAATGAAACTTATTAGTCCCCCCCCCCCGCACTACATAAATATACCCCGACGGGTGAGTTTTATACATTTAAGACAAAAATGTAAATGTCAAATAAATTCTACGAGCAATAATTTCGAAAATTTATAAGCGTCAATTGATATTTGGATATAATCACAGTATTTCTTATTTTTTACTATAGTTGATAAATAAAAATACTAATTAGTTTGATATCTAAAATTTTAATTAGAATATCTGAAATTTTCATTTATGAAAATACGAGTCATTTCATTAATGTTAAAATATATTTGTATTTTTTTTAAAAACACTAATTTCAAAACATAATCTTAAATGCAAAAGATGTTATTTTAATGATTCAACAGCCTTTTTGATAGCCTTGATAATTTTTTAAGGTAAATTCTTTGCAATGATGAATATTTATAAAAGAAAACAATTCACCATATAATATAGGTGATTCATGTATATATAAATAAATCAGCTATTATTTTTGCAGGTAATATGTGTGTGTGTGTGAAATGAAGATTACATACCTTTTTCTATTTTTTTATTGTATTTTAAATTTTACTTTTATAACTGCATGTAACACAGTATCTAGAGTATAATTGACTTTGTATTTTGAGTCTGAAAAATAAAAAGTGAAAAATTTAGTCTGAACTCTGAAAATATAAACTGCGAAGATTGCAAGTTTACCATCTATCATTATTCCATCTGACTAGTCTAAAATCTATCATTAATTATTTTTTTCTTTACCTTAAATTTTAATTGCATGTACTAAATAATATCTAACTAAAGGGAAAATAAAATTAAGAAGCAAGGAAGAATATTGAAAATAAAACAGCAGTTTTTATGTGTATATTTAGAGGAGAGTGGAGAGGAATGAGGCACTTTTTACAAAAATATTAAAATCAGCCTTATTTGACACAAATACAAAAATTTTGATTTATAAAATACAAAATGAAACACTTTCTCATGTCCTTGAACAATATAGAAACATAATTTGAAGAATCAATTGTATAGTTAAAGAAATTGTAAATTTCAAAATGTGTCACATACTTTTCCATTAACAAAGAAGTATTATATGTACTACGATGGCTGATGAGGAATATCAAGAACTAATGTCTAAAATGACAGTATGCTGAATTTTAGAACCGTAGCTGCTGTAATAACATAGTTTTAGAGGGAGGAGTGAAGTTCTAAAAACCTATTTAGAGGGAGTTTTCAAGAAGGGGGGGGGTGAGTGTGATAGGCTGATTTCGAGCTTATGAGGCTACACTTGTGACAGTGGATGAGAAATGGGTACATTACTATGATGCCGAGTCCAAGCAACAGTAATTTTATCTCATCCACTGTCACAAATCTAGCCCCATAAGCTAAAAATCAGGACTTCAACTACCCCCCCCCCCTTCGCATTTCAATCCTCCATCCAAAACTATATAAATAATGCAGCTATGGTTCTTAAACTACACATAAATTCAACTGAGACATTAGACTTCGATATTATGCATCAGCCATTGCAGTACAGAAATTATATATACACTAGACACAATACTTATTGAACCCCCATTGAATATGCGTATTTTACATATTACGCAAAGAATTGTATAAATTACAATAACACAATAATGCATGTGTTTTTTTCGTAGTACGCATTTATCCGTGTGATCACTGAAGATTACACAGATAAATGAGTAAGAATATTATGCAGATATATGTGTATTCTTGCGCAATTTACACATTAATGTGGGTATTTCATAAGCGATCACTATAACTTATACACACTTAGTGTTATCTTCAAATTACACACTGAAATGTGTATTTTCAAATTTACACATTAGGCGTGTATTTTGGCAATTTACACACAAATTTACACATATAAACAAATCGTTTTTGTATCATCGATTTACACATTTTTGTGTGTAAATTTACACTTTTATTTTTTTAGAGTGCATGGGTTTATCAAAAAACTAGCAGATCAGCCCGGTGGCTTTTCCAATGTTTGTAATAATAACCTTAAACAAAACTCAAGTGTGCATAATTTTATATCTTTTGATATTTTTTTAAATGAACCTAATTTTGAAGTTCATATTACCTTCCGCATAATCTACTGTATTTCCAAAAAATCTCCTTCCGAACAAACCTCTGACATCCGTCATCGCTACCTAATACAGCATGCATCGGATGTAATTTGTGCATGACAGAAACATTTATAAACAAAGTTGAAAGAGCCAAACTTCCTAGTAATCAAACCCATAAGATTCGTTAAAAGAATGCATCATTGATGTTAGAAAATACTGGCAAATGAAGTCTAAGATAAAGTTTCAAAATACAGAAAGTAGCTGAATTGTAATTTTAGCTAAATGAAGCAAATCCCATCGAAATTTTGCCTAGTGGTGAGGAGTGGTTCCTAATATTTTATCGCCCTTCCCCCCTCAAAGCATCAATAAAATCTCTATGCCCTCCCTCCTTATTTTTTGAAGTATATATCTTATTATTTAAAAAGTGATTTCTGTATAAACAGTGGAAGCATAATAAAGTTTTAATAATGTAAATTTATTTCACATTACATAACTTTCAAAGAAGTGAATCTTCTGTGACAAATGTGTTTCGAACATTTCCTTAAATGCAATCGATTTATACATATTCGTCTTTGTACGAAAAAAAAATTTGTTGTACTTTTCTAATTTAATACATTGTGAAAAGAAAAGTGTTATAGAATCTGCATTTTTATGTTCACAAAATATCTTGAAGAGAGACCTGCGTTTAAAGTTAAACGTAATAACATTTAAAATTTTTATAAGTAATTTTTGAGAAGTAATTTTTTAAGAGTTCGTGGAAAAGTTTTGAATTGTAATTTCTTTCCCTGGATAACACATTACACAAAAAGCATTTTTAGAACCTCCCCTCTTTATTAAAATTAAATAACCATTATTCCGTATCACAATGTATTTTCTGTAAGCACTTTCTCAATCTTTTTTCCGTGCATTATTTTATTTTAAAATTTAAAATGTATACGTCTTCATGTAAATTAATTCACTGTGTAGAATGCATTAAAACTGTAGACAATTATTATCTACCCATTTCATTTTTTAATTCTATCTGAAATTTATAAGTTTTATAAATTTGATTGAACCTCATTCAGATTTTTCACATAGTTTTTAAGTTACTTATGTTCGAGACAATCAAAATTATACGTAATTTTAAGTACTTTCACGAGTAAAAATATCGTCAAGTGGCATATAGCAGAGATAATAAACGTAGAAATCTCTTTTAACCCGCGAGTAGTCGCAACTTTTTCCACAACATCATTAGTCGCGCTCGGTCTTTTCGCTGCTGGCCCCTCGCATACCAAATACGTAAAATAAGAAATATTTTTCACCTAATATATGAAGATAACATTTCAATGAATATATAAATTTGAAGTTTTCTTAAATTATGCATTTTATTCATGAGATATGGAGTAATTAGTAAAAATGAACTGACATTAGTGATTGTTACGTAGACTTTTTCGCCAATTTCAACTTTGTTTCTAAAAATGTACCTGAAAGAAAAACAGAGGTGTCCTGTTATTTCACTAAGGTGTTCGAGAAACCTTCAATGTCAGCTACATGGTAGATCTCCGTTGTGCTTGTAATCTGATACAAGTTAGGAGAAGATAAGTTATACGGGCGGCGAAAAGACCGACACGCGACTACTGACGGGTTAATACACTGATAAAAAAATGCACTAGTTTGAGCCAAATTTCTGTGCTCAGAAGCTACCACTAAAAGATGGTGAAATCATGTACCAACATTCGGAGATTCTTATATTAACCTATACTCAGCTATTGGAAGTATGCTTCATCAGGAGCTCCAAATGTTGGTACAAGATTTTGCCATTTTACAGTGGCTGCTATTGAGACCCACAATTTGGTTTAAACTAGGACAAGATAATCGAAAATGTTTACCAAAAATTTTAAAACTTTGTCCTAGAGCAATTTAAGGGAGATCTAATACTTAAAAATGTCAAAATATTATCAAAAAATATTCATAAATGTATTCTGGTGTATTTTAAAGTTATAATGTATTTTAAAGTTTTCATTCGGGACATTTTAAAAAAATCAATAAAAATTGATTTTTTTAAATTTTCCGTGTATTTTATTTATTTTTAGTGTTTAACAGTTCTTAAAAATAAAGCAGAAGAAACTACTCTGGAAAAAAGTTGCAGCAGAGATTCCAGGCAATGTCCGTAAAAAAAGCGGCCTTTATTCCTATATCAATGGACTTTGCAATTACATTAATGGATTTTGGCTGTAAAACACAAAGCAATTACGGAAGTTGACCGTTTATGTAAAAAAAGTGACATATTCCGTAAATTTGCTGGATAATTAACGGTAAAGTACCGGAAATTTACAATTTTTTTACAGTGTAATAGTGAATGAATGATCAAAAAATTTGAGATTTCCGACCTAGAAAGTTGAATTGCCCTTCTGCGGTGCATATACTCCTCGTTGGAAACCACTGGGGAAGAATGCGCCTCCAAGAAGTGGAAGTTGCCTCTCTGATTGTAAATTTCATGAATTCTTTTCATCATTAACACGATATTTCATAAACGCATGAAAATTCGTATCAAATGTTACTTTTAAAGTACCTCGATTTTTCATTTTCGATTGCAGTGAGCAAACGTAAAGTGATGCTGCAAAAGGATAGTGATGTCCGAAAAATGTGATAGATGAGGTAAAAAGAATGACCAAGAAGGATTTTAACTGAAATATACTTTGCGTATAAAACATTTTTATCAGTTTTAAAGTAGCTGTAGGGTACTAAAACTATGTAAAAGAAAACTGTAGTTGAAACGGATAATTTTTTAAGAAGCTGCAACAAAAGCCCCATGAAAGAGATTAATATTCAAAATTGTTTGTGGGATTTTTTTTTGCCGTTCATGCAGTAGCAGAAGGGCTCACGAAGTTGTCAGAAAACACAGCTAATGAATCGGATAATTTTTAAAGAAGTTATAAAAAAGGAACTCATACAGAGCTAACAGAAATTTCAAAAAACAACTTCTTATGTTTACTGCAACTACATAAACAAAAAAAATCCAAAAATTCTCAGATTTTAGTTACTGTTAAATGTGAATAGTAATCTTTTTCTCAGGCCGTTTGTTGGAGCCGTCGCATGATCCTACCATAAAAACTTGTTAAAAGATTTAAGTTTTTATCACTTTAGATCTTCAGTTAGTTAAAATTAAGTGTAAGGCATCAACTAATCATTAAAAAAAAAATTTTTTTAAAGCGTGCAAAAAAAAAAAAAAAAAAAAAAAAAAAGACAAATGCTTAAAATTGGATTCTAAGACCCCGGTGAAAATAAAAGGGTGTTGGTCCGAAGAGAGGAATTCAGATTAAACATTAAAATTTTGCATCGATAATGCGAGAAAATTAGGATATGAAAAAAGTACGTCGCACAAGAAGTTCAAAGAATCCCGTATACGGGACTACGGGATCCTAGGGAGCCCGTAAATTTTAACTGGATAGAAATGACACAATAACTAAATAGGAATATGTTTTCAAAAATGAAGATCTATGAAGAAAGGGCAATTTGTTAATTTTTCTATTATTTATATTAGTAGTTTATTTATTTATTTTTATATAAGTTCTAAGAATTTTTTTTCACCAGGATAATTTAAGACGAAAAATCTACAAGATACTTTAAATTAATCAAAATTGGTTAGAAAAACGTTTGATGGTCCCCGTGTGAATGAAAAAGGGTCCAGTACATGTTCGAATTTGGAGTCATAAATTAAGAATCTTCCAAGTAAGCTATCGGGGACAAATCCATTGCACGGAGGCAACATTTCGACAATGGCATTTCGTCTGTTATATGAGACAATTCAGCAAAATTAACAGAACGTAAAAGAAAATTCAATAAAAAATGGGCATACAATTACATTTAGTTATGTTGAAATATCCGCATTGATTGGTTAAGAAATTATACGATTTGTAATTTTTCCAAATGAGTGAAAAGGTGTGATTCGAATGATTCGAACATTCTAGCCAAAGTTTTGAGTTTAAATCCCGGCCTTAACCATATTTCACTCATTTAGGAAAATTACAACTCGGATTATTTTGTAACTAATAAGTATAATTAATTAAGTTATACACGTAAAAATACGAAAAATAATTAATTAAGTTTGAGTACTGTTATGTTTTAGTAATAAATTAAAGAATATAATATATTGATTACTTTATTTTATTTTATTTGTTTTCAAAATATGCATCCATGTCGATGATTTTTTTTAATCTGAAATCTGTTAAAATATGAGTTCGATTCTTGCATGTCCTTATTTGAATACTTCTAGCTTGGTGGAAAAAGATTGAACAATTGTGATTTCTTAACGGCCTGCTTGTTAGACTTTCAAAACATACTTCTCAAATGTCAATGAGATTTGAATATTTCATTAATAATTCTCCAAACTTTTTTGTTTTTTGTATGTGTGAAGCGTTATTTTGTAAGATTTTAGCACAATCTAATCAACATTCGTATACAACATTCGACTATAACAGGAAATGAATTAAATTACCTAAACTTAATCTTGCGATAGTTGACGTTTAATTTAAAACGAAAGTTCTATATCTATTGCACACTAGGTTAATATCGATTTCTTTTTGTCTTTTAAAAATGTCTTTCTTTGAAACTCGGACTTTCATGTGTGAGTACTGGTTAGATTTCCTTAAAAAGACCTCCACGGAGGACCGCAACCCTGGTCTCTTTCCCTCATGTTGAAAATTGGCCGCGAAAAACACAACCACTAATCAACCTGTCATTTTAAAAACACTTTCTTATATTTTATGTAGTCTCCATACAATTAAAATAGCATTCTTTTCTTTTTTTTTTCTTAATTTGTAGCTGAAGTTGTAGTCTAATTTCGAAGTTTGATCGCTCACTGTACATTTCCGATATTATAACCATCACTAAATATTATTTTATTTTTATTTTTTAACTAATAAATTTGATATAATTTATAAAGGTAACTTTTTCCTGAAAGAGTTTTGTTAAGTTTAAACTTCACCAGCGGCCGAAAGGCTGTGCTCTGGAAGCTGATAGATTGAAGGTAATTCAAATGTCTCTGAATTCGAACCCAAACGTTGGGAGTTTCCCGTAGTTTTCTTAGAATTTTGGAATTTCTTACTAAATATGGGTTTGATTCCCTTAGAAAGACTCCCAAGGAGCGCACTCCACCCCGCCCTCCTTAGGTCCTATATCCCTCGTTTTGATAATTGGCCATCCTAAACAGCAGCAACGAACTAACTTAAGATTTGTGCTTTGCAATTTATAGATAAATATTTTAACTAAATATTAAGTTGTTGCACCATTTGACAACAGATGCCGAATTTATGTAATTAATATTTATAGAATATTTACACTTAATAACAATTATAATCCTTTTCAATTTTACACAAATTAATGATTACGATCCTTTCAAAAATGACTAAGCTATTCATATTCATAACATACAATTATATTCTATATTGTTTTCTTATTATATTTCAAATAAAAACATATATAGTTTATTTTACTAGACGTATTTGCTTTTTCATTTTGATAAATTGTTTCTACTTATTCAAAATGCAATTATCACGAATATAAATTTCAAAACCAAAATATCTTTTTATGTGGAATTTAGGAGGAAGTTTAAATGTTTGAAAAACATCTTAACTAAATCAATGTTGTAGCAGCATTTTCTCTTCGTTTTAAATGTGTCAAAAACAGTTATAGAACTCTATATGTTCTGTGAAAATAAATAAAATTGCGCAAAATATCAATTAATTATTCTGGTTAAATCCACACAAATTTCAAATTAAGAATAAATTATTTTGCGTAATATATTACTTCCCAATTGAATGTGAATTATTAAACTTTACCTAAAAAAATATTAATTATAACTATTTTTTGTTACATTAGTCATAATAATCCTTTCGAAATGGATCAAGTTGTTGATGGTTCAGTTATTGATGCAGAATATTTTTATTATTATATCTTTAATGAATTAATTATTTTCTTCACTCTTAATGAAATAATTAAACTAATTTTATAAGATTTTAATGTCAATGTCATTATTAAACCAAAATTTATAATTCGTATACGTTCAAAGTGAATGAATTATGGTACATGTCTTGATGTAATTAATGAGAAAATTCAAATAAGCAAAAACAACCTAACTAATTCAATATTGTCTCAGAAGATATTCAACGCTTTAAACTTCCTAACTTTAAGCAAAACGTGCCAGAATCAAACAATTACTAAACTTTCTTTGTTTTGTGAGAGTAAACAAAATCACAAAGAATTTTAATTAACTTTTTTCACTAAATCCAGGTGGATTTCAAAGGAAAAATAAAAGTTATTTAAGGTATAATTTTGCGTGTATATTTGTGGATCACTGAAATGTTTATGCTTATTCTTAAACATTAGATAATTAAAATTTTCACGAGAATTAGACGTTATGGTTCTTTCAAAACAAGCTAAATTCTTGACACAGAAAAATTTTATTTATACAACTTTTGTTCTAAAACAAAATTAATCAGATAGTTATTAATTTTTGTACTTTTAATTAACTTTTTTGTTAAATCCAGAGAGATTTCAAATGTAAAATCTAAATTGTCATTTAAAGTATCTTTTTTCTACGTACAAAGAAATTCGTGAAGCGTTATGCTTATTACTTTGGAATTTAACATAATGTGTACTTTTTGAAATGTTAGTCATTATTATTCGATCAAAACAGCTAAGTTCGTGATTTAAAGCTTTTTTTATATAGCTTTTAAAAAAAGAAAATTAATTAATTGCGTAAATTTTAACGAAATATTGAATAATATTCTTCAAGATTCCGATAATATTGTTATTGTTTATTCCTGACACAATTATTATTGATAAAAATTTTGAAATCAATAAACCATTGTAGCTTTAATGCTTAATTAGCAATATGATGATTCACGTTTTTAATATTCGTTGCCATTCTGCCGTTAATTAAGACAGATTGATGAGTCGCTGGCTACCGCTGAAATCATATTTGTCAAAATGCCTTCATTTATAACTAGAAGCCACCTTTCTCATATTGTTTTCAGACAATTTTATAAAAAAGTGATATTAGTTGCTTTTATGTAATTTTTGCCGTTAAACGTTTAAAAAAAAAAAAAAAAAAACTTAAAAACTAAAATAAATTGTCATATTTTGGTATACATAACTAAATTCATCCTTTTTTTGCATATTTTTCAAGCTGATTTGTTTATTTTCATTTTTGTTCTTAGTTTTTATATTATTTTTTTAAAAATAGGGCAGTTGTTTTAATTGGACCAATTTGAGCTACCTCGATTTAAAGCAGATATGACATTGTAAATTTGCAAAGCAATTATTGAAATTAGAGCACTAAAGTCTTTCCACATTATTTTTTATTTTTAAATTTTTTTACTATTTTATAATAAATTTCTGTCTTTATGCAAGTTTTTTAATATCTTAATTTAGTTTTCTTTTACATATTTCGACCAATTTCTGAATACAGTTTAAGGATTAGGTAAACATAAAAATTATCTTTTTAAGGTCATTGTGCCTAACTCAGATGAAATTCTCCTAATTTTTTTTTTTATATTTAGAGTATATTTGGGATTTTATTACATAAATATTTATTTTATTACGCAGAAAATTATTTAAAACCGAGCCTCTAATTCAAAACAAACATCTTTTTCAGAAAAGCAAAAAATATATATCTGCAATTTTCATTATTTTTTAATTCTGATTACAGGATACTGTGTGCAATGTTGTTTGTCATATTTCCTGAAAAAAATAATATTTTATATTAAGAACTCTGAAAATTATAAGGGAAAAACTTAGAAAAATTTGAAGCCATTTTTATAAAAACCTTAATTACTCTGCGAGTATGCATGCTATTTGCATAAAAATGAACACAGTGTATTACAATAAGGCATTCAATCATAATCTAGAGTTTGAGCGCTTTTGCGCCATTAGTTTTGACAGGGTTATTCAAAAGATATTCATTCTTTTTTAATTTGTTGACGGTCCCCTATGGAGTTTCGGTAAAAAATCTTCACGGCAATGTATGGCGTGTACTATTATATTTATACACTAAGAGTTTCGAGATGATTCCTCATGTATTTTTCTAGATATTTAGTAAAATGTCTAAAATCGAAAGTGTCCCATAATCAATGGCAATATAGTGTATATCTGCAATATTATATAATAATCTAGTCGCATTTAAGTTAATTTTGTTGGATTTACAGCATGTAAAACCGAAATCAAATCCAGCAGCCCTATAAGTGACAATACGTTTCATTCATGTCAATTTATCTGAAAAAAAAAATCATTTAACCATTAATTGTGCCATAGTAACAGAAATTGTGCCATGGCTATTATAAGCGGTCTTCGCGACCACTTAAAAAAATAAACAGAACGTTTTCGTTAAGTCATAGGATATTGTTTCTTTCTAACCTTTATGTACCGGATTATTATAACTGAAAATCATTTACACTTAAATTTCTAACATTAGTAAAAGTTTCAAATAAAACACAATTCCACAAATAATTTGAGTTATACTCAAAATTTTTATTTAATACAAGACAATTTTAAAAGGATGTGGTCTGTGAGACCGCTAACAGTTAGTTAATTGTTGAATAAATCATTTAAAAATCACGGGCATCCTGTCGCAAATTAATCCGTAAATTCCACATAATAGCGCAATTTGGAATTCCGAAATTTCAACTTTGTATATTTTTATTGGCACTATAGAGATAGTGATTCCAGTAAGAAATTTAATAAGAAATTAAAATGGGATATAAAGTATTTTTGGTTCAATTTGATAGATTATGGCTTCAGTTTAAACGACCAGTCGCTGAATTTGGAGCATTTTTGACTTTTTTTTTTCATTAAAAAAACTCAATGTTTTTCAAACATAATCGTTTCGAAATATTTATTTCGTTAGTGGGTGAATAGATTGAACATGTGCACTGATATTTTAAAAACATTCTATTACTGAAATGAGTTAGAGCTGAAAATAGCTGAAGTGGTCTAAATTCGGCTAATCTCCCCTACATTATGGAGATATAGTCTTTCCACTTTTATGTTAAAACACTGCACAAATGTTTTATCTAAAATTAAAAATATTCAATCTTAGTCCTATCATTATTATTATTAATTTTCCACTTAATTTTCAGGCGTAAAATTATATTCACGATTACTAAATATTAAATACGTTAGTTATCACATTGCTAAGTAATTAGAAAACCTAAAAAGTGAATAATATCCAAGCTTAATGTCGAGTGCGCATTTTTGGAATAGCACAATTAATGCAACATTGGATTATAATTCCAAGGATCCGGGATCGATTCCCGGCTTGGACATTTTTCACTTTGTTGGTTTGACACTTACAAGAGAATCACTTATGGTGCTGCTCGCATCAGTCATTAAACATTTTAAAGCCCTATAGAGAAAGTTTGACAATCGATACAAATTTTCTGTTAAAATTACAGTTTTTGATTTTGCAGTCAGCATAACTCGCTGTACATACAATTTTTGATTACCATTATAAACATTTTTTAAAAGCATTTAAAAATACAAATTAGTCAATAATAAATATAAAATAACGAAAATAGCTGAAAAATTCCTTTAAAAACCTAAGAAATTGATTTTGAAAAATTGCAATGTTATGTTCATATTTTTGCGAGTGAAAATATGACTTTTTTCCCCCCTTTAATAATGGCTATTTTGATTTCCTATTCAAATGTCCTAGCTAGTTGTCGTCAGTGATCATATATTTGTACTTCGCAAGAAAATTTAGTATTATAACTAAATAGGCAGAGTAAATTTTCTAAAAGATTAGTTTACTTTTTTGTTACTTTTATCAAAAGACACAACATTTAATACAAGAACATTTCATTTTATACATTCAAAATTTTATTCTACATCACTTCAAAAGATAATAGTTTGCTTATTTTGTATTTCAATAACCCCCCCAATTTTCTTTGATCTTGAAAACTGTTGGCACAAATGTATATTTACTGTTTATGCAATTATATTCTGACTACAAAAATATAAACTATTTCTAGTTTATTATGCTATTATCAAACTAATCGCATTCTGATGAAATTTTAATGCGTACCGATCACATACTACTAGATCGACATACAGACAAAAAATGTTTAGCACCATATTTGACAACTTAACTCACTTTTGTGTTCAATAAGCAAATAAAAATCCAATTATAAAAAAAGGAAATATAAAAAATTATTTAAAATATAATTATAATAAAGGTAATAATTATAATATCGGTTCACTAACTTTTACGTATAGGGCTACAAAATGCACTAGATCTCAATGCTAGGTGCCAGTAACATCAAAAGTGGTTTCCTTCTTAGTTAGCAACGTGATAATTTACGTTTTTTAATATTATTTTTTTAAATAAAATTCCAGTATATTTAGAATTTAAATATTTAAAAAAATACATCATGAAAATGTAGTTTCTCCTTTTTATATTAAAGTATTTTAAGAGAATTTTATCAAGATTTAAAGATTGTTTAACCTTACTTCTTTTTATTAAATGAGATGAGTTACTGGTTTTTTAAACTAGGCATTAGATATAAGCTTCTTTTAATTTGCCTCGTTGAAAGATTTCTAGATCAAAGATGTGCATCTCAAACAAACTTTCTAGAAGTAATAAGAAATTTGCTTCGACAAACTTGAAAAACACTTTTATCCAGAGAGGAATGAATTAAATTTACTTTGTTCCTTCGAAATGAAAATATTTTTTATGCCTTTTGTGCTAGATAAAAATCTTAAGATTTTTTTTTCATCATTTATGTAAGAAGTTGATACATGTTGTCGTTTATGTCGAAAAAAAAATTAAAAAAGTTATGAAATTTTCCAAGAAAGTTTTTTAATATTCTGTATTATTTGGGTTTACAAGATTAAATATGAAAAATTTCATGCTTCTATGAATATTTTAAGAAATATTGTTCATTATTTTAAAAGTATATACTATGCAAAGTAAAAATATATTTTTTTTATATCTGATGTAAGTTTTCATATAAAACTGGTATGCTTTTAATAAAAAACTCTAGATTTTTAAATAGTTAATTTTAAACTAAAGCATTGAAATTTCAAAGCAAATTTCAAAGCAAATTTCTACGTTGTATAAATAACTTATATTTCTTTGAGGTGATAGATTGTGCTATCAGTAACCTCTCAAAGAAATGAAATAATTTTAGTTTTATAATTCTTAACAAATCATGCTAATTTTTGGGGGGAAATTTAACTAAAAGTATTTGGTGGAGCATTAATTTTTACTTACTACAATTTTTCTCTCCTCCCCCCCCCCCACCCTTTTTAAACAGAACAAAAGCAAAAATAATTATTTAGAATTCTTTGCTGTTTTTGTTATTTTCTTTTCTTTTTCTTTTTTTTCAGTAAGTCGGCAATTTCTTTTTTTCGATTTCATTCTTTAAAATATTAAGTTTGAAATTTAATGCAGCTAATGATTTTTAATGGATTTTTCTTATTACTTTAATTTAGTTTTACATTTATATGCATTTTTTAAAAATTTAACTATGCGTATCTAAAAATTTCTTTCATAATTTTTATATTTTTCTTTTTGTCCATAATTTTTGTAATCGCTTTTAAGTAACATTTAGATATATTAATGAATTATCTCTAATCGAAAAAACTGTATTTCACATGGTAACAATTTCAAAGAAAACATTATCAGTTGTATAATAAAATTTGTACATGTAATTGTAGCAAAAAATGTTAATGTTAAAGCTGTTAATTTTGTGTGTTTTATGTGAAACATATTTGCTATATATAAAATTTTTTACTACAGTATGGATAGGGTCTGAAAAGATCCTTTCCGACTCGGCTAACAGGCGGAGGTAGATTACGAAGTTGGGTACGAGTTTCACTAACAAAAATTGAATTTAGATTACAGATAAACCCAATTTTATCGCTAAGAGTAAGCTCTAAGGATATAAATCTTTTCTGAAAATTCTAATGTACACACATACACGCACGTGTGCGTGTATGTGAAAATACAATTTAAAAATGGCGAAAACAAAATAAAAAAATTCAAAATATTAAAATATTTCAATATATCCATAGTCTGGTTTTTATCATGTTTCAATACGTTTCTAAAACTCCCATGAAATAATATACTTACCTGCTTTTTGTCCAGCATATGTTCAATATGATCAAATATTTGCTTTTAAAAAAATCCACCAAGCCATTTATTTCTTTTTCCGTTTTCCCGTAGACATCATGCTATAAAAAAGTTGTGACATATTATTATTATTATTATTATTAATTCTTTAAACTATTTTTTCTTTTAATTTTCATGTGCAAATCTTCTAATACTAAATTGATTGCTGTCGTAAGAATTTTATTGTGTTTTTTTTAATTGTTGTTCACAACTGCTGTAAGAAAAAATGTTTAATCTTTCCTGTCATTGTTTTTTAAGAGCTATTTTATCAGGCATTCAAATTTTTGAAGTTCTTTATTTTCATCTCATTGGGTCAATTTTGCCCATTTGCAACCCCAGTCGAGATATTATTCGTGTCAATGTGTATGGCAAGTTTGAAGACCTTTCGTGAGTAATTGCGACTTTTATCACGTGAACAAAATTTAGTATCTATGCTCACATACACACACATACCGTGTGCCCCAAAAATGACTGATGAATTTCAAAATTCAATAACTTACAAACGGTGACAGCTATTTAAACATAATTTTTTATTTTAGTTCGAAATTCAAACAATAGGTGGCGCTGTGGGCGATTGAAGGCCAAGTGATGAATGCTGAGTGAAGCGTCGACCTGGCCGTCAGCGCTACCTGTTGTTTGAAATTCGAACTAAAATAAAAAATTACGGTAAAAAAAAAACTCCTGACATTATACATGACCCTCCTGCAAAAAATATCTAAATAGCTGTCACCGTTTGCAAGTCATTGAATTTTAAAATCCATCAGTCATTTTGGGGACACCCGGTATATATATATGTATATGCAAAAAAAAATTTTCGCCATTTTCTCGTTTCGATTTTATTCTAAAGTGTTATAAGAACACATTTTCATTATAAATTTACGTAATCTACTAATATTTAATTAACGGCTAAAGTTCCTTTTCTTTTTTTATTTAATTCAGCATAATCTACTATATATTTTCCTAAAAATAACTAAAATGTGTTACTTAAATGTGAATATCTTATTCCTTAGTGGTGATTATGGAGTAACTTTGGAATGGAACGATAATAAACGTTGCTTCCTCATTTTTCATAGAAATTTTCATTATTTGAAATGACAACACATTTTATATATTTCCATATGCCAAATGACTTCGAATGCAAATCTATTTGATGTAATGTGATTCCTGATGACTGATCGAACGCCGACTTTGTTTGCGCCATCCTATTCTCTTTGTCATAGTTTGTGTTTTTGCGGGAACCCCTAAAAATATCATCATCATCATATACATACCTATACATATAAACTAATTAGATGGGGATGGTTTATAAGTTTGGGGGATCCTAAAATGAAAAGTTACGAAGAAATTTTTTAAAATTCGGACCATTGTAACTACTTTAATTAGGTAGTATTTCTTACAAAATCTATCTAAAAACAGATTTTCCGGGAAGAGAAAACTCATTAACTCACTACCTATTTGTGTTGCTTTCACACAACAGTCAAAGCAATTTCGAATTCGTAAATTCCCCTCCCCCCAATATTTCAAAGAAAAAATTACCATTACTAACGATCCAAAAGTTCAATATGAGATTATGGGAAAATTATCTTTCTTAATTTGTAATGATATACGATATTTTGCCAAATCTTTGAAATATAAACTTATAAGTTTGGCGATTAATGGATTAACACGTTGAGTGCCAAATCTATTCTGTCATGCAATCTTCAATACTGTCGGTCATCGGTGACTGACGCACCCTAAACAGAAAGTTCGGTGTCAGTCATTGGTAATTGAAGTGACACTCATTGTGTTAATGAGCTATTTTGAAAAGTTTTCGAAAATTTCAGACAGCTAATGAAATTTAATTTGTATGGATACTTTTTAAAATTTAGAGTGAATGCATTGTTTTTTGTTTATTAATGAAATATTTCTTGTCACTACTACCATTTAACTCATTTTGTGTGCTTTACATATTATTATGTATTGTAAAATCCTTTTCAATTTTTATTTTGAAGAGCTTACAAGCAGTACTTGGCGATATATATCATTGGATATTTCATATGTATGAAGATAAATATCCGATATTTATTTTCAAAATATCACAAGATCGATATTTTTGATATCGTTTAATATATTAGACCAATTTTCAAAATGCACTAAATCCCTTGTCAGGTGGACTCTGTGTAAGACGGAAATCCGTGGAACTCTGAACGAATTTCAAGCTCACGCAAATCCTTAGACATAGAGTAAATTTCTATAGCGTGGAATATTTTCTGCCACAGAAAATTTTCTCCATTCTACCTTAAACGGAATTTACTGCATTGTATATCATATTTCGATATTTTCAGTCAAAGTAAATGTAAATGAAATTTTTAAATGTTATTGAATTTATCACTATCTAGATAAGAACTTTCGTGGGGTCTCCGTGGCCGAGTGGTCAAAGCACCACGCCGCTAATCGCCCTCGAGGAGGCTGGGGGTTCGAAGTCCACTGGCTCCATTGCACACACTCTTTGTGTAGATTTCCCGGGTGTATATCTCTTGTGTTGTTAAATTCCCTTGTGCTATCTCGTCCCTGTAATATTGGCAATGATGTATAAGCATTCTTCATGTCGAGCACAAAAATCAGATGTATGTTGTTCAATAAACAAGAACTTTTGTTTTTGCTGATTTATTTTTAGTTTCCCGAAAGTCACTTCTTGCTTCATAAAAAAATATTTCCTAAGTTTTACATTTAAATGTGAATTTTTTTAAGTAAAATGTAGAAACAATAAGTATATACTTAAACCAGCTTTTAAAAAGAGACTCTGATTTAGAGAAAATATTTACTGCTTCATTAGAATCTGTTATGGCTTTTGGATTTCTTTACTTAATTACTTCTTTAACTACGCAACAGATTAAAGATACTGAATTTTTTCAATATAAAAAAGGGTATTTGTAATGATGCTTGCTGTATGAAACAAAAAATTGATCTGAAACTTGGTAATTAATCCCATAAATTTGTTTTTTGTGAGTGTTAAAAAGAAATTGTGCCTCTTTTCAATTTATTTATATTCAATTTCTTTAGTTTAAACTACACAGCAGATTAAAGATACTTATTTTTTTTCAATAGAAACAAGGTATTTATATAGATAATTGCTGTATGAAACAAAAAAATGATGTGAAACTTGATAATTAATCCCCTTAATTTTTATTTTATTATTTTTTTTGTGAGTGTAAATTAAATGTGAAAGCAAATTGTGTCTTTTTTTCAATTTATTTATATTCAATTTTGTTACATACGTGGAAAAACTTTAGAATGATGTTTTATTAAGCTTTTATGCTAAATACAAGATGTTTTAGTTCCTAATTTATATTAGATTAAAAAATTTTTAAACTATCAATAATTTGATTGTTTTCAAAACATCAGATAAATTTAGAAAACATTTATATGTATCGGAAATGTCAGTTATATATCGAAAATATCGGATGTATATCGGAATATTGGAAACTTTTGGTAGATATAAAATATTAAAATTAGATTAATCAATTGCCTTAAGCGGATCCAGGATCCAATTTTTTTTATTATTTAAAACTTTGCATTATATGTTTTTTATGTTTAAAATGATACTTAAATCATGTTTATATCTTAATTAGAATTGGAAATATTATTTTTTTCGCTTTGCTTTGTTTTCAAAATCTAGCATTCAAGCAACAGTTATCACAGAAATGACTTTTTGCGAAAATGCACTTTTCTTTATGGTGAGTAATTTCCACCATTCCTCCTATTTTAAATGTTATAAGCCAAAAACAATGAAAGATATATTGCTCAATCTTTCAATCGTGTATTTTTCAATCGTTTTACTTTGTTCTTTATTTAGCAAATTTGAAAAAAAAATCATTTTTGAAAAAAATATGTATTTTCTTAAACACACGATTTTTTTCTCAAATTTTTGCTGTGAATATTTTGAACTTTTAAAAATACTGAATCAATATTACATCTTTTATGCTTTTGTTTATTTAAATAAAAAAAATACTTTATACAGGTAATATTTTCTGTTTTAATAATTTTAAAAAGACACCACTTTTGAAATAAATTTTGATTTAAAAAAATATGAGAAGCTTTATCAGTATTTTTTTTATTTGCAAAAAAGGTAAATGCACCAGTAGAGGGCCACTTAAGGACATTTGTCTAATTATTATTAATATATTAGGGAATTCTAAAAAACATATATATTTTTAGTCTTCATGTATCAGAATAAACATTCAAATTTTTAAAATATATTCTTTAGAAAAAATGAGAAATAAAAAATGTTACCTTCCTCTATGCTTCAGTAGTCGACATAGTAAATTTTTGATGATCCACTAGTGGACCCCCAGAAGTGGGCCACTATTTTCTTCAGTTTAATGTATACTGTACAGAGGTTAGATTTTTTTTATTTCTTCACTTAAATATACACAATAATTAAATCATATTTAGAAGTTTTGATGATTACGTTAAAAAATTTCAGCTTCCCTTTAGTTTTTTCGAACAGTCTGTAATATTTTATAGCTTAAAAATAAAATATCTGCTCCATTTGGTATTTTGCAGTAGTGATAAATAATAAGATATACATAACAGAAAGGGTAATTAAAGGCTGAAATGATTGCAAAATTATATTATATTTATTAAAAAAGAAAAAGGAAAAAAAACAATGTGAGTCGGATTTAAATTTAACTGCATTTATTTTTCTTTTACAGCCATTTTTTACAAAACGAATACAAAAAATGACGATCTGTTTGTCTTATATATGGCTGCGGTACCACTCCAACTATATCGGAAAAATTTATGCTAAAGACATAATTTTCCTTAATGACAAAGTCTTTTTTTTATTTCCAGTTGATTTCAGTCCTTGAACAAATATTATTGTTTATTTAATTTATTGAACTAAACAGAAATATGGATATTTTTCCGTATTTTTTTTCCTCCGATTATTGAGACAAGTATAAATTGTCTCTCTTTCACTTCTGGTATATAGTAGTAGGTCATCTTGCCCACTACTGGAACAACGTGAAATTTAATGACCCAGAAGTGGGCCACCCCTCAAAGTTAATAACATGTTAGTTGTATACATTTTAAGCATAAAGAATAAAGTATTCATTTATACAGTGTATTAGAAATGTGACATTTTAATATAAAATACAATATACTTTTAAAGAAAAAAATATTGAATGAAAACTTACCTCTTAAGGAAAGCAGTAAGAATGAGCCACAAAATCCTTGTATTTTAAGACTGGAACAAAAACACGCTTCAAGCTCAAAGACTATCAGAATACAGAAGTTGTCCCTTTGTCTAAAGCAAATAAGGGTTCCACATAATCAGCAGTAAGTTTGTTATCTGACAGGGGTGACTAGAAAATTTGTTTTTCAATGAAAACTGGTGGCCCACGACTGGTACATTTACCTTAATATGCTTAAAAATCACAAAAAGTTTCAAAATTTAACTCAGTAATAATAATTAAAAAATTTAATATGTGTCCCGGACGTCTTTAAATACATAAGCATGTATTTAAAAAGAAAAGAAAATATTTTACAAGTTCTTTCAACTTGTAGAAAGTGTTGAAATGAAGAAATTCTTGTTTATAATACAACTTAAACTTTTCTCTATGAAATTACATCTAAATGTGGTCATTACAGTTTATTTTTCCTTAAATTAAGCATCATTCAATTGCAAACATGCAGACAAGAACAAAAAGGTCCGCACAATAAAACAAAACTTTAAAAAAATTAATAATAATTCCAGCGTTTTGCTTCTAAAAATTAAAATGCTGAATTATGTCTAAAAAAATATGACTGCGACAAATAACAAAACTTAATTTATGTAATAGAACATTAACAAAGGAAGAACAGAAAACTATGGGTAGATTATTACACAAAAAAATGGAGGGAAGAAATCCTCTCTCATTGTCCTCCAACAAAAAAGGCACAGGCGTTGCTCTTTACCAGGAGTTTCTTGTAATTTCCATGTCATTGATTCAATACGACTGATGGCAATATCAAAATCTCTTTTAAAAATTTGCATGGAACATGAAAAGTTTTAGATTAATGTAAGATCGTGAGATGCTTGAAAACATTTTACGCTTTCTTTTATCGGATGAGAGACTTACGCTTGAAGTTGATCTTAAGCGACATTTTTTAATAGCAGCATAAATGCTTGAATAACATGAATAAATAAAAATAATGTTACCCATTTTATCTGATGGCATAGAGCTCTCAGTCTATGCAGACTAATTGTATATTACAGCCTTATATAATAATACCTTTCGAAAAAAATAAGGAAGGAAGTATCCCCCCCATTTTCTTTCTTTATACTTAATCATTGAAGCCCCAAAATGAATCAGGGATGCGCCTTATCATATAATAAAGCTGTATCCAAAATTGGAAGCAAGTCGAATAATTCTACATAAAAACCCATTTATGTAATTTAAAAAACGTTGTTCTTCGTTTCCTCCTTTATAATTAACTATTAAACTTCCAAAACTGTTCAGAAATTCAGCTTATCAGAAAGAACATACATCCAAAATTTAAACCAAATCGGATAACTCTGCATAAAACTCTACTTATCTAACTTAAGCGGAAGGTAATCGCCGTACCCCCCTTTATAATTAACAAAAGATCACTACAACAAATGAGCGAAGCTTCTTATTACTATGAACCTGTACCCACACTGTCAGAAAAATTCGTCAATATACACTAAGTTATCGTTATTTTTTCACAAATAATTTCTGTTCTCCCAGAAAACGTATTTGTTCTGTGAGTTCATTCCGAGCGTCGAAAAATGAGGAAAAGTTTCCGTTTATATCCAGCACGCATGCGCATTGGGTCTGTTAGTAATAAGTTCGAATTTATTTTTAAAATGAAAAACAAAAATATTCTATTGATTAAAATGTCTAATTTAGTTTTAAAAGACAAAAATGTTTTCGAATTTAAAAATAAATAACAATTACTTTCTTTATTCGTTCAAAAATTCTCACAAATAGAACATCCATGTTTTTTCTCTAACATTCTACGTAATATATTTAAAATTCACATTTTTATACTATATTAATGCTAAACGTAAAAAAAACCCAGCCACAGTTTCATTAAAGATGAAATCTTTCCGAGATTAACTGCATAATTAAAAGCTTTTTAACGAAATACACCAACCCACACCATATGAAATGAACGGTTCTATTTTAACGCACAATCATCATGAGCAGCCGTAGCGCCGTGGATTAGCGTTGGTCTGGTAATCCTGGGGTCCTTGGTTCGATCCCCGCCTCTTCCGCATTGATTTTTTCCAAACTTTTTTCAAGTGACGGATATTTTTCCTCTTTTGACAGAGAAAAAAATAAACAGAAAATCGTCAATATACAGACAATTTCTGGCAGCAGTGCTGCCAGTGCATTTTCTGTGAAAAGACGGAAGTTTTTTTGAGAGTGCAACAATTGAAACAAATCGGTTAATTCTGCATGAAAAACCATTTAGATAAATTATGAGGGGTACTTTCCGCTATCCTCCCTTTATACTTATCCAGTGAATTCCAAAAACAAATCAGGAAAGCACCTTTTCAAAATGAACCTATGTACAGAATTTGAAGCAAATCGGTAAGTTTTGCGTGAAAAACCTGAATTAAGAAGGGGGATTACAATCCCCATTCCCCCTCTTTAAACTTTTTCAATTAACACCCAATACTAATCACGGAGACACTTATTAGAATGATCCTATAGCTAAGTATTCAACGAAATCTACTACCGTATTTACTCGTGTATAAGGCGCACTTTTTTTTCCAAAAAAATAGGGCAAAACTCCTAGGTGCGCCTTATCCTCTTCAGACCTGAGCATAAAATAACTCTACAAATATATATTTATTGCTTTTGCATAATCGAAATGACACCATAGATGACAGAAAGAGTAATTTTTATGAAATTAGTACTTTAAGGGACTGGTAATTTAGGTTTACAAGTATAGCTATAAAAGTACTAATCCCTTTAAAACATCAGTTTAACTGTTAGTAATGTAAATTTACGAAATAACAAAAGTAAGGTCTTTAAACAAGTAAATGATCAGCAAATCCTCAATTTTTTATTTTATTGCAAAGCATTTAAGTTAAATAATCATGAATATTTCTTACTTTCTTGGCCACAATGTCTTGAAGGTATTATCGCAACTCGGATGAAAATAATATTTATTTTATGTGGTAATATTCATCAGTGCTGACATTTATTGGTTTTGTTTTGAAGCAAAAAAATATTCAGCTGTATAGAAGTAAAGTAACAATGCAAAAAATTCAAACAGTTTAGTTTTTATGAGGATAAGAATGGAGTTACACATTTGTGTACCTCAGGTCTGAAGAGGTTAAACACGGAATATTTTTTTACTGTTGAATGCAGTCGAACGATATACATATGAAACAAGAAATTATTGAAAGAAAACATTAAAAGTCGGAAAATGTTACTTAATTGAAGTATTACTGCATATTTATTTCATTCATGCTTCATTAGCGTATCAAATTTATGGTGCGTCTTATACACAAGATTTTAAGAAATCGACATTTTTACTTGTAAAGTAGGGGTGCGCCTTATACACGCGTGCGCCCAATACACGAGTAAATACGGTAATTCTGCATGAAAAACTCATTATAAAAATTAAAAGGAGGGGAAATATCCCCCCTTCCCCTTCTTATACTTATAGAATGAACTCTCAAAATAATCAGGGAAACGTCTCATCATAATAAGCCTATATCCAAAATTTCATGGAAATCGGATATTTTTATCATGAGTTATCGTGTTACAGTACGTACGTAAGCACGTACATACATACATACAGAACGGGCGGCCACATAATTCTCAGGCTTTGATAGCATGTGAACTAAAAATATAGTGCATATTCAAACTACGATTTTGTGCACACCATACATGGCATCTTAAACAAAAATTTCAATTTTTTTTTATCCATAACTTGAAAACTACTTCGAGACAAAATTTGAAATTTTGGATTTGTTTAAAAAATCATAACAAATATAAATCCATCAAAAAATTGAAGATTAAATTCATAGTTTTATTGAATACCAATTTTATAAATAATAATTGATATTATATTTTTTTTATTTAAAAATTCAACGTATCTATTTTTGGGGGCTTTTAGTAATACTAAAACATAAACAACAGCAACAACAACAACAACAAAAAAAATATTTGGACTTTTAGTAATATTACAACATAAAACTACAGCAACAACAACAAAAAAAAACTTTGAGATTATATTATAAATTAAGGAGATATTAATAAAAATATGGAAAGAGAAATTAACATAAGAAGCTGTAAACTGTGCGACTTTTATAATTCAAAAATTTATCTAAATGTCATGAAATTTCATTTTAAGCAATAGTTTGAATAAAATAAAAGGTCCTGAGCGCGATTTAAAGGTTTTTAGAAAACGTATGTCGGTGAGTTTGTCTATCATTCTTTCAGTCTATTACTCTGTATGCGAGCAAAATTTTGTGTACTGCCTATCTCCAGAATTAATGAACGGAATTTCGTGAACCTTTAAATTCTGTTATATCTTGATAGAAACTGATTAGTTATTGGTGTACATCTCTGAACAAAGAGCGCTACTATGTTGCATTATTCACAATTGCCACAATAGTTATATCTCAAGAACTAATGCACGTAGTTTTATAAAACTTTAAATTCAGTTAGGTCTTAGTTTTTGATATAATTTGGCTCTGAAAACTTTTTGATGCAAATTGTTAATAGGAGGCGCCACTATGCAGAATTATTCACGATTGTCGCAATAGTTCTATCTCAAGAACTATTACACAAAAAAATTCATCAAACTTCAGATTCAGTTAGTCCCTAACATAAATTTAGTGCTTTTTATTTTTTGGTGTAAATCGCTTTACAGGTAATGTTGTTGTGCAGTATTTTTTATGACTTAGCAATAACTATATCCCAACAACTGAAGAGTGGATTTTTATCAAACTTCAGATTCAGATAGTATATGATAAAAATTAATCCTGATACGTTTTTGGTCTACATCATCAAACAAGTCGTGCTGCTATGCAGAATTCTCTTTTTTGCTCTATTTTTCAAATGTAGACGAAACAATAACAACAACAACAAAAAATAATTCCGCTTCTCAAAAACGAACAAAAGAAAAAAAATGTACTTTAATATTGTTACTTGTTAAAAATTCGCTGATATTATTCAGATACTGTAAACAAAGAATAAGAACGATTTGTTTAGACTCGAAAATCTTATGATGTATTTTTAATAATTGTCATTAAAGTGCTTCCCTTAAAATTTCTATTTTGAACTATTCCTTCCGTCTTATAATTTAGCATTATTTATAAACAAAATATATTATAAAAATGCACACGTCTTTTTTTTCCCATTAACGGTAAAATTCTAGTTGATAAAATGCTAGAGATTTTTTAAAAGTATATCATGCTTGAGTAATTTCTTACCTTTTTACATTTAGGCACTCAAAAGTGTTTCATGTTAAATTAAAGATAACTTTTATCTTATTTTCTTCTTTAAGATGATGAGAGTTTAGGACTTTTTTAAATTAAGATTTGGATGTATATTTCTTTATTAATTTTCAGTAGAAAAAGTTCCAGATCCAAAATAGTTATATTAAACAAACATGCATTTTTTCAGTGTATGTTTAAAGAAGTACTATTAAAATAAGTTACCTCAATAGAGAAATTTACAAAACATTTTTTACAGAGACGAATGAATTAAAAGTACTTTTACTTTCAAACTGAAAATCTTTCTGATAACTTTTGTGCTAGATTAAACAGATAAAATTACGTTTTTAACGTTTCAAAAGTAATCTGATTCGAGATTTTGTTTAAAATTACGATTTGAAAAAAAAAAAAAATACAAAAATGATATGATAAAAATAAGCATCAGTTGAGAATAAAAAAAAAAAAAAGAAGATATTTAAATTTCATGTTTGTGTAAATTCTTCAGAAATTGTATTCATAGTTATAAAAATAAGTAATGTTTAGTACAAAAACGTTAAATACATATAATACATAAATATTTTAAAGTAAAAAATACTTAGAACTTATCTCCGTGGAGAAAAAAAGTAATCGTGAAAGAAATATTTGTGAAAGTTCTTAAATCTACTAATATAATGTAATTAAAACTGCATCACGTATTTTAGAGTAATAGACATTTCCTAAATTATACAAAAGCATGTTTATCTTGGGAAATAAATTTTCTCACAAAATTAAAATGCAATGATATTTACAACATATTCGATATTTGAATATATACTTTGAATTGAATATATACTTAAAATTTCATAAATTTTTCCTCAAAAACTTTCTTTTTTAAAGAATTTTGTCATAATGTTATTTAATAATATTTATAGTTTGTTTCAAAAGTAATTAAAACTCACAAAAATAATGAAACGAGTTTATTTAAAAAACATTTTATGGAACCAAAACAGACCTTTTGATAAAATGTTAGAAAAGTATTTTATAAAGTACATCATTGAACAGCAATCTTTTCACTTCTATAGGGTTGAATGTACGAGTCTTTTATGTCAAATTAAAAAAGTACTTTTCTGCTCTTTCCCGCTTTAAAATTATGCGAGGTGGCTTATTTTTTTAAATTAAGTTTTTTTAGTTGATTCTGATTTCCCCCCCCTTTTTTTTTCTAGAAAGTTTGCTTAATAAGTGATACGCGCTTTAATCACACTTTCTAGAAATAATAAGAAACTTGAACAGACAAACTCGCAAAATATATTTATGGGGAGTCCCTCGAAGTAGATTAACTTTTCTCCATTGAAATAAAAAATTCTATCGTGCTTCTTGTAGGATATTAAAAACTAAGTTTTTCTTTTTCGATTTGTATTGAAATTTGATCCTAGAATAATAGATTAAAAAATATGAAATCATTCTGTTTTTTTTCTTTTACTTATAAAAAAATATATGAGAAAACTCTCTTGTCTTCAACTTCTCTTGTCTTCTGAACATATTCTTAAGAAATCTAAAATCACATGTTCTATGCAACACAAAAAAAAATATTTTTACTTTAATATCTAAAAATCTCGGTACTTTTTGGTTATCCGAGAGCCAATGTTATATATACATACATATATTTATATATGCATATAGCCATACATGTATATATTTATACACATATATCCTCCTATATGAGGAGCCCAGAAGCTAAGGGGTTTAAGTGACAAAATTGAAAAAAATGAGTTAAGTGCACAGGCTATCTGTAAATATGTCTATTTATTTGTAGGTAAAGAGTTAAGAGTGATTTTTTCATTATGTACTGAGTTATAGGGGTCAGTCACTTAACATCTTTCCCAAAACTGTGAAACGATTAGAGGCCAAGGGGTATAAGTGCAGTTGTGTCCGTTAACGTCTATATAGCAGAAGCACGACCAACGACATACATACAAAGCCATTTGCTTTTTTTATGCATTAAATATATGCATTTTAACTGTTATCAAGTAAGAAAAATCATGCGTTAAGCATGGATTATGAAACACTTTCGAACACTCCCTGAAATCTTTAAAAATTTTTGCTATTGAGGGTAATAAAGTGTTACAGTCCATTGCCAAATATGTATTCTGATACTTTTTAACAGCCCTATGTTTTATTTGTCGGTTGATATATACTGCATAATGGTAAAAATTAGTTTAGCAAGAAAACGCATAACAGTTTTAAATTTTTCTTTCAGCAGTTTATATTAATAGATGGAAGCACACTTGTATACTTTTGTTCACCCTGTAGTTTATCTTGAACCTTTATTATACGCCAGTATTTAGCTGAGATTTACTTCAAATTAAACACATTTAAGACTACTGAAATCACATTTCCAGAAATTATCATTCATCGATGACCATGTATAAAAATTTGTGTGTGATCCTGTATATCATTTTACCTATATTTTACAAGCATTTCTTAGTAAACTGAATGCAGTTCAGCATAGAAATACAAGACTTATTTAAAAGAAATCTTTAAGTAAAGTACGCTCATAGTCTGTAACCTTTACGAATATTTTTGTGTAGCCCTGTATATGAACTATAGCATTTATACATATCATATGACGTGTATACATTTAGTGAAACTTAAAAGCGCAAATCATAATTAAAATAGCATTTTGTTCATCCATCAATCATCATCGATAATTATACAGTAATTCGGATAGAAATTCGGTCCTATTTGAAATCTTTTTTTGTGTCCCTGTAAATACTGTGTACTTTGTATTATGTGCGAAATAATTTATATTAAGCTTCAGCGATATACATTAATTTTATTATACATGAAAATTGTAATATAATTAAAACAAGTCGCAAACAATTCCCTCTTTATTAATAGGTAATGTAAATCTATATATGGTCCTGTAAATAATTAATAACTATTCTTTTCACCTCAGATTTTATAGAATGTCTATTTTAGTGCAATTCATAAATGCATATAAATTTTAACATGTGACAAGGTGTAACATATTTCAAATTCATTTAAAACGATTTTTCCCATAACCCGTAATGTAACGGAAAATTTTTGATTGTCCCTGTAAATAAACTATTCATGTTAGAAATATGTGCAATAAGTTGCACAGAGTCATTGCAAGAGTCATTTGCAATAAGTTCATGTTGAAGTAAACATGAATAATTCCCAAAAATTTCAGGGCAATCCGAATATATTTACGAGAGTTAGGACAGACAGACGGACAAACCAAAATCATATTCACTTTTCAACTTTGTTGGTAAGTGTTAAAAAATATTAAATTCCAATGTTTCTAAACTTATAATAAAAATTTAAAACTTATATTAGAACAAAAGTTTTTCATTTCATTCATTATATCAACATTTTTCATAAATTTTTCGTAAATTAATTTTTTTATTTCATATTTTTTCCTTTTTTAGAATTTATATTAAAACAAAATTTTGTCCTTTGATTTATTTGTATCAACATTAATCTTAATTTTTTCATAAATACAATTTTTTTTTTAAAAAATTTTCATTTCTTGTGTTCATTCGGCACTTGTACCCTTTAGTTTTCAAGCAGTTTTCATTATTGTTTGGAAGGCAAGGGGTATAAGTGCCGAATGATGATAAATATTGCTTAGTTATAAATTAAAAAAATATCCTATTCCACCTTTTTTTTAAACAGTTATTGAAACAAGAGTTCAAGGATCATTAAGAAATAAGCAAAATTTTCATATCTCAATTCATTCAATTACAGTCGATGTGTAACTTTGAACTCAATTTACTCGAAATCTAAATTTTGTCACTTGTACCCCTTGGCTTCTGGGCTCCTCATATGTATACATATATGTACATGCATGTATAAAATTACCGCACGACTAACCGAAAAAAAGCAAAAATCTTAATTCAACACTCTTAAACCGATTTTTATATATATATATATATTAACATAGTACAAGAAATTTATACGATACAGTGTTATTAAATTCTTAAAATGTTATTGTAATAAATAAAAAATAAGCAATTATATTATGTGTATTTACTAAATTAACATAATATATTTGTTTGTAAAAATGGGTTTTACTAAAAAAATTAGGTTTTGCGTAATCGTTTTGAAAAGTAAATAAAACCCGCACTTGAAAAGTATATAAATATAAGAAAAATATTGTCAAATCTCTCTGCAATGCTATTAAAAATCGTGGTAGAATTAGGCATTAGTGTTTCAACATATATGGATCAAATAAATAATTATTTTAAATTTGTGGAACGTTGAATATACAAGAAAATACTACTAAGAAAGACATATATATATTTAAAAAAATTATAATTAAAAAAATATATGACGAATCCTTTATGAATTCTTAAATCCATATATATATATATATATATATATATATATATATATATATATATATATATATATATACATATACATATACTACTACAACATTGAGGTTTAAGAGAAGCATTGAAATTACACTTTAAAATTGTTAATCAGAAAAGATTATTAAAAACTTGTTTTTTGAATGATTTTTTCCATCAGATGTTTTAATAATATTTATGAAAACATTTCATAAAAAGTAAGTTTTTAAAAGAACCTTTCCATTTATTTCGATAACGTTTTAGAAAATTGCTCATATATATCATGGAAGTTGCGCCCTTTAGTTACAGGTCTCTAGATTGTGTTTTACTTTTCCAAATGAGATGAAATTTGAACAATAGACTTTCGTCGGTTCAGTTTTTAGACGTCAATATGCATTTTTATTCTTCAATTAAAACGTCGTATCTTAAAAAAAATATTTTGTTATATACACTATATGGCCAAAGGTGACCGGTCACTTGCAATTTTAGACATTTTATTAAATATCTAGATAAATTCACGAGGAATTAGCCTGAAACTCTTATTGTTAAAACATAATAGCACAGGTCATATATTTCCTTGAAAATCGTTTCTCGAAAGTCTATAGGGAACCGTCGACAAATTGAAACAGAATGAATATCTTTTGGATAACCCTGTCAAAACTAACGAAGCAAAAGCATTCAAACTGAAGATAATGATTAAGTGGTTTATTGTAATAAACTATGCTCATTTTTATACGGATAGCATATGTACTCGTAGAAAAATGAAGGTTTTCATGAAAACAGCCCGAATTTTTTCTAGATTTGTTGCTTATAACTTTAAGAATTCTTAATGTAAAATAATGTTATTTACCAAAAGTATGACAAACAACATTGTACATAATACCCAGCAATCAGAATTAAGAAAAATATTTAAAAACTGTGCGAAAAACGAGCAGCTTTACTAAACAATTTCATTAAATTTCCATATGCATATTTTCCTTGTTAATTGTATAGAGCAACTTTTGAGAAAATCTCAAAAACATAGCTTGAAAATTCAGAAAGGGGTGGTCAATAGAATAAGCTCAAAATCCGTTGCTCTCAAAATGAAGCAAAAAATGAGATGTTTTATCCAAATATAGTAGTACGTGCCACATTATGCCTTTTCTATTGAGGTTAATCTATGAGGCTAATATTTAATTTCTCTTAAAGAGGAAAATTTTTATTTCTCTCTTTCTCCTCTCGACTACTTTCAGAATTTTCAATCTATGTTTTTGAGACTTTTACAAAAGTTGCTCTATACATTTAGCTAACACAATATAGAAATGAAATTTTGATAGAGTTGACGCATGCGCAATGAAAAATTATTTAATAAATCTGCTTATTTTTTTCATACAATTTTTACTATTTTTTAATTCTGATTAAGAGCATTGTGTACGATGGTGCTTGTCATATTTTCGAAAAAGAAAAGTTTTTGTTTGAAGTAAGAACTCTGCAAATTATAAGCAAGAAACTTGGAAAAATTTGGGACTGTTTTTATAAAAAGTTTAATTTCTCTTCGAGTATGCATGCTATCCACATACAAACTGACACAGTTCATTATAATAAGCCACTTAATCATAGTCTACAGTTTGAATGTATTTGCTACATATTTTTTGACAGAGTTATCCAAAATATATTCTGTCTTTTTCAATACATTGAAGGTTCTCAACGGAGTTTTGGGAAAAAATGTATGACCTATTATGTTTACTCACTTAATATTTCCAGATGTAGTTTTTTATATATATTTAACAAAATGCATAAATTTGCAAGTAGCCGGTCACTTTTGAGCACATAGTTTAGATTATATGGTTAATGGCGACCTGCCACTTGTGATTTTAGACGTTTTGTTAAGTATCTAAAAGAATAAACGAGGAATTATCATGAAACTCTAAGTGTGTAAACGTAATAGTACAGGTCATATATTACCGTAAAGATTTTTTCCCAAAACTCCATAGAGGACCACCAACCAATTGCAAAAAGATCGAATTTCTTTTGATTAACTTATTCAAGACTAATGTAGCAAATGTGGTAGTATATTCTCCACAAATTGACATTTTTTATTAACTGACTTTTAGGAAAAAATTAGTACTATTTAATGAATACAATATCTAATACAATATTGCTGCTAATAAGTATCTTGACAAATGTGATAGAAAAGGAAAAGAGCTTTTATTCTTTTCTATCACAGATGTTAAGATACTTACAGAAATATTGTATTAGATATTGTATACATTAAATACTAATTTTTTCCTAAAAGTCAGTTAATAAAAAATGTCAATTTGTGGAGAATCCCTTATCATTCAGCCGTTTTTAGAGAGCAATGTAAAAAGAAGTTACTTATAATAATGATATCTTTTTGAATTTTCACAATATTTAATTGGGTTTTTTTTTAAGTTACTTCATAGAATTGACTAATAAATGATGCAAAAGAATTTTTTTTATCGTTCGCGCATGCGCAGATAAAAATTATTTCATAAAACTATTCATATTTCATAAACTATTTAATATATTTATGTTCCAATTGCGCTATATTTTTTCTAATAGATTTTGCCAATTTTTCTGAAATTTGCGTTAAATTTGGTCAAAAACCCTGCATGATATAATCAAAAAACATACCAGAATTTTTTAATATATTTTTTAAAAATCACTCTTTTTTTATGAATATACATGCTATTCTTACAAAAATCAGTGTACATGTTCTGCAGTATCCACATATTTGTACAGGGTGGTTAAAATTAAACTGACGGTACTCAGAGGCTCATAACTCCGGTTCTACTGAGCGGATCCGAATGAAACTTCGGATATATGTTAAATAGATCGTGCGGCCGAGGATTTAAAAACAAAAAAAAGTTTCAAATTTTGCCACTAGATGGCGTTTTAACAATTTAAAATGACAGATAACAATTCAAAAATCAAAGATTGACGGAATATTTTATTTATTTACACACCTGTGTGCTCTATGTGCATACCTTGTCGGTCAACAATATGCTGAAAGCGTACCACCGCGTTATCAACGGCGGCACGCAACACATCAGTAGGAATCATGGAGACATGGCGTACGATGCTAGCTTTTAACTCCGCTAAATTAGTTACACGCCCTTGATACACATGTACTTTCAGAAAACCCCACAGCCAGAAGTCAGAAGGGTTCAGATCTGGCGACCTTGCTGGCCAGGAAAAGGGGAAAGTACGCGAGAAGACACGCTCATCAGAGAAATTGTCTTGAATAACATTTTTTACACATCTCGCCGTATGAGCAGTTGCTCCATCTTACATGAATATTGTGGTTCCCAAACAGCCTCTTTGTCTTAACGCCGGGACAACATGATTCTCCAGGAGACTCCTGTATCGATCACCTGTTACTGTACGCCTAACAAACCCGTTCATCGTGACTTTTACGTTCGCTTTTATAGTGAAATTGCTCTAACTACTCATTTACATATGGTTTTAGCATTACAGCGCCATCTGATGGCGAAATTTGAAACTTTTTTTTACGAAAACCCCGGCCGCATGATCTACATAATATATATCTGAAGTTTCATTCGGATCCGCTCAGTAGAACCAGAGTTATGAGTCTCTTAGTACCGTCAGTTTAATTTTAACCACCCTGTATTTTGCAGCAATAAATCATTTCGTGCATTTTCATGTACAGGGTGATCCCAAATATTTCTGTTATTCTTTAATTTTTTGTCGGTCCCCTAATTACCCTGCTTATCAAATGAATGTTGATAAATATGAGGTGAGACATAGTCTTCATAATCCTGAAGTTTCAGAAGAATCCGATAAGTATAAAAATTTTAAATATTTGACAAAATGTCAAAAATTGAAAGTTTCCAAATACTTATAGGTAGATAGTGTATTCATGGTTTTCATAGGTGTATACTCTGGGTGTATTGATAGGTTTTAACCTGATGTTTCTATTTTTAGTGTGCTTATTCTTCTGATTTTTTTAATCATCGTTGAATTTTCGATACTCAGTTATTTTTTCAATTTTAAAACATTCTGCATCATGAGAATGATTTTTATTCTAAACTGCACTTCCGTATCGTATTTTGTGGGATTTATTTTAGTAAGCTTTTCCATTTACTCAGACTTTCATGTATTACCCATCTAGTAAAAATTTATATTAAGAATTGAAGTTTGAATTAAAATATCATTATCATTAATTTATTGCAATTTTCAAATTCTTTGTTTTGTTACATGTTTAATTATTCATTTTCATTTTCATTTTCAGTAAATACAGTCATAGAAATTGAAAGAGAATGGAATCGAATGTAACACGAAAGGTTCTTATGTCGCCTAATTAAAAAGTTCGATCTATTTACCTCAAATACTTGTCTTTTCTTCATCAAAGCAATATTTAAAACTGTATACGTGTAAAAGAAGACAAGAGTTTTAATGAATTTAGTGATTTTTTTTCAACATTTTGTAATGACATATCGCAATTGAATTGTAGATTAATTGAGAAAAGTAAAAGTTAGCCTCATATTTATGTGCGTGTAGCGCAGGAATGCTATTCAACTTAAAAATAAAGCGAGAAAGATTGAATAGGCTTATATAGGTATATGATTAGTTTGTTTGTTTGTTTGTATTTATGTCGGCCAATTATCTACAGTGTGGGATATAGGCCCTAAGGGTGGGACGCCTTCCGTAGGGGTGTTTCTAATTGAACCTAATCCGTATTTACGCAAGGTTCATAGAAAACCACGGAAAACTACGAACTGTGAGGTCGACGGTCGCGATTGGGTGGTATATGATTAATATATGCACATGGAAGACTTATTAAACCACACCTCAACACGTTTTTAATTAAAACAAATTTACCAAGTTTTAAAAATATTCGTTTAAGATAAACCATATAAATGTACACAATTTAATTAAAACTAAAAAGAAAAAAAGAAACGAATTCAGACTATAAATAAATTCCGAGATAGACATACTACAGTTTTAAAATTGTAAATAAAATTAATCTACCTCCATGTATAAATTGTTAATTACACTGTATAATGTAAGTTATAAGACGAATTAATAATTGCTAAGTATAAATCAAAAAATAAATTGTTTAGATGTAAAAAGTATTGAATTAATAATAAAATCTACATTTGTAATTAATTAGTTTTCTTGTACATAAGCTCCTTACATTGTAAAAAATAAATAAATAAATAAATAAATAAACAAAGAAATTGTAAGATTAAACAGTGAGTACTTTCTTCTATCTACATTAGTATATTCAAGATTTATACTTTAAGAACGTATGGCTCAATGTTACAACATTGAAGATTATTTAACGTCAGAGATTTGAATATATTTTTTCTGAAACAATAAAGATTCAATCTAGATTTGCTGCTTTGCTAGCACATAATACTAGCAAAAATACATGCGGGAGCCTTTACAAAATTGGCTTAATAAATTAATTTGCAAATATTCCTTTGATGTCGTCAAGCAGATATTAATATTTTCTGGTTATTGATAAAGATTACTGCAATAGCCGAAAGTGTTCAAGTGCATAAAAAACTTGATTTTTCAATGTTTAACTGAAGCTTTAATATTTTGACGTTATTCAAACTTTATCGTTAAAAAATGGTCCAAAAATTAACTGCAATTTGAATTTTTGCACCACCAATTTACCATCTTATTAAATATAGGAAGTTTAGTGTCAATTATTTTATAAAACCACAATGATGGTTAATTCATGATTTAAAGCGCTAATATTCAGGCTCTATTTTCCAAAACCTATTTTCAAATTAAAAAATGAAAATGAAAATGTTTTTTTTCCTTTCAGCATTAATTTAATCTGTCAAATACGCCACATTTCTAATACAGATTTCTCACCAGGTTTATCTTCATTGGAACCGCCAACTAATCATCGGCAATTCATTAATATGTATATATATATTTACATATTAATCAGTTTGAAAGAGATGTTGCACCTTATAAATTAAATCATTTTTAATCATTATTTTGGAAATTTCAATTTGAAATGTACTTCTTCTATTTAAGTACATGTGTGAATAGATATTTGTAAAAATAAATATTACATTCTATTAAAAAGCATATTTAAGAATTCATTCATAGATTTATTTGACGGGCTGAATACAATGAAAGTCCTTTTGGCAGTACCTAGAGGAAGAGGTAGCTTTCATACACCTTATTTATTTATTTATATATTTCAAATTAAGTTATATTATTCAAACATACGAAGTTCAAATTAGTGGAACCCGATTATATAAGATTGAATACTAGTTTTTGTCAATACTGAATATTCATTGGAGTTTTTAGAAATTAGTTATCTTTTATTCAAGCTGGTTTTATTTTAAGCGATTTATAGGGTCGCTAAATTCCACGATATCATGAAGTGTATGCCATTTTAAAACAACATGACGGATAAAACAAACTAATGAGCTGGTCGAAATTTTAATTCTTTTGGTTATGCACACTCACATCGAAATCGATTAATATATACGAGTGCTGTCGCGGGAAAATTGGTTTTAAAAAAATGTCACTCACATTAGAAATTCAAACTGCTATATCCCAGGCGTTTTTTAAGGTAAAAACAAGGCCAAAATACTCTGGAATTCATCATTAAGATCAAACACTTTAGAAAGGCCGTTTTTTAATTTCTAATATTTTGTTTGTACATAATTATGCACTTAAAAGATGTTTGATAAATTTAAATAGCTGCCATTTTGAAACAAGATGGCGGATAAAGTTGGCCTATGGACTCGGTCCTGTACTATGTATACACAGAGTTATATCCAAATCAGTTTATAAATATGCGTATTATCGAGTGGCAAATTTCAGATCGTTTCAAAATGTCAACCACATTGAAAATTGAAAGAGCTATAACTCAGCCATTTTTTAAGATACAGACAAAACAAAAAATGATATGGAATCTTTGTATCAAGGTCAAATTCATAAAAGAAAAATCTTTTTCAATTTCTCACTTTTTTGTAGTTAATTTTAAATTTAAAATTAAAAAAATTAAATGGCCGCCATTTTGAAACAAGATGGCGGATGAAACTGGCTAACGAACTCTGTTTTGGATTGATTATGTACTATGTACACATCAAGTTACATCGAAAACTATTCATAAATACGCCTGTTATCACATGACAAGAATCAGATCGTTTCAAAATGTCAGCCATACTAGAAATTCAAAGTTCTATAACACAGACATTTTTAAAGATATATACAAAATAAAAAGTGTTCTGGAATCGTTGTTTTAAATTCTAACACATAAAAAAATATTTTTTTGACTTTTAATTTTTTCGAAATTAATTTTGAAATTTAATTTTTTTTATATTTAAATGGTCGTTTTTTTGAAACAAGATGGCGGATGACGCTGGCTAACGAACTCGGTCGAGACATTTATATGTACTGTGTACATACCAAGTTTTATTCAAATCGGTTCATAAATACGATAATTATAGTATGTTAAAAATCAGATATATATATATATATGTATCTATATATGTATATGGATATATATATATATATATATACCTATACATATAGATATAAGGTATTTGTACCCTATATGGACAGTGCTCTCAATATGGACACCTCTAATATTTTTAAAAGTAACAATTTTGATAGAGAGATCGCGCTACGTATCCATAAAGAAAAGCAGTTGAAGAGATAATTAAGCCTGGAAAGTACAAAAAAGCGCGCTGTTCCCCATTTAAAAGGAAACTTATTGTTTGGCGGTGTGCTGATCGTAATTACAGGCAAGTTTAAATTCTTATTAGATATTGTAAATTATTTTAAATATTGAAAAGTGGGGTGTTTTAGAAAGTTTTTAAAACATATTTTCGATTGCTATTGCATAGATTGCTTAAAAACATTTTCTTTCTTTATTTATTACAAAAGTTAATAAAGCTACTCCCGATCCCAAATATGAGCACCTTATGTCCACATTGGAAGTAGAGCAGGTGAATCTTCAGATTCACAAAAATAGAAATAGAAGCAAAACCAACTACATTATTTCATAATATTTTGTAGTATCTGAGGTACTTAGCATCGATCTTCGAAGAGCCACAGCCGAAAATGATCCCCCGTTCTAAAGTGCACGTCCTGAAGATATTTACTGTTCCCTACCCCCCCCCCGAAATACTTTAAGATATATTCTTTATCCCCTCTCTCCTAAAATTCCACAGAAGAGTGGCTTATTCATACCCCCTGTATAGTAGGTCAATAAGGAGACACCTGTCCATAATAGGGACTAGTGGTTCTTTATATGGATATTTGTAAACATTTTTTGTTTGTATCATTTAAATAAAAACCATAATAGTTACAAGGTCTCTAATTTCAATAATGATAGTCAACAGTCCACGGATCATGGTCACATATTTTTGGAGTCCTATCACGTGTACATGGGGGTGAAAAAAATAAATTTTCCTTAGAGTGTCCATATTAGGCACAGGTACCTTATATATATACATGTAAACATTTGAACGGAGGGTGGTTTTGGGGTCTGGGGGTCATGATCGGTGAAATTATACCAAGATTTTCCGGAAGTGCTTTCCTCCAGACGACTGCAATAGGTTACTTCTTACTTTTTGTAATGAAAGCTACCTAATATCATTGCAAATTGTACCATCTTACTGACAATTTCGAAAAATTTGGCGTATATCTTTGTATGTAAATGTTTAGACTTTAAATTAATTCGAAAGATAAGTGAGAGATATTTAAAACAAATATTCTGGACATTAAAAGAAGAAAGATTATCTTCTTTATTTTTTGTTTTTAATAATTTTATTCAAATATACTCTCAAATACACAAAGTACAGAGTGATATGCGTGAAAAACGCCCACAGAATTTTTTTATTAATAATGAAACTCAATTGGAATTTAAAAAAAAAAAAATAATTATTTTTCCCCATGTTGATTTTATTTCTGGCAACTAACAAGTATCGCTAAGTTTAGGCAGAATTTGACGTAGGGTGACTTAAATATGCAGCTTTATGTATACGAGAATTGTGAGAATAGGTACAGCAATGAAAGAAATTTTCAGAGAAATCATATTCACTAAAACGCATAAATGGTGGATTCTTTTATTTTTAATAAATTCTCTTTATGAATTCAAAATGTCTGCCAGTTAAAAATCTTTTCTTTAGTCTATTTTGTCTGTCTTGTTCCAAAAACCAGAAGAGCCAGAACAAAAAATGCTCCAGAATATATAAGAATGCTCCAGAATATATAATAATGCTCCAGAATATAATGTATTGAAGCGGAACACATAAGGTGAATTTGAAACAAAACTGCTATTTTGAAACAAGAGGAGGAGAAATTGGGCCGACGAACTCGGTCAAAATCTTCGTAATCAGATCCAAATTAGTTTGATAATTTGAATTTCATCGCATGACAATATATCATCATAATCATCTACTGTTTTCAAACCCCGGCTGTATATCATCTCACAGATATTTCAATTGTTTCATGTCTATTGCTTATGATATACAATTAACATAGGCCATTTTTTCTGATTTTGCCACTCTATCTTATACTATTATTTTTAACACAATCAAACTGATTGGTAAAGTAATCATACGAAGTGAATATTTCCAGCTGAGCGAAAAATCGCCCAGGCCGGGAATCGAACCCGGATACTTGACTTACAAAGCCAATGCTTTACCTGTTAAGCTATCTGGGCGATAGCCGGCTGAGATTTTTCGCTCAGATAACCTTATTGGTCGTAACATCCGGTCTGCCATTTGAAAAAGCTCGCAGAATAAACCGCAGGTAATGGAACACCATATAACGATGGATACGTAGATATACTATTATTTTTAACACAATCAAACTGATTGGTAAAGTTATCATACGAATTGAATATTTCCAGCTGAGCGAAAAATTGCCCAGGCCGGGAATCGAACCCGGGGACTTGGCTTACAAGGCCAATGCTTTACCTGTTAAGCTATCTGGGCGATAGCCGGCTGGGATTTTTCGCTCAGCTGGAAATATTCAATTCGTATGATTACTTTACCAATCAGTTTGATTGTGTTAAAAATAATAGTATATCTACGTATCCATCGATATATGGAGTTCCATTACCTACGGTTTATGCTGCGAGCTGTTTCAAATGACAGACCGGATTTTACGACCAATAAGGTTATCTGAGCGAAAAATCCCAGCCGGCTATCGCCCAGATAGCTTAACAGGTAAAGCATTGCCCTTGTAAGCCAAGTATCCGGGTTCGATTCCCGGCCTGGGCAATTTTTCGCTCAGCTGGAAATATTCAATTCGTATGATTACTTTACCAATCAGTTTGATTGTGTTAAAAATAATAGTATATTTACGTATCCATCGTTATATGGAGTTCCATTACCTACGGTTTATTCTGCGAGCTGTTTCAAATGACAGACCGGATGTTACGACCAATAAGGTTATCTGAGCGAAAAATCCCAGCCGGCTATCGCCCAGATAGCTTAACAGGTAAAGCATTGGCCTAGTAAGCCAAGTATCCGGGTTCGATTCCCGGCCTTCGCAGTTTTTCGCTCAGCTGGAAATATTCAATTCGTATAACTCTATCTTATCTTTGGTCGGCTTCTAGATCAATTTATATCTCTGGGTTACCCTAATTACTTTGTCTCCTTGCAATGTATCGGAGCCATTTATATTTTAACAGCTTAATTCTTCCAATGATGTCAAATACTGTCTAAACTTTTTTCCAGGTCATTTTCTTTCTATCTCTTTTGATGAAAAGATAAACAGACTTCATTAAGCGTCTTTCTCAGAAGAGATCGAAAGTGAATAACATGAATAAGAAGTTAGATGAAAGTTTTCTTTTAATTAAATTAAAAACAACATTTAAAAAGATAAGGTTTTTAAACAAGCAGACAACATTAAAATGAAATTATTTTTTTAAATTAAACCATTAATTAAAGAGTGTATAATCAAAGTATAATTTTATACCTAGCATACATCTTTTCATATTTCGGTATGTTTTTTGCAATTTGTGATATTCCATTTCGAAATCCGTTTTGTTAGTGTCCATGTTTCTGCTCTGTAAGTTATTCAGGCAGTTAGTTTAGTTCCGTAAGTTATTCTTACATTCATTAAACACATTTTTTTTTCAATCAAAGAGACATAATACTCTACACAATATTTTTCTTCCGAAAAGAATGCCATCCATTTTTTATTTTTGTATTAATTCCATTCAAGATACTTTTGTTCGATTGTATTTCTTCTCGAAAGTATGTATAACTTGGTACTTCTTTAATTTCAGTGTTGTTGTAGACATTTTCGGTTTTGATATAAATGAATTGAACATGACTTTAGCCTTTTCCAAACTTTATCTTGAATGACGTATTAATGCTAGTATTTGACAAGTCTTTTAAATAATTTTCCAAATTTTCAGGGGAATTACTGAAAATTAAAATGGCATGAACTAGCCGGAAGTGACTTAAATATTCCTCATTTACTTTGATATCTTTGTTTTCCCAATCCATTTTCTTGAAAATATTTACTAAGCCAGCAGTATGAAGCTTAGGTGATATAACAATGTGGTCTTATCCCTTTTCCAAGCTTTATCATTACTTTTCCATTATCCAAACATATGATTGCTGTTGTTTAATTTTAAATCTATTTTCTAATATTGATATACGTAAGTTTTATGCATACCAATATTCTTCGGAAATTATACGATATGTAAGTCAAATGAAGCACTTTTCAATTATCAGTAAAGACAAGGAAGAGAGGTAAATAGTATTCTTTAAGTTTTTCTTTCAATTCCGTTACGGTTTTAATATGATCCATTGTGCTAAATCAATTTCAAGATATGGCTTTTTCTCTAGATTGAGCTGAGTCTAGTGCTGATTCAAAGTCTTGACGATACGACTTTGGTGAAATTTTAATAAAACAATGACAGTAAAGTTATTTACGGTAGTTTATAATGTTTTCCTTCGCTCTTTTATTGTAAAATGTCTCTATTACAACACTATTTCAGTCTTCTGGTACATCTAACTTTTATAAAGATTTGAAAAACAATAAAACTAACATTTTTTTCGATTTCTTATCCTACTAATTTATACGACCAATTGCAATTCTATCTTTGTCAAGGCATTTAACTTTATTCATACATCTAATAACTTGCAAAACTACATCTTTCATCATTGGATTATCTCTTCTGTTGCTATCACATTTTATCGTGGATCACAAATGTTAATTTCCCTCTAATCTTCTCATTTATACAAATCATTGTAGAAATTTGTGACAATTTGTACCATTTCCTTATTAATTTTGGTGATTGTTCCACTTGCATTTTTAAGAAAAAAGTACTTTTTTGTCCAACACACATTTTGTGCTTATGTTATTTTAAATTTTTATCTCCTTCTAGAACCTTCTTAACCCTTTGAGCGCCTTGCAAAAGTCGGAAATTGTACTGTTGTAATTTCTAAATTTTGAATATGATTTTTTTCAATATGGTTAAAAAAAAGCGCTTAATTAAAAATAGGAATGTAATACTTAAAAGTATTAATCATTTTTCAATGCATTGACAATTCAATACATCTATAAAAATAATTTAGAATAATTTATAACACGATTAATCAATCGGTAAATGAATCATAACAGGTGTAAATTTTCCAAGTAGATGAAAAAAGTCCGAGCCAGGATTCGAACCATCGATGTATTGGCTGAAGCCGCCAATACTCTTCATAACTGAGCCATCTCGGACGAATACTGGAGGACTATTTCACCCAACTGACCTTAAAGATCATATAATCTGATCTGATACTCTGTATCAGCTCAACAGAATAAATCAAAGGTACGTATGGAACTGCAGAAAATGCTGCATACGAAGTAGAGTATCAGACCAGATTGTATTATCATTAAGATCAGTTGGGTGAAATAGTCCTCTAGTATTCGTCCAGGATGGCTCAGTAGGATGAGCATTGGTGGCTTCAGCCATATATCCCTTGTTCGAATCCTGGCCCGAACTTCCCCCCCCCCACTTGGAAAATTTACACCTATAGAATTATATTTTCTGAAATACTACTTATATTGCAGAGACACCTGGAACTTAGTGAAAGGAATATTACGTACTAAACACTTAAATCGTTAACAAGATCGCAGCTAAATTTACTGATATCTTCTGTAACAATTGTCTTACCGTTTTATATGATTTTGCATATTCAACCCTTAGTTTAGAAATGACTTTCTTCATTTTAAATTATCTGCATTTCTTCTCGTTTCTTTTTATATTTTCTTTGTTTTTTTACTTGCGCTTCACAGGCGATCTTTTTTGGAATTTCTTGTAGAGTATTGTTCAGTTTTTTGTTCACTACTGTAACAATTTGTTCTTCTAAGTTTATTGAAGTACTTATATACGATTTTTAAGTTCCAAGTGTGATTATTTATATTTCTGTAAATTTATAATATCAATTAATTTCTTTGAGTGTTACAAAAGTTTCATTCTTTCCATTTAATATTTAAGATTAGTTTTCAAGTTACCAACCTGCGATCGTATTCTGTTGAAATTATTCAGAACGTTGTAATTCTGAATAAGATGCTTTTTGTATGTCAAAATGTAATCGATTTCCCTTGTTAAGCTATTTGCACTAATCCATGTCCATTTTCCGTAGCTTACTGTTAAAAAAATGAAATTTTGGTGTATATCTCTTCATGACAGAATTTAAAAAACAATCGCTTTAAAAATTTGTATCTAAAAAAGGACAAAATCCGCATGTGTAAAAAAAATTTTATTTATTTATTTTTTAAGAAAAAGTAATAATACGAAACCTTTTTGTAAGAAACGTGCTTTATTTTTGATTTATTTTTAAAATCAAGATAAATTTATGTAAATATCCAACGACAATGTATGGAAAAGTTAATATTAATTTATTATACATTAATTCTTTATTATCTTCATCGACATCAATGATTGTTTTGAAGAATAACTTTAAAGAAACAATGAATTGTTATTATATTTAAAAATAAATTGTAATATTAAAAAATTTTAAACAGAATATTTATCAAATTTAGCATATTTAGCTCTTTTGACAAGTATCTACAAATGTTAAAATTTGAAAGGTTTTGGGTTGGTTTGTTTTTTTTATTATCATACAACATTAATGCAATTTATGAAAATAAAACTATGTAATTTTGCTTTTAAATATTTTTAAAATTATCAAAAGCAATTGTCATTTAGTTAACTAATTGAACAGAAAGAGATCTCCTATTAAGTCTTTGCATAATCTATCCAAAATTCTTTCCACGTAGTAATATGTGGTACAATATTCTTACACAGTTGAACCTATAATATGCACTTTTCATTCAAGAAAAGTAATCAGAATACTGAGGTGCATGTTGTATGTCGATTATTGAAGGGTTAGTCACTGTGCTGTTTGATTTTTGTCGGCTAGAATGCTGTATAATATCTTAATTGAAGATCATTGAAATATTAAGTACAAGTCTTGGATACGTTTCCTTATCATTTTTCCTGAAACTTCTTCACTCACATGTAAAAATTTCAATTCATATGGTTTTTCACAAGTATTACCATATGTGTGATGTAAAGCTTACAACTAACTTACACATGAACGCCAGTCTACATTGTCGAAATTGGCAACGGAATTTTGTTTGTAATATATTAAAAAATTAAAACCCTCTTCTAGAGGAATATTGACATTATATCAATGGTGGTAAGACCTTGTAAAATAGTTTCATTTTTATAGCAATTTTCCTTAACATCTAAACATAGCACAATTTCATTTTTATACCATTGAATAATGAAAAATATATTCTTGTAATTAAAATTTTTTTAAAAGTGATATTACAGTTTATTTATTATTTATTATTTCAAAAATATGTTCAGAGTATGATTTTTTCGAAAATCGCGTACACCCCAATTTCGGAAGATTAACAAGTTTGTACTTAAAGCAATATAGAGAGCACAGCATTTTTTTCCAGTTAGTATTCCATTGCAAAATTAAATCTTAACAATAAATAAAATATTAAAAATAACAGGTGCATTTATTAGATATGTAATCAAACTTCGTGATCAAACTACAAAAGAATTTTAAAAAAACGCTAATATTTATTTGAAACTATTATTCGTATTTTTCATTTTAAAATAATTTTTATTGATGCCAGTAAATGATTAAAAATGATATGCAAAATGCAAAAACAAAAGCATTTTAATTAAATAATATAGTTTTCACATGCATTCCATTTAATCCAAGAAGAAAGGGTTAAATACACGGTATTATTTAATCTTTGAAGATAAAATGTAAATTTGGAATAAATAATAATAACAATCTCTTCCGAGGTACACTCTAAAAAAAAGGGTCGATCTACTAAAAAAATTTTAGTAATTCTTGTAATTACTAAAAATTTTTTAGTAATCTTACTCGGTTACAAGGAATCTGTAAGAATTACTAGAAAAAAGCTAGCAACGAATAGAGTTAATAGTTTTACATTTTTAATAGCTATTACAAAAACTCACTTGGTGTGGCCGTTATAGCCTAGTGGTCATAGCACCGAACTTCAGGCTGAAAGTACCTGGGTTTTATGCTGGCCGCCGCTAAATATGCACCGAATGTAAATAAAATGATTATGAAAATCCTGTCGTAGCAGTTACCATGGGTAATGATCTCTGATCTTTCCCTCCCCTTTAGAAACATGTCAAAATGGAGTAGGTAGCAATGATTGGTGCTGCCATCAATTGCGGCTTTACCGAATATCTTCCGTTTCAGAAGTCTGTTTACCCACTGGATGCAGGTCGAAGGAAGCTCCTGCCCTTCGGGCACACATAATGGTTACTAAAAATAATTTTGGAGCTATTACTAAAATTTGTTTGGTGGCTCATACTAAAAAGGTTTAAGTTAGTTATACAAAAAATTCTTTTGTTCAGTTTACAAAAGAAATGCTTGTTTCACTTGCAAATAAAAATTTTGTAATGGTTACTAAAAAATTCTGTGGAATACAAATTTACTAAGAAATTTTTAGTAACCTCTTGAATTATTTTTACAGTGTAAACAGGATTTTTAGAGGCATTCTTCATCTTTAAAAATTTCAAAAAACCGTAATATTTTAGATATTTAAAGAGGAATTTATAAAAGGAAAGGTTTTTTTTCTACTACTGATTTTCTGACATGGTTCCGAGTATAGCACTTCCTTAGCATTTGTAAACTTTGATTATTCGCTAAATAATAATTATTAAAAAAAAATGAGGAATATTTCAACATTCGGAAATACTTAACTTGGTTATTCACGAATTTTGTTTTATGAAGTACATCTTTTTGCAAAGTAAACTCAGGTTGTTTTATCAATTTACAAAAACTATTTGATACTAGACATCTGCATTGTACTGTACAGCTGAAGTTTCGAGAATTTCAACCCTTGTATTGATGTAAAAGATTGATAAGTAATTTCTAGAAACCCAAAATATAATTTGATGCTAAAATGAATAATAATAAAAAAATCCTAAAATTTCAAAAATTATTTTTTTTTATAACAAGTGAATAATTTCTTGTAAAAGTAAAGGAAAGTTATAAAGCTTCAACAGCAGTTTGTTGAGGAGGCAATTCGACATGATCCCTCCCTCGGAATTTAAAAGTGAAAGTACAATCCGCAATTTTCTTTACATGGAAATACATAAAAAAAATATATGTTCTCCCAAATAATCGTACATAAATAAACATGTTCCGCCATAAAGTAGCTGCTAAACTTTGTACAATATGTTAATAATTATTCAAATTTATTTACAGTATATAATTTTAATGTTTAATAAATATGATATATGGTAAAACGTGATCGGCTACTTGCAATTTTACGTATTTTCTTAAAAAATCCTGAGGAATTATCCTGAAACTTTAAGTGTGTAAATATAATAGTACAGGTCACACATTTCCCTGAAAATTTGGTCTCGTAATCTCATAGGGAATCGTCAACAAATTCAAAAACGAAAGAATAAACTGCGATTATTTTCAGGTAGATAGCATGTATACTCGTAGAAAAATTAATGTTTTTATAATAATAGTCCCAAATTTTTTCATGTTTTATTGCTTATAATTTGCAGAGTTTTTAATCTAAAATAATGTTATTTTCTAAAAATATACAAACAACACTGTATACAATATCTTAAAATAAAAATTAAAAAATAATAAAATTTGTGTGAAAAATGAGCAGGGTCACTAAATAAATTTTTACTGAGCAGGATTCAACGATATCAAAATGCCATTTACATATTGTATTAGCTAAATTATATAGAGCAACTTTTGAGAAAGTCTAAAAACATAGCTTGAAAATTCTGAAAGTGATTGCCTATAGTATAACCTTAAAACCCGTTGTTCCCAAAATGAAGAAAAATTTGAGGGTTTTTATCCAAATATAGTAGTACATGCCATATTGGTTATTCTACAATGACATTAATCAATGGATATGCGGATACAACCACCCCTTATCTTTTTGCTTCATTTTGGGAATAACGTATTTTCAGCTTATTCTATCGGCGATTATTTTCAGAAATTTTAAGCTATAATTTTGAGATTTTTACAAAAGTTGCTCTAAATATTTATCTAACAAAATATGCAAATTTTTTAATATCATTGACGCATGCTTAATGAAAAATCATTTAGTAAACCTACTGACTTTTCATACAATTATTTTAATTTTTGAATTCTAATCACAGAGTATTGTGTACAACATTGTTTTTTATATTTTCAGAAAAGAACATTATTTTATATTAAGAACGCTGCAAATTATAACCAAAACACTTGAAAACATTCGGGATCTTTTTTTTTTACAACAACCTTAATTTTACTATGAGTATGCATTTTCTCCACGTAAAAACGTACAAAATTTATTACAATAAGCCACTTATTTATAATCTACAGTTTGAGCGCTTTTACTGCATTAGTTTTGACAGGATTATCCAAAAGATATTTTTTTAAATTGTTGATGGTCCCTTATAATATTTCGGGGAAAAAGCTTCACGGAAATGTATGACCAGTGCTATCATGTATACACACCTGCAGTTTCAGGAAAATTCCTCATACATTTTTCTTTATATTTAACAAAATGTCTAAAATCGCAAGTGGCCGGTCATCTTAGGCCATATAGCGTATATTGTTTATATAAAATGTTTAATAAACATAATGTCTATACATAGTTTTAATAGATACAAATGCTTAATAAATAAAAAAAAATAAAAGAATAAAAAAAAACCAAACTTTTATTCTCGTTTAAACTTATACCTAATTTAAATAAATCTCCAAAGGCAATTTATGGTAAAAATGAAGTATTCAATTCCTTTAAGCATTTTTTCTGCATGAAATATTCTGTTCACTAAAATATTCAGAGTAGTTTAATAATTCTGAAAACTTAATCAAAAGTTATTACATTTCTAAATTAATTAGCATAATACTCATGAGAGAGGAAGATAAGTATTTAAAATTTTAATATATTATATAATTTATCTGATGTCAAAAAGTGTAAAATTTTGTTTTAGAAAATCCAGTAATTGTTTTGTATTTTTGAAAAAATGCTACTTCATTATAAAAATATAAAAAAAAGTATTATATTAAATTTGAAACTATTTTACAAAAATATTTTTAATTTGAATAACCTGTAAAAATGTATTTATTAATCGCTTGAAAATGCTGAGTAATTAAAGGATAATAAGCAAAAAGTTACTATATTACTTTGTAATTTCTGCAGCTATATAAGTATTCCCTAATGATTGAATTACTTTGTTCTTCTTAACACTGAAGTACTGAAAATATTATTATAAAATTAAAAAAAATTTTAAAAAGGTAAATTTCATTAAAGCATTCTTAAATATTATGTTCGTCTCAGCAGGATTAGAAATATGACAATATAATTACACTGACTAAACCTAGATCTAGCATAAATTTACGTTACTCATTATACTATATAAGGTCATGTTTATGCGTCAATATAAACATAAACAAAGCACACTTAACGAAATTTTTTAAAAAATAATAAATTTAGTCTACAAATATATTTTTTAAATGTTTGCAATGTGTTCTAGATTACATTATTAAAGGATTAAAAACAATTATTAACAAATTACTAGCTTATATATTCCTAAATTCTCTATATTAGTGAAAGAAAAATTAATTTTCGTACTTTTTTAGCAATAAAAAACGATTTAGTGTAAAAGCTGTTCATTAATTAATAATATCCTTTTCTCTACTTAAACTTTTATTTTACTTTCTGAACATTGAGCTAAAAATTTGTTAGACTAGAAAAAAGATACAGAAATTATGTCGAAAAGAGAGTCTGTTTGCAGTTATTTTTAAGTTGTTGCATTTTTTTTTAAACAACAAATACAAAGAATAAAGCTTAAATACATAATTTAAAATGTTTTATATCTGACACATATTGTTACAAATTGCAATATGCTGAAAAAATATCTCTTTGCAATGGTAAAAAAAATAGAGAACTTGATTTCAAGTAAGTAGTTTTGTAATAAATACTACAGATTATATAAATCTCAGTAAATTAAATAAATTAACAATAATAATAAAATAAATATTTGTTATAAATAACATCATAAGGAATTAAAAATAGCATTTAAAAAAAAAATACCAGAAAAATATTTGCAGAGAAACATTATTGTTATTTAATAAACGTTGTTGTTATTTATTAAATAATTTGTACAAATATCTTGAACAGTTATTTAAAATTTTATTTTGTCTAAGCTGAGAGATTGAAACTGAAAACAAGTTACTGAAATAAATATTTACACACCAGAATATTTATAAAATCATTCTAAAATTTTCCTTGTATATACTATAAAAATACTTGCAATGTGCCCAAAATACATGTCTATATCCGCTTAAACCCACTTTGATCTATAAATAGAACAGTTTGTAGTGTAACGAAAAGATTCGACGATGAAATTTAATATAGAATATAGTATTTCAATTTTAAATTGTGTTGAAAAGATTTTTAGTGAAATTGTTTATTAAAAGTGTCCCAAATATAATGTAAAATAAATAAGAAGTATGCGAAAAGATGTATTTTTACACTTTCTAATATTAAAATAGGATTATAAATATTATACTTATCAGTGTTATTAGTATTTTCATTGCGAAAATAAAATAGAATTCTGTGTTTAGTTTAAAATCATGTTGAAAGGATCTACTTATTTTTATTTTTTTAACATTTTACAACAGTCCTTGTAATGCATGTAATGGTATTTTATTCCACTCGGTTTGTACTAGACAGGTAAGTTCTTTCACTGATTTTGGACAGATGTCGCACGCCTTAATTCGACGATTCAACTCGTCCCTAGGTTTTTCTGTTGCAGGTCTGGGCTCTGGGCAGGACAGATTGAGCCGATTCACTCAATTTTCAGCATACCAATATATAATTGCCCTCGCTATATGACAGCTGGCGTTGTCATCCTGGAAGTAACATGGATCCGATCCGTAGTATTGCCACGTAGGAAGTACACTGTTATCAAATATATTGCAGTAGGCATCGGCATTGAGATTACCATGAATTGGAACCAAGGGTCCTATTCCAAAACAGAAAAAAAAATCTCCAGAAAATAATTGCCCCTCCGCCGAACTTAACTGTGGTCACACAACATTCTAGTTAGAGGCGTTCTTCAGGCAAACGCCAGACCTAGAACCTACCATCAGAACGATAGAGGGTGAACCTTGATTCATCACTCCACAGAACCAGTTTAAACTGTTATACGATCCCCTGCTGGCGTGCTTTGCACCAACCTAATCGAGCTTCGCGGTTGGACTTATGGGCGGCAGCACGACCATAAAAATTAAGCAGATGCGTTTTCTTCCGAATAGTAGAAACAAAACACCCTAAAGCTTGTTGAAACTCTTAGTGCATGCGTAACATTGGTCGGTTGCGGTTCGTATGAATTTCTCTGAACAGAACCCGTCGGTCTCTATCTCCCAGTTTCGAGGATCTGCTCACTCTGGCCACATTCTGGCAATTCATTTCCGAATCACATAGGCCACAGTCCATTTGGCGTAATTAAGATATCTTGATATTTCGATTAAATATTGGGCATTTCTGTGGTACACGATGATGTCACATCTCAAAATCACACAGACCTGTTGTTCGTGGCATCTTACATGCGAGATGTCAGAGTTGTTTCCGACAACACATTTAACAGTGGCGAGCATGGCGTATCAAAATCGCAGATATCGGCATTTACATAAGAGTCCAAATGTTTATTGGCAGATAAAGTATCAATGAGTAGATTTGGAACAAATGCTTTGATTTTTATAATTATTTTTATCCTGGAATAGATTCGTTCTGGTAATTATCCAAGAAGAAATAAACCATGAAGAAAAGATGAAAAAAAATGACAATTTGCTTAAAACCTACTATCATTCAGCTGCTTTCAGAGATCAATTGAAAATCAGTACTACTCCTATCCACGATATCTTTCTGAATTTCTAAGAAGTTGATTGGATATTTTTATGAGTAGCTCCACAGAGTTGCATATTAAATTACGCAAAAGGATAAGTATTATCGTTCGCGCATACGCTGATTGAAAAAACATTTCATATAGCTATTCATATTTTAAAAATATTTAATATGTTTATATTTCAAATGCACTTTATTGTTTCTACTACATTTTGCGACTTTTTTTAAGCTGGCGTTAAATTTGTTTGAAAACCCTGCATGATATAAACAACAACAACAACAAAAATATTAGAACTTTTTTAACTTAAAAAAAATTGCTATATTTCCATGAATATATGTGCTATTTTTAGAAAAAATGGTGGCCATATTTTACAGTATCCACATGTACTATTACGCAGCAATTGAACTTTTCATGTATTTCAATGCACAAGGTGTTCCAAAATGTCTCTATTATTTTTCCTTTTTTTATTGGATTTTTTTTATGAGTTACTGCATAGAATTGACTATTAAATGATGTAAAAAAAATCGTTTTTATCATTTGCGCATGCGCAGATAAAAATTATTTCATACAAGTTCTCATATTTCAAAAATATTTAAAATATCTATATTCCAATTGCGCTTCATTTTTCTACTATATTTTGCCCATTTTTCTGAAATTCGCATTAAATTTGGTAAAAAAACCCTTGCATGATATAAACAAAAAATTTACCAGATTTTTAATTTTTTTTAAATCGTTTATTCTTTATGAATAGACATGCTATGCTTACAAAAATCAGTGAACATGTTCTAAAATATCCACTTTTTTTTTTTTAATTCTGCAGCGATAAATCGTTTCATGCATTTTCATGTACAGGTTGATCCCAAATATTTTTATTATTATTTGATTTTTTGCCGGCTTTCTAGTTGTCCTGCTTATTAAACGAATGTTCATAAGTATGCGGTTAAACATAATCTTTATAATCCTGAATTTCCAGAAGAATCCGACAAGTATATTTTTACACATTCAACAAAATGTCAAAAATTGAAAGTTTCCAAATATTTATTGGTAGATAGTGTAATTTCAAAAATTTTCCCTTTTTATCAGAATTTTAATTTTCCATTTATTTTTAATAAAAATTAAACTTCTTTTGTCACGATTAGAAAATTGAATTGAAAACTACAAAAATGAATTTCTCAAAAATTAATTAAGATATAGTTTTCAAACAAATTGCATTTGAAAGTGCATTTTCTCCCAATACGACGGTGTAATAATTGAAAATGTGTGATGTTTAAAAATTTGTCGTAAATAAAGTTTGGAAAACTGAAATTTCATTTCAAATTTCAAAGTGTAGCCATTGGAAAAATGACGTATGCATTATGCACAGATACCTTTAGCCTTTACAATATATATAGATATACAAATAGATTATCATTTTGTCTATGTATTTACACACTGTTAAAACTACAGGTGACACATACCTTTTAGGGGTGAAAGGCTTGTCTCACTGGTGACATCCATACGGGAGCCAGAATGGAACCCCTTAATTAGGATGAAAAGATTTTACCCCTAATCCAGAGGGTCAAATAATAAAAGATATTATAAAACGATCTGTGGCCCGTGAAGGACTCGAACCCACAACGTCTGATTGCAAGCTCAACGCTCTAATCGTTCGGCCATCGAGCTCACCTTCTAAATCTCCCTTAAATGTTCAAATATCCTGAAATTCAAAGGTTGCTTTATATAAAAAGCTCGCTAAAAGTTAGCCACCTGAATGTCTAAACGGAATTGGGATAGCATATGCACGGTGATAGTCTTCGTAGGGAGAAATTGCTGTTTTGATGTACCAGTGACCGCGAGTTCAAAGAGAAGGAGACACGTCACAGAGCATGCGCAAATGATTAAGGGGTGAAAATATTTCAACGGTATGCATTGCGCGGCACCCTAATTAGCGTGAATCACTCAGTAAGGAATCAAATGACACCCCAAAAATATTTTCAAGCCCCTGGGTACCAAATGCAACTGGTTTGTCAACTTTATTTTTAACAGTGTAGCATTATGGAAAATCATATTAAAATGAAATTATAAAATAATATACCTAGTCATAATTTCAATAGTGAACTGCATATCACGATATTGCCTACATGGCGATTTCACCCGTCCAAATATGACACTATTTGGATACTTTAAATCAGTTATTAGGACCATTCCAAGGGTATAATAAAAGTATTCTGTAACCGTCCAAAAAGTGTCATAAATCAAACCCATAGGAAGTTGAAAGGTGTGACAATTCGAAACCTTGGACATGTCAAAATTCAAAAGTCCTAATTTTTTAAAGACCAATAGCTTAGTAACCCCGTGGTTCCAGTTATACCGGATTACTCTAAATAAATAAATAAATAAATAAATAAATTCATGTATAATCTGCGAAATTAAATTTATACATTGATCAAAACAATAAATATTCTTTATATTTAAATGCTGTGCATGGATGAAATAGGAATAAATTTCGTTGTATAGAAAATATTTTTCGCCATATAGAGATTAATTTACGTGTTAGTGGTGTTCAAAGTCAAGATTTAGCAATCTGCTTTGTTAAGTAGAAACTTCGTTAAATAGAGATTTCATTAAAAGGATGTTCCACTGTATATTCTTACAATCACAAAAAATGGAAAAGAAAGAATTACATGTTAAGAATCCATGGTAATTTGACACGCAGTATTGTTTGAGAATTTACAGTTTAACAAAAAAAAAATTATTATCTTTGTTTACATTTTTTTACATATTTTTCTTATATCCCTTATTTATAAAGTTTTTATATAAATGTCAAAAAAATTTATCATGTTATCAAGTCGTTTACACTTAAAAAGCTTTTTTTTTTAAAGATAATTAGCTTATTTAGAAAGTTAATAAAGCAAATAATAGAGATAATCAACTTTTTATATTATCTTTTAAACAAAGTTTCCAAACTCTATCAAGCTATGAAAATTATCAGATAAAAATTCTTAACGTCTCGTAATACAGGATATTGAATTTCCCCTGTATTATAATTTGCACGTAACATTAAATATTATATTTTCATTTTCAGGAAATAATTTTCCTTGTTTGAAGTTAATAATTTGTAACTGTGAATAACACGGTTTACGAACGACTGATAAAACTTCAGCAAACTGATAAAATTTATATTTCTAAAATTTGCAGAAAATTACGAAGTATTTATAAAGAGGTTATTTCTAGTTAAACATTTTAACAATGTATGTTCCCAAAGATTCTCGAATATTATTGATTTTGGAAGAGAACTTTTTCAATCTTCAACACATTTGACTTAAAAAAAATTAATTTTTTTCCTTCGACCTTTTCCAACATGTTAAAAGTATGAAAATTTGAAACAATGTTATTTATGTGTGGATAGGCGAATTTTTATGCAAAAATTTCGTTTTGTTTTTTGTAGGAGTGTGTTGTGGAGATTTTAAAAATAACATAATAAATAAATCCAAAATATAAAATTAGGTCTAGTTGGTAAAAAATATTTAAGATAGAATTTAAAAAAATGTCTGAGTTAGTTTATGTTTAAAAGAAAAATTAATAACTTCAAACACTTACTTAAAAAAATATATTCAACTGATAGTATTAAATTAATGTGGCCTAGTTAAAAAAAGCATCCATATTAAAATTAGTTTTTAAAGATGCTAATAAAATGTGTTTAAAGTGCATTTAAAATTAACTTGAACAATTTATTGGTTTTATTGAGCTCATAATCTGAAACACTTATTTACAAACACATGTTGATACAAGTCAACAACATTATCTGACGGCCTATGGTGTAGAAATATAAACACTTTTAGATATATATCATTTGAAATACTACTTAGTGCGATCGCTCCTATGTTTGAATTTCTGATTTTTTTTGCAGATCTACACCGATCGAGAGCCCTAGACACCAAAATTATCATAAATAAAAAAGTTTATCTATCTATCTCTGCATGTATTTATATCAATTATTTATGGACACGATGACTTTTATACTTTTTTTTTTTTCTAAAATCTTTTCCAAACCGATACGTAAAACAAAGGTGCATAAAATCTCGGTCAAGCTCATTAATGGGCAAAATCTGACCAAATTGGTGGGAATAGGGAAGATTTTTGCGAAAACAGAAAAAACCCCATAACTTCTTAGTTAAAATAGGTATCTAATCAATTTGTTGCTTATGTTACTTCTAATAAGTAAGCCAAAAGTTTATTTATGACAGATTTAAACAAAAATAAAACTGAGCTTAGGGGCGAAAATAAGTGGTTTTGTGAGAAAAAAATTCATAACTTCGTCAATACTCAAAACATCAAATCTAATTAAATCAATTGTAAATTTTCTTAATATTATCTAAATCTTTTGCACTTACAATTTTTTGACAGGCGAGACTCTTATCTCAAAATAAATAAATAAATAAATAAAAATGAAAATGAAAACAAAAAAAATGTGGGGAGTTAAAGAAGGAAAAAAATCTCTAACTTCGTCAGTTTTTAAAATATCAAATTGTATTATAAACAGAATTCTTGATGTAATTATCCTTTATTTTTGTTTATAAACCGATTTATAAATAAAAAACCTAGTAATTTTTTCATATTTCCTAAGATAGAAGATAATACTAGAGTTAAAATGCCAGATATGACAAAGTTACCACAGCCAACAATCAGACAAGGAATAGACAGAACATGAGGTCATTATACATTTAGTTTTGATTGCTTTAATATCGCTGACTAATAAATTTTGGGTGATTTGAATTTCTATTAACAAGTATAAAATGGTTTGATAACTATTTTTCTATGACAAATATGCATTGGTGTTATTTTGTCTCAATTTTTCCCAATCAAAGTACAAAGTGTGTCAAAGTACCCCATGAGTTGTATCAATCTGCCCCGGAGATGGGGCACATTGATACAAATGGCTTTTTTTTATTTTTTTTTTTATAAAATACATTCAAAAAGATTATATAAAACAACTATTGTACATTTTTGTAACACACTTTACAAGTTTTGCTGACACCACATGGAAGAATAACTTGAAATTTCTACTTTCTGGGCACCAAAAAAATTATTAGAAAAAAACTCTATCAATGTGCCTCAACTCCCCCTACATTTCGTTTCGCAAAACTTATTTTTGAGGTTTCAATCCAAAAATAACTGCAAACTATTGAAGAAATTATGTTATTTTATGTCTAATTTAAAAACGTAAAAAAAAATATCGTGGTTTATTAATAGCCATAAATTTTTACTGTATGGCAACTAACAAGGCAATCTTATCTGCCGCAAAGACAGGAGCAGAATGTTTGTTCCAACACCTTACGGAATCAGACACCTTGAGAGTATCTTTAGCGCGAGAAAAAATTTCCGTTACATAAAATAAACCGGGAAATTTTAAATTATTTGCGAGAAATATGTATAAGATTTCTTTTTGTTGGTGCTGTAAATTAAATTTTAGCATACTGCTTATAGATTGTAAAAATCTATAGATTAAGATAGATAGTGTTGTAAAGAGTTAAGAAAGTTATGCTTCATGAACGATTTTTCTTTCTTCTTGAAGTTACAGCAGAACATCGATTAACCGAGCTTTGATTAATCGAGGTTTCTGTTAACCGAGCCGATTTCAAGGCCTTAGATTTCTCTGTTGATTGAGCTGATATCAAAGCCTGATTTTGTTTGTATTGGCCGTCTGACACTATTAATCACCCTTTAGAATTTGTTATCGGGCAATTACATACCAAACCACTTAACTGGCGACAGTGTCGATGATTTGCTTTTTAAATTTGTTAAGCTTTAAATTTAAAAACATATCCATTGTTTTTAAGGGCTAATAGGCATCAAATTCGCAAAAACGGCAAATTTTTATACACAAATTCTATTAACCGGGATTTGCGATATACCAGGTACTAGCGACCCCAAGTTACAAGCATACTAATCGAGGTTGCACTCTATTATAGAGTTTTTTAAGGGCAGCAAGCTGTTTGATAAAGTGCTATTTAAATTTATGCTGGGAGGTGTCGCCCCACAACAGACATACCAAAATGTATGATTTTTTTTCCAGCCGATAAACTGTGAATGAAAGACATTCTTCTTTTACTTATGCAGAAAAAATATCATCATTTTTTTGTTATGATTCGAACTTTTTTATGAGAATGTGTGTTAAAAAGTTACGGTTTAAAATTGAGTTGTTTTAATAATTTATCTGTGTTCGAAAAGAACTGAACAGTAACATTAAGTAAAAATAAACTGTTTTTTTTAAATAGAGATGAGCAAATGTTTTGAGTTTGAGGGAAAAATAATTAATAATTTCGAAATTATTAAAATTATTAAAAAATATAAAAATATTATCCGTCAAGTTGGAGAAGAAATCAGCGTGTTTTTATGCTACGTAATTTTCGTCAATAAGTGAATGAATGAAAACTGATGTTGAAGTTTTTGCGCTGTTTTCTTATTTCTTTGTTGTTGAAAAATTTTTTAAAGAGACAAGAGGGACAAGTGCACCCATTTAATTTTTATTCGTTAAAAAATAAGTATGAAAAAGTTAAAAGCCAAAAAGAAAATAAACAAAACTAATGTGACAAAACTAAAAGAAAAATTATCGAATTCCGAGCAAGAACTAAACGATTTAATACTCATGAAGGAGAAACGAAATAAATTCGAGCAAAACTTTTATTCAGAGTTATTTGATTCAATTTTTAAAATAAGTAAAAATGGTGAAATTGAAGATGTCATCAAGGAAAACGAGGAAATTAATGAAATATTAGAAAATATGGAATTTGAAATTAGCAAAAAATTATCAAAAATGAAACTGCAAAATATTAATTTCGAAAACACCTCAAAGGCTGAAAATAATATACACTAACGGAAAAAAAATCCCAACACCAAGAAAATCGTATCGTAGAATAATGAATATTGGTCAGTGTATTTGTCTAGTTAACATGTTTAATTGATTAGATTTTCGAGATCACAGGTTAATTTAAGGTCAATAAAATGCATTTCAAATGTAAAATACCGTACAATAATAGTCGCTATAACCTCCAGAATTTTGAATGCAAGCCTGCACAAAAGCATGCATTGTGTCATAAAGGTGCCGAATGTCACTTTGTGGTATGGAGTTCAATGCTTGTTGTACTTTCTGTGTCAATACTGTGATGGTCAGTGCTGGCTGGGGGGTGACACTAGTGTTCTCATCCAATGATATCCCATATGTGCGCAATGGGAGACAGATCTGGTGATCTCGCTGGCCAAGGTAACATGTCGATACTCTGTAGAGCACGTTGCGTTATAACAGCGGCATGAGGGCGAGAGTTATCCTGTTGAAAAACTCCCCTTTAATGCTTTTCTTAAATGGCAGCACTACAAGTGGAATTACCAGACTGACGTACGCATTTGCATTCAGTGTGTTTGGGAGAACCACGAGAGTGCTTCTGCTGTCATACGAAATTGCTCCCCAGATCATGACCCCAGATTGTAGGTCCAGTGTGTTTAGGCCGTAGACAGTTTGGTTGCAGTTGTTCCCCTGGCCTCATTCTGACCAGCACACGGCCATCATTGGCACCAAGGCAGAACCAGCTTTCATCAGAAAATACAACAAATCTCCACTCCATCCTCCAATGAGCTTTGGCTTGACATCATTGACGTCGCAAACGGCAATGACTTGGAGTCCGTGGAATGCATGCAACAGGGCGCCTTGCTAGGAGCTGTCCTGGAAGTAACTGATTTCTAACAGTTCGTTGTATCACTGTGGTACTAACTGCAGCTCGAATTTCTGTCGCAGACGCAGTACGATGCGCCACAGCCGTACGCCGAATAAGACTGTTTTCACTCTCAGCAGGGCCACGTGGTCACCTGGAACCTGGTCTTCTTGAGGCAGTACCATCCCTTGACCACTGCGCCCAACAATCATGCACAGTGGACACATTCCGTCCAAGTCTTTCTGCAAAATCGCGGAAAGAAAATACACTTTCTCGTAGCCCTAATTTACGACCTCTTTCCAACTTGGGGAGCTGATGATAATAGCTTCTTCGTCTTCTTAAAGGCATTCATGATCAACCTCAACTAAATTCGTCACATTTTGAAGATAAATAATGTTCATGAACTTTACAGCACGCATTTAAAGCAAACCTGACTTTAAAGTTGTGAGTGGTGCTACTAGCGCCACACTTATGTGCGAAGCATGAAGTTTGAATCAATGTCATCTTTCAGATGTATAAACACGCCTACAAAATTTCGTTTAGCTAACACAACTCTTTATTGGTTTTGGGATTTGTTTTCCGTCAGTGTAAAATTGGCGAAATTAACTCTTCCAGTATTTACGGGAATTTGCATTAGTGGCTTTCTTTTAAGGACATATCTAAGGACACTGTACATGGAAATTCGAATTTGTCAGGGGCAATGAAATTGCAAAATTTGAAATCTTCATTGAAATGAGATACTTTTCAAATAATTCAATCTATTTCAATCGTGGATTTTAATTATAAAGTTGCATGGTCTCTTTTAGAAAAACGGTTTTCAAATTCAAGAGAACAAGTTTATTCGCACTTAAAACGCTTTTTAAATATTCCTGTAATTCAGAATGAGTGCCACACAGCATTATTAAATCTAATAGATATAATAAATTAATGCATTAGATCGTTGGAGCCTTTAGAAAAAAAAGTTGAAATGTTTCTTACTACCATGTTTGCTAATATTTTGGCTCAAAAATTAGATGCAAATACAAAAATGTGGTGTGAAAGACATCTTAAGCGGGATAATTTACCGAGTTTAACTGAATTACGAGAATTTCGTGATTTACGACAGTTTCGTGCTCAAAATGCCATAAGCGCCACAATATACCCCTTTGTTTTGAGGCGTGAGAGAAATTCCAGTGAGTTGGGAAACACAAAAAATTATAGTGATAAGGAAGCGCCAAATGCATTGGCAACAAATAAAAGCAAACAAACATTAAATGCTGACGCCTTACCCTTTTAGATAAATTACCAAATTCAGAATTTCCCTGGTACTGCGAATGTGAGATCGAGTATTATTAAAACAGTTCTTTCCACTGCAATTGTTTATATAAGAGATACATTCTGAAATGAAGTTCCGTCGTGGGCTTTATTAGACAATTATTCAATGAGCAATTTTTTAACATTGCAGTTAGGTGAATGATTAGGAATTCAAAAAGGAAAAATTGTAATGTTTCGGTATGGTGTTTAAATGGATTCTCTGTAGCAGTAAAAAATAAAACTATTGCCTTGATCAGTAATAATTCGGGATATTATAGTCGGGAGTTAGATTTTATTATCTTACCAAAGATTTTGCAAATTACGCCTTCGAAATATATTAATATTTCAGAGCTAGGAATTCCAGAGTTTATTATTCTGGCTGATCCTGAATTTAATAGGCCAGGAAAAATAGATTTTTTGCTTGGAGTTGAAATATTTCTAGAATTTATAAAGGTCTGTCGTATGACTGTATCAAATTCTAAATTAATTCTGCAAAATACGGTGTTCGGTTGCATAGTAAGTAGGAGTGTTTACGATTGTAACGATCACGAGCAAATGCATTATGGATTAGTAACTAAAACAGATTTAAATTTCCGAATGAAAAAACTTTGGGAAAGTGAAAGAGTAAAGGAAATTGCACCATTGAGAAACACAAAAGAATTAGCTTGCGGTAGACACTTTATAAACACACATCAGAGAGATATAACAGGCAAATTAACAGTAGAAATGCCGCTAAAGAAAAGAACCTAGTTCAATGAGAAAATCAAAGCAATTTGGGTAAAATGGATTAAATTCACTTTGGTATAGGTTAGTTAAAAATCCAAATCTTTTAGAGTTATATTGCGCCTTTATGTCAGAGTATAGAGAGTTATGCAATATGAAGGAAGTGGAGAAAACGAATGAGTCGATACATGCGAATTATCTTCCTCACCATGCTGTTTATCACCCAGATAAAAGTTCCACAAAACTGAGAGTTGTCTTTAATGGTTCACATGCAACTTCATCCGGAGAATCCTTAAATTCCATACAGCTGAATGGAGGTGTCATTCAAGATGAGTTGTTTATCGCAACATACTTATCGATAAAAGTCAATGTGATTAACAGCGTATAGTTTGGAAAAATACTGTAAATGGCGAGATGAAATATTGCAGACTATGTACAATCAGATATGGCACAACAAGTGCCCCTAGCTATGCGCTGCCTTAAGCAGCTTGGTATACACGGTGAATGCCGATTTCCGTATGCTTCATGTGTGGTGCAGACAGACGTTTACATGGACGATGTTCTAACTGGAGCATCTGATTTAAAATCGGCTTAGAGATTGCAAATTGAATTTATTCAACTATTAAATACTTGCGGCATGAAGTTACATAAATGGTTGAGTAACCATCCAGGATTAATGGAGCCAGCCCTTAAAACTGAGAATTACACTTTTGAAAAAATGAGTGAAACTAAGCCACTAGGACATTGTTGGAATGCCAATGAAAAACACTAAACAATCTCAACACTAAACAAAATCACTAAACAATACACTAAAAGTTTACTTTTAGTGTATTGTTTAGTGAGCAAAGCAAGATAACTAAAAGAAGTGTGCTGTCAAATATTGCTCGTATTTTCGACCCCTTGGGTCTACTAATTAAAAGCTGAAGAAAGCAAAAATTTTCCTACACAAAATGTGGAAATTGGGTGGGATGAAATTCTCCCTACAGCTGAGCTTGATTATTAATTGCAATTCCCAGAATCATTGAGAAGCATCAACAATGTAAGTGCTGTTAGATACCATTTTACGGGTACACGACATTTCGGTCCCGCCACTTCGGTCCCGCCATTTCGGTCCCGCCGTTTCGGTTCCGAGACATTTCGGTCCCTGGCTATTTCGGTCCCGAGACATTTCGGTCCCGAGACAATTCGGTCCCGATACACTTCGGTCCCAAGACAATTCGGTCCCTTGCCATTTCGATCCTTTGTCATTTCAGTCCCTTGTTATTTCTTTGCTCGCTATTTTATAAGTCGGATTCTAATTGTTGTGGGCCTGCCAAATGATATAAGTTCAACATTATTCGGGCCTTTTTTAATACTCCCTCTCCCCCCACCCCAAGTTTTATAAAAAGTTGATTATAAGAGTCCGATAAATTTAAATTTTTATAACTCGTGACGATGAAATCACAGCGAACTGAAAGTTTTGTTTGGTTAAACAATGTGATATAAATTTAGGGGGTATTGTCTTTTGCTTTTAGTAGTATTATTAGAATAATATTTTAAATAGAAAATATAAAGATCAGAAAAATATCTAGAAATATCTAGAAAAATATCTAGAAAAATATCAGAATAGTATTTTAAATTTTATCATTAATTATTTCTATTAGTATTTTATATGAACTTCTATAAACTATATAAACTAAAAAGTATTTTATATAAACTGCCATAAATGTTTTTTGGCTGTTTACGTACATTTTTTTAGAACCTTTAACCTCCTCAGTCCTGATGTCGCCTGGAGGCGACACTAAACTGTGCTTATAAAAACTTTTACCTCATTCAAAATTTCTACTCCAGACTTACAAAAATTGGTTCCTATTGTTGTTAATAAATGGTAGCATATTGCCTAATGCTTTTTTGTCACCAAAATAATTTTTTTCGTTCATTTAGCGGTATGCATAAATGGCTTTTCCAAAAAGAAGAAAAATTACTCACATGCGTACAGGTAAGTTCTTTTATCTGTTATTAATAATTTTGTTAAAGTTTATTCGGCCTATTATTTTATAATATAAAGATCGTTCTTTTTAATGATATCATCTGTGTTGAGCTTTAAGTATTCTAAGCGTTAAAAAAAGCAAGGTCATTTTAGTGTCTCCTGTAGGCGACATCCGGTCATAGTCTAACTAAAACTGCATTTTCTGAAGTTGTTGCTAGAACTTTTTTTCTGAACTTAAATTCAGTATTTTTATAAAGATTTACCTACCGGAAGATGTGGTTACTTTGTGACAGGTGAAATAAAATAGTGGCACGTGGTCTAGTTTTAGTATTTTGAATCTACTGCTCTGTCCTGTGTGGTAGGAAGGCAAACAGCATTGATAACTCCCATTACAAAGTGCTACATAGCCTAAATATTTTTTTTTTCCGAAACTAACATGAAATGCGCAAACTAGATGAGGTGTCACAAAGTAAACCCACCTGTCACAAAGTAACTTCATTTTAAGTTGTATTATGATTTTAAGCATACAGCTAATTATTTTCTTCATTTTCCAGTGTGAGAACAGTATCATATTAAATATGGATTTTTATTTCTTATTTTGAGATAAATTAAATTTGATTTGGAGTCCATAAATTTTTTGAAATTCAGAGTGGGGAATTATAGTTTTAAAGTAAAACATAAAAAGCAATTACTAAAAAAAACTCTATTTTTATGTTTTTGTTGTAAAAATTTTATACAGTTTATTACAGATGTATTTATAACAATGTTTAAAAATATGTGTATATGTTTATTTGTTCATTTGTGTGTATCCGTGTAATATATGCACAAGCATTACAGTATGCATATTAAAAAAATACAAAAGATAAAATTTAAATCATAAAATTATTCATGTTTAATTGTATGTATTTATTTTAGTAACAGTTTTCAAATTGTATAAATAAATAAATAGACAAATACAGTCCAGTCTCTATTTAACGAAATCCACCATTCCAGTAAAAAATTCGTTATATAGAGAAATTCGATGTATAGAAAATGATGTTAAAAATCGTATTTAATGTGTGAAATTTGAACTTTTGAATTAAGAATTTGAAATATTTAAAAGTAAATATTAACCTAACATTTTATTTCTTAATTATTTAAGTTGTTTCAAAAAAGAGAATAGACATTTATTTGAAAACTTAATGAAAATCAAATAAGGAAGACTTGCATTCATTTCAGACGAAGAAATCTGTAATTTTTTGTTGTTTTGATTTTAAAATTGTTACGCTCTCAAAAAAAAAGTTCAAATTTTAGCAAGGAATGAAAAATTGTAGTTAACATTTTCCTCCATTTGAATTTGAAGGCCTCTCTTATGTGCCTCTCATTCATTCCTCTCTTACGTGTGTATCAATCCAATTGACGCTGTTTTGTGAAGGAAGTGGAAAGGTGTGTGGGAGGTGGGAGGAATTCGTTGGATTTAAAGAACAAGGAGAGAAGTAATATTAAAAAAAATCTCGGCACTGAGGATAAATCAAAAATAAGTGATGGAAAATTGATTCCATATGATTTCGAAGCTTTTTAAAACTGAATAAATTAAGACCAATTTATGAAAAAATTCGTTATATGGAGATAGATATTTCGCTATATAAAGACTGTTTTTAACGTAATCATGCGAAAAGGGGACCGTTCCTACTAAAAATTCGTTATATAGAGAAATTCGATGTATGGAGTTTCGTTATAGAGAGACTCGACTGTATATACTATTTTTCAGATAATCCTAATTTTAAGAGGTGGTTTGAAGAAATTTGGAACGATGAGACATGAGATCTAGATAGCTCGGATGACGAAGATGATGCAATAGATTCTCTTTTTTGTCCTGTAAATGAACATTCTTCATCCTCATCTGAAGAAGAATCTGAAGAAGAAGCTGCGAACGAGTCCACTGAATTTCCAAAACTTCAAAAATCAATTGAGACAGCTTCAATAAGAACTCGAAGGAAAACAATCAGTCCAAGAAAACTTATACCAGTCTCTTCGATCTCCCCTTCTATAATTCGTACAGCTTCCTCTGCATCTAAAGTCTCAGAAGGTTCCAGAAAATCTTATTGGAAAAATTTAAATGATGAATTTATTTCTCTGCCCCCTGCTCTATGTAGAAAGTAACTATAGGAGTGTAGATTTATCTCCCGAGAACTATTTCTATAAATATATACCGAATGAGCTATTAAATGTTATGACTGAATTTACAAATAGCATGTATTTAGTAGACACTGGAAAAAGCTTTTTCCTGACAGAATCTGAGATGCAAAAATTTATTGCTATTACAATTATAATGTCCTATCTAAAATAGCCTAGAATACGGATGTACTGGTCAAAAGAAACCCGCTTTCCAATCATAGCAGATAACATGTCACGTGATAGATACTTTTTAATACGAAACAATTTAAAACTAAGAGATGATATCACAGTAACCGATGAAGAAAAAGGCTGTAGATAAATTTTGGAAAATCAGACCTATTGTCCAAGCTGTTTTATCAGGATATTTGTCGAATAAAAAATCCTCAGCCGTAGCTATTGATAAACAAATTATTCCTTTTTATGGCCATGCACCAGGAAGATAATTCATCAAAGGAAAACCAAATCCCTATGGATTGAAGGTCTTTATAGCCGCAGCTCCAGATGATCTTACAGATGGTCTTCCATTAAACTTTTTTATCTATCAAGGTTCGGGAGACAAAATAAATACTGATGTTTATGAAAATGATGGAAAATATTTAGATACTGCTGGAAAAGTAGTGCTTAAACTTACAAAGAATTTACCTCTAGGCTGTACCTTGTATATGGACAGATATTTTACATCAATTCCTTTATTAGACATCCACAATTATAAAGCTGAATGTCAGGGAACAGGTACTCTACGAAAGAGTAAAATATCCACAAATGTAAATTTTAAATCCGACTCTGAGATGAAAAAGCTTGGGCGGGGTTCAGTTGCAAAAAAAATTCGTAATGATGGACAAATTTGTATCCTGAAATGGTTTGATAACAAACCTGTTATATTTGCCTCATCAGCTGACGGTAAGCATCCTGAAGATATATGTAAGCGATGGTCGAAAAAATATAAAAAATACGTGTCAGTGAATCCTCCATCCATTGTAAAAAAGTATAATAAATTTATGGGAAGTGTTGATTTCTTTGACCGAGTTCTAAGCTTTTATAGAATACATGCAAGGAATTAAAAATAGACCATAAGAGTCAGACCATGAGACAGCCAATGTTTCAAGTTATTCCACGAAAAATAATATTTAAAAAAAAGATTTACAAATTCTTACTGATATTTAGGAAAGAATCTGCACTGATAAAAATAGCTGTTGCTTTACAGTACTTCACTGCATATTTTACTGTGAATTACTGCATTTTTGTAAATATTGCATTTACCCGCTAAATATCAGTCTTTGCCAATAACAATCCGTTATCGACCGTAACTGATTATTTTTTTAGTATCATTCTTGATTTAACAGCCATTTACAGCCAAGACCGAATCGTATTCAGACTTTTACGGTCTTTAACAGCAAATCACGTACTATTCCAATAGATCACTGTTATTCGCGACCACAAACTGCGATCGTAACAGCTAACCACAGTCGTTAATGAAATAGCGCAGAATTCATGCAACACAACACAACAATCAACATCACGATGTCGCAGCGGGAATACAAATACGGTAAGTAATTTTATTCTGTTCGCTTTGTCTATTTAGTTTATCACTTGTCCAATTTATAGAATTTGATTGTGCATTAGTAGCCAAGCAAATATGTCCGCAGAATGCAATATATGCTGTTTAATTTTCCATACAGTTAAAGGATATTTATCTCATCTCCAAATTCATTCACATGTTGCAAACGTAAAATTTAAGTGTTTTTTTCAAATTGTCACCAATCGTGGAAATCGTATTTTTCTTTAAAAACTCACATTACACGGTTTCACAAACATGAGGTAGCAAAAATATGCTACGATTTTCAGCAACGTTGCAATATTAAGTGCAATGTATTGTCATGTGATGAAAAATTTGCCCTTCGAAGCGAACTTGTTTCACATTTAAAAAAGCACATAAAATGTGGCATAATTGTTGAATGTCCAATCAGTTCTTGCGATCTTATATATCATCATTAACATCTCGCACATCCAGGTATCATAATATTTCTACAATAAAAACTGATCAGCATGAAGATGTAAATCGTATATCTATATCTAATGAGGATGGTAATACAAGTCAGTCTCTTGAAATTCCAATGGAAGAAAGGCACAAAAGTACTCTTCATGATTTAAGTTTGTTTTGCATAAAATTATTTGTAAAATATCATTCTGAAACTTGGTAAAAACATTGCTCCACGTGTGTGCTTTAAATAATAAAAAAATTGGAGAAGTAAAAACTGTTGTTTTAAAATAAATGATTTTTTACACTTAAGGTGTCACTCACCAAATAATGATTATTTTGGAATCTTTAACTATTCCTAATTTAAGAAATAATGGTTAAAATAAAATTTTCTAAAATCTAAATTAATGTAAATGTATATTTAAATTTTCTTTGGCATTAATTTTTTAGGAATTCATCCCCAACCGCCACCCCCCCCCCCCCAAAAAAAAATAAATAAATAAAATATATATATATACAATTGGAAAAACTTTTACACTGAAATTATAAAATACCTGTAAATGCAATACATATAAATGAGGATTTACGTTACATATAGGGGAGAGTGGGGTGGAATGGGACAGTGGGGCGAATGTGACAGTAGGCTTTTCTCTTTAGGTATCATTCTAAATATTTCACCAATCGCACATTAGATGAAGCAATAGTACCTCAATCTTCAATTGAAAAAAAATAGCTGATTGACGTAAGCTTGCAATTGTATAAAGAAAAAGATTATTTCAAGAATCAAAAGTAAATTTACATCATATAGTTTTTATGCTTTCTGTAAAAATGATTTGTTTATGCATAGATGTAATAGTTCTTCTACTTATGGAATATTATACTGTATATTAACCATAATTTAAACTATGCTTAAAAGCAGCATTTCTGTTTATAATAAAAAAAAGGTAGAGAGAGCAATGGAACATGCCAGCAAAGGGGGGGGGGACAAGTCTTATTCTTACTTTTTAATAAGATGAGCATAAATTGCTATTATGCAAATACTTTTAAAGGATAGTATATTAATTATAGCATTGAAAATATAATCATTTACAACACAATATAAATAAATTGAACGAGTGATTATCATCTCTAACAATCCAGAATTATCTTTCCAGCGATGAAGATATTGGAATTTGATGTTGTAGTACAGACATTATCAACCTATAATCTTTGTTAGATTGTAAATATAGCCGACACAAGAATAATTTGTTTCTTATAATACATTGTTTTATAGTTCTCTCATTCCTGCCTGTTAGTGGGGTGGTATGGGACACATTTTTAAATTTACAATTTCTTTAATTATAAAATTGTTTAACTATATTGTTCAAGAACATTAGAAAGTGTTTTATTTTATATTCAAAAAATCAAAATTTTTGTTTTTGTGTCAAACAAAAATGATTTTCTAATTTTTGTAAAAAGTGTCCCATTTCTCCCCACTCTCCCCTATACATAGAACCTATTTAAGACATTTTTTCCAGTTAAAAAATGAAATTTATGTGGCCAAATTTATATAAATGTAATTTATATATTTTTTTATTTTATTTAAATTACACAATTGAATGAATTCAACTGCGATTTATAGGTAGTATTTCTCCAATATTTCAGGGAAAATATTATGTGGCTTTTTTTTTAAGTACTCCATTATAGTAAAATATTTAATGTTTATGTAAATATGTTTTGAGAATTACAGTCTCATATTTTAAATGAAATAAAAAGTAATAAAAATGTATTTATTAAAATACATTCTTATTACTTTGAATGAATGAAATGAAAATTTACTTGTATTTTAATATATGAATATTTAGTATAAATAGCTTTAAAAATGATATTTCTTTAGTGAATTATATACTATACACACAATATATTAATTTAAATGCTAGAAAATTTTATTTTAGCCATTATTTCTAAAATAAGGGATAGTTAGATTCTAAAATAAGCATTATTTGGTTAGTGACACCTTAAGTGTAAAAAATCATTTATTTTAAAACAATAGTTTTTACCTCTCCATTTTTTTATTATTTAAAGCACACACATGGAGCAATGTTTTTACCAAGTTTTAGAAAAATTCATGATGATTCATTTTTTTATGGGCCATTACAACGACCCTTTTTGGGGGGTGATATTTCCAGTTTGCACATAATAAAAAGTAAAGAAATGAAAATTTACTATTGTTTTGATGTAAAATATCCATTCTTTGTACAAATAGCTTCAAATTGGTACCAGATATATAAAATTTGAGCCATTAGTTGTCAAGTTATGGCCATATTTAGATACTGATAAGATTCCAAGATAGCTGCCATTTCGTAAAAATGGTCAATTTTCAAATGGCTATATCTCAGTCAATATTGTGAAAATTACTTTTAAATTTTAGATTTGAGGGTTTCACTACTATGTCTGTCTATGATAAAAATTTAAAAAATCTGACTATGATGCAACAAGTTTTCTTTAAATTGGTTGATTTCCCGTGGAATGACCCATCTTACTTTAAAGTTTTCAGTCTTAGTTTGAATAGACTTCTTGTGGCCCTTATTTATTACTGTTTGTATGGAAAAATTTTATTTCTTGTGCTCTAGTATCTGCTATATTTTTTTTAAAGGTAATCCTTATGATTCAGAGTCAAAATGCATCCTTTGCTGGGGAAATCCCCACTTTGCAGATTTTACAAATTTTGTTACTGCGGTGGCCATGTGGTTAGGATCATTTTATGTATTGAATCTGAAGTACCCAGAAACATTACAAGCAACTATGGAATTTATTCAAAGATGAGGATAATGATTTTATAAAACATCTATATGTATTTTGTCGTATCATTTGTTCGTTGATGACTTCAGTTAACTATTTGCTGTTTTTTTTTCAATATTTTACCTTGTACAGAAATGTCCATTGAATAACTGGTATTGTAACGCACCTCTCAACTCCACTATTCTTTCCAGAGCCCAGAGGGCGTTGTTTTCATTGGTTCCTTGCACGGAACATTTTTCTTACCCACCAGAGAGAGATCTGAAAACATGTCGCACCGTTGACATATAAAATGTTCTACACCTTATCCAAGGTGAATGCTTCCCATGTATGTCTAAAATCTCATCTATAATCGTGGTATGTTTTGTGTGTGTTTGTTGTGTTTTGTGAAATAAATGTTTGTGACGTTAAGTCTTCGATTCTTCAAATAACCGTCACAGTATGAGACAGCAATGATAGGAGTTTTGTGCCCAGAGTTAATTACTTATAATAAAATCTGAGTAGTAAAAAGTGTAGATAACCAGTCTGGTACAAACCATTCTGGTTTCCGAATCAATTGTAGCTGAATGCCATGTTATGTTTAATGGAAAACTTACGTTAACATATGATAGCTATGATTAGTTCTTGTCTGAAATGTGTTTTGAGCATATTTTTGTATAAAACACACATATTATATACAATTATACTATATTAAGCTCTAATTTCAATATTAGCTATTATAAATAAAATAAATGTTTCAATATTGCCATTCAAAATAACAAATTCCAAATTTAGAAACAAATGAATGACCGAGTGATTCATTAAAATAATTATAATATCCAATCATGCTTTTAAAATATTTGTAGCCTTTAATTATATTATTAATGCATATTTCACTTTCATTAACAACAAAAATTATCTCAAGTAAACATTTTTTTCATCAATTATGCTCTGTAGGCTGATTTCAACTTTTGTTTTGGCGCCATTTATTGGCATCAATATAAATGATTTTTTTCCATTGAAATTAAAGTAAAAAAATAATAATAAAAATTGCAGGAATTAATGTAATTAGAGATCTTTTTTTAATGTTCCCATTATATAATTTTAAAATGTCATTCAATAAATATAAATGAATGGAATACTTTTATGATTTCTTTGATATGATTTAAATTTAGTTTTAATTAATTTTAAAATGTTACCAATTACCCACAATTTTTTTAAAATTTTGTTTTCTATTATAAATATATATAAAAAAATTTCTCATGGTATAATGGATATGAGATATTATGACTGCATTAATAAAACTGAAATTTTTCCACATTGTTAAGTTATAACTTTGCTTACTTTTCAAAGTTAATATATTCAAAAATTGCTAAGCTAAAAATCAAAATTTTATCTGCTTTGATGTAATTAGTATATGTAATAAATACACGACTATATTCCTTACATTTTAATGACATTTGATAATAAATATAAATTTCGTCTGCAATGCAAGCACATTTTAAGGGGATATAAACAAAATTAGTGTAATTAAAATTTTACAAAAATAAATAAATAAATAAATAAAAAAATAAATAAAATAAAATAACTTTTGGTTTTTATTATGAACCATTATTTTGAAATTCAGACAAAAGAGTGACATTTTGATAGTTGTATTTCTTAATTAGTTTGATATTTTTTTATGATGAAGTAGATGGTATTTAGTAAATGTGCAATTTTGAAGCCCTGAAAAATTTTTCCCTTCCCGGAATAAAATGTCAAAGCTCAAGATTGTGAATGCCATTTATAATGAAAAGTGAAATGGCACTATGTTTGCAGCGTTATATATCTGGAAAGCAACAATTATCTGAAATTATTATGTAATAAACTGTTAGAGTAACACTGGCTGATTATTAAAATTTACTTGTTTCCGTGGGACATTGTTATTTAACATTGATACATTGCCACAAAATGCAGTCAAAATTGTGTTTTTTCCGTTTTCCACACTCATTTTCTCCTTTAAAGAATAGTATCCCAAATTTTTTCTTATAGAATACAAAAGTATACTATTATAGTCCATTTAATTAGTGGAGGTGGTTGACCTTGACAAGCTTATCCCTCACCTTCACCAACTGAGGGGAAAAATCACATGTAGTTCTATTACGAGTTCCGCGAAAACAGTTTCACCTTGTCAAGTTTAGCCGCCTCCATTAAAAAAATGAACTATAAAAGAAGCTAAACAATAAAGAACTTTACCAAGATATTGTTGCTGTTAGCAGATACAATCTGATCTCAAAAAAGCGTCAAAACCGAATAGAACAAAATATATCACGTAGAGAGTGAACATATGTACAAAAACATGGAAAAGAAAATGTGCAATTTTTTTGGAAAAACGGTGAGAAAAACTGTGAATTTTGTTAAACAATCATGTATAAATACAAGTTTCATAGAAAAAACTGTTGAAAAAAACTGCAATTTTTGTCAAATGGTTGTGAAAAAATGCTAATTTTGTTTAAAAATTACAGAAAAACGCAAATTTTGTCAAATTGTAGCCCCCCCCCCTAAAAAAAAGTGAATTTTTTCAAAAGTCCATCACGTTGTGAATGTTCAATTTTTTTTTTTTTTGCTTGGCCTGTAGCATGTTTGGAGGAAGTGATCTGTGGCTTATTACCAGATGAAACATATGGTTTCAAAGATGAAGGGTATCCCTCTAGGTTAAACCTTACCTGATAAATATATCCACTTAATGTTGGTTGGTTGGTAGGTTATATAAGGTTTTATGGCGCAAAATCCCTTAAGGGACATGCTGCGCCAAAAACAAGTTAACTAGGAAAATAAAAGAGTGAAAATAAACAATGAAAAAAGCAATCTGGACGGGGTACCCCATCCAGATGTAGGCAAAGTTAGGAAAGGTAAAGTTTAAGTTCTAAATCAATAAAAAACAAGGACAGGGTAGGAATCGCATCCAAATGTCAAAGAACATATAAATGAAAGTTGTAAACAAACGAAAGAAGCTATAATTCAAAATAAAATCAGGCATGTTTTAAAAAAGTAAAGAGTGCCCCATGAGGGGTATCCCCAATGAGGTTTGTCAAATTAGGTGAAGAAGTCTTAAAATAAACTCTATATAAGTGTCGCAAACCAGGACAGTCAGTCAAAATGTGATGAATGGTTAACTGAACAAAATGACAATGTGAGCACATAGGTGCGTCCTCTCGAAGTAAAAGATGTTTATGAGTGATCCTGGAATGTCCAATTCTCAGACGAGTTAGAATGACATCTGTTTTCCTTGGATAGTTCGGAGGCCAGGTTGTGATGATAGGTTTAACATGGTGTAGTTTATTATTGTGCTCCAGATTCCAACTATCTTGCCACTTATTATAAATGAAGTATTTTATGAGTAGTTTGACGTCTGAGAATGGAATTTTATAGTTTAATGAGATAAGAACATGTTTTGCTGCTTCATCAGCTTTTTCATTTCCAGGAATACCCATATGTCCCGGTACCCAGCAGAATAAAATACTATAGCCACGTGTTGTCAAATTATTATAAAGCTCAAGGATGGAAGTGACAAATGGATGCTTATTAAAAGATTTAATGGCCTCAATAGAACTACTAGAGTCAGTATAGATAATGAAGGATCTATTACGATGATGAGAGATGTGCAACATTGCTCTGTGTATTGCAATCAATTCAGCAGCAAATATAGAAGTGGATGGATGAACACGATAACTCAAAGAAGTGTTATCACAAAAAACCCCACATCCAACAGTATCTCCTCTTTTGGAGCCATCTGTGTATATATCAGTGTAAGAACTGTAGTTTGCTCGATGAACAGCAAATAATTGTTGGAAAACAGCAGGAGACAAATTCCTTTTATCAAATCCTTTGAATGGATGGAGAGTGGTGATATTAGGAGGCTTCCATGGAGGGAACACATGCGAGGAACATGGACTTACCTCAATATTGCTGAGAATGCTATTGTCAATTGCATTCCTGATCCTGACACCAAAAGATGGGATGCAAGATGGACGATGCTGGTATAGAATGTCATTGTCTGTATTTAAAATGTATGAATGAAGTGGATGACCGTGATGTGAAAGAAGACGGTAAAAGAGATTCAATGACAAGTTTTCACGAGTATAATGTAAGGAAGGCTCATTACAGTCAACATACAAACTTAGAACAGGAGAAGTACGAAATGCACAAGAGCAAACACGAAGTGCGCTATGGTGCACAGTGTCAAGTTTTTTAAGAACATAATTACGAGCAGAACCGTAGATCTGGCAGGCATAGTCAATTTTAGAACGAATAACGGCACGATAAATTTTTAGAAGCGAAGTGCGGTCTGCACCCCAAGAAGTATTTGATAGTACTTTTATTAAGTTTAGCAATTTTTCACATTTTGTCCGTAATTGTAAAACATGTGGTAAAAACGTCAGTTTCTTGTCAAAGTATACGCCGAGGTAACGAACAGTGTCCACAACAGGAATTTGGGTAGAACCAATGAAAATTTCAGGATCTGGATGTAGGTCCCAACGTCTACAAAAATGCACACAGGAAGTTTTGTCTTGAGAAATAATAAAACCATTTTTATTTGTCCAATTAAGAATGCGGGTGATGGCAATTTGCAGCTGTCTCTCAATAAAACGAATATCCTGTCCCATACACATGATGCGGAAATCGTCAACATATAAATCTCCTTTCACAGAAGGGGGAAGTTGACTAAGTACGCCATTTATTTTGATAGCAAAGAGGGTAACACTCAGGACACTGTCCTGAGGTACACCCTCTTCTTGTACATAAAAATTAGAGAGAGCCACCTATTCGAACTTGAAAAAGTCGAACAGCGAGGAAATTTTTGATAAAGATTGGCAGATTACCACGAAAGTCCAAGTTAAAAAGATCACGAAGGATCCCATAACGCCAAGTTCTATCATAGGCTTTCGCCATGTCAAAGAATACTGACACCAAATGGTTACGTTTTAGAAAGGCAGTCCGTATGTAATTTTCAAGATGAATAAGGTTATCAATAGTAGACCTACCACGTCGAAAACCACTCTGAAATGCGGCAATGCAATTGTTAGATTCTAAAACATGCACAAGACGGGAATTAATCATTTTCTCTAGGAGCTTGCAAAGGCTGCTAGTGAGTGCGATAGGTCTGTAGTTATTTGGGTCACTGGAATCTTTTCCTGGTTTAGGAAAGGGAATGATAATGGCTTTACGCCATGCGTCAGGAAAGATGTGTTCCATCCAAATACGGTTATAAAACTTGAGGAGATTATTGAGAGAAGTTGTGCAGAGATGTTTCAGCATGGTATAAGTAATGCCGTCGTGGCCTGGAGCAGAGGGATGGCTATTATGTAAACAGCTATGTAGTTCTGAGATGGTGAAAGGAACATTGTAGTCATAAGTTTGGCGAGTGTTAAAATTGATAGTGGTAGTTTCCATTTGCCTTTTATAGGACAAGAAAGGCTCAGGGTAAGAGTCAGAGCTGGAATTTGATGCAAGTGCATTTGCTATGGTTTCAGCAATATTTTTGGGTGAAGCAATTTTGTGGCCATTGTGATTTAGAATAGAGATATGGTTTTCAGAATAAAGACCCATACAATTTCTGACCTTTTTCCACAGGATTTTACTGGAGGTACTAGAGTTAATGTTAGATATGTATTGCATCCAGGATTCACGTTGACTATTACGACGCACTCTCCTAGCTTCTGCCTTTGCTTTTTTAAAATCAATATAATTACTATTAGTGGGGTATCTCCTGAAAATGCCCCAAGCCTTCTGTTGATTCTTTTTTGCGTTCTGACAGTTACTGTTCCACCAAGGCTTTTTGTGCTTGTATGTGGTACAGGATTTAGGAATGCTTAAATCTGCAGCATTAATGACACACCTGGTAATATTATCAAGTGCATCATCAATATCACAGTCAATCATATCATTTGTAATTTTAGCATGACTCATGAAAGTTGGCCAGTTGGCTCTGTCATAGATGTAACGCTTAAAATAATTATTAGAATCCCTGTTAGGAGCAGTCTTTGTGATAAATGTTGGAAAATGGTCACTGCCGTGCAAATCATTAGAAATCCAAAAATTCCAAAAAGGATAGATAGATCGGGAGCAAATTGCCAGGTCTCTAGCATGAAAAGTACGGGTAGGTTCGTGAAAATAAGTATGATCGCCATTGTTATGTTATGTGCTGACGCTTTGGTCAGGGTATCAAAGAAAATATAATGTTATGTTTATTTGAAAGTGGAAAAAGCACTTTTTATTTGCCTCTACCCACAATTAGGCCAAAGTGATCGTGATAATGATAGCACATCACGGAGAATGGGGGCCTGCAAACGACCCTAATTACTCTCTTCATTATTTCATTTAAATAATAAAAATATTCTTTATCCAATGATGAAGAAAAATCAAGTATAAAGTTATAAAAATATAAAATTAAAAAGGTAAAAAGTTACCTGTTGAATCCTTGGCTTTTGATGACAAATAAATCCAGACAATAGGCACAAGAAATTAATATACGAACAATTTTCGAAGAAAAAAAAAAATATATTTTATTTCATGAAGAACTTGTTGCTTTTTTCATGAATAAATATTTCTTCACAAATTTATATTTTTGGTGACTCGTACATATTAATTTCTCACTTGATAAACAACCATTTCATAACATATGTTAATCACAACTATTGCTATCTCCAAGCAATAAAAATTCTTTTCATAACATATTCTAGATATCTCAACAACATGTAATTAAACAATTTTCTTCATGACATAAAAGGAGAATAAATTATTATTTCTTTTTGAAAAAGAACACCTCTCATAATATGAACTTTCAAAACAAAATACATCATACTTCATATTGTATAGATACATGCCAATATTTTCTTTATAACGCCCCGTAAATATTAAAAAAAATTATATATATATAATGGGCCAGATAACGACATGAAGGAACTTTATGTAAATAAATATTTGCGTCTCACGAAAAGAAAAGATTTTTACCTCTGCTTGTTTGTCAGAGGACTGGCATCACATAAAACAATAATTGAAGAAGATTCGAGCACCAATAATAGCTGCAGAAAGATTATTTTTTAACGATGAGGTGATGAAAGATGAAATAGGTATTAAGTGGACTCATGATGACATTCTACATCACTTATGATGCTTCCACAAGAACACCAACCAGAAGATCTATGGAGTGCGCGTATTTACGTTGAATAATTCCAAAAGAGAAGGCACATAAAACGAATACATTCAGGAATGCATTAAACCACTTCATTGCTCCTCGCAACCTTAAAAAATCAGCCTATTCTAAAACCATGCGGGGATCACAGCAGCATAGAACGGAGCCCGTATAAAACGGCTTCAAAGGGGCGCGCACATGGCCCGAACTTCCACCCAAAACCTGCAGTCATCGGACCGCATCCATCACAGCAGGTGTTTCGTAGCGCAACTAACGCAGGTGGCCGCGAGCCCAGGGGAAAAAGAGAAAGGGTTATTGTAAATGCAAAATACGCCAATTTGGCAGATAGCAACAGAGGGGGTGAGGAAAAACTAAGCCAAATTACAATATACAGTATGAAAAGATATGTAACTAATAAGAATAAAATTGATAACCATCTTAAGAAGGAAGGCCAAAGCTGGTGGCCATGTACATAACGGCTTGAAATACGTCACCTGTGGAATTTAATTTGATAGGTTAGGGGTGTGTCCGAATAAACGGAAGTTCCACCCAAAAGAACTAGCGAGAAAGTTCTCGAACAAATTTAAAACCGGAAGGAATGATTTCAAACAGAATTTTACCGGCTTGGAACATTCGAAAGCTAAGCAAGAAAGAAAACATTACAGGCGACGAAATGAAAATAAGCGAAACCGAAATTAAATTTAAATTGAGAACATTAATAAAAAGGAAGGTGATATGAAATAAAATGGCTAATAAAATTGAATTAAACTAAACATATGGGGGGGGTTATGGAGTAACCACCACATATTACCCAGGGTCCCCCAAAAGAAAATATTGGTGAGATGACAAAAATGACAATTTTTCATCGAGACAATATTTTCTAACACATGTACAAATATACTAAGTAAATACACAAAATAAATATATCAGAAATAGTTATAAGAATATACATAATTGTTGTACATGATATTTAAACAATAAAAAAAATAATTACTGTTATGATAGTAATCCTTATGAAAATATACCAACTGTAGTAAATGTTAACATGAAAGGTATATAAAGTTTCTTCCAGAAGTATCTATCATATATATCAAAAAAATTTAAAGTCTATGTCTATGTGCAACAGTCCTTAACTTTAACGAGTCTCTTGTTAGGCTGTGCAAAATGCACTATAACAGTAGAATGCTTTAACATATGTCGCAATATGTGATTATACAATAATATGTATATTTATATTCTCAGTTGTGAACAAAAATGAAATATACTATAACTGTATATGAATCATGTTATAACTATATATAACATATATGGTTTCAAATAACACATAATAAATTAAATGAATTTGTAAGTTGAAAATTGAACAATAAAAATATATATATAAATGGTGCAGAGAGATTAGTTAGGCTCTCATAAAAAAATATTTACTTATATCACCACATAGCCTTTTAAGCTTTCAATAAATCTTAAATGAATAAACTTTAGTATTATTCAATAACACATTTTTGCAGAAAATAAAATTAATTAAGTTGCAAAAAGAATGGTAATAAAAGCATGATATTATTTTCCAATAAAAATATCTTCAAAGTGAATATAATAATTTTCAAAGAGAGAATTTTTACACTCTCATAAAGGAATATTCTTAAACATTTTCAATATAAATTGACAATAATTGCATAAATACCTTTAATACTATACTTCATTCAAAATAAACATAAAACATAAGATGTTTAATATTCTGAAAAAAAAGGAAGAAACTTATATGAATATGTCAATCTTATATATGACTTGCTAATGTCAACTTACAAAGAAAAAATGAATTATGTCAAAATTTTATATAAAAGACATCTTGAACATATTTACTTGTAATTTTCAAAGCATTTTTAACAAAAATAAGTAAGTGATCACTTTTGCATTTGTCATAAATCAAGAATTTGCTTTATATAAATATATATAATGACTCATTAAACATCTTTGGATAAATATATATATAATGCCTCAATCAACATCTTTGGATCCAAAGTATAAATACTCAAAAGTATACAAAAAAAAATATTATATACTACTTATGGTGAGTCATTCACTTTCTATATTTCACCAAGAAGAGAAGACATATTAGTATATATAAGTTTATCATGCATTTTCTTTTCTCTTTTTCTTTTTTTTAAAAGAGGTTAAATGTTAAAACATGCATGCATTGTAAAGAGCAGACACAATAGAGAAAATAATTTGATGAGTACTCATCTTTATGTTTACCTTATATCAATTACAATTTCACCTTTCTTATTAGAATGAAACATTTGTCAAAAATCACTTTAAATAATGATATAGTATTATAACAAGAATATAAAAAGACAAATTCTTTCTCCATTTTTTGCATCAACTATTGTAATTAAAGACTTTATAAAATTTAAAAGTATGGCATACATGAGATTATGTGTAAATATTGTAAAAATTATGACTTATAGATAAATACAGTAAATAATAAAACTATTGAAAATTCATACATACATCCTGAGGATGACCGTTGAGTTGTACCAGGGAGAAGAAGACTTAAATAAAATGAAAAAAAAATAATAACAGCTGCCTGCAGCCTGGAGAAAAGAAAAAAAAAAATTACATAGCGATTCTTCTTGCTGGACAATCAGTGCGGCTAGCTTCGACTGAATATATTACAAAGCAAAAGTCATCCTGTAAAAGGAAAAAGAGAGTTAGTCTATTTTTTATGTAGTTTATGATTGCGAGGACGAAGATCATAACTTCTATATTGAGTGGATTTGTTTTTAGCACCAGTATGAGTGCCATCAGGAGGAGCTTGTGACAGTACCGATTTACTGGAACATGAAGATGTTTGCTGGCATTTAGAAGAAGAAAGAATTTGAGGAGAAGTATTACAAGCTGCATCATGATTTGAAACTTGAATAGAAGAGTGCTGTCTCACAGGAGTGGAGGATGCATTATCAACAGCTGGTTGATCATGTGATGCACCTTTTGAAGAAACTGAAGGATGTTGCAGTGCTTCATTTCTCTTTTGAAGCTTCAAGATTCGATTAGTGTGAATCAACATTGGTGAAGCATGACTATTATTGGGATCTTGAATTTGAATGAGCACAGGAGAAATTATTTTCTTGACCACGTATGGGCCTTGTATCTTTTTGTTAAACACAGTAGGAAATTTTGCATAAACAATGTCATTAACATTGATGTTGGAAAACTTTAATTTTTCTCTGGATTTTTGGTACACCTTTTGTCTGGATGATTCGTTATTCTTGTAAGCTTGATAGTATATTTTTTCAATAACATCCATCAATTTATGAATTTCATATGCAGTGTTGAGAATTTTCCATGAAACTTGAGATTTATAATTGGAATAAATATCATTTATTTCTCTGCCAAAATGAAGAAGATTTGGAGTGAATTTTGTGGCTGGATGAGGTGTAGCATTATATATGGATTGGTGAATTTTTAGAGCAGTTGGTATATCACATCCTTGTGAAGCCATTGTGTTCACAGACGATTTTATTTGAGAATTGACACGTTCACTTAAACCGTTAGCTTGGGGATGGGCTACAGAACTATGTTCCAACTTAATGCCAAGCTTTTTGTTAAAATATGCAAACATATCACTAGTAAATTGAGAACCATGATCAGTAAGAGTTAATTCAGGTTTTCCATGAGTGGAAATATAATGCAATAAAGCCTTTGTAACTGACTCAGCACTGATATTATTCAAGGCATATAATTCTAAATGACGAGAAAAATGGTCTATCATTGTTAACACATATTGACGATTTCTCAATGGGCCGAGTAAATCCATAGAGACCTTTTGATTGGGAGCTGTTGGGAGTGGTGCAGGTAGGTATGGAGCAGTGTTTTTTTTATGATTCTTATTTACTAAACAAATTTCACAAGAGTTGACATAATTAATGGTATCAGAAACAAGGGTTTTCCAGGTAAATCTTTTCTTTAAATTAACAATGGTTTTATGAATTCCAGTATGAGTAATATGAGCAATTCTTAAGGCCTTTGCTCTAAGTGACACAGGTAAAACAGCTTTGTGTAGCTCGATATCTTCTGAAGAGAAATGACCATTATAGCAAAGTAACTCATTACTTGGATTAATATAGTAGCCATTTAAACTTTTAGATTTTTTGTTATTTTTAAGATCTTCATAAATTTGTTTGATTTTTGGGTCCTTCTGTTGTTCAGAGAAGATGGTGTGATCAAGAATTTCTAATAAAGGATCTTGATTATTATCCTTAGTTAGAAGTGAAGAGTCACTTTGAAGATGACATGTGTGGTGGACTTTGTGAACTAAACCACATGGAAATTGGGAAATGTCATTATGTAAATCGTTTTGATTATCAACAATGGGTAGAGGTTCTTGTGAAGAAATAAGATCTGGATTATTATTGAGATCTTCAGTAGGAATGTGAGGAGTTCTACTTAGAAAATCTGCCAAGACATTTTCTTTGCCTGGAACATGTTGGAATGTGTACGAGTATTCTGACAGTTCTAACATCCAACGAGTAGTAATATCAGCAGGTGATGTAGCTTTTTTATAATTATTAAGTGGTTTGGCATCAGACAGTAGAATAAAGGGTCGACCAAAAATATAGTATTTAAAAGCAGTTATGCCTTTGTAAATGGCATAAAGTTCCAATTTGATGGCAGGGTAGTGTCTTTCTGATTGAGATAGAGTTTTAGAATAATAGGAGATAGGTTTTAGTTCACCATCAAATTTCTGCATAAGAACAGCTGATATTGCTGTTTTTGAGACATCTGTATTAACATAAAATGTTTCATTCCAGATAGGAAGATTGAGCATAGGTTTATGAAAGAAAATGTCCTGTAATTCTTTAAATGCGTTTTCTTGTTCAGATTTCCAAGAAAACTTATTTTTAGGTTTGGTGACTTCGATGAGAGGAGTAATCAAATTAGAAAAATTGGGTATAATTGATCTATAAAATGAACACAAGCCGATAAAACTCTTTGTTTGCCTCTTGGTTTTAGGCTTTGGAAAGGAGGTAATTTTTAAAATATTACTTGTAATAGGAAGAATTTTATGATCTGTGAGTTGGAAACCCAAAAAGTTAATGCTAGTTTGCATAAAGGTACACTTTTCAGGAGACAAAGTAATGTTATTAGCAATGAGAGTGTCTAATAGCTTTGTGAGTTTCATGGACATTTCCTCAAACGAATTAGCACCCACTACAATATCGTCTTGATATGCATAACAGGAATCAATTTGAGATAATTGAATCACAGAGTCGATTAATTGTTGGAAAGTGCTGGCGGCCGTCTTCAGGCCAAATACTAGACGTAAATATGTAAAAATTCCCCATGGAGTAGTAAAACTAAGTTTATCTTGCATATCTTTAGGTACAGCAATCTGCCAATATGCAGAGGGTAAGTCAAGAGTGGTATAATATTTAAATTTTGACAACTGCACCAATAGATTTTGAATCCTAGGAAGAGGATATGAAGATGGAATTATTATGGAATTTAACAATCTTAAATCAAGAGCCAAACGATACTTTTGAGGCTTAGACATATCAGTTCTCTTCTTTTTAACAAGAAGCATGGGACAGGCCCAAGATGAATTTGATCTCTCAATAATGCCAGCTTTCAGCATTTGATCAATTTGGTCAAGAGCTTCTTGTTCAAGAGCTTGAGGTACAGGAAAAGGTAATGTTTTTACTGGATGAGAATTTAGCATGGTAAACTGAGGATTGACCAGGTCAGTATGACCTAAAGTGTCAAGAGATTTCGAAAAGGCAAGCGCTTTACTACATAATAATTTTGTTAAAGCTTCCCTTTCATGAGGAGGTAAATGTTTAAGATCAAAGTCATTTGGAGATAATTCTTGAATACGTTTTCTCTTAATCTCTTCAGATGGCAAAATTAAAGTACAATATTCGTTTTCAAATTCTAAATCAAAAGAGTATTCCTCAATATCTTTTTCATCTACATTGATACATTCACCAATAATTGAATTTTTATTTAAATGAATATCGAGCTTTGAAACATTCTGACATACAACCAAAAATAAATCATTTTGAATGGAAGATTTTGAGTGTAATGATTCATGTAATACCAGACCCTTGTTTTTTAAATTGGGTTTAAAAAGAAAATATTCAGATGGAGGATTCAGATACTTCACATGTAAATAAACAAACGAATTAGGAGGTATTAATTCTCTATTGAGTAATTGTACCATATTGGAACTCACCAAAATTTTATTACCCATACTTAAATGAGGTTGCTTTTCACCAATATAACTACTATCACTAGTATTTTTAGATGAGGAATTCTTGTTAAGTATATTATTATCATTAGTAGACACATAATTCACCACATTAGCATAATCAGTTGGAAAATAATTAGAAAAATAAGTAAAATGACCATCAATATAAGGATTATGAAAATTCATAGCAGAATGAGCCATACTATTTGTAAACAAACCATTATTTTGAACATTATAACAATAAGGATAGGTTGTATAATTGTTGGACAACTGCAAACTTGAATTATCACAATTTGCACAAGTATTATCAATGTAAGTATCACTCGTTAGATTATTTGATATAGGCCTTTCATAAGAAGGCATTCTGTGTGCATCAAGAGAATATGGTACATTTGAATTCACATAATTATATTCAGAATTCATAAAATAGCAAGTAGGAGATTCATTATAATTTTGAAAAGGAATGTGCTTGTCTTTAAGTAATATAGACTTAAAGCTTGGTGAAATAGTAATAGAATGTTTGTTAATAAACTCAAAGCCAAGTATGGCTTGAAAGTGAACATTTTGAATTTTTGTAAGGTAAAATACATGATGAAAAAAATATTTATCAATCTTAAAAGCTATCTCTATGCATCCTTTGAAGAAGACCTTAGAATTTATGGTCGATACAGATACATTTCTGGATAAAAATTTGTAATGAAGCCTGGATTTAATGCTATTAAAGCATTCTTCATCCAAGAGAGATAAACTTGATCCAGTATCTATTAATGTGGAGATTTCATTATGTTGAACATTTATTAGGATGCATGGAAGAACATAAGAGTTGTTAAAAGAACTGCATATGACATGATTTTCTTGTATGTCATCATTATTTTCAAAATTTTGTTTAGATGTCAAATAATTATGTAAACAGGAAGATTTGTTAGACTTAGATGTCATAGGAGAAGTTTGGACAGCTGTGGATGCCACTAAAGTGACTGACGAGCGTTTGTCTAATTGTTGATGTTTGTTGTTGTTGTCAAAGTGTACTGACCCTGAATGAGAATTACGGGAGAGAAGGCGGTCAGTAGAACCAGTCTCCCTTATTTGTTTAAATGATAAACATTGTTTTTGTTTTCAGAAGAAGAGGTGTGGTTTTTCCTTCTGTAAGGATGAGACGAGATTGGAGCTGAAGAGTTTTTGTTAGAATTACCAATAATGTTTTTGAATTTGTAGCATGAGTCCATACGATGATTAAATTTCCCACAGAACGCACACTGCACAACATCTCGTCTGTGATAAAAGGATGTAGAATTTTTTTTGTGAGAATATTTGTCAAAGGTTGGTTGATAAGGACGTTTCCGGTGAAAGTTTTGATGACGAAAATTATTGTTACGTTTATTTGTAGCCTCTTGTCTCGGTGGAGAAGGCGAAAATGTTCTAGTATTTCTTTGAAAATTACGAGAAGTATGAGAACTGTCCTTTTGAGTTTGTAAAGGAGAGTAGTTGGTTTGAGAATTGTGATAAATTTTATCCTTCGTATGCTTTATAGGAGTTTTATGAAGAGTATTACTAGAATTATCGTGGACATTTTCAGAATCGATACAATAGGCTTGATTAAAATTTTCATAAGATTTTTTAGGGGGAGAGTCATAAATATTTTGAAGAAAAATTGCTCGTTCAAGAGCTAATTCGAAGGACGTAATATTTTCTTCTAAGATTTTACGTTTGATTTGCTTAGGTAAAGCCTCAAGAAAATGAGTAAACTTTAATGAATTAAGAGCAGAAAGATCCAATTTTGGGTAAGCAAGTCGAAGTTGTTTATCCAACCGAAAAGCAAAATTTTTAACTGATTCATTTGAATCTAAGGTCAAGTTCTGTAAAGATTTTAGAGAAACAGACTTTTTTGTGGGTAAGAAATAGTCTATAAATGCCTTTCGAATTTCACTAAAATTAGAGTTCTTGAGCTGTGACTGAGTTTCCAGAAAGAAGAGTAAGGCGGTGCCCTCAAGTTTTGATTTAAAGAGAACAAAAAGTTCCTTGTCTGTAAAGTTATTTAGTTCCTGTAAGTCAGATAATTGATCGAAGAAAAATTCTACAGTCTGAGGGTTACCGTCGAAAGGTTGGATTGCAATATTTAGTTTGGCTTTTGGAGGCATGATGAAATAATTAATATAAGAACTCAATGTATGACATGATAAATTTGGTTACTTGGCAGGTCCTATGATGAACAATATATATATATAAATTGACTCGTTATTTAAAATATTGATGACCTTCATATACGTCATAAACCATTTTTATATATTAAAAAAAAGAAGAAAAATATATACTAACATATTAGTATCATATGAAGAATATAAGACCCAAATATTTTATGTAAATATTTATATATAATATGGCTCAAAACATAAATTATTATATGTATGACAAGAAGAATAATTTATCTTAGCATGAACAATAATTTTTACCAGTACCTCCGTTAAATAATGCATATATATATTAGTTGCAAAATATAGCAAGACAAGAGAAAATATATATGGAAAAATTATGTTGTATATATATCATGCACTGCTCCAGAAAAAGATAATATTTCAATACAAGATCAATATAAATATTGTATTTGATTACTGCACCATACCCAACAAAATATAATTATATAAAACATTAATCACTATATGAAGAAAAATAACTTGAAAAAAAAATAATGTAGAATGTTCAAGCGTTGGTCACGGCTCCAAAAGAAATAAAGTGTTATGTTATGTGCTGACGCTTTGGTCAGGGTATCAAAGAAAATATAATGTTATGTTTATTTGAAAGTGGAAAAAGCACTTTTTATTTGCCTCTACCCACAATTAGGCCAAAGTGATCGTGATAATGATAGCACATCACGGAGAATGGGGGCCTGCAAACGACCCTAATTACTCTCTTCATTATTTCATTTAAATAATAAAAATATTCTTTATCCAATGATGAAGAAAAATCAAGTATAAAGTTATAAAAATATAAAATTAAAAAGGTAAAAAGTTACCTGTTGAATCCTTGGCTTTTGATGACAAATAAATCCAGACAATAGGCACAAGAAATTAATATACGAACAATTTTCGAAGAAAAAAAAAAATATATTTTATTTCATGAAGAACTTGTTGCTTTTTTCATGAATAAATATTTCTTCACAAATTTATATTTTTGGTGACTCGTACATATTAATTTCTCACTTGATAAACAACCATTTCATAACATATGTTAATCACAACTATTGCTATCTCCAAGCAATAAAAATTCTTTTCATAACATATTCTAGATATCTCAACAACATGTAATTAAACAATTTTCTTCATGACATAAAAGGAGAATAAATTATTATTTCTTTTTGAAAAAGAACACCTCTCATAATATGAACTTTCAAAACAAAATACATCATACTTCATATTGTATAGATACATGCCAATATTTTCTTTATAACGCCCCGTAAATATTAAAAAAAATTATATATATATAATGGGCCAGATAACGACATGAAGGAACTTTATGTAAATAAATATTTGCGTCTCACGAAAAGAAAAGATTTTTACCTCTGCTTGTTTGTCAGAGGACTGGCATCACATAAAACAATAATTGAAGAAGATTCGAGCACCAATAATAGCTGCAGAAAGATTATTTTTTAACGATGAGGTGATGAAAGATGAAATAGGTATTAAGTGGACTCATGATGACATTCTACATCACTTATATTGCTTCCACAAGAACACCAACCAGAAGATCTATGGAGTGCGCGTATTTACGTTGAATAATTCCAAAAGAGAAGGCACATAAAACGAATACATTCAGGAATGCATTAAACCACTTCATTGCTCCTCGCAACCTTAAAAAATCAGCCTATTCTAAAACCATGCGGGGATCACAGCAGCATAGAACGGAGCCCGTATAAAACGGCTTCAAAGGGGCGCGCACATGGCCCGAACTTCCACCCAAAACCTGCAGTCATCGGACCGCATCCATCACAGCAGGTGTTTCGTAGCGCAACTAACGCAGGTGGCCGCGAGCCCAGGGGAAAAAGAGAAAGGGTTATTGTAAATGCAAAATACGCCAATTTGGCAGATAGCAACAGAGGGGGTGAGGAAAAACTAAGCCAAATTACAATATACAGTATGAAAAGATATGTAACTAATAAGAATAAAATTGATAACCATCTTAAGAAGGAAGGCCAAAGCTGGTGGCCATGTACATAACGGCTTGAAATACGTCACCTGTGGAATTTAATTTGATAGGTTAGGGGTGTGTCCGAATAAACGGAAGTTCCACCCAAAAGAACTAGCGAGAAAGTTCTCGAACAAATTTAAAACCGGAAGGAATGATTTCAAACAGAATTTTACCGGCTTGGAACATTCGAAAGCTAAGCAAGAAAGAAAACATTACAGGCGACGAAATGAAAATAAGCGAAACCGAAATTAAATTTAAATTGAGAACATTAATAAAAAGGAAGGTGATATGAAATAAAATGGCTAATAAAATTGAATTAAACTAAACATATGGGGGGGGTTATGGAGTAACCACCACAGCCATTATGGAGTAGGCATAAGCCATTGTCAGAGATAAGTTTTTCTATGATATCCCCACGATGATTAGAATCACTGTTCCCCCATAGTTGGCTGTGGGCATTAAAATCTCCAATAATGATGTATGGAGTGGGGAGTTGGAGAAGAAGATTATCTAGATCTGTTAACTGAATAGTTTGGTTTGGAGGTAAATAGATAGTACATATTGTTATGAGATGGTCAATATGTACACGGACTGCAACAGCTTGTAGGCTAGTATTTAAAGTAATATGAGAATGGGGCAAAGTGTGAGAGATGAAAAGAGCCACTCCACCAGTGGCTCTGTTACTACCTATAAAATCTTTTCTGTAAGTTGAATAGCTGCGTAATTTGGCTTTGTTACTGGGTTTTAAATGGGTTTCCTGTAAAGCTAAACATAAAGGCTGATGATCAGAGAGAAGGTTTCGGATTTCGTCATAGTTATTATGATAGCCACGGCAGTTCCAAGAGACAATATTATTCATGAATGGGTTAGATAAAGGTATCTATGTCATTTTCTTCAGAGATAGTGGACATACTATCTCCCTCGTCTAATTCTACATCCGGTTCTGGATGAAGAGCTACAGCGTCGTCATCCTGCGTACATGATTTTTCTTTATACTGTTTTATATTGGTATCATTTTTGGATATTTTATTATTCTTTTTCTTTTTGGCATTATTTTCAGGTGGTATTGCAGATTTAATTAATGGTATTTTATGTTTCTCTGCTTCAGATCTACGGGTTGATTTTAGAGGCATATTCTGGGAGCTTCTTCTATGGAGTGAGGTTTTAGGCAATAGCGATTGTGATGACTTTGACGAAGCATTTTGCTGCGAGTTAGGAGGAATAGGATTTATAGATTTATTTGAAAGAGACTGTGTTGATTTTGTAGTTTTGCCAGAATAGTTAGATAAGCTATTATCTTTTTGCTTTGTTTGGCAGTCGGTTTCAATAAAGACTTCAGTTTGAGTGGCAATGGTATGGTAAGTTTTTTGTGTTGTTTTAGATAGGGCAGCGGAATAAGATACACCAACTTTGGGTGTTCTGGCTTCTACAATTTTTCTTGCTTCAGGATATGGGATATTGTCTTTAGTGCGTAATGTCTGAATTTCTTTCTCCTTTTTAAACTGTTCACAAGATTTAGCATAGGATGGGTGGTCTCTTTTACAGTTTACGCAGAAAGGTTCTGCATTGCATTGGACACTTTCGTGGCCAATGGCACTACACCGGCCACAGGTGAGTTTACCTCTGCATCCTATTTTTGAATGCCCAAAGCGTTGACATTTGAAGCAACGCAGTGGGTTAGGGATGTATGGTCTGACAGAACAAGACAAGTATCCAGCTTTAATATATTTTGGTAGATTGGGTGAGTTAAACGTGAGTATAATGTGTTTGGTAGGAATCTGTACTTGATTTGTTGGTATTTGATCATCACGACGATATATTTTTATTCTTCTAACTTGGATTACATTTTGATATTTTAAATTGTCAGCTATTTCTTCTTCAGTAATATGTAAGAGGTCAGGTTCAGAAATGACTCCACGAGATGTATTCAATGTTCTATGAGGGCTAACAGAGACAGGAATGTTTGCGAACTGTTTGCATTTTATGATATTTTCCGCTTGTTGGCTATTATTTTGTTATTTCCGCTTGTTGGCCATTCCTACTAGAAGCTCCCCAGATCGTAATTTTTTTATAGTCCTAGGCTCTCCAACTAATCCTTGGATAGCTTTGTGGATCAAAAAGGGAGAAGTTTTGTCAAAACTTCCTTCATCACGTTTGATATATCCACTTAAATTTTCAAAGATATATCTAAAGTGTTTATTTTCATATTTATAATAGATATAGAAAGGATTTTTCAGGATGTGATAATAGTCTTTGACTTCATTGGGAAATGTCAATTTGTTTCATTAAAACTGCTAACAAACATAGGCATTGAAGGTAGCTAGTGCCAGTAAAAAAATGGGAATTTTATAAACAAAAAAAAGAGGTGGAACTAATAAGCAAAACTGGACATTTTTCTGCATCTGATAACCAAAATTCATGATTTTTCTGCACCTAATCAATAAAATTTTAAAATTTTCTTTGCCTGATCTGCAAAATTCGCAATTTTTCTGAATCTGATCAACAAAATCTTTTTTTTTTATTTTTCGCCCTGTGCAGTTGAGAATTTGTAATTTTTCTGCAGCCGATCAAATTTGGGATTTACCTGTGCCTCATGAACAAAATATGGATTTCTCCGAGCTGGAAAACAGACATTTGAGATTGTTCTGTTTGTGATTGGCTGTTCTGTTTGTGATTGCCAAACTTCATAATATTTTAATGTCCAACAAACAATGTTTGTGATTTTTCAGAACCCAGTTGATCAGGATTTTTCTGCTCAAGCAAAATTCTTGATTTTTCCATGCCTATCAATTAAATTGAAGATGGAGGAATTTTTCAATGGCAAATTAACAAGATCCATGATTTTTTTCTTGCGATAAACTAACAAAATACACTATAGTTCTTCATCCCGTCAACAAAATTTGTAATTTTTCAGCGCATCAACAAAACTCAACACTGCCCAAATGATGAAATTTTTAGGCAGCCAACCAATGAAAATTGCAATTTTTCTGCACATCAAGAAAGCTGAGTTTTCTACAACCTGGTCGACAAAATTAGATTTTTTTAGAGCCTGGACAATAAAATTTAGATTTTTTTTCCAGAGCTCAATTAACAAAACTTCATTTTTTTTTCAGAGTCTGATTACCAAGACTCACAATTTTTTTTTATTGCAATCAATAAAATTGAAAATTTTCAGTCTATTTGACAAGATTTGCAATTATTTCAATGCCTCTGATTAATCTTGCTTCAAATTCAAAGTATTTTAATTCAAACTATTTCCTTTTCCTTTAACTTGAAGTCCAAATTCACGGTTTAAATTTTCCCCCCAACTGCAACTTCTTCCATTACAATCTTGGATATTCCTGGATATATTTCAGTGTAACTGTAGTCCATTAAATATGCATATTTAAAACTAAACCAATTTAATATAATCAAACCATCTTCAGACATCAGTAACATTTTACACTTTCAATAGATTAAAAACCGCGTACAACACATTCAAAACTTTCACTTACGACTGACTGATTTCAAATCTTAGTTCATTAGTTATTCAGAGGAGAATTTCAGAACTACTTGCGCCATCTAGTGACACTCAATTTAAGCGTTAAACATTCTCCCCGCCGATGAACACTGTTCATACAATTTAAAGATTTACATAAATTACATATACAATTCAACTAACAAAAACACTATAATTACAGACAAATTATTAAATAATTAACTTTAAACATTAAAACAATAAAAGTTTAACTCACCGCTACAGCAATCCTATAACTTACAAATTTTTTGCTTCTAAATTAAATTAATGTTCTCAAATGGAAGTCCTAACTGAAATATTAAAAGAACAAAATTAGTTCATAAAATAACAGTTCAATGTCTTATAAAACACTAATCTTCATTTTCTATCGGTAGCACCGCAATCTTAGTAATAGGTCTCTTAAGTTCACCACTAGCAGATCTCAGTTTCACCACCCGAATTTTAGCATTGGATCCAGGATAAACTTCGATTACTCTTCCGAGTTTCCAGTGAAGGGGAGATAAATTATCTTCTTTTATAATTACCAAATCATTTACCTTAATGTCTCTTTTTGGAGTTTTCCATTTATATCGTTGTTGTAGTTGACACAGGTACTCTGTTGACGAACGCTTCCATAATGACTGAAACAGTTGTTGAGTTAATTGCCATCTTTTTAGCGAAGTAATTTTTTTTATCTGTTAAATCCATCTCTGGTAGAGCGGTCAAAGAAGCTCCAATCAAAAAATGTCCCGGAGTTAAAGCGCTAATGTCATTGGGATCATCTGAAACAGCAGTTATTGGTCTTGAGTTTAAGCAGGCTTCCGCTCGACAAAGTAAAGTTAAAAATTCTTCGTGCGTCAAAAGCTGCTTACCGACAGTTTTTCGCAAATGCTGTTTCATAGATTTCACTGCTGCCTCCCAGAGACCACCGTGATGAGGACCTCCCGGAGGATTAAATGTCCACTGTATTTTCTCGGATAAAATCCAATCGTGCAGTTTGGTGTTATATTTAATAGAAATAAATTTCCTTAGGATTTTATCAGCACCAACAAAATTAGTACCGCAATCACTACTTATCTCTCCCGGTGTCCCTCTTCTAGAAGAAAATCTCTGCAAAGCAGCCAAAAATCCCTCACTTGTAAGATCACTCACCAATTCCAAATGAACAGCTTTCGTAGCCATACAAACGAAAACACACACATAACATTTTATAGGTTTAATTCCTCTACCATTTCTCATCTTTATATGAAATGGGCCTGCATAATCTACACCTACCTTTGAAAATGTTCTACATGGAACAACTCTGCTGGCTGGCAAATCAGCCATTATTTGAGATGTTGTCTTAGCTTTAACTCTGCAGCATTTTATACATTTCCAAATAATTTTCTTTATTTCAGATTTGGCATTTATAATCCAATAATTCTGTCTTATTACATACTGCAATAACTGAGCTCCACCGTGTAAATATTTTTCATGATAATATTGTATAATCAATTTCGTAATATGATTATTTTTTGGTAGTATAATCGGATGCTTACAGTTTTCAGATATTTCAGCATTTTTAAGTCTTCCACCAACTCTCAATATTCTCCTTTCATCTAAGAATGGATTCAAAGAAAGAAGTTTACTCTTACAGTTAATAGACCTTTGTCTTTCTAGACATTGTATTTCATAAGAAAATTCCAGAGACTGAATTGATTTTATAATTAACTCAGTAGCCTGTGTTATTTCTTTAGTAGTCAAAACTCCAACCTCTCGATTCTTAGTAAGTGAATTATTTATAAACCTTAAACACCAGGCCATAATTCTCTGTAATTTTGTCCATGAAGAGAATTTAGTTAAAATATTTAATTTCTCATCTGCATTAACTGTGTTGACAAAAACTGATTCATTATATTTTTTGTTCTCTTCCTCTACAATATTTTCGACTCCTACTGGATTTTTCGGCCAGTGAGTTCGATCTTTTATCAGCCATGGCGGTCCACTTTTCCAGATTTCGTTGTCAAGCAATTCTTTTGCAGAGCATCCCCGAGTTAATATATCAGCAGGATTACTCTTACCATCGCAATGTCTCCAATTCTGAGGAATTGTTAATTCTTGTATTTCAGAAACACGATTGCAAACAAATTGTTTCCACCTTGAAGGTAGCCCCTTTATCCAATGGAGCGCAATTGTACTGTCTGTCCAATAAATGATACCTGGAACAGAAAACATATCCTGCAAATATTTTCCTATCCGAGCCGCAACTAAAGCACCCAACAATTCCATTCTTGGAAGGGTTATTTTCTTCAAAGGTGCGACCCTTGTTTTGGACATAACGAAAATAGCATTTGTTTTATTATTTTCTGTCACAAATCTAAAATAAGCGACAGCGCCATTAGGCCTTCAAGCTGGCATCAGAAAAGACATGTAGTTCAATATTATCTTGCAGAATCATATCTTTCGTATTGAAGAAATACCGCGGCATGGAAAATTCAGTTAAATGTTTTACTTCGGAACACCATTCATTCCACTTATGTTTTATTTCGCTATCAAATACTTCATCCCAGTCTAAACCCTTTATCCATAATTCCTGTAACAGACATTTAATTCTCATTGTAAAGGGAGTAAGAAATCCAACAGGATCGAAGCACTTTGCGGCACAACTTAACACGCATCTTTTTGTATCGCTAACATTATTTAATGCCAGTAACAAAGGTTTCATATCAAGACTTAAACTATCAGTACGTGTATCCCAGTTTATTCCTAATATTTTTGCTAATCTATTTGAGCCGGCTTCATCACCCAACAATATATTGTCTTTCCTCCAAAATTCTCTTAACTCTTTTGAATTAGTTTCAAATTGTCTAAGATTCATACTAGCCTCTTTCAATATATTCACAGCAGTTGTAGAAAGTTTAAAAGCATCCTCAACTGAATTACTTCCAGAGCATAAATCATCAACATATAACGCAGTGTCAAGCATTTTAAATGCATCAAAATGTATTTTTTCAAATTTTTTAATATGATGCTTTATAACACAAGCAAGAATGTATGGAGAACATTTAATTCCAAAACCTACACGTGTCATTCGAAAACACCTTAAATTTTCATCTATAGTACAATCTTCAGAAAACAGAAATCTTAAGTAATTTCTATCGACCTCACTTATCGCAATCTGCAAAAATGCCTTTTCAATGTCAGCAGTGAATGCAATTTTATTTTCTCTAAATTTCAAAATTACGTCTAATATATTAGGATTCAAATTCAAACCATTTAATAAGCAGTCATTCAAAGACAATTTATCTTTACCCTTAGAAGAGACATCATATCCAATTCTTATTTTAGTAGATTTATCATTACGAATTACCGGATGATGTGGCATAAAATAACAATTTTTATCAGTAACTTTAAAATTACATTCCTCAATAATATTTTTATTTAACTGTTCTTTTAAAATTTCTTCGTATTGCTCAAACAACCAAATGTTTTGCTTAAATCTTCTATTTAGCCCAATTAAACGTTGTTTAGCAATTTCATAGTTTGAATCCAAATTTTCTGGCTTCATTTTCCAAAGCAACCTGGTTTCATAACGTTTATTTTTATATATTATATTATTCTCAAATTCCTTCATTGTTTTATTTTCCGCTTTATTAGTTACATTTTCACTTTGCTTTATTCCTAACAAATCAATTTCCCAAATTGTTTTAATATCGCTTAATATTGTCTTATTTTCATCAATTATCACTTTATTTACACTAACATAAGGTTTATACTTAGCATTTAAAGTTGCTTGACCTTGTAGTGTTGTTCCAAATATAGTGTCAAGAGCCACCAATCTTTTACTTAAACGTTCAATATTTCCCGTTACTATTTCCCAGTAGCTATCCGCACCGATTAACATATCTATAGTCATTTTATTGTTATCTGATAACCAAAGAGATAATCTTTTCAATTTTGACCTTATCCAGCCACTTGGTATATTCACAACATTAGCACCTGTAATTTTATTTACTACTAACGCATTAACAGTAGCCTTTTTGCTTTGATTGCGCGGATTTAGTAAATTGACTTTAACACAATTGTATTCACCCGTATTGGGTCTTTCCTCCCAGAAAGTATGTATTTGTAACTTTTCAACTCCGATAACGGGAAGCTTTAACTTTTCAGCTAAACGCTTACTTATAAACGATCTGTGAGAGCCTCCATCTATTAAGATTATAATTAATATGTTTTTAAATTTTGTTGAAATTAAAGCAGTGCAAGTCTGCAGAAAAACAGTTGAATTTTTATTCACATTATTTGCACTACACATTGAAACAGTCGTAGACATTGGATCATTATTTTCATTCTCTGTATTAGAATTACCCTGACAATTTTTTAAATCAATAATTTCATTACGTTTTTCACATAAAAGTGTATTATGCCAACTCTGTTTGCATATATTGCAAGTATTTTTTCTCCAACAATCCCTAGCTACGTGTTTACCCCGGAGACATTTAAAACAAAGTCCACGCTTTTTAGCATTCATTTTCCTCTGAGCAGTGCTGGTAGGACACTGTTCTGAACTATGTTCCTTAGAAACGCAAAATACACAATTAAAATTCACATGCGTTGCGTATGTACTTGTGAATGGATTTCCCCCTTTACAATTTTCATTTTGAAAACGTCTATTTCTATCTCTTTTACCATTTTGAGTAACTAAACCTGAAATTCCTCTTTCATTTAAAGAATAAATATGTTCTCGGGACTGAATCTCAACTTTTAAAAAGTCCATTAATTCTTTAATATCAAATTCCAATTTCGAATTAGCCTTTGAATTTTGCCTTCTACTAAATTCCAATGTGAGGTCTTCCGGTAACAGTTTTAATAATAATGGGTAAAGAAGGTGACCATAAGAACCAGAAACTACATTGAGTGTTTCCAAAGATCTAATATTTACCTCAATTTCATCATAAAGTTTTCTAAGGGCGGCCACATTCGAGGAACTCCTCACACGTTCAAGACTCAATAACTTGGCCATGTGTGAGTTAATAGCCAGGTCTATCCTACCAAAGCGTGTTTTTAAAATATCAATTGCAATTTTATAGTTTTCTCCTGTTAAAGACAAACCACTAATGGCATTAAATGCCAAACCACCAGTTAGGGATTTCAAATAACTAAATTTATTTATCAAGGTTAAACTATCATTTTTGTCAATAGAATTTTCAAATTGACTCCAAAACTCAAGCCAATTACTCGGGTTTCCATAAAATTTATTTATGCTTAACTTCGGAAGTTTAACATTAGCCTTGGGAGATAAAATATGAGAACCCTCTTTATTAACATTTTCATTACAGGCAGAATTATTTTTAATTTTCTCTTCTATTAAACATTTACAGGCTATTATTTTATCCTGATATTCTTGAGCCGTAATAACTTCGCTTTCCAGCTCATCCTCTTTATTAATTAATCCTACAATTTCAGTATCATATTTTACTAAAAGTTCGCATTTTTTGTTTAATTGTTCTAAAAACACTCTTAAACTAGGTATATTAATTTCAACCCCCTCATTCAAAGTTGTCTCTACTTTAGATATTAATTTTGTGGTTAAACTGCGTGCAGTTGCACGTAATTTCTTAATTTTATCAATATCATTCATTTTTACAAAATAATTACTTTCAATTAAATATATATCATATTTCAATCAAACAGTCTGTTACTAGTTTAATTATATGCTATTACTTCAATGCTACCTTTACTTTGAATAGTTAAAGTTAGTTAAATACTCTCAAACATTTAAAACTATCAGTTAAAACAACTAGTAAAATGCAAGTCCTTTCAATTTACTTTCAGGCAAAAAAAAAATCTTTATTAACTCTAGTTCAATTCATATGAAGCTTTGCTTACCTTAATTATACTTTGTCTTGATCTCCATGAAATTATACATATCCATATCACGTCCGGGTCACCAAAATGATTAATCTTGCTTCAAATTCAAAGTATTTTAATTTAAACTATTTAGTCCGAGTGCTACGCGACAAAAATAAGATGAAAACTGCAAATCGTGATAAGAATATACCCCTTGGTGAGTATGTACTTTATGATAGTACAATGGATATTAGAGGGGGAGGCATCTCGTAAAGTCGTCGGAATTCAAGATGGCGGCTGTTATTCAAAATGGCGTCATTTTCTTAATTTTTTTAAATATGCGTAATATAAATGTGCATTTAATGTCAATTTCGATGTTTTTAAAGTCAAATTTTCGTTTTTAACACTTTCCAACATTATTTAAAATAGTGTATGAATTTGGTTTATCTGTCTGTTTGTCTGTTTGACTGCCTGTCCTTCCATTCTCTAACTCACTTAAATGTACTCATATTGCTATGTAAATTTTATATGTTTTATGAAGTTTATAATAACATGTTCGAAGTAAAAAATAACGTGTATAGCTTTTACAGTCCACTTACAGGGCGATAAGAAAAATGACATTACAAAATTGTACATTCGGCGAAATATTTTGCAATGTGTTTTAAGGATCTTATACTCTTTAAAACACATTCTAATTGATATACATTAATGCTAATACTGCAATGAACTACCAAATACTTACTACATTATAAGGTGTGCATAGTATTTATCGCTTATTTACAGTGACACACCAAAACAAGAAAATGTGCGTTTGTAATTTGTATATACATCACGATCTTTGTAATTTTATAAAGATCACGATCTAATTAAAGTGTTAGTAGTGGAGGTGCTAAGAAGGATAAAACTTCATTTTGTGTTAAGGATAATCCGAATAGTCAGTATCTATCTTATATTAGTAAAATGCATATAAGAAAGTGAGGCATCGTGTAAATTTATAGGAATTCAAAATGGCGACTATTATATAAAATCTTTTGCAGTTTTATTCCTCTGAATCTTACAAGAGTATTTCTGATGTTAATGTACACGTTTTATAACTCAAAAATTCTCTTTTTAATACTTGAAATATACCAAAAATGAAAATAGGACAATTATTAAAGTATTTTTTGTCATTTACAGCAGAAAATTTAGAGGAATAAATAAATAATAAAAATACTTTTTTATTAATACATTACTTATGCAATATATTAAAAAATGAATGTTTCGTATAAAGCTGTAGAATATAGAAACTTTACTTGGTATCATCATATTTTTCACATTCGTTTTTGCAATTGCACAATAATGTGCAAGAAAGTCCAACCTTTCTACAGATACATTTATTTTACAGATTTTACACATACATCTTATTAACTCTTCACAAGTGTCTGAAATCTCTGGTAATTCCGCCCATTTTATTTTTCATGATAAATTGTCCAACCACCATCCCCTTTTGTTTGCAGAAGGTGTACGTATTTCCCGATGATCTTGCTTGTCCCCAAATGTGTCCAGCTTGGAAAGCACTGCGGAAAATATGTTGTTAATGTGCACCTTTGGTTGGTGGAAGATGTTCAAAAGAACAATTTTTGGCGTAAAGAATGCTTGTCTCGCATTATTAACACTTATGCTATTGATTGTTGAACAGCACAATAATACTACGAACTTTTCTAAAATATTTAAAATACTTTCAAGAATGGAAGTTTGCGGTTTTGATAGGTATGAAAATGCAGCAGTAGCTTCTTTAAATGGAATCTATGTTTTCCAATTTAAATTTTTCGTCTTTCCTGTGAAACCCCCATTGTTGTCGTATCACGTGAAAGCATGAAATTCTAATAAAGCCATTGCTTTTTCTCTCCAAATTGTTGCAGCTATGATATGAACTGGAATAAATATGTATTTTTCCCTGTTCCAAATGCAACCCAAATAGTTTCTAGGCATTTATTGGAAAGGATAAAGAAATATGCAATCGCTAAAACTAATACATCAATGTCTGCAGAGAGTATAACAATGTTTTTCAGCCCTTTTTTCAACCATGTCTTTGAGATGCAGTGTTATTCTTGAATCAGCTTCTTCGTGACCAGGGCAAGTTATTCCAATTAAGGAACTTACGACAGTAAGATTGCCTTTAAAGTCTTCTCTTTAAATGGTTATATTATAGCTTGTGTATTTTTATGGTATTTATTGCTGGCGTCCCAAGTAGATTAAAAAGCTCTTTTTTGTTATATGAATTTCTTAAGAAATCATGCCACTTTTTAGGTAACACAGGAATATTGTTCTTTTTCAAAGGTTGAAATATTGATGACTTTTTTTACTAGGCGTTCCTGAATGAAACTGTGGAATTGGCCAAAACCAATTGACACAGCTGAATAAATTGATGCATTAATATCCTTATTACCAATAATTCTGCTTTCGATGACAAGCAAGTCTTCACCATCTTTTAAAAATCGGCTCATTAATTCTTTTAGTGCGCTATAGAATGCTTGAACTTTAACGAAAAATTTTATTTGAAATGAGTGATATTGATATTGTTCATGATGGTATCGATTTCTTTCTTCGGGTTGAACTTGAATGTTAGACTCAATGAAATTACATTTGTATGAAATTACATTGTATGAAATTACAGATTTCTGGCCCGTATACCATCCAACGTATAAGTGCCGATGGATCCTGCAATAATCCTACTGCAGCTATTTCTCCTTTGACGATAGCGTTGTTTTGTTATGCGCTTGATCTATGCCCATAGCTGAGAAGAGTTTGTTTGATTTTCTTATCACAAAATATCCCGAAGAAAATGCACGGTGTACATCTGATAGTTTAATCTCTGCATCAAACAGATTATTGATGGATTGGTTTTTAACATGCATAATTATGGTGATCAAGCAGAAATGAGTCTGCGAGAAGAGTCAGGAACCGCAACAAAAAGAAACGAAAATAAATTCAAAGTGAAATTTTGGATCACTTTTGATTCATCTCATTTTAGTTGGAGATTAATCATCGTAATTACAACCTGTAATTGTAAGCTGAATTCCAACCAAAATAATAATAATAATAATAATAATAATAATAATAATAATAATAATATGACATTTTGCAATTCGTTCCTACCTGGCAAAGTTAAAAAAGCATATTATAATTTAAAAAGCATATAGGCAACATAGTGATTATAGGCAGCACTGTAAACGTATTCTTTTTTGAGAGCTTGTAAATGAACTTTAAATTCTACGATCGCTATATTGTTTAGCAAGTATCTTGCATTGCACTTTAGTGATTGGTATTAATTTCAATAAGTTTTTTCAAACAGTTTACCATCATTGAAACATACTAAAAAGGATTTTCGCCAATAGATCAAAATGTAAGAGAATTATTTTGAGTGTGCCTGTAAACGAACTATAAATGCTACAATCTACATTTTCGATGTAGAACATTTTGCTGTATATCACTTCTTTAAATTACATATAGAAATAACACACATATAAATTACACGGAAATCCAAGTAAATTTAAGGTAAAAAGAGCAGAGACAGACTGACGGATAGACAATTTATAAATACTTTGAGTGCCCTGTAAATGGACTATAAAAGCTATGTGCATTTTATTTTTTACTCCGAACATGTTATTATAAATTTCATATAACATATAAAATTTACATGGAAATCTGAGCACATTTAAGCGAACTAGAGCCTGGAAGGACAGGCAGACAAACAGACAGATAAACCGAATTCACACACACTTTTAAATAACATTGGAATGTGTCAAAAACAAAAATTTGACTTTAAAAACATCAAAATTGACGTGAAATGCACATTTATATTACGCGTATTAAGAAAATTAAGAAAATGACGCCATTTTGAATAACAGCCGCCATCTTGAATTCCGACGACTTTACGAGATGCCTCCCCCTCTAATATCCATTGTATTATCATAAAATACATACTCACCAAGGGGTATATTCTTATCACGATTTGCAGTTTTCTGATGCGTAGCACCCGGACTAATTTCCTTTTCCTTTAACTTGAAGTCCAAATTCACGGTTTAAATTTTCCCCCCAACTGCAACTTCTTCCATTACAATCTTGGATATTCCTGGATATATTTCAGTGTAACTGTAGTCCATTAAATATGCATATTTAAAACTAAACCAATTTAATATAATCAAACCATCTTCAGACATCAGTAACATTTTACACTTTCAATAGATTAAAAACCGCGTACAACACATTCAAAACTTTCACTTACGACTGACTGATTTCAAATCTTAGTTCATTAGTTATTCAGAGGAGAATTTCAGAACTACTTGCGCCATCTAGTGACACTCAATTTAAGCGTTAAACAGCCTCAGAAACAAAATTTGATTTTCCCTTGCCCAATCCTCAAAAATTTTTTCCATGCCTCATTGACAAAATTCACCATTTTGCCATCCGATAACATAATTCGTAAGTTTTATGACAATTTTCCTGCAACATATTGACAAAATTAACTTCCTGTAAACTGGACAAAAACTTAATTTTTCCCAAATATAAACTGACAATATTTGCTGGCTACAGATTGTGCATCCATAAAGTATATGTTCAAATAGAGTTTCTTGCCAATTGATGTTACAGAACTCTTGAATTCTATTGTATATGCTGATCCATATATTATCTATTTTTTGTGATTTTAGAAATAAGAAAAGTTTGTTTTAAAGACACAGTTTTTGCTTGTAAATGTTATTTTGTAGACATTCTTATGCACATTTATTAAGTAGTTAAATTTCTTTTATCATAAAATTTGAAAATTACAAGATTAGTTAACCACTGTGTTATAGCTTCATGTATTTACAACTGTTATTTTCTAAAAAGTGTAATGTTAATATTTTGATGTTTTTATTTTCAGAGCCTTTTTGGATATCAATCCGCAGAAGGGATCAAAAGCTAAGAAAACTCCAAAGCCTTGCAATATAAATAGTAAAGTGTGTAACCTAATTACAAAGCTTGCAGCTTTCAGATGGCTTGTTGAAGCTTAAATATCTAATGTAAAATTAATCCTTGTACAATTAAAATTTTGCTTCACAAACAATTGTTTCAGTATGACTTTTTTAAACTATCTTGTTTTGAGAAATTCAGTTAATGCTTATTTGAAAACATTTTTTGAAATAATTTTGCTTTTATGAAAAAATTAACAAAGACAGCATATTATGTAAGTTTCTGAATAACACAACATACCAGTTGAGTGTATAGCAAAATCAAATGATTAAAAAAGAAACTAATCATTTTGGATTTGAATACACCCTTAACATTCTAGAATGTATTTTTCTGATCCCATAAATCATATTAAAATGATTGTAATTGATATCAAAGTAATCATAGTATCAAACCATGATTTAAAAAAATGCATACCCTTAGATTTATAAGTTTTGTGAAAATACAGAAAATTCCTTGATGGTCATAGGGTTAAATTATAGAATCTGTCGGAAAAAGATGGTAACATAGTTTATTTTTCTACATATATGAGATGGATGAATATCTTTAATGTAAATTGCAAAAATGTGGATTGGTTTGAATATCTCCAAGTCCTGAAGTTGCTCAAGTCCAAAAATTACTTTTTTTAATGTGGCATCGATTATGATTATCAATACATTGAAATGTATTTGTAGGCATTATTCTCTAATCTTGATCAGATTTTTAGATTTATTAAAACCAATTTCAGTACGAATAACTGGAACTATGATTATTTTTGTGACTGCGCAATTCTCTTTGAGGAGCATAATGAAAAAGAAACAGCTTAAATCAAAATCTCTTTCTGTCGACAAATTTGTTATCTATCTGCTATTCAGAGATATTCTTGTACGAAAATAAACAATGTTGCCACATTTTTTGGACACTGTAATGTTACCAAAGCATGAAATCATGTGTGGTCCTGAAATCGTTATTCTATGCTCATTTACTATCCTAATAATTATCATTTATGATGATACACAATTTTCCAATTTGTATACATTTACATCACCACTGAAATTTAAGGGTGTATTTCGATTCAAACTGCTTATTTTGCGATTTATTTTTGAATTCATTTTTGCTCTCAAATACACCAAACTTTCAAAATCTCTTATTTGGAAAGTACACAAGGTGCCGTGATTGTCGATTCTTTGATAAAGGCAGAAAATATTGCAAAAAAAAGCAATCAATAACGGCATTTCGAACACATTTTTACCAAGCCGGAGATTTGGGAACGAAAAAAGGGTTCTACTGATAATGTAATTGTTTATAATTCAAATTCTAAAGAATGGAGGGTAAAAAGACATCACACGGCACCTCATACGTCCCTTCAAGAATCCCCTCAGCAAGTTTTATGGTTCTACTTTTAAAAATGTGCCTGAAATTGTATCGGAAAATTTCAAGCTGTTGAAGATGGAAAAGCGTTTTTTCGAATACACCCTTAATGGAAAATTTTATTACTTGTAATTCCTACTAAAAAAAGAATTCCACCTTTTTCAAAGCAATTTTGGTCATTCTCTGGTTTGGTGCAGAAATGCAAAGAAAATTTTGGAAGGATAATTAGGGCGGGGGCAAATATTTAATAATTGGACATTTTGCCTACTCAAACGCTTGGAGTATTGGACTGATTTATCCTTTGTGTCATGTTAATCAAAATTGTAAGCACTATTTATGTAAATGGTTTCTTTGCGTCAGATTATCCATTTACATGCGCTTCACTTAGTTTTGATAATTTAGCACAAAGAAATCATTTACATAAATATTGCTTACAATTTTTAATAACGTGACACAAATGATAATCCGTTTATTGAGATAAATGCATTCCGATGCGTAGTATAGATTCAATGAAAATTACATATTTAACAACGAAATGTAAATTTAAAACAGTTTTTTAGATGTGTAAATATATTTTACCAAATCAAAAGGAAAAAAAAACTGAATTTTAAAACAAACTTTTTAAAGGCACATAAAGGCGTCACTTAAATTTTATATCATATCTTTTGAAACACATATTTTGAATTTATGGGAGATGTGTGTGGAAAAGCATAGGTGAATAAAGTTGTATATATCTTTTCATGTTGAAAATAACTTTTGCACATGCTATTATAAATAGAAAAAAATAAAATGATTAATGAAATAGTAAAAAAAATGCATTTTTCAATTAATAGCCTGGCGTCACTCAAAATTTGATATCATTATTTTTAAAATTCATATTCAAAATTCTTAGAGCCATAAAATAAACAGCTGCGTCAAAACTTTGAATCCATTAAGGGGTTTTGTATTGATTAAAAATTACAGTGATTTACGGTCAGATACATTATTAAAAATTACAGTGATTTACGATCAGATACATTATTAAAAATTACAGTGATTTACGGTCAGATACATTATTAAAAATTACGGTGATTCACAGTCAGATACATTATTAAAAATTACGGTGATTCACGGTCAGATACATTATTAAAAATTACGGTGATTTACGGTCAGATACATTCTGGAAAATTACGGTGATTTACAGTCAGATACATTCTGGAAAATTACGGCGACTTATGGTCAGATACATTCTGGAAAGTAACAGTGGTTTACGGTCATATGCGGTGTAAATAGAAAACGGTACATACTGTAATATTACAGGAAGATGCTGGAATCTGTGCTGCCAATCTTTTCCCGTAATCTAACGATGAAATTTTTATCAGTGTGCAATAATTGTATACATATATATTTTAATTTAAATTCAGTTATTTCTAAAAGATTAGATAATTACATATTAATTTTCAAACTATTAGTAATGTTGATTCTATACCATGAATTAACTATTTAATCTTAAAAATATGTTCTGTATTCTTATAAATGTGTATTATAATATTAAAATACTATTTGATTGTAAAATAAATATAAATGTATACATAAATTTATACTTCGTATTTAACACATCGTACTTGATTATGACCGGATGTCGCCTGTAGGAGACACTAATTTTCTACTTTAAAAAAATAATAAAACTTTTTCAGCATTTTTCCATTGCTTTTCAGAGTATTTAAAACCCATTTAACAAGAAATTTTTAAAATTTAAGTCTCAAAGTTGGTCTCAGGACTGAAGAGGTTAAATTAGCATTAATTAAATAATAAAAAAAATGTGTTTATTTTTTCCCCTTCCAATTAGTTTAATAATAAATGTCTTTAATAATTCAATTAGACAGTTATAAATTATAATGTATACATATTTCCTCAAATCACCCATCTACACCCTCGCCTTTGATAATTCAGAAATGAGATGTATTTATTGAAAAACATTTTTTTTTTTATTAGTATTTTTATAATTCAAAGTTTCACATTATAAATTTGTTTTCATAAGTAACTTTCCATTATTAACAATGCAGAAGCAAAATAGTGATTTCGTAACTGGGCATACTATGAAAAAAAAATTTTTTAGAAATTTACCGCCGCCACTTTTTTTTTAAATAATAATAATACTTAGTATTTATTCATTGCATTTTTTAACAGTCTTCTCATGCCATGTAGACAATTTTTGTGAGTTAATTTTATTGAAACTGGGCCTATTTCATTCTAATAAGATGATTTTTTTTATTCACATAAAATTTACATAATAATATTGTAAAATATAATGATATAAATATTATATATAAAATATAATATATAATTGAATAAAATATATTAAAATGTAATATAATAATATTTTAAATAATTTCATTTTCAATTTTTAAGTGACAAAACTAAGCTTTTATTTATTTATTTATTTGTGTTACCTTTTCGCTCTTGCTTTCCCAGAAAAAAAAATAATAATTCTTATTTTAGTTTTATTTTTAAATATACTAATTGTTTTAAATTTCTGCAGTTTTAAATATTCAAAAATAAACAAGTAAAAGATAAATTTCAGTTTAGAACTACTAAAAAATATAATGATGAATTGAATATAAAATGGATTATGTATTGAGCTTATTTTAAAATAAAATTCATTATGTAAATTAATCAGGTTATTAATAATAAATATATTTAATAAAACATTAATTTGATTTTTATATTAAAGTTACCAACTGTTTTGAGAATTAGGATTACCAATTCTAAATAGTATTACCAATTATGATTAGGATTACCATACAAAATTTGTGGGAATTACAATATTTTGGATAAGAGTTACACGTGCGTGTGCGATTTTCGGGCACTTATAATCGCATTGTACTAAAATTTTATGACCTTCAGTTTAAAAACTCTGCAATGTTCCCTATAAAATTATGTCATATTTCACAAAATTTCAGTTTGCAGGAGAAGGGACCGAAATGGCTATGGACCGAAATGTCTTGGGACCGAAACGGCTAGGGACCGAAACGTCTTGGGACCGAAATGGCTAGGGACCGAAGTGTAACGGGACCGAAGTGTCTCGGGATCGAAATGTCTCGGGACCGAAACGGTGGGACCAAAATGGCAGGACCGAAATGGCGGGACCGAAACGTCCTGCTTCCCCATTTTACAAATAATCCAGTGCAAATTAAAATTTGTGGCTTTTTAGATTCATCGGAGGAAACCTACGGTGTGGTATTGTATGTTGTGTCTTCAAATTCTTCAGGTGAGCAAACGTCTCAGTTGCTTTGCAGTAAAAGTCTATACGCCGATCAAAACAATCACTATTCATCGCTTAGAGCTTTGTGGTGCAGTTTTATTAGCGTAATTGATGAATACGTCTGCGAAAACCTTAAAAGTTCCTAAAAAAACTGCGTACTGTTATTCCGATAATACTATTGTGTTATGCTGGATTCAAAAACACCCATGTGATTTAAAAACCATTGTGGAATCATGTGTGTCTACAACTCAGAATCTTTCTGACATCAGCCATTAGAGACATGTAGCTTCTGCTGACAATCCTGCTGATCTTGTGTCACGAGGTGTAGATCCAGACAAACTTCTTTAGAGTAGCTTACGGTGGAAGGGTCCACTATTCGTAACACAACAAACTCATTCTTATTCAAGTACTGTCGAACTTGAGCAAAATTATAAGGATCTGTACTTAAATGAACTTAAAAATAGTGTTGCAAAGACTTTTTCAGATACTTTGTTATTAATTACAGACTGTCCATCTTTTATTGACAATTTTTTTAAATTGATTAATAATTATGGTAAATGAATAAGAATTCTTAGCTATGTTTTCAGATTCATTCAGAATATCAAGGAACGAAAAGCAAGTTGTTCAGAAAGATTAACATCTGCTGAATTGAAGAAAGCCGAACAATACATCATAAAGTCTGCGCAAGAAAAATAATTCAATTCTGAGTTCACATTGTTATCTAAGGGTGAGGAGTTACCAAAAAATAGTAGATTGCTTTCATTAAATCCCTTTCTTGGATAAAAATAATTTAATGAGAGTTGGAGATCGTTTCCAAAATAGCACGTTAAATTATGCTCAAAAACATCCAATTGTACTGCCCTCTAAACATAAATTATCAGAATTGATTATTGAGTTTTATCAAAAAAATATCTACATATAGGACCACAAAATCTACTTTATTGTGTTCGAAGAGAATTTTGGCCTCTAAACGACAGTGCTATTTGCAGGAAAATAGTGAACAAATGTATTACTTCCTTTAAGTCAGACCTAAATTGTAAGAGCAAATTATGAGTGAGCTTCCTAAAGAAAGAATACATATATACTTTGTTTTTAACAGCACAGGAACTGATTTCTGTGGCCCATTTTTGGTTAAATATAAAGATCAACGTAAAAGTATTTTTCATAAAGTTTATGTTTGTATTTTTATTTGTATTTTAACGAAGGTAGTGCATTTTAAAATAGTTAGTGATTTAACAGCTGAGGCTTTTATTGCCACATTAAAGAGTTTTTTTTGGCTAGACGAGGCAAACTTCGAAAAATATTCAGTGATAACGCTGGCAATTTTATCGAAACTAACGTAAAGCTGAAAAGGTTACATGAATTGGTAAACAAGCTAGACCATAACCTTTCTAATTACTTGTCATTATTTACCCTAGAGCTCCAAATTTTGAATGCTTATGGGAGTCGGGAATTAAGTCCTTCCAGTCTCATTTCAAACATATTGTGGGCAACTCTAAATTAACTTATGAAGAAATGTTAACCATAATTGTCTAAATTGAAGGTATCTTAAATTCTCACACGCTTACTCCCTTGAGTTCAGATATTGATGACTTGGAGGTCTTGACCCCTGGAAATTTTCTTATTGGTCACCCATTTAATGTATTGCTGAATCTGACTTGAGTATTATTGAATATAATAGATTAAACCTATGGCAGAAGACCACTCAAATGGTTCAGACTATCACGAAAAGGTGGAAAAATAGTTATTTAAGTAAATTACAGCAAAAGCATAAGTGGATGATAGCAAAAAGCAACCTTAAAATAGTAAATATGGTCATGTCTTTTAATTGAGTGTTATTTTGTTTTAAGAAATATTTTTGCTGCTGCTTACATTTAGTAATGTTAGTATGTGTCTGTGCATTTACTGTATGACTTCATTAATGTTTAGGTGTTTAGTAATAATAGTAACAACAAATATTTGCTTTCTTTCCTTTGAACTGTTTGTTATTCTTTTACTTTAAAGATCTATTTTGCTCTTCAAATTTAATAAAGGTTACTTTTCTGAAAGAATCGTGTGTAATATAGTACAAAAAGTTAAAAAAAGTAGAAAGTTGTGATATCGGTTAAATTTTGTGTAGGGGGCAGTGGTGTACCTTGGACATATGTGTACCTCGGACATATGCTAATTCTAGCTTTACTTGTTTAGATCATTGAAAAGAACATTTGTATATTAAATATTTGCCACCAGAGGTCTCATTTAAGTTCCTGGCATATGTTTAGAAGCTCAACTAATTGTACAATTTTTTAAAAAGGAAATTCATCATTCAAAAGTAAATATTTCTTAGATATTTCTGTGTTATTTTTATACTAAAACATATCTATTTTTTAAATAAGGATTATGCATATTATAGCAATGCTCTATGTACTACACCATGTGCTTTAAATAAATTTAAGCCTAACCTTAAGATCACGATTGGTAGTTTTGTTTTTAAGTGTCAAATGGTGTATCTTGAACCTAATAAAAGTGGTGTACTTTGGACTGGGTCCAAAGTACACTAGGTATTGTCCAATAGATCTGAAAGGCAGCTCAAGAAGTTAACATTTGGATTGACATATCTAATTACAATTTCGGCTAAAAATAAATATAATTACTAACATAAAATCATAGTTTTAATGTCTTTTGTGATTGTAGTAAGTATAAATTTTCTGAGGATGTTCTATTTATTTTCTTATTGTTAAAACCTAATAAATAATAGAATGTATAAAAAATTTATACATGTAGCTTTTTTATTAGTAAATGTAGATTTTATTCGTTAAAAACAAGTTTTTTTTCATTCTTAGTAATGGGACCGAAGTACACCACTAGTGGTGTTTCTCGGTGCTATTTTCATTTTATTTTTAATTCAAAAATTTTCATGAAAGTTATTTATATAAAAATTTAAGACAAATATATATAGTGTATAACATTATACAGTTTTATAAAATCTTTTCTTTTTTTAGTTTTGTCATTTTTTTTTTTAAATTAAAAGTTAAAAAGTCAAAATAGGTCTGAGGTACACCACATTCCAGTAATATAACCTTTGCTAAACATTTCAAAAATTCTTCCTAGCTCATTGTCATATAACTATGAATTGAATATTATGCAAAACAAGAATAATCGTTATATTTTAAAGAATGAAATGCTTGTTAAAATTCAATTAATCCATATGGATAACTAGTGTTAATGTTATTAACGGGAAGGTAATTTTTCCAAAAAATTTAAATTCGGATCCGAAATAAAATTGTTCTGCTATTACTTTTTCAAACCTATAAAAAATATTGGAATGCTCAATAAATTCAAACGAAATTTAATTTGTGATAAATTAGTAATTATTATTATTACAATTTTATTTATTTATTTATTTAATTATATTTACAGAATATTTTCAATAAATCGCATCCAATAATGACAAAATGATTTTTAATCAATAATAAAAATTTTGTACAAAAAAACAACTGGATAAATAACGACATTATATTAAATTATATAAAAAATTATTAAATTATTATATTTATTAAATTATAAAAATTATGAACTATCGACATTGAATTTCTTTTAATATAATTATTACTTTATTCTTTAGAAAGAGATAACGCTTTTTTTTTCATTTTAGGAAAAAATGTAATTGTTAAAAAAGAATCCAGTGAAGATGTTTTTCATAATATCATTATCTTTTAAGAGGTTTTAAGCTGTGTGCGAAAGAGCGTTTAAATTCCTATCTCCTTTTCATCAAATATTGATTTTTGAAGTATTCGAAGTAGAAAATAATAAACACAGACATGAAAGCATCATTTAGTTTTCATTACTTTTTACTCAAAACTGTCAAATCTGCGCTTTTTTTTCTTTCGAAAGCAAAATTATTTTGGAACTTTTATTTTTGACATTACCTGGCAAGCTGTGCTTAATCGTTTGAGAGAATAAATATTTTTGTATATGAAAACGTATTGTAAAATTTAAATTTTTGGAATTTTTCTCTTGGTTATAGACAGTCGTAAACTTTAGTCAATGAGTTTTCTAAAATACATTTTATTTTAACTTTAAATAGAGATTTTAGATAAAATTATGTATTTCTACCGGTCTGAGAAATACTTTCTTCAAATCACGAAAATTATTGACATCAATGCTTCTAGCATTTTTCTTTGAATAGACGAATATCTGTATGGAAAATATCAATATTGCATTTTTATGCCAGAATTATTTTTTGTTTGTTTGGAGATTAAAATACTTTTTCTTAATTTAATGTTTTAATTAATATATCTAATTAATTTTATATATTTAAAATATTTTTATATAAGGCTAATTTTTTATAACTTTCAGAAAAAATTAAGAATACTTTTAAATTATTTAAGAAATAATTAATCATCATTTTTAAATTCAAAATCCTTCCTTTTCTGTGTTGTTGGTTTAGTTATTTTTTTAATTCAATTAGAAATTTTAATTTATAAAATTTTTGATTTTTAATTCTTTTATTTTTGCAAGAAGAAAGTATTCGATTCGTGAAAATTTTCTTCTTCCACTTTTTAACAGATTTACATGCTTTAGGAGTCAGAGATTCTTAAAAACATGCTTTTATAAAATGTCTGTTTTTTAGTCTGTGGTTTTGTGAGTCTGTGATTTTGTCTATTTGTATGTATGTGACATAAAGATTTCCTCGAACTCTATCTCAAGAACTAATTCACGGAATTTAGTAAAAATATTCAGATAATTCGTAATATATATTGATGTTGATTAGTTTTTGATGTAAGTCACTCAATGGGTGGCGTTACTGTGAAGCATTTTTTACGATTTTTACAACAGCTTAGTTTAAAAAACTAATGCACAGAATTTCAGATTCCTAATAATACATTTCGGTGTAAATCGCTCAAAAAACGACTCTGCTGTGCTGAATTTTTCAAGATTTCTGCAATAGCTCAGGTTCAAGAATTACAACACATATTTTTCATCAAACTTCAAATTCAGTCAATACATGGTATGAATTGGCTCTATTTACGTTTTGATTTCAACCACCAATCATGTGCCGCTACTACGCTGGATTTTTCTCGTTCCGTGCAATGGTTCTACAAGAACTAATGCACACATTTCCATCAAACCTTAGATTCAGGAATACTTTCATAAACATTATAGTTGATTATGTTTTGGAGTAAATCATTCAACAATTGGCACTTTTATTGCAAATATTTTTCCTGTATCCACAATAGTTTTGTCTTAAGAACTTTTGCTCGGAATTTTATACCTTTATAATCCCCTCACACATTTAATTTCGAACTCTGATATCGAATATTGAAGTATTAACATGTATTAAAATCGCAATATTCGAGTAGTTTGTTCTTAAAATAAATTCGGATTTTGTTATTTATAGATCCAATAAGCACATGTGCTAAGAATGATAAAAAATTTTCCCTCTTTTGTTAAAAAATGAAGAATAATTTAATGTACAATGCCAGCAAAGAAAAAAAATACACACTGTGAAAAATATAAAGCTTGTGACAGATGATCCTTACTTATTCATAAGTAGTATTTTTTTTAATACTTTCCAACAAAGTTGAAAAAAAATATGATTTCAGTTTCTCTGTCTCTCATCCCACGCTCTAACTCCCATAAATATACTCTGATTTTACCTGGCATTTTTGGATTTTATTGACGTTTACCCTAGCAGTTTTTAGCACGATTAATTTAAGAACAGATACAGTCGAAAATTTGCCATTACATTATATGCATTAAAATATTTAAATGCTATAAAGGACGTTAAATACTAATAAAAACATTAAAAGATCTTAATAATTTTTACATGTTTCGATTGAATTTACTCAATCATCATCAGAAAAAGAAAATACAAATAAACACAACGATGGAAAATGACAAAAAACTATTACAAATAAAATTTATTTTTTTTAAATAAAAATCATGCGCGTTATATTTTAATTATGTATCACGTTGCTTAATTTTTAAATTATTTAACAATTCAATCCAAATATTTGGGATTTGAAATGACAAGGAATCATTGCAGACCATTGAGCTTCTGACGTATATTTCAATACTCTCTCTAATAAAAAGTTGCAAATAAAAATCTGACCTATAAATTAATCTACTTTCATTAAACAAAATATCTATGTTTTCTATTTGATTTAGCCTAGATAATGCGGTTTTATCTTTATTGAATTTTATGTCTGCAATGTGTTTTTTACATATTATTTTGAATTTTCTTTGAGTCATGCCAATATAATAATTTTTATAACCACTTTCTTTAAGAAATTATAAACACCTGATCGGTCAAATTTATCAATGGGGTCAATTCTAGTTGTTAAAATTGATTTTAATTTTGGAGGGGGCCTAGCTATTAAATTTAAATCAAACTTTTTTAATTGTGTTTTAGCAGACTCGAAGAAATTTGGATAATAAGTTATGACAACCCTTTTCATGTTATTTTCATTGTCGGTTTTATTTTCAAAAACTGCATTGTTCATTTTGTTAATAAAATTTTAATTAAAATTAACTTTTTAATTTAAAAATTATTAACATCTTTTAATGTTTTTATTAGTATTTAACGTCCTTTATAGCAATTAAATATTTTAATGCATATTTTTGAAATGTTAATGGACGTATATGAAAACTTCTATTTATAATTAATGTCATTACATTATTGCCTATAAAATTCGTTTCAAATGAATTTTAAAAATGTTACACCGTGTCAAGCACATTAAAATTTAGAAGCATTTACGAAGTGTATTAAAATATGCATTTTGTAAACTATGCGGTAAAAAAAGGCTAGAGTTAATTTACAGGTCCACACAAAAGTGTTTGCATATTGGTAAAAGAAGGGGATTGTTTCAGACACATTTTTATTATATTAACCCCTTAACAGGTTTGCCCGAACGGCGTTCGGGCAAGACGAATTGCATCATTTAAAGCTTATTGCATCATTTAAAGTTTTTTGTCACCACTATTATTTTTAAGAAAATTTTCATACTATTGAAAGACGGAAATGTTTAGACTAAATTTTACGAATATTTTATTTGAATAATAGTGGTGTGAATCCACTATTTTCAATTTATAGATCGGAAAAGAATTAAATAGTTAAGGGGTTAAATAATTTTATGAATAATAAGATTGATATACGTCACTCAGACTTAAAATATGTTATACGCTACAGTCATGAATAGTACGAAGTGCTTATTTACAGGGACACACAAAAGATTTCAAATTGTATTTTCTTTCCGAAGTCCTCTATATGTATCCGATGATGGCTGATGGATGGATGAAATTTATTTTAATTATGATATGCGCATGTAAGTTTCTTTAAATTTATGCATATTATATGGTGTGAATAAATACTACAGTTTATATACAAGACTACACAAAATACCTCGAAAGCATTACGAATATGAGCTTAAATTAATTAAAGATGGTTTTTAAATAATTTATGCATTTTTACATTGAATTTCGTTCAGTTTACTAAGAAATGTTTCTAATGTATAGATAAAATGTTATACAGGGTCACGCAAGGAATTGGATACATGGATGCCTATGAAGGATACATTTCTGAGTGTGTGATTTCAGTAGTTTAAAAAAAAAATAATTTTAAAATCTACTTTAACTAAAAAGTGGTGTTTAATAAAGGTACTAAGTTAAACAACAAAGCTGGACAAATGTATTCAAATATGTTCCCATTTATCAATATAAATTGCTTGAAAAGAAATTTCAACCTGCTAGGCATTTTCTTGATAAACTAAATTTCTCCATTATTTAGTATATATATATCAACCGACGGATAAATTAGAGATGTTCAAAGGTACTAGAATGAATAATTCATTATGGACGGTAACTTTATTTCACTAAATAAGGAAATTTAGTTAAAAATTTCAGAAAGTCTTGGAAAGTCTTTTATAATGTATACTTAACGCATGATGTGTTTACTTGTTATTTCTACAGTTATTAGAGTTGGTATGAACTGTACGTCACTTTAAAAAAAATTAAACCTGGTTGAAGTCTTTTTCGGTCTTTTTCAACCTATTTTTCGTTTTGATGTACTGAAATGTGAAAAACGGTCCTTATCTTATTTAAGACATAGATAGTTTGGCTTGATGGTTGTAATTCTAAGGCTTTATGACTTACAGGAATACAATGTTCTAATATAGTCAAAACAGGAATATGTTTAATAACTGTAAGCTTTTTATGCCAATAATTGGCACATGACGAGTTTATTGTTATAGAAAAAAAGGATTTAAAAAACATTTTCAAAGCATTGCCAAAACAACAAAAAAAATGAAAAAGAGAGTTCTAAATTTTATTAAGCTGCAAGTGCCACGACTCCACGTAACTAAGGCGATAAAGAAATTCTCATCAAAATCTTTTTTTTAAATTGTAATATATATATATATATATATATATATATATATATATATAGACATAGATATATTGAGATTTTAGCTTAAGTGTCGAAATGTTGTTCTTATTTTATTTTATATTATTTATTAATTTATTTTCGCTGGCACTGTAATTACACGAGGTTTTCTGACAATGTATTGCTCTGCAAAAACATACCTTTTATATTACAGTGCAACCTCGATTATCTGAGCTAACAGGAACCGCCAGTACTTCGGATATACTCGGCATAAAAATTGTATTCAGAAACGCGACGTCATCGCGAGTTAAGCATTTCTTAGACTAAAAACCAATAGATACGTTATTTAAGTGATAAAAATAAATATGTAAAGTTCTGTATAAAGCTTTGCAAATTTAAAAGTTGAAATCCTCTATACTGTCTCCAATTAAGTGGTTTGGTATGTCCGTTAGCAGATTGGTGATCAATAATACCTCATGACCACTGCAAACAAAATCAGATTTTGTTATTAGCTGAGTTAACAGAATTTTTTATTAGTGGAAGCTCGGTCATCTAGATTCTTCTCCATCAGTAAATTATATTTGAGCATTATACCTATAAAAGTTCTATTAAAGTAATTCGCAATGAAATCTTTTTGTTTAAACACTCCTTTGTTTTGATTAAAAAAACTGAACCAATAACTAAATCTTTGTTTCCATTAAACATACTAAACCTATAAATGAAATCTTTTTTTCGAAAAAATAAACTAAATAATATAACTGAAATTTTAACTGCTAAACCTCCAATGTTAACGTTTTATCACAATATTATTTCTTACTTCAGGCTACATTTTTAAAGAAATTATTTAAGTGTTTCTATTTTATAATTTTTCTTGTTTGGATAATATAGTAAAGCTATTTTTATTTCAAACTTTCTTTAGGATAATGCAATTAGGAGTATACCAATCCGTTATCCCTCTATTGTAATTAATGTGCAATAAGAATTTAATACAAAATGTAAAAGATAGATAAACAGTGACTTTTAATTCAAAGATTGTGTAAAGGCACAGAGCGAGTTACTTTCATTGTTAATTTATTTATTCTGTTAATATCTTTAGAAAGTGTTAAGTTTTTATTATAATATATTTTTTAAGACTTTTCAACAAAGTTCAAGTATGTTCATGAATTTAATTTTATCACGACTAATATATATATATAAATGTATATATATATAAATGTATATATATATATATGCAAACTAATTAGTTGTATTCACTAAATATTACATTATATTAATTTAATAAATCGCCATTTTCAATTTATTTTCTTGTTTTAAGTACAATGTCATTATTATAAAAAAAATGTATATTATTTATTCCAAATATGAAGGCATTATGTAGTAATAGATATTCTTTATTGTATCTATCTATCTGTATATATATATAGAATAAAAAATAAGAAAAATATAGTAACATGGAACAATACAATAAATTGGCAATGGCCTTTTTATCAAATGATGATGCAAAAGCATAATTATTTCTTAGAAATATGTAATTTTTTTCTTTTTATACTATTTTTAAAATGATAAAAAATATTAGAAATGATTAAACTAAAGCACTTGTTCATACAGTAAAAACCTTCGAATTTTTTGCAATAGAGTTTTTAAATCCCTATCTCCTATTCATCAAATATTGATTTTTGAAATATTCTGGGAATGAACTACTAAACATGCATATGAAAGCATAGTTTGGTTTTCTTAACTTTTTATTATAAAATGTTAAATCTGCGTATTTATTTCTATTTTTCTTTTTTTTCAAAGCTGAAATCCTATCTTGTTTCTTCACGTTCTTTCATGGCAAGATATTTTCCTAAATAGAAAATTACTAAGAAAAATATATTAAAAGTAAATTCTTGGAATATGTATTATGGACTAAAAATAAATATAGATTTATGCAATGATAAATTTTAGCAATTCTCATTAGAATGTATGTACTAGATAATATTCAAGAACATCGTTCAAATAATTACTCCTTTTAAGGTATGTGCTTATCTTCGGAGTACTTTTTTTGAAAAATGTGAAAACGTGCGTTTTTTTAGTTAAGGGATAAAATTATAAAATTTAAAAAATAATGAAATTTTAATTAATTTATCAAATTTATGCAATATTTAGACATATTTTAGTAAAGAATTTCAATTATGAAAAACCTTTTATAACGACATTTATTCAATATATTTCATTTTTTTTCAACAGTACATCAACAAACCATTTCATTGTGTTATGAAGAGAAATGTTTGAAATACCTCTTAAATTTACAAACATAACCCGAAATTTGAATACAAAACATGACTTTTTTTAATATTTTTTTTTCAATAAAAATAGCTCTTTAATGAATATACAGTCGGCTCTCGTTAATTCGAGCTCGTCGGGACCATAAAAAATGTTCGAATTATCCTGTATGTTCGAATAGTTCTAGTTATGGAAATTATGAAATGAAAACATGCTTAATATGGTACTATTACAAAGGAATTAACGTTGTGGTCTTTTTTTATTTATTTCGTCTGTTATCATTAGAATATGACTTAATATTAAATAAGAATGTATAAATATATAAACTAATTAAAAGATTAAAAACAAGCACGATGGAAAAAAGATTTAAAGCGTCACTGATGGACAGATGGGGCGCTAACAAAGTGCATATCAAATGTATTGGATTGTATGTATAATTGTTCGGTACAATTCTCTCAAAAATTAAAGAAAGTTATTCAAAGTTATTCTAAAAACCTTGAAAAAGAAGCGAAAATGTAAAATCGGAATTCTCGTTAGTTCGAATTAAACAAAGTCAAGAGAAAATGTGTTCGAATTAAGCAAAGATTCGAATTATCCGATTTCTAATTATCGCGAGTCGACTATATATATATATTTACAAACTATATTTTGCTTAATAACATACCAATAGAAGAGCAGAACCGTAAAAATGAAATTCGCAGTTATGCAGAAAATGCAATTAAAATTTTAATGTAACACAAAACATTTAAACTCAAACGTGATTTTGGATTAAAAGTAAAGTATAAATCAATTCAAAAATCCCGAAAACTTTCGCAAAAGACAAAGATTTACGGTAGGGCTTAGATTTCTTATCAGTTATTTTATTTTGATTTTGGAACATTTTTTATCTAAAATTATGCATTCAAAACTTGTTATTTTAGTATTTAAAAAAGAAGTTAGTATTTATCTGCAATATAATTTTTTCTGCATGCAAAACTTACAGAAATTTATTCGTTGGAATTTCAGAAAGTGGTCTCGATTATTTTGCATTATGGCTAATCATATATTTTTTTTAATTCTTGGAATACACCACAGAATATCTTTCTTTAACCATGTTCCTATTTACTTAGATCCATGAGTTAAACATACATAACAGGTATCCTCTAAATTAATATAGAATAAAAATACTACCTAATATATCATAAAAGGAACAAAAAATATAAAACAACACTTTTTTACAAACTACATGGTGTGAGCTTTAAAACATTTTCTATTTATTTAAAAGATAAAAATATTTAGACGTTAAAAATTTAAAATATACATTTTATTTAAATTTTCTGGTACTTTCAATCTACAACTCCGAAGCAATCGTCAAGAAATATATTCATTACTTGTCGTTTTCCAGGTTCATAATTCTTAATTTAGTCGGAAGTAACAGTAATAGGATTAATCTTTCAGGATTAATCTTTCGTAGAGAAAAAAAATAGTGGCACGGGAGTTCCGATAGAAGTAATAACTTGAATAATGGCGTGTGTATTTTTTTAATCGTCAGGAAATATTTTATTGTGCGGGAAATAGTCTTAAATGATGTGTTTTTTATTCATTATTATAATCTACTACTACAAAAATGATATTGCAATTTTCATTTAATGCGTGTACATGATAATTTGTACATGAAAAACAATGCATATTATTTTACATACGAAAATTGCAATCTATAGCTTAAAACGTAAATTTACAAATACATGAAATGTGAAACTTAATTAATTGGTAGTCTTTGAAATGAATATCAATGAATCTTATGAATATTAATCCACAATTTCAACAACTCTTCCATAGCTATCACGAAGTTTCAAACAGTTACAGCAAGAATTTAAAGTTTCTACAAACATAACTATTAGAAAACAGTGGTATTAGAAATGGTATCCTTTTTCTTAAATATTTATTATCATGTTTTATTAAGCATCTAAAAGTTTCAATAAGATCGCGTAATGATGGTAATATTTAATTAGCAGCTAAAATGGCAAGAAACGCTGAGATTAAAAAAAAAAAACTTATATAGGTTCCTTTTCCTTCTTCCTCCTCCTAAATTTCTAGCGCCATGCTTTATTTAACCTATTACTTATATTTAAAAGGAAAGGGATATTCAGTTTTTTGAATATGATCAATTTCACGTGAACTCATGAATACGAAAAACGAAATCTATTACAAATTAAAAACGAACATTTAAAAAGAGACAAAAGTTTTTATTTGATTGAAAAAATAGAGGTATATTTAAAAAAAAATGAAAATTTACATCGAATTACGAAAAAAATCCGAACTCAAACAATGATAAATTAAAAAAAAAAAATTCCCGTATAAAAATTCTGAGTTCATTTTTTAACATCACCGATGAATCTATTTATCGGCTGACATTAAAGAAATTAAAGCGGCAAAAAAAAAAAAAAAAAAAAAAAAAAAAAAAAAATTTAAGATTTCGAAAAAAAAAATTTTTTTTGGATTCTAATTGGGTTACGGCACGATTTTTGGTAACCCTGAAAGTGGACTTTTTCTACGTCTATGTGTGCAAGTTTTGAATTTCTGCGATGTATAGAAAAAATTTACAGACCCATTTAAAAATTTCCTAGTAACAGAGGTCACGTGATAGCACTTCTGTGGTAAAATGATTTCAACTCCTCTCAGACATGCGTCTACGTACAATTAAAAAAATAATGAAATGAATTTTTTAATCTATTTTTAAAGATATTTCAAGAAATAATCGGGCTGTAAAATTAAATTTAGAATTTCGGAAAGCTCTTTCAATTTTACGCTCTTCCATGCAATTTGCGCGTTCGCGGCTTTTTTAGAACGAAAAATATTGCCTTTTAAAAATTTGCCAAGGAAATGATTTTCGTTAAATTGTGTCCTTCCTTTGATCCAATTAAGCTGAAATTTATTAAAAAAGAGGTTTACACAAAGGTGTCGATTACGGTATCAGTGTCGCGAATTCAATGGGTTTTTTTTTCATCTCAAAAAATGCCTAACGTGCCGTCAGAAGTTTTCATTCAAAGATATTTAGGTGCTGCTCCATTTTTTAATGCGCTACTTTGTTTACGTACGTCATTTTCGTTTTTAAATGCTTCTACTTTTAGCTA